>CM062820.1:715933791-716533791 GCA_031772625.1 Pinus tabuliformis
TGCCTCCCACGCTTAGCTATTTCCTGAAAATCATACGATCGACAACTCCCCTTCACCGCACCCTGACCTTCAGCTTGCACTAACCAGTCTTAGCCCTTATGATGCTACTCTACTTCCTAGAACACGCAGTGCGCAGAGACTGCCCTCCAGGACAGTTGCATTATACAATCCCAGAGTTGGGAAACCTACCTTCCTTCCTAGAATTGCACAAAGAATTGCCTCAACCCTGAACGAAACTACACATTTCTCAGGACCAAACATAAGCCTCCCCCCTATCTGCTGGAACCCCATAATGTACAGAGACCTGAGATTGCTTTTCCTCTCAAAACTGCCAAAGGTGTCCCCCTAGTCTCTTCCCTCAACTGGGACTCACTGCTCCCAGAAACTGCACAGAACTGTCCTATTTGGTCCCTCTGTTGCCTTGTCTTGTCTTCCCTGATAAAATTACGTAGACCTGCCTCCCAAGGTCTCACCTGTAGAGGCCATTGATGCTCTCAACTACGCAATCCTGCCTCCCAATGGCCTCTACACAATTTTTCCCAACACTGAAGACTATGCTCTAGAGTTCTTATGTCAAGCCTGAGTTGGGCTCTATGCAGTCTCAGTGACCAGTCTCCCTCCTGTCACCTGGAACTGCTCAATGCACAGTTTTTGGGCCATATTCCTTGCCTGTCATTTGTCCTGGGCCCAATCCATGGTTGGAAAGGCACCATCTTAGACTAGGAGGTTTTGTATTTGTTGTTGTCCTGTCATGAGTGATATGTAGGAATAGGTACACTGTTAGATCATGGTGAGACGATGAAGGAGATGAAGAAGGAGCGAACATGCTAGAATACTTACTTGCAGCTGGATGGACAAAAGAAGCTCATCAAGTACAGGTGAAGGGAACACATGCATGCAACCACTTTTCAAGACCAAGATCATTGAAGACCTCGCAGCATCAAGCCATGCGGAGGAGAAAAGAAAGCACATCCAAGAACACATCCATCACTCAGCAGCAACAACAACTTGACATTTCCACCATAGCCAGCTAGTCCATGTCAACAATGTCATGTCAAGTTGTGTCATGAGCTGTCAAGGCCACATCACTATTATGGGCCATATCTATTGTAAATCAAATGTAATGTAAAGTGAAAGTCCAATGGACACACAAGAATATGAAGAGTCATGTCAGTTGAAAAGTCATAGGAAGTTGAATGGTCATGAGGGTAGTCCAAGAGTCACAAGGTTCAAGCATCACCCTTGGTTATATATACCCCTCCCTTTGTATGAGCAAGGATTTTTCACCTTGTCTCCTCCCATGAAGCATTGAGAGCTTTTAGACAATGCTTTTAAGAGCGAGGAGTGGCTCCAATGTCCCACTATTGGGCTAATGGTGCATGTTGTACATATGTGTATTGAAACTTTTCCTTAATACAAAAGTCTGTTAAGGCCAACATGTTTTCATGCATGTTTTGTAGATTTTTGTAAGACTATTCTTTCAACATTTGTAATTCATGTTTGTTTCACATGTACTAATATCATAGAAAATTTTAGGGGCAAATCTTATCCCAAAGGCGAAATTTAAGGGGTTTATATTTTGGAGGGCAAAATTTTTATATTACACCCATTTTCTATAGTAAGCCCAAAATTTATTTAAAAAATAAATATTTATTACATTTTAGCCCAAAAAAAAAGGCGATAAACAATGCAAAGCCTAATTCGCCTGATTTGGGAGATTGCATTTTCTTGCAATCACCCGATTTCGTGGGTTGAAGGTTGGATCTAGTTGTAATCGCCCCGATTTCCTGGTTTTCAAATCGAAAATTGAGGGCAGAGTTGAATTTGGGGGATTCTCCTGTATAAGTTATACAATTTCCATTCATGCAGGTCGAAAAATGGCATACAACCTCCGCAGTGCCTTCGGACTTACGATGGATGTTGCTTGCACTATGGGCTTGCTTACATAGTGGTATTGATCATCCTTATGATATTATCACGGAATGACTAGGCATAAATGGAAACGACACTACAAGTGGGGCAGGATTCCTTACATTCCCATTCATCGATTCATGCAGAACCCGACCCTTAAAAGAGTATCCTAAGAGTTACCACCAGATAAAGCCATAAGTTTACATGCATTCTTGTACATTGCAGCTACAGGATTGAAGATGGCAATACCTGGACCTATAAAAACAATAGTTGTGCTCGTCCAGGAGAATCGATCCTTTGACCACATGGTGGGCTAGATGAAGGAGTTGAATCCAGAGATAAATGGTGTAGCAGGGGAGGCATGAAACCAGTCTCAGTAGACATTGACTTCTCATGAACTTTGTGTTAATGCAACACAGTGGTGTGCCTTCCCTTCACAGACGGGGTGCTGGAGTTTGGTGTTACATAGCTGGTAACTACTAAGACTATACAGAACTCCATGATTGAGCCACTTTTTAGGGCCTAGGCATTCTGGAATCTACTGCAACGGAGAGGGCATTCTAATGGAAGATCTGCTTGCATATTGGTGTGACTGTGTGGGATTTTGATGGTGGTGGAGTAGTGTTTTTGCTCGAAGGTAGGTAGATCCGGTTTGTACTATTTTGGTAATGCTACATGGATATTTGGCTGGGTTTGAGGAGTACTATATATCTGTCTGGTAGTTTTTTGTTTTGTTTGCGCTGCTCACGATGTGATCCTTAGATACTTCCCATTTTATATTGTTCCCTTGCCATAGTTTTGGGGTACTGTGGCATATCGGGGTATGGGGTAACTTTCTATACCTATAGTCACTTCTAATATTCACGACACATTTCTGGCTTTCGTTCTTTCCTACATACTATCTGAGATTTCCCAGATTATGATGATATTCCTTATTGCAACCTACATCATTTTCTGCATCTTTATAACACACATTCCACCTGGTCACAGGCGGCTAGATGCCTATTTGCACTGACCTCATCTCCCTGCCATGTCCTCACTTATCTCAAAAATGAAATCGTTCCTTGCAATGAAATTGTTCATGGAAAATTGTTGTTTATGAAGATTAGGGGTTCAAAATCAAGCTTAATTTGAAGGTTGTTTGTGTTGTTAACTTTTTTGATGTGGCTTTCTTTGGGGTAATTATCTGATACATTTTACTATTTTTTTCTATTACAACAAAATGTATTTGGGTTTTGTACATCTTAAGCAACAAAATGTTGCATTTGCTTTTGTGTTTTACACCTTTTTGGGGGAACATGATCTTGTATTTAGAAGCATAGCTGCATTTGCTTTTGTGTTTTACACCTTTGTTTTGGGAGAATTTGATCTTGTATTCAAAAGCCTAACTCCATTTTCTTTTGTGTTTTACACTTTTTTTGGGGAGCTTGATCTTTTATTCAGAAGCTTAATTTGAAGGTCATTTTGAGTGCTATTTTTTTCAATAGTCTGATAGTTTACATGATCTACTTATGTAAAACCCAAAGTTGTAGAATGCTAGGTATTGGAATCTATCGTTTTATGTTTTTTTTAGTGCAACATGATTTGGTCAAGAATGAGTTTCATTAATATCTAAAGAAACTACATGTTCATGTATGATAATAAACACCAAAATGATATTTGGGTCTCTTGTTTTTTAGTTTTGAACTTTTGATATGTTTTTTTTGAAGGACATACTAAAGATTACATGCTTAATAATGCAATAAAATATCATGTAGGAGACTACTGTATTAGGATATATTTTGTCTTCAATTTGGATGTTTTCTTTATTGTCAAGACTAGGTTTCATTAATTTATTGAAAGTGCATGCTTAAGTGTATGAAATCCTTATTATTAGCGTCTTGTATTCAGAAAATGTCAACTTCAATGTGCAGGAAATTTACAATGCATTCTTATAGTGCAAGAAGTGCACTTTTTGGGGACCTTTTTTATTATCCTGATCACAATTCTTTTCTATGGGTTATGATGGATGATTTCATATGTATTTTTGCGGAGGCCTTCGTTTTATGCCGTTGTTCCACTTCAAGCTCTGGTGTATGACACAGAGGATGGGTTACTATGGGAGAGATGTCCGATTTGAGACTCAATTTTTTCTAGTTGAGGGTAGTGAAGGTTCACCTTTGAGCACTGGTGTGGGCGATGGCATTGGAGAGCCAAAAATCTATATTGTTTTCTTGCCACTGTTGGAAGGATCTTTCAGAGCAGTTTTGCAAGGAAATGAAAACAATGAGCTTGAAATATGTCTGGAAAGTGGTAAGAATTTTAGGGATTATGAATGGTATAAAATAAAATTCTTATTATGACTCAGTTTTCAATTCCCTGGAGTAAAATAGATATTCTGATTTTCTCTTGAATTTACTTCGTATTTGGCATTCTAGGAGATCCTGCTGTTGAGACAACTCAAGGAGTTTATTTAGATTTTGTTGGTGCTGGAACAGATCCATATGAAGTGATTACTAGTGTAGTAAAGTGAGAACATTTCCATGTTTCAACTTTCTTATTTAATTTCATCTCTTTTGGAACTTTTCAGATTTCAGTATCAATGTTATATGATTAACATCAATTATTGATAGTGCAGGGTTGTTGAGAGGCATTCTAAAACTATCTTATTTAATTTCCTCTCTTTTGGAACTTCTCATATTTCAGAATCAATGTTATATTATTAACATCAATTATTGATAGCGCAGGGTTGTTGAGAGGCACTCTTAAACATTTTCCCATCGTGAAAGAAAGATGATAATTTCTCATGGAATTAAAGCTTGGTTCTTTCCAATGGTGTTTGAATTTGTTCCGTGTGCTAAAACATTTAGCTCGCCTTGACTTTTAATTGAGAATGACACATATCCATGTATTTTTTTACTAAGTCATTATAAGTTCTCATTGGTTCTCTGTAGTCTTATGATTTGAATATTTCTCTTGCAGTTACCTGATATACTCAATTGGTTTGGGTGGTGTACATGGGACGCATTTTACACAGATGTCACAATTGAGGGTGTAAAACAAGGTTTAGAAAGTTATATTATTTTTCCCGCCCCCCTTTTATGTTCTATAATCGTATATCAACTCTTGTCGAGATGTAGTTACACTGTGACCTTATCCTAAGGGTCCAGTTCCAAATGTTTGTGATTTTTTTGTATTTCTTTAACAATCTAGAGAAAGGGGGCACCCCTCCAAAGTTTCTACTTCTTGATGATGGCTAGAAATCTGTTGAAATGGACTCTAATGCAAAGCCTCCTCCAGTTGGCAATACAAAAAGTAGGTTTGACCTTCTTTTTTCTTCAAATATGACATTTGAAGACAATAATTCATCTCTCTTTGAAATCTGAAGATAATTTCCTTTTGATTCTGAATCTTCTTGCAATATGAAGATAATTTCCTTTTTATTCTCAAAGTTCTTATAATCTGAAGATAATTTCATTTTGATGCTCAATTTTATAGTGGAACTCTAAACATTCTATGGGCTCATAATTCACTTTGCAAATCGGTGACACATATAAAAGAGAATTATAAGTTTCTAAAAGATGGAAAGATTGGTCAAACAAGAGGATCCTGCTTTGGGCCTTAGATACATTGTTACAGAAGCAAAGAAGACCCACAATTTAAAGTAAGCTACCTTAGCTGTCCATTAGGAATTACTCAATTATACTCCTTATTTATCTATATGCTCCAAACCCTTCATTCTAGCACTTGCCTCATGAATTCATAAGCTACATTCTTTGTTTAGTGACTAGTCGATATATTTAAACTATCATTTGTATATGCAGACTACTTTCCTCCATAGTTGATTTGGCATGCTACTTTGTTCTCAATTTATATTAAATTTGTATTATTCCAGGTACATTTATTTTTGGCATGCTATCACTAGTTACTAGGGAGGAGTGAAGCCTGATGTTTCTGGAATGGAGCATTATAATTCAAAATTGTCATTCCCTATTTAGCCTCATGGGATTCTTCTTCACCAACCATACGAGGCATTAGAATGCATAAAATTAAATGGATTGGGCTTAGTCCATCCCAAAATTGCATTTCATTTTATGACAATGTCCACTCGTATCTAGCAAGTGTTGGCATTAATGGTGTCAAAGTGGACGTCAAAAATATGGAAAAGGCCAAAGGAAGTGTGTGAGGAAAGAGTATGCATTTTTTTTTCTTCCGGAAAAGTGGAAACAGAAAAACATTTCATTTTAGAATGTGAGGCCTTCAAAGGTAACATGGAAATTTATGCAGATATGTTGGCAGCTAGCCCTTGGGACAATCTATTTAGCGAGGGGTTTGTTGAGAAGTTGGGAGCATTTATTTTGAAGCTTCACAAAAAAAGGCCGAATACATCAAGCAGATGAAAAAGCAACATGTCTTATAGGCTATCTTTAGCCTCATGGACGTTAAAATAATTTCTTTCTTTCTTTCGAGACATTAGGTGTAGGCCATGGTGGTCGTGTTAAATTGGATGGCCAGTATCATCAAGCAATGGAGGCTTCTATTGCTAAAAATTTCCCTGATAATGGGATAATTGCTTGTATGAGTCATAATCTTGATGGTCTTTACAGGCCAGTGCCATAGAATTGTGTATGCTTGCTTGTAGTAAACAAACAATCTGACCAATCTTTTCTCTCCCTTGACCGTAACAGTAACAAATTTGTATTGAATTGTTTATACAGTTCCAAACAGACTGTTGTTATAAGAGCCTCTGATGATTTCTGGCCAAGGGATCCTACATCACATACCATTCATATTGCTTCTGTAGCCTACAACAACATTTTCTTGGGAGAGTTTATGTAGCCTGATTGGGATATGTTCCATGTAATGCCCCTTATAATATATCTACTATCTATACTTTTGATGCCAACCTAAGCGACAATACACACATTGCATATAAAATGCATAATCTCATTCATTCCCAGGAATTTCATTTATCCTACCTAGTCAAACCTTCATTAGTTAAGGTTTAAGACCCCTTAATAAATTCTCATGCGGAAATGTTTCAAGAACTAATCAATGGTCTAAACCTTAATTAATCACTCCAGCGGAAACTTTACTCAATCTTCATAAACTCTGATTAATTCTTAAACCGCACATATTAACCATACCCTCTTACTCTAGTCTCAGCATTAATCATACCATGGTAATTTCGTTAATCCAATTTATTATATAAATATACATAAATCACTTTTAATGTTACCTTTCCACTTTTTCCATGACTTTGGCACATTTCCCAAGGCTCACCTAAAAATGACACAAGATGACGCAGGATTGAACAACAATTGAACAACATCGATTGAACAATTTTTGAACAACACCGATTGAACAACAATTAAACAACACTTGCAATTGAACAGTAATTGAACAACGCTCGATTGAACAACAATTGAACAATGCTTGATTGAACAACAATTGAACAAAAATTGCTCCCATGTTGACTTCCCACATTGACTTTCCACACAAATCTTGTCAGATTAATTCTCCATCGTTTGATCAAGACACACTTGATCCGACACCCAACTGTGATATCACATGGACTACTTGTACGACATTTAATTGCCCGATCATCTTACATCCCATGTCACAATTTCTTCCGCCCAGGGTTCATTCACTCATGAATGATGCGATGCAATATTAATCCTACAGTCAGCACAACAATGATCCAACAGTCTATGACCCTTCAACTAACACACTGGTTAAATAATGGTTAATCCCTGCAGTTGACTGTGATGTCAGCGGTTGAAAACACGATCGACGACCAGGGTTTAATACGGCGCTTTAACCATGATCAAAACATTCGTTCGCTCCTATCCCCGCACTTACTGATAACTCGATTTCATCGCCAACTCACCATTCCAGAATGTCTTGTTATCAAGTTCAATTCTGCTAACTCATTTCTCTGCTTATGAACAGTGCGCTGAGACTTCTTTGATTACTCTACCTACAACTTATACCTTGGTTTCTTTAACACCACTTCGAACTAGAATACATAATACACTCTGTATTATTTCTCTTCCTTCATATTTTGTAATTACTTGACCTATACATACATCTATTAAATCCGACTGGAATCACATAGATTCTACCCAAATGATAAGTCTTTTGTCACTCAGAAAGACTTTCAGAAATTCAACTTGCATTCATCATGGTTTATCACACAGAACCATAAATTCCCAATTAAGGATCACTCAACACATAAAAGGAATGACACACACAGTCACAATGAATTCAATTTCCTCATTCATTAACAAATGTATAGATACAAATAAAACTTTGTTTTTACAATCTAGCTTTGGCCTGATCTACCTTTACATGATCTGTATCAGCAGCCCTTTTTCATTTCAATGCCCGTAGGCTCACAATCCAAACCTCCTATCTATTTTCTATCTCTCTCTCTAACTCTCCAACTCTACTTGACTAACTAACTTGACTACCTCAACTTACTCTTTTTCTGCCTTTTTGGCTTACATTTATACAAAAGGACTATGTTTCCAATTCTAGTTCAGATCCTCAATCTTCTCAACTAAACCCTAAGAATCCTCTAAGTCCTCAATTAGTTCCTAAAATATCTTCTTTATCCCTTAAGGATCTCAACTTTCAACTAGTCCTAAGGATCCTCCATAAATCATGAACTACTTTCTAAGATTACAATATCTCAATCCATACTAATTACTCATCATCACTCATGTTCTCCTACATTCAGGAACATTTAAAAATATCCTCACAATAATTAATTAATTCCTATTTTCATTAAAATCACTCAAAACCTAAGTAATTACATTAATTCAACACTTAGGAAACCAACTTCCTTAAAACACAAGACCCCCCTATGTCTACTAAAATACAATGATTCTTCTAAGCCAAATGCTCCTGCATCAACTTCCAAGTTTATTTTATGAGCTTCAAGTCTATGAGCAATAGCTGATTATTATATATTTAGGCCTATATTTCTTTTAAATCAGTTAACCTCACAATTTTTTCTACCATTTTTACTAACTTGTGACACCTGTCTAATAACTCTATCTTTATTCTCATGATATATGTTGCTACGCCTATGATTTCCACCAAATCCATTTTCGGAACTTCACACTCTACAAGTGAGTTCCATGGCCGTGAGTTCTCTAGGTATAGCCACAAAGAAGTTATTATTTGCTACACTTGTTGTATTCGATGGACTCTACAATCAAACCTCTATACATAATGCAAACTAGGGATTTCTTGGGAAAGAGAATGTTGAGAATATCTACAATTGTGATAATGACAGGTGGAATGGGGTATCCATCCATGGAAAAAATTATACAAATGAGGACCCTATGAACCCCCTCCATTGACAAAAATAAATTCACACAATCTACAGGTCAGCAGAGATGAGAAATTAAAGGTTTCAGGAATAGGAAGATGGTAAAAAACAACTAGGATTGGAGGCAGAATATTCTTCATCCTCCTTTGAGGTACGAGTCTATATTGACAAAGCAGGATTGTAGGGAGAAGAAAAATTTGGATAGATCTAGTGTACCAAAGCTGGTGTAGAAAATTGAAGAGAAGCTTAATAAAGGATTTATTAAAGGTTCACTGCATGATATGTTATGAAATAGTTGGATGATCAATGACAATTTGGTATTGTGGTAGTTGTTAAGCCATTTTTTACCTGCATTGTGTAAGGAAATGGGCAAGAATTCCATCCTCTATAGATTTGTCTGCTGGGCAGAGTCAGGGTTCCAACTGGAGATTCCCTAGTTATTAGTCTGTGCAACTTTCACTCCTAGATCATCTTCGTTACTATTGTTTTTGTGGGAAGGTGCAAGAGCTAGAAGTAGAATATTATCTCACTCCACATTCATGTGGAGGGCCATGTGAGAAGCCAGTTGAAAAGGAAAAGAAAACTTCCAATTGCTCACATAAATGTACTCTACAATGTCATCCAGGGACTTTCCCACCTTGCTCAGTAATGGCTCCCCCCAACGTTTCCCGTGTGGTAAAACAACAATTACAAGGAGATGTTCTGATCATAAAAAAATTGAATCATGTGGACATTGTTGTGAAAATCCTCTCAAATGTGGACACCATTATTGTGACAACGTCTGCCATGAAGGCCCATGTGATCCTTGCAAGGTTCTAATAAAAGCTTCATGCTTTTGTGGGGAAAAGGAGGAGATGATACTTTGTGGCGATATGGAGATCCAAGGGGAAATACACTGGAAAATTGGTGTATTTGCATGTAAGAACCCATGCATGAAAATGATTTCCTCTCAGAATCATAAGTGCAACAAGATATGTCATCCTGGAGAATGTGGAGAGTGTGAACTATCACCTAGGAAGGTCAAATCTTGCCCCTGTGGTAAAACTCAGCTGCAAAATCAGAGGAAGAGTTGTATGGATAGCATACCAACCTGCTCAGAGGTATGTGAGAAGCTTCTTCCATGTGGAAAACATTTGTGTATAAATGTCCTCCTTGTTTTGTTTCTGTTAATAAAAAATGTTGATGCGGATCATCATCTAAGACGGTCCCTTGCTGGAAGACCATGGTATCTGTGGAGGAGAACGATGAATTCACATGTGAAAAGCATTGTGGACAAAAGAAAAATTGTGGTAGACATAGATTCAGTGAAAGAGGAATCCTCTTGCAAATTGAGGGGGTTCAATTACTCATTTAGGTGATTAGGATCCACATTAATGTCAAATGCCCCGTGGGAAAAAGTTGCAATGTGGGTAGCATTTTTGCTAAGAACTTTTCCATAGTGGCCACTATCCACCCTGTCTTGAAACTATTTTCACTGGTATTTCTTGTGCATGTGGTAAGACCTCAATTTCTCCTTCAGTCCCTTGTGGAACACCCATTCCTTAATGCTCATATCCATGCTCCACTCCTTAGACATGTGGTCATCCTGCGACTCATGATTTCCATATTAGGGATTGCCCTCCTTGTACTGTTCCTGTTGCAAAAGAATGTGTAGGGGGTCATGTAGCTCTGAAAAATGTGCCATGTGGTTCTCATGACATCAGATGCAACAAGCTCCGTGGGAAACCATGGCAATGTGGAATGCATGTGTGTACTAGGACATGCCATCTACCTCCATGTGACTCAGTTTCCAAGGAAAATTCATCATCAATAGGTAGAATCTCATGTGGGCAACCTTTTGGAGCTCCTCGGAGAGATTACAGGCATACTTGTATTGCTTTAGGTCACCCACCTCTTTCATGCCCTGATACTAGATGTGAATTTCAAGTGACTATTACTTGTTCATGTGGTCGATTGACTGCAAAGGTCCCATGTGATGCTGGAGGCAACAATACCAGAGTTGATCTTGTCTTTAAAGCCTCTATTCTTCACAAATTGCCTGCTCCTCTTCATCCAGTGTAATCAAATTCAAATAGAGTGCCTCTGGGCTAGAGAAAGATTGCATGTGACGAAGAATGTCTAAAGTTGGAGAAGAAGAAGATTTTGGCAGATGCTTTTGGCATTTGCACAATAGTTGATCTACCAGGGGTGAATGAACAAATTTCAAAACTTTGGCTAAGTTGATCAGGAGAGAACCATAATGAGTTTCAACTATTGAGGAAAGGTTTATATACTTGGTTTTGGGGAAAACAAAAGCCCGCTCAAGCAGCATTCATGTGCATGTTTTTGGTCCTATGCCAAAGGAAAAAAGGGATATGTTGAGACATCTTGCAGAAAGATGGAACCTCTCCAAATATTCAGCTGGATGGGAACCAAAACGTTTTCTGGTCATACAAGCTACACATAAGTCAAGATCCTCATACGTAACATAATGCCCAAAGGGTCACTTCCTACCATAGGGATGGTGCAAGCTCCACGTTTCAATTCAGTTGTAGATATGGATCCCCGGCTCGTCCTTGCATTGTTTGATTTACCAAGAGAACAAAAGTGAGTTCCCTGATTTTGAGATTTGGAGGTGAGTGTGAACTTGTATGGCTGAATGAAAAGAATGCATTAACCATATTTACAGATCATGTGAGGGCTGCAACTGATCTTAGATGTGTGGATCATGCTTTTGTATATCGAGGTGCTATTGTAGTCCCTCATAATGGTGGATTAACCAACAACAATGCCTGGGCAACAAAAGATGGGAAATCAGAAAAGGCTAATGCGTGGAAGAAAATTAAAAATAAGCAATAAAGTGTGTGGATGGAGGATTCATGGGGGAGGATTGGTCAAGTGTTGAAGTATTGAGGCCAGTTTGGCAATTCCAGAGAAATCCTATTTTAACAAGAAGAAATCCATATGGAGCTCTTGAGAAATATAATGCAGGAGAGACTTTGTCAACTAATGTAGCCCAACCATCTTCCAAGCCCTCTAACATCTATGGGTTCCACTGAAGTTTCATCCTCTCAAGAGAATCAAAATAAGTACTCTTCTAGTGAAGTGGATGATTGGGAGAAGGCTTTTGATTAGGCTATTTGGTTTACCATTTTTCTTTGGTTATATAGCTTGCGAGGAGATGAAAAACATTTTGTCTCGCTTTGGTTCTGGTACTGGATCTATAGTTCAAATGTTTCAAGCCTAGCTAGCGAGTTTTAGAATTTTAAATTAAGATGTAGCAATGGGATACATTCTTACTCACCATTCTTTTGAGATGGGTGACAATTTTGGAAGCAGAACACAGTTTGGTCCATTGAGTCTTATTTTCTTGGTTTACATCGATTTCACAATAATTGTGGAAAGTACACCTGTACACATGTTTTCCTATTATGATAAACTTATTGGTTTTTTAGAGTCGATTCCCTTGATTTAAATTATGCATACAAATATTTTTTCATGCTTAAGTGCAATATATTAAGCTTTCTCAAGTAAAATAAACCTTTATTTTGTGATAAAATTTACTGTCAATAAGATACACTAATAGTTTTACCATTTTAGTATTGAATTTATTAAAATTCAAGTTAATAGGGTAACCATTTCCAGTATTAGTCCTGAAGTTTAACATTACAATTTGTTTTTGGTTATATACTAGGAACTTTCAAACAGGCTTCAAAGCCATGGATGTGCTTGAATTTTGACATGATTTTTCATCTAGCCTTGGGAAGGAACTCTAATCTCCAACTGTTTCCTACTATAATTTGTGATATTGTTGATGTCCATGTATTAATGGTAAAGATTCTAGGAAAATAATTTTGTTACTAGACTGCACAAGGAACATTGGGAAACTAAGTCTAATATCAAGTTGCCTCCAGAAGGTCTTGAACCTTGAGAAGCTTGGAATTCTAAATGAGGAGCTTTGAATTCTAAATTTAGGTTCCTATTGTAAATTATTTCAAGTGATTGTTTCACTCTTGGGTGTTGCAATGGAATGATTAAATCCTGAGAATTATTTGGGAATCTTTCTTCACTAGTATAATAACATTTCAAACACTGAAAATGGCCAACCTCTTTTAGCAACCTGACACTATCTCATGTGCTGATTGTTTGTTGCAAAAATATAGTCTTGGGAAGTAGCGACACAAAGAAGTCAGTGTTGACAGAAGAAATGATGGTTAGTAGATTTCTAAATTGGAATTTAAAAAACATTGAAATTTTTTCTAGTAGTCACATGATGCTTCCATTTATCATTGTTGCAAGTTACACAACTTCACCTATCTATTTGCTCAAATAAGAGAGCTGCATCCCATCCCCATCCTCAAATTAAATAATTTTACCTCCTAGCCTCACCTTTCACCCTCCAATAATAATAGGAATGGTTGATATTTTCAGCTCAAAAAATAACCTTATAAAGTACCTCTACATAGAAAATTATATTACCCTGCATTTCTACAAGCTCCCTAGGACCTTTGTAAGAACTTGTCTGAAGCTATATGTCTCACTTTAGTGTTTAGTAACCTCACTTCCTTTCCGTGGGTCCTCCCTGTCCTTGGTCAAGCATCTAAAAACCTTCATGGATAAGGGCTAGTAGAGAATGCTTCCACCCCACTAGGGAATGGAGAAGCCTAGTTCTACAAGCCATTCCCTGTAGTGGCACCATGACACTACCTAAGATGACACCTTCCACCATTAAACCCCCCCTCCATCCTTCTCCCACCCTCAACTCCACCCCACCCCCACCCTTCCCATTATAAGAGATTTCTTCTTATTATTACAATTTTTTTTCAAGAAGTTCCGATGGTGGACACTACCTAGGCAAGATGGCTCGGATAACAACATCACACCAAATCATAAGGAGTAAGTAATAAGAAATCTGCAGAAGAAAAATGGGCTAGAAACTCAAATAAACCCTTTGGTTTTGAACTGATTTTATGATTATAATTATGTTTATAGAGCAATGCAGATTGCTAATGCTCTGAGAGCTTAGATAGAAGTTCAGAGAAGACTCCATGACTAGCTAGAGGTATGACAATTTTTTTTGAAATTATGCAAATCGACGAACATAATATCTCGCCCTTGTTTCAGTTACCTGATGGTTGAATGGAATCTATCTCTTGTAAATTTCAACGTAGGTTCAAAGGTCCTTGTAGTTGAGAAAAGAGGTGCAAGGTAAATATTTGTAGTCCATATTAGAGAAAGCACATAAGACATTGGCATCAAAAGCATCAACATCAACATGCCTTGAAGCCACAAGAGCCAAGCTTGCAGATTTGGCCTCCAAGCTTCCTACAAACAGCGTGAAGCCAAATTACTCTCCAGTGAAAGTGACTCCATTGATGGAAATTCATAGACAAGATCATGGGGACCTAGAGGTCAAGCCCCACCTTAGAGATCATTGCTCTCAAAATTAGTTTGTAGGCCACGACATGGAGCAGAGTCTGAACGAATCTAAGAGTCCAATTGAGAAGAAAAGGTGGCGAAAAATTTTCCATGAGAGAAATAGAGAGGATTCCCCTACCAAGCTGCGAGAATTGGGCATTTATGCCTCTGCCTATAAAACAGAAGAAGAACAAGAAGAAGTGGAAGAGCTCATAAAGCCCACTACTATTGAAAGGCCTGCAGTAACTAGAGCATTAGTGGATGAGAGAATGGCCATGATTGTACAGTCTAATGGCCTTTCTTTAATCCAGCCTGATCATGAAACATGACTGTACCATCCACATTCCATGTTGGGCAATTGTCGGAAGGTGGAAGAAGGATTGGATTTGAACAACAAAAGGGAGGGATCAGTTTCCCATCAGGGAAGAGAGCTGGATCTCAATGCATCTCACTTCAAAGTAGTTGTTTGTCATGCTATTATTATTATTTTTTTATTTTTTTTGTAGATTTTGGTCTTATCTCATAACTAATCTATCTATATATATTGACCTCTTCTATGGTATGGGATATCTAGGCTGGTGTTATGTTAAAATTATTTAATTTTAGGTTAATTAGACGAAAGGGCACGATCATAAGATCATGCCCTTTTCCAAAAGGGTGCCTATGGCAATATATAAGCCATGGACCCTCACTGTAAACAATCATCATCCAAATATTAATAAATATTTACTTAATTTTGTTTATTCGGAAGTTTTATACTTCATCTGGTATCAGAGCCACTGTTGCGCTTACTATCTCAACTATATATGCTGCTCGTAAAATCCGATGTCCGTCGTTGCATTCCACCGTCCCTCTCCGCCTTGGGGCCCACCGTTTGCTGTCTACCGTCTGTCCACCCCACTGACCACACTCCCATTGTTTTCCCACCCGTCATTATCCAAACCCTTGTCACTTGTGTTCTAACTCAATCCACCCCAACACAAATAGGTCACGATGTCCTTCGCTGCGTTTTCCGTCACAAACCCCCATCACTCTGCCCGCACACTGTCCGTCCATTCCCCATCGAGCTCTGCCCTCCTGTTAACTATCTCGTCCATCCGTCCACCAGCCTACATAAAGAAAAAAAAAAGAGAAACGTTGTCAACGCGTCCGAAGGGTCCCTTCTCCCCGTCGTGGAGCAGCGTGACCACAGTGACACCGATTCGATTCGGGTCAAACCGTATATTATACGACTACTATATAGTTTATATAATTTATTAAAAAAAATCATGTTATAAAACAATTTCAATATATAGTTAAATTAATTAATTTAATTTAATTATTAAAAAAATTAAGCTGGAAGATAAATAGCAGAAGCACCTAAGATATCCACAAAGGACCTGCACACATAAACAATAGAAAAGTCAAATACACATTAACAAAGAAATTATACACAGGATCAAAAAAGACAACAAGACAACTACCTGGGTAACAACACAAAGGTCCAGCACTCTAGCATGCATCAATCAAACATGAGGTAGGCATAGGTATAATAACCTCTAAGCTCCTCCCTGTGTGTAAAATAATTAAAAATATATGAATTTTGAGGTAAGGTATTTTTTATAAGCTAGAGGTGGCCAGTTAACTTGGCCACCCTCTGTTAGTGAAAAAAAAGTGATTTATGGGTCATCATGCAATGTGGGAGTGTCACATCATTCAAGATCAGATAACAGGGAGTGGGTGTTGATTAAGAGGGACAAAGGAATGAATACTCCATGTGGGATAGTGGTCCAAATGAGGAAAACTCGTACTTCTTCCAAGTCATCACAACACTTCAAGCCCTAGCCAAAAATAGCATATAACGTACTAAGGCTCAAATTCTCTTACATATTCACTCATTTCAAATTCAGTTAAGGTAAGGATGAGCCTGGGAAGCCATCGAGGAGAGTCGAACCCTACTCTGTCATTTCTACAAGAGGTGGCTACATGAAGCTATAGGAAGCTACAACAGGCTACAGGAAGCCCAGAAATTGCTACAAGAAACCTCCAAGGGTGAAAAAACATTGCCAAGTATTGATTTGGGCTCCAATTATCATTATACTAGGCTATGCGGTGAAAAGTAAGTGGCCACTCTCATTCTTTTGTCCATGATATACATGTTGGCACACCCTGAATTCTACAAGTATTATCAGTCATTTTGTGAATTAAAAGAGTTTTTCTAGCTACAGAGTAGAAGAATACACATAATTGTCATCAACTAGAGATTCGAACCCTCTATTCCCATTAAATTCCACATCGGATCTATCACAGAAAGAAACCCTCCTACACTTAGTTGAAAACATAGGAGAATATGAGAGGGGTATTCAATAGGAGAAAGCCTACAGCCACTAAAATAATTCACCTTAACCCTCTTGTATTGGAAATTTTTAGAAGGTGTCAATGGTTAGGTTTCTTTGAGCTACTGAAAGGATATTATGATGACACTACCTATGAATTTTCTATGGCCTAAACTCTCGAGAAAGAGCCATTGCCACCACTGAGGTGAGGGGATTATCCATTTTTATCAGTTCTGATCTAATTGGTAGGGTGACAATCCTTCCACTAGGGATCCCATGGAGACGAGAAGACAAGTCCAGCAGTACCATTTCCAAGAAGAACTTCCTCACTGCTGATGAGAAACCTATTGAAGATAAAAATGGAGTCGAAAGGGAGAGCGTACCCTATCCCTGAGATGAGGTGGCCTACCATATCCTTAGGTTCATCTCTTGTGAAGGAAGACTGAATGTAGTCTATGGCTACCAGTTCAAACTGCTCCATGAACTAAGATTTCAAGTAGAATTATCCCTAGCCCAAAGACTCACTGTGCCTTATTTCCTCCTGCAGTCCATCTTGGACCTCAGCCAAAAGGTGAGAGAAGGAAAACACCAACACCTAGGCCACCATGACCTCATCAAATTTATAGTGGAAGATGATTTGAATAAACTAAGGATTATTGTCCTCTGGTCCACATTCAAGGATAGGGACAAAGAAGCCTTCATTGACACTCAAACCCTCACACCTTGTGAGACCCCAGCCTCTAGTGTTGAAGGAAGAACCAGAGCAAAAGGAAGAAGTTGAGAAAGAGAAAAATGTAGAAGAAGAAGAGGAGCAGCAACAGGAAGAACCAAGCCCTGAGAAAACCAGTGCACCTAGAGAAGAATATTTACCCATAGAGCAGACAAGTTTATCTCCTGGACCCATTAAAAAGGAGGTAGTTTCCATGTTATGAATATAATTCATAACAAGTGAATAAGTAAAATAAATGTAAATATTAAACAATCAAATATTTATTATGTTAAATAGTCATTATGTTAAGTGAAAAGGCATGTCTAAAAGACATGCATAATCATGAAAGGTTACCTGTTTAGGTATAAAAGCAGGGCCTCATTATAACATTAGAAATCACTTATACATTTTTATATATTAATAAATTATTATTAAAATACCTCTTGTGTATTTTTAACATTTAAGTCAACAAGCTATCATTTTTTATGCTTCGGTGGTATCAGATCCATGGCACACAATGTGAGTCCTTGAGCATTGTTTGTAGCGCAATGTGTCATTACGTTCACAACCTGATTGAGTTGAGTAGTTTAGTAAAATTCAAGAAGCATTTCAGCATTTAGAAAAATCATGTGCAGAAGTTAAAGCATGTCGAAAGGAAATCGATAATGAGGAAAATGATCTAGATGAGGATTCAAATAAAGCTAATCTTGATGTGAATGAGGATGATCTAGATCAAGATGATGATTTCAATGAAGCTGATATAGATCAAGAATATTTTGATCATAATGATGATAATGTTGAAGATGAAGGTGTTGCAGAAAATAATAAAGATGATGATCCAAAAGGAAATGATAGAGATGGAATTCTAATCTTAGGAGAAATTGTTAAAGAACATGTTGCAGACACTTCAATAGAGGTTGATATGCTAGACAAATCCAAGACACACCAGGAAGAATCTTAGAGATTTCTGATATAAGTAGTGGTAAGAAGGTACCTACAGACAACCTAAATACTATGGTTAAGAAGGATATGGATGATAACAATAAAGGACATATGAGTCAATGTCAGAATCCAGAAGCTTCTATAGAATATCAACATACACCATTGAAGCCTTCTTTTTTGATTATGCAGAGAGGAAACACAACGAGGAAACCTACTACAACTTTAAGACATAAATTGAATATTAAGTAGAGCATTGGTGATATAACCACAATAACAGAAACTAAAGACATGAATGAGGTGGTGACTTCAATGCAACTTTCATCAGAGAGGCATAATCTGTCGAGAGAAAAATGTAAACAATAATCATCTGCCAACAGTCTTGTTCCACCTAGAAGACAATGCCCCTATTGTTTCTTCCCTGAGAGTTGAAAATGAAGTTTGGTTGGAGTAGGAAAATGAGTTATCTCCAAAAGTGAGCAGATGGAAGCCTACATCCATGGAAATCTCTCCAAAAGAGATTACAAATCAAGCAATGTCGGATCGAAGAGATTTGTTGGAAAATAGTGAAGAATCAATGCCAGATACGGAAGATTTGTTGGAAAGGTGTGAAAGGATAAAAATTACGGTTTCCAAAGTGAATAAGACAGTCCATTCTCCTTGTGCAAGTAAAGGGTCATTACCTGGTAATTAGAGAAGATTTCGTATTGGGATAGGAAGCACGTTAAAACAAGTGATTTTGACAATGTTAGCTCAGTTGTTGAATATTTTGCAGTCCTTGAAGAGGGTAACTTGGAGAATAGTGCATCTATCCCCTCATCCAAAAGCAAAGAAAAAAATT
This sequence comes from Pinus tabuliformis, assembly GCA_031772625.1. Lineage (NCBI taxonomy): Eukaryota > Viridiplantae > Streptophyta > Pinopsida > Pinales > Pinaceae > Pinus > Pinus tabuliformis. The sequence goes on from CM062820.1 coordinate 715,953,222, forward strand.
TCGCTGTCGAAGTTGATGGTGACCTTGACTGCATTGAAATTTTAAGAAAGTTTGTGCATAAAAGACAATTCATTCTGACATATGTTGCGAATCAAATGAAGGAGATCAAATTTATAGGTGTGTTTAACTCGACAATTCTGTCAGGGGATTACGCCATTGTGCTTCGACCCTTGACTCCCATTGTTCTGACAGCCGTCATTCCAAAAAAGACCTCTGCCATCAATTCTATGTTTGTCACCTTCTTATCGTGCACTAGTGATAGACCTTCCGTCAACACTCCATGTCACCTATGCACCGAATATGCTCCACGCTGCCTATCCACCATGGCAATGTTCCAAGTATTTACGTGTAGGCAATGTTCCAGCGAACCTGGCGAGCAGTTCAGTGTTTCGGCAAACATGGTGAACTGTAGAAATTCCCACTGTAGATCAACAAATTATGCAATATACTAAAGAAAAATACAAGATATAAGTCTACAACAAACTTTCGGAAGCTTAATCGAATATGATCAAGATCAAATAGAACACATATAACAGATGAAGAGAAATCAATCACACATGAACACAGAATAATACTCTGGGGAAAGCCTCAGCTAAAAACCCCGATCTCTGTATTATCATACAAGTGGAAATATGTTCAGATTACACAAAGAATCAACTCACAAGCTATCATGCTCTCTCTGCAATCGAACAATACAGCTCACAGACTGAATAGACACAAGATATGCCTTCCCTCAACCCTCCAAGCCTCCTATTTCCTTGCGCAGTTTTCCTTGGGGTCCAATGTTGCCACCTATGTGAATTGGCCTCATAGCACACTCACTAAACCCAAAAGTAACTACGCAATCTCCAAGGAATGAATTCCTTCTGCATGCAAGAGATATCCTCCATGGAATATTTCTGCAACTGACAGTACGTTGTCCCATCATCTGATCTCAACTGGGTCTCTGTCTAAACTGAAATGCATGAGTTATTTATGAGAGAATATTAAGTTATCTGAAGTGCGACAGTTACATGCATGCATGCATTAACTAACTGAACTCACAATTAGTTCAACAAACTATTTGAACTAATCTAACTAGACTTAACTCAGTTAACTAAGCTAACTAATTACAACTCAATATTGCAACACATCCTTATCTCTTTAACTAAGGGATAAACTCCTCAATCAATGGGATAACTGTTGCATGTCCCCACATAGACTTCATGTTTGATTTTCTACAACTAATTAACTCAAGATGAATTAATTAATTATTTTATAAACAAATGCTAAGATCAAATTCAAATTTTACTTCTCTATTTTAGTTCAGGGACTAACTAAAATAGGAAGGTATCCCGAAATGCTATTTATGGTCGTGATATTTTTAGCACTTCTATATTTAGCATTTCTTGTTGCTATTTTCAACACGAACATGGTGAACAAGTTGATGGGTTATGAAAATCACACGCTCGATAAGACTATTAATTCGACAGAAGACAAACAACTCTACATCCACCCTGCCAGCTGACGCCTGTTAACGTTGTCTACTGTGTAAATCGTGGTGGGACGATGTTGTTGATATGTCGAGCGTAAATCATGGTATATCAATGTTATTGATACGTCGTGCATATTCAAATCGTTGTGAATTGTGGTGATATGAGTTAATTGAATTAATAAATAAAATCAATTAATTTTAATTAATTTAAAAACAAAAAATAAAATAAAAAATTGGAGTTATTGAAAAATAAAAAAATTAGAATTATTTAAAAAAAAATTTAGAGTTATTGAAAAAAAATCGATAACCCTAGATTCAAGACAGTGTTACCAAGTGAATTATTCAAGGAAGATGTGCTAATGGCGTCGAGTTACATATGCCTAGATGAAAAATGCAAACTGAAGGAAATTGTCGACAATAAGCTTTCAATACAAAGCTTATGAAGGAAGGGGCTATGTTATGAATATAATTCATAACAAGTAAATAAATAAAATAAATGTAAATATTAAATAATCAAATATTGATTATGTTAAATAGTCATTAAGTTAAGTGAAAGGGCATGTCTAAAAGACATGCCTAATCATGAAAGGTCACCTGTTCAGGTATAAAAGCAGGGCCTCATTGTAACATTCGACATCACTTATACATTTTTATATATTAATAAAGTATTATTAAAATACCTCTTGTGTATTTTTAACATTTAGTTCAACAATCTATCAGTTTTTATGCTTCATGCCGCCTTAGCTGCCTTGAGCACACCAATCAAACCCAAAAAGAAAAGGAAGATGTAAACTTCCCTCTACTTCAAAACTAGGAAAAGCACCATGATTAAATAGGGAAAGCCTCAAACTCCCACAAAGGCCCCTATTACAATTGAAGAATCACCAAGTGAAAGAGACCCACTAAAAGGAAAGTTGAGGAGGTCACCTCTCTTGAAGCCATCTCAAAGACTCCCATAAAATATGTAAGGAGGCCTATTACTAGATCAGCCTCCTTTAAAAAACCCAAGGCACCTACCACACTCCAACAAAAAGGAAAATGGAAGCTACAGGAAAAATAGAGCCTGCTACAGGAAACACATATGTGCTACAGGAAGAGAAGAAAGAGAAGCAAGAAGGGAAAAAGGAAACATAACAGTTACAAGAGGGGCTAGCTTCCCCAATAACATTTGAAAAAGATTTCCTAGAGCTACATGAGACTAGTCCATAGCCTAGTTTGAGCTCCTATTACAAGTTCATTGAAGGAGGCAGAGTGATCATATAGAAAGCTGGAATCCCAATTTTCTTTTAACTTGAAGTAGAAATAGGAAGAACCCATATATGGATGCAATTTCCGAATCCAAGAAGGTGGAAGATGTGGGCCTCATGGAAGAAAAGATCCTAGAAATGGGCAAGGAACTGAGTGAGTTAAGGGAGAAAGGGTCCACAATGAGAGCATAGTTGTAGGAAAAAATAAATGGTTGAGGAAGAAATTGCAAGAGAAGGAAACCCAATTGGCCACAATGGCAAGCCTCTCCATGGAGGCACTATAGTGTAGACTGCCATCCAAGTCATATGCACTTTTCCTCAAATAACAATGGATGCAGTTCCAGATCAAGACATTAGCACAACATGGATCCATGCCATTTTAGGACTACAAGAATATCATTGAGTTGTTTGACAAGAGTAGCATAGAAGGCAGAGCCAAATTATATGAGTTCTACCTTCACAAACTCACCTTAACTGGCATGAATGTTTGGGATCCCAATTTAAAGTTAGGAGGCTTGCAATTGATGGCACTTGCATCTTGGATGAGTCATGAGGAGACCAAAGCTGAGGAGGTAAAGAGGGTATTGGAAAAATAAGAAAAAGAACCCCTCTATATCAGGGCAGAGAAAATAAGTTCCATGGTTGTAATCAGTACTCACAACATCATTTCCAACGATGCTAATCTAGCATCTAGATACCTTGTCACCCAAGAGCAGGCCATCTCCCACTTTGAGGACACTCTCAAGCTGTTAGGGATAGAGAACCAACAAGAATGTTAGAGAAGATGGAATTCCCTGCCACACAGTCTCCACATCAGGGAGAATCACTCTCCTAAAAGGTTAAGGAATGCATTGGATAGAACACCTATGTACAAAAGGGTCATGCAAATATTGAAGGTCAACTAAATTAGACTTAAGATAAATCCACCTTTTTTGTTGGGTTTACAAGAAGGAAGGAATGAAGAAGAGGAAAGGAAGAAGTGGGAAGAAATAGAGAAAAATGCAGGCTTCTATCCTCAGGAAAGCACACCATCCACAGAACATTGGGATGTCAGAGAGGCCAGCAGGGCCATCAAGGACATGAACATAGATGACTAAGTTTCTCAACGGATGAGAAACAGTTTCAGTGAGGGGGTGATGATGAGGCTCGTCAATAGGTATATTATAAGGGTCACAATGCCATCCTCCAACTTATTAAATTATCTTTTTCTCATGTTTATCTACAAATTTTGTTATATTATGCTTAGTGTGAGGAGTAAAAGATGTGTTGCTATGTCATGTGGCCTTATGTGTGTTAAATGCGGGAAATGGAGCAATTTTGAGTTAATTTGAGTGCAGGAACTTGGAGTAGACAATAAGAGATATTATAGGAGGTTGTCCACCTCCTTAAATCCTCCAATCAATCGAACATCCCCACTCTATCTCTCATCAACTCGATGCCATTGGCATCTAAGCAGGCTGAGTTCATTGGCAGCCAAGCTAATGCAAGTTAAAGAAGATATAAATCCACCTATTCTCAAGTTAGGGAGACAAATATCCCTATTTTCTAGGGATTTGTTGGTAGCTACCCTTTTGTATAAATAAATATGCTAAGGAACTCATTAGGATTCGAAGTTTTATTGTAGCTAAGAGGCCATTGAGTTGAAGCACTTGTGACTATTATTTTGATGATGTATTTGACATTTCTGGAATGATAATGAGAAGCTTTGTTTTGATCTAACACTGAGTTAGTTCAGAGTCTTGAAGCTCTTGGGTTAGGGCCCAACCCTAGCATCCTAGGTCAATCTTGTGAATCTATATTTATCTTAGACTAAGATTGTTGCAGTTCAGTAGAAGTTTATTTGTATTTCTTTTGGATTCGAAGGTTGATTAGTTGTTGCTTATTCATATTTCTTCTAGCTTAGAAGTTTAATTAGTTGTTGCGGCTCAATAGAGTTTAATTCCTCAAAAAGTATGTGACTGTGATCCCTATCTCATCTCCCTCATGGGAGCATGATTAGAGGACCCCACCATCCCAGCCCAAAAATAGAGTGTGATTTCCTATTTATTGCATAGATCAAGTTCTTGGAATTAGTTAGATATTTTGTTTATTATTTCTTGGAAAGGTTTACATTTGGTATTTTGCTTCTCATGTGATTGTTGTAGCTTAGAAGGTAGTTCATTACATAGATCAAGTTCTTAGCATTAGTTAGATAGTTTTCCAAATTCAATTCATATTTTCCACCTTTACTTGTAATATTTTTCAAATGAAAAGAGGAACAGGTGCATGTGTTGTTGTAGGGTTGTTGGGTCTGCAGGCAAGGGGACCTTTCACCAACTCCATCTAGGAATTCTCCATCCTCTTTTGATGCATTCCAACCCATGTTCTTGATCTCTATTTTTCGGTCACCGTGAGCAACCATATTAGCCCAAATCCAACCTTCTTGAAGTGTTGGGATTGGATAGGGGTGTTGATCACCTTCCCTACATTCCCCACAACCTTCATCAAACTTTCCATCACTTAAACCCATAATTATTACCCTTCAGAACCTCTCTGACAACTTCTTGTAACATTTCAGGACTTCTTGTAGCAGTACAAGAATCCTATAGAAACATCCTATAACACACTTGTAACACCCTGTTTTGACCCACTTTTCACCTACAATGATAACATAGCATAGTTTAGGAGTAGGTTGACCCCTCATCTTGAAAACCATGACCAGAAGTACCACCTAGGCTATTCACTTCATTCCTTTTCCTTCCTGCAAGATTAAATAGCATTAGTTATTTCATTATGAATTTGGCAATTATAACTTTACTTAATCTGCAGGTGTGAATTAGTTAAATAATGCATACATTCTTGAGTTTTGAATTGGTAGGATATTCTTTTGTTTTCAAGTAGCCTTGATAGCTAGATGATTGATGGAAAATTAGAGTAGTTTCCTTCCTACAGATTAGCATAATTTTTTTGTTCTTGCATAACATTTACAAGTTCAAGTTGAAAATCAATTACTTTCTCTACACTAGGACTAGTCTTCACATTATGTTTTCAGTAGTTAATCTCGTTTCAATTCAGTAGAGGAATGGTCTTCGAACCCTGATCAAGTGACCTAATTGAGGGTGGCATGAGTAGAATGCATATACTATGTATATAACATTGTCACCTCAAAGTTAGTATGAAACCTTGGGTTGATAAGTAAATTTGAAGAGCCTCTGGAAGTTGCAGCACCCTTGGTGCAATACCAGGGCTCACCAGATAGTCATAAGTGATTTCAGATCACCGATTAGGGACATATCAAATAACCTGCAAATGACTAATATTGTTGCAACCATATAAATCAAACGACTCTTAATCACCATAGATATATAGGTTAGTTGGTCAACCATGATTAGATAGTGAATCATGAATTCTTACATAATAGCATAGGATTTCTCATCAATTATAAGCACATTAATGTATACCGTAGCCTATAACCTAACATGAATAACTAGTAATATGTATCTAAATAGATTGAAATGGTTGGAAACTAAAGGAGGAACTTCCACTCTCCACCTAACCATAGGCAAACTACACTGCAACGTTTCTTGTAGTTGGCCACCCTCGAGCCAGATCTAGGGTTTGAGGAAATGCATGCACAAGGAAAGGTTTCACACCAATGGGTTGAACATGATTTCAGGATATGGAATCCATTATTCTAGTTCTTCATCAACTAAACATCTATAACTTAGTGGTTCATTCACTCATTGAAGTTCAGGCATACCACATAGTCTTAAACAAAGAGTTCAATGGTTATAAAACATAGCCACATGGATGATCACTCAACTCATAGAGAGTATGCCATTAGTTTCAATGGAGAAGCATTGGAAATACAGGGATACGAGCTTGCTAAGGCTAACCACTCAAAATATCATAGCATATATCACACCCCTCTTCTCCATTTTACCAATATGTGTGCCTCATTAGAGAAATTTTTGTTGGAAACTAGGATACTACTGAGAAGGGGGGTGAATTGGTAGTGTAGGAATTTTACCAAATTAAAACTTACTTTTACTTTGTGTACATCATTAAATACTTTAGAAATAAATTTAATAACCATAACAAAGATTAATGTTAACAATCACAGTGGAACACACAATAAAAAGTAACTTTCAAAACTTCTCTTCAATTCCTTCATAGCGCAAGCTATAACTTGTTGTTACAATTTATCTAGCTACAACCAATAGGAAGCTACAACTCCTTGATTTTTCAACTACAACTGAATGGAGCTATAACTGCAACTATTCTCCAACACCCACTAGAAGGAGCACCAATCCCTTGTTAATTTTTTTTCTTAGGGCTATATTGTTCTTTGCTTTGATAATTGTATTTCTTCATTATTACATTACATTCACCCCATAACATCATGAAATTATTCATGTTTACATCATTATTCAGCAACATATGAAATTATATAGAAAGAACAATATCATCATCATCAATGCAGCGAAACATAAAGTAATAATAGAAGAAAAGCATTCACACATAGAGACACCAGGATTGGTCAGAGACCAAGGCAAAACCCAATATGGGGAAAACCATTTCAAATTATTCTTCTTATTAGATTTTTATCGAATCATTCAGAAAAATAAAGTACAATGATCCATTTCTTCATTCATACAACTATTCATCACAAGCAAATAAAACATCCATGAAATGAACCCAACAATGCTTATACTAAAAATCCTGATTTTGAAGTCTGTAATGAACTGTTGTTGTCTTTGATCAACTGCTAAACGTTGTAATCACTGAGTAAAATATTCGGACAACTAAAATTCCATCATTTATGTCCTGGTCACATAGAGGAGGAGTCATGTGTGCGACAATGAAGCTTTCAGTCACTCTCTGGAGCCTGCAAGTGAGCGACTACAATATGCAATTGAGATTCTGAAACCCTAGATATCGGTCGCAGGAGGATGAGTTGTGCATGTGATTGGGATGCTTCAGTCACACATATGAGCCTAGTAGTGAGTGACTGTAGTCTATATCTCTTTGTTCTGTGCCTTTGACTGAGGCCCACAACCCTAAAAAAAAATTGTGAGCTTCGAACCCTACAACTTCATATTCAATTGAACTTGTTCCTCTGCGAACAAGCCATAGACCTATGTGAGACAAAAACCAAGATAAAAGAGTGTCTCATGATAATTTCCAAATGAGGTAGAGGTCACTTGTATTTATATCCTTCCAAGGGTGTCTACTTTGCTTTAGGGTCGACCTTATCAAATATGCACATGTGTGCTTTTCTTCATAAGTACACTTTCCCTTATCCATTTTAAGTGATGTTTTGGTTTATTTTAGTCCTCTCAAAAAGAGGAATTCAATCAAATAATTTTCTCCATAAAGTGAGTTGTCCAAAGTGTAATTTGACCATAGTTTCACATTTTAACACTCGCTCTCAACTAGGGATAATTTCACCTGCATTATGTCATGTGTATCATGTCATCAGATCATATCCAACATCAAGTATCTCATCATCACGTATTTTCACTAATCATCTCAACTCATCTCTTATCTATTGATTTTCCCTGCTTATATGTTGAATATTCTCGAATCTAAAAGAAGAAGAATTTGACATTGAAGGGGAGATAAATCTGCCATCCTCTATTCATCGAGGAGCCACTGTTACCGCCTGGAATCTCTGCCAGTGAGGAGCCCAATGCTACCACTCCGGAAACATTAGTGGGGGGCCAATTATATGACCTACATCATCATTATATAGCATATCATTAGGTATCACATCTCAACTTGGAACCACAGTGGGGACCACATCTCAACTCAGAATCTCATGGTGGAGCTCAACATCTACAATCCCATATCAAGAAATAGGTGATAAGGGGGAGCTACTACTCAACCCATCCTAATTCCTACCAATATTCCCAACAATGATCCTCAATACTCATGTGGTAGAACACATGCATCATAATCATCTTGGCTTGTACACCCCAATTACACTCTCAACTCGTTGGCCAGGTGGGCAGCAGTATTCCCAACAAAACCATCTTGTGGGTATGATGCCAACTAGGGTATAATTTGCAAAGTCCAAGATAGGGGAGAAACATCTCCAACCTTATGGGTAACAGATAGGGGAGCGACATCTACGACCCTATTATCAAGAGATCCCTCAACCCTGGGAGCCCTCTATCTTAATTCCTCACCCTAGGAGCTCAGACAAGGGAGAAGAGTTGGCTCAGTGTTCTCAATCGACGATGGTCCTTGTAGATCATCAACATGTCATCGTGCTAATATCTGGTAATCATCATGTCTCAATAACAACTATCCCCTGTTCAGACTCATACAGGACATCAAATCAAATATCATATTAGAACAAAAATATCCATATCATAAAAAATATACCATAGTCATCCTCACTCTCAAGGAGGTGTCAACCACAAGCCTAACCTTGTGTCATATAGCAACACTATCTTAATGAAGGTGTCTCATTCTCAGCTACAAGAGAGATTTTTTTCTAATCGGTTCCCACTCTTTGTCATCACAATGTATCCATGTCATATCCAGAACTTTCTCAAATATATTTTGAAATAACTTATTCATCCTACCTCATAATTATCCATGCTAGCAATATCATACTCAACCTCGATTGTACTTAAAGATACATACCTCTCATCCAAAAACACCATCAAAAGATGTCATACTAAGGCAACATTCAGATGTGCTCATTTAATCAATAATGATCATAATCATCATCAGTAAATCCAAGTAGTCACATATCACAAGAAGAATGTCTCATACCAAAAATAGATCATCCCATGCAAATATTTCAAAAGGTTCTTGGTGACAACTCAATGTGTATGAAGTGTCTCAATCTTGAATACGTCATGCATGTTCTATGCACATCACATATACATATATAGATATACACACACACACACACACACACACACACACACACACACACACACACACACACACACACACACACACACACATATATATATACGAGTGTTCAAAATGGAACATAAATGCTTCAACCAACTGTCAAGTGCCAAGTCAAGTTCAACAATATCTCTTCACAACTTCTTGAAATTAAATCAGAGTGTCCAAGGATTTTCAATTCCACTTTCTAACACACACACACACACATATATACGGGTGTTCAAAACAAAACATAAATGCTTCAATCAACTGTTGGATGCCAAGTCAAGTTCAACAATATATCTTCACAACTTCTTGAAATTCAATTAAAGTGTCCAAGGATTTTCATTTCCACTTTCCAACATTTATTCAGTAGCTTCTCAATATATATTTTATTTTCCCAACTTTAGAAATCAATTCATCATGCCATGATTCATTATTTCGAGCTACATAAGTCATCTCCCTCTTACCTAGATCGTTAGAGGCTCATTACCTATCAATAGTAGATCACCATCATATAAAACCAGAACAAAAACCAAAACCAAAACCAAAACCAAAACCAAAACCAAAACCAAAACCAATACCAATACCAATACCAAAACCAAAACCAAAACCAAAATCGTACCTTGGAACAATTCTAAAGTAGAGGTTTGGATCAACACATCATCCTAGCTTCACCAGATAACTGTCAATGTGAACACATCAAGATCGAGGAGCTTGCTTAATACAATTCTCTCTGCAAACATAACACTTTACCAAACTAATATGTTCAGTTTTACATAAATCAATATTATACAATCAAATCAACTGCATCATTTTATCAAAGTTTAGATGCCATATCAAAAATTAATATCATACTCATCAATATCACTATAACAAATTCTTTAGACCAGGTGACAGGTAGATCTCACATCAATTTGTGACTTCATTTATCAATAAATTTTCATTTACCAAACAATATCAAACCAAACTTCATCATGTCATCTTCATGATCATAATATAAGTCACTAGATGCAAATGCATATGCTAAGAATAGGTTCCATCCATTTATTGCTTGATTACTTCATACTGAATCTCAATTCTCAATACTTCAACCATTGTGCTAAGAACAAGGAGGCCAATACAAAACCATTATCGAATACCAATATTAGTCATTGAATGTCACTTTGCCCATATAGCATTTCTATCAAGGCAAATTATCAGTCGTCAAATCAACCATTAGTCATCAAGTCAAATCCCAAATTTGCTATCATAGTGAGATATATAGTAAAAAACATATCTCAATCATCAAGTCAAAGTTCTAAGTCATTATTGTTATACAAAAAATGACCTCCTTATTATCTCAGAGGAGAAGGACACTTTCACTAAAAGAAAACCCTAGTTTAAAGGCCCATTTTTCAGGGTAATGCACCCAAGAAACAAACAAAAGGCATTCTAACGCTAGCTATGACCCAAGAAGGTGCATTAATCCCTAGGTTAATGCTATGTTTTGCCTAAAGGGAAGCATTACTAGATTTTTATGATATTATGAAAGTCAAAGTGCGAGTTGACTAACTAAAACTCCATTTTTCACTCAATGCCAGCTCCAAAAATATGGAAACATTTTCCTCAAACCTGTTAAAGGAAATTTCTAATCCTAACAAGAGAACAAAAAGGAGGAAAGAAAAATAAATCAAGGAAACATCTAGTTTTTTCCTCAATGGAACTTATGAATAAATTGGAAAGGATTGAGCCTCTCATCATCTGTAAATTATAGGTTAGGTCATTGTAATGAGGATGGGAATTCTTGTATTGTTACACTGCTAAGATCTCACTTGAGAGGGATATTTTTGGAGCTAGGAGTCGGGGTATGTGTTGCTGCAACTACATCTAATGGTTGTAACTTTCTCTCAACTCCTTCATTAATATAGATTGGTTGTTCTTGCTTCCATATACTATTGTTCATTATTTACTTCATGTAGCTAACTAATGAAAGTTAGGAAGTTTGGTTTGTTATAATGCATTAAGTTATGTTTAGTTGTTTCTAATGGTAAAACCTCTCAATTTTTCCTAGAAACCTAGCGTAGACCGAATAAGGGAAAGGTTGTTCTAAGGCTCAAACTTTCAAGAATGCAAGATGTAGAGTAGATATTAAGAAGAGGAGGAGTGCTTGTGATTCCTCACGTGTAGGTCCATTGGAGTTTTTAGTGTAGTTGGGAAGCACTCCTAGCTAGCTCCAAATATTAGTCTTGCACATAAGAAAGAAAACAAATCAACATTCATAGCATAATATCTTGATAATCAAAACTACAAAAAAAATCTAAACATAACTGAATGCATTAATGTAAACCAAACTTCGAAGAATTCATTAATTAGACACAATAAGTGAAAAATGAACAATAGTATATGGAATAAAGAACAACCAATCTATATTAATGAAGAAGTTGAGGGAAAGTTACAACCATTAGATGCAATTGCAGCAACACCTCCCCCTACTCCTAGCTCCAAAACTCTCCCTCTCAATCCAGATCTCAGTAGCAAGGGGGCAATGACAGTTCACATCCACCTCCTTCTAGAGAAGGATCATCAATTGTTTACACATTTGAAATGGTTTATTGAAAACCGTGAGCCAAGAATTAGGGAAATCTAGTGGCTAATGAATTAAACACTACCTCAAGTTCCAATCCACCATTTCCTAATGATTTGCATATCAATAGGCTTGTTGTTGACCCTGTGATTCGTGCCCCCACAGGGACACTTCATCACATAGCACACAATACCTCTACACGTGCTACCCAGGACTACAATATTGTAGAAGATTTGGTGCAAGCACCATCTACTATGTCTTCCCTCAAAGTATTACAAACATGTCCAACACAATGGAAATATTTTCTTTCAACCATTGGTGGAATTGATCCTTAGGATTCCAATCTAGCAATTTTCGACGTGGAAAATATTAAGCCTCACCTCGCGCATCATCTTGTATTTTAAGTATAGGTCATGGCGAAAGGCAAAGCTATCCATTGAATTGTCATTCATGAAGGTTCTTCGACCTACGTAATTTCTACTTCCTGTTGGCTCGCCTTGGGTTCTCCCACTCTTTCACCACCATCAAATTCCCTCAAAGCTTTTGATGGTCACACTTTCATCCCAAAAGGATACCTTGCTAGCTACCCCATCACTCTGAGTGGAAAAGTAGTAACAGTGGACATTAAAGTCGTAAATCACCATCTCGACTATAATCTTCTTTTGAGTCGTAGTTGGACTTATGCCATGACTACGATTGTTTATTTGGTCTTCTGACTCATCCTTTTTCATTTGGATGGGAAAATAGTCATAGTGGATCATCTATCCTTTTTTACCCCAGATTACTCCAAGTTACTCAATAACAGCATGCCCTTAGTGGGTGGCATACCTGACTCCTATGTCAGTGTCAATACTGATATTTTGAAGGGTTCCTCGATTTTAGGTTGTTTTCCTCTCCCACTAATTGAGGTTCCACAGACAATTTCAATGGTCTCTACCATTTTTAATTGCCCTACCGATCCCTCGATCCCCCCAGTCCCTCCAGACCTTGATTCCTTTGGAGAACATATTTTTTTGTCACCAACTGAATTGGCTTATCATGCCATTTAATTTGCTTCTAAATCTCCTACTGCTTTGGCTATGATTGATGGTACCACTTCCTCTCCCATAGCCTCTCCTTATACCAATATCCTTAACAAAATCTTGACTTCAGATGAATCTATCTTGGAGATTGTCTCTTTAGATGAGCAGCACTGGGATGATTCTCATCATCGCACTCCATATCTGATTCAGACGCAACATATTTAAAAATCTTGTCTTTTGACCAACTTGAGATTTTTCCTTCGGCTTATATGACTATCCAAACTATGGATTCAAAAGGTAACTTGGGTAACCTTTCCAAAAATTTACTCATTTATATCTCAATCAAAACAAGTATTGTGGAAAATATTCAAATTGGATATGACTGCAGTTCCGAGGAAATTGTGAGCTTCACCCGCCACTTTAAGGAATTTTGTGATGTCTTCGCTTGGTTTTACGAGGAAATGCCTAGCATAAACCCTTCTATTTTTGACCATGAGATCAGGATTAATGGCAATGTTAGGCCTACTCAGAAAAGACTTTGACCTGTCCATCCTTGAAAAACATATTCCATCAAGACTGAAGTCAAAAACTTATTTCGTTTTGGTTTCCTCTATCATGTTCCCTTAACCGAATGGGTGTCTAATCTGGTTCCCATAGGAAAATGACAATGTACCATCCGCGTATGTGTCGACTACCACAATTTGAATGTCGCTAGTCCAAAAGACAGCTAACCTACTCCATTCATTGACCAGATAATCAATGATTGTGTCATTTGTGAATCCTTCTCCTTCATGGATGGCTTCTTGAGGTATAAAGAGATCACTATTAAACCCGACGACCAACATAAAACTACCTTCATCTGTCCTTGGGGCACATTTTCATATCGTAAGCTCCTATTCGGTCTCAAGAACGTAGGTGAAACTTTTCAGAGTGCTATGTACTACACCTTCCACGATATTAGACACATTGTTAAAGCTTACTTGGATGATCTTCCTGCTCACTCCAAGAAATGAGCCCAACACCTAGCTCATCTTCAAGTTATGTTTCTTAGGTGTAGGTTAAATAAAATTTATTTAAATCCACATAAGTGCGTATTCTTTGTCGAGTCTGGGCGTTTTCTTGGAATCATTGTCTCTAAACACGAGATACTGGTTGATCCCAACAAGTTCAAGGTGATTACTCAATTACTCGTGCCACAATCAATTCTCCAACTCCAAAGTTTGCAGGGGAAGGAAAACTTCTTACGTCATTTCATGATCAATTATGTTGAATTAATGAAAGGTTTCATGTGCATACTAAAGAAAGGAGTACCCTTCTTATGGGACGATCAAGATCAACAGTCGTTCAACACCTTGAAAAGGCGCTTATTTCAGCCTCACTGCTTTTTGGTTCAAACACACGATGATAATAGTGAGCATGTGGTTTACTACCTATTAAAAGGTCTTGTTGGGATTTAATTACAGTGTTCACATGTGGAGAAACTATCCTTGGAAGTTGTTTTTTTGTCAATCACTTCTGACACTACATCCTACTGCGTCTGACTACTTTCCTTACCTTAGAGAATCCCATGAGACATATTTTTTCTCATCAATTTATTGGAGGAAATTATTCCAAGTGGATTTTCATCCTCCAAGTGATTTGGTTTTCACTACTGCAAAGAAGAAGAAATCATTAATTTTCTCAGAGTTTTTGTCGGATCTTCCCCGAGTCGATCCAAATGAATTAGCTCATGATCCTATGCTGGATGAATCTATTTATTTGGTTGAATCTATTGATCCATGGTACAGAGACATTCTTTTCTACCTCCAAAAATAATGTTTCTGCCGAGATCTATTTTCAAATGATCATCATCGCATCCGCCACCAGGCTAAGAACTATTTAGTGCTCAATGATACTTTATATTGTCACGGCGTTGACTCAGTTCTTCGATGTTTTCTTTCTCTTTCCGAAGAAGAACACGTTCTCAATGACTTCCATGTTGGGACGTGTGGCGGTCATCTTTCAGGCATGGCTACTTCCTAGAAAATTTTATGTGCAGGATACTACTGGCCAAGTCTATTCAAAGACTATATTACTGCAGTTCAACAATGTCATCCTTCTCAAGTCTATACAAAGAAAATGTGTGCACCCGCTACCCCTCTTCACCGGGTTGTCTCTATCGATCCCTTTTCTAAACGGGGCATCGATTTCATCACTTGATTTCCCACTTCCTCTTACAGACATGGCTACATTGTTGTTTGTGTGGACTATTTCATGAAATGGGCTGAAGGCATTGCCACCTTTTGGGTTGATGGAGAAACGATCACCTTATTCCTATTCAATCAGATCACCTATCGCTTTGGTGTACCCCACATGATTGTTACAGACCATGGTTCCCATTTATAGAACCATATTATGTCTGATTTAACATCTATGCTTGGTTTTCACCAAGGCCACTCATCTTCCTACTATCCACAAGCTAATGGCCAAGTTTAAGTCATTAATGGTGTCCTCAAGACCATGATCCATCGACTAGTAGGAATCATAAAATCCAATGTCATAGGATGTTATATTCTGAACTTTGGGCATACTGAACATTAGTAAAAAATACTACAAACTTCATGCCATTTCAACTTTCCTACTTCCTGGAAGCAGTTCTTCCTATCAAGTGCCAGATTCCCTCCCTTAAACTTGGCATTGAACTCCTACCTAACACAATTGCTGAATAAGAGCACTTTCTCTCACTTAATCATTTACATGAAACTCATCAAGATGTTGCATTAGCTCTCGAAGCACACAAGTGTTGAGTCAAAACTCAATACGATAAACATGTCAAGCCCCATTCTTACCAAGAGGGTGACCTCTTCCTACTTTACAATCAAAAACATGATCTCTTGGGGGAAGGAACACTTCAACCACTACGGGTCGGTCCATATGTTTTCACTAAGGTTTTTTCTAAGGAAGCCTATGAACTTTAGGACTATGATGGAATCCCACTCACAGAGAACCGTAATGGGCTCTATCTAAAAAATTATTTTTCTTTGTGTTCTACTAGGCATCTTCTTTGTAATTTTATGTATATAAGTTTTGTTTACTTTGGTGTGTCTGAATATTTTTGGCATTTACTAGTTATTTGTCTCATCTATGTATCTTCTTTTACACATATGTCCACTTCACTCTTACCATACATCGGATATGTGGATGGTGCCAGTTGTCACACTGACACATTGCATTAGTTTCTTGGGTTCTTTACACACCTAAGTTGGAACTACTTAGTTCCGGGGGGGTCTTCATTGGTTATGCCACAAACAATATTACTAAGTATATGTCAGTCATTGAACTCCTTACTAAATCTATATCTTGCGACATCTCTAATTTAGTGGTTAGGTTAGACTCTCAGTTCTTCATTATTCATTTGACTAATCACTATCACATTCGCAATCGAGTCTTATTATGTTACTTTTTAAGAGTAAGGCTATTGGGACATCAGTTTGAATCTCTTACTTATGAACACATTCCAAGGGAATATAATGCATGAGCTAATTCATTAGCAAACTATGTATTAGATTGGAATATTTCACATTATTCTTAGTTGCACACATGAATGTACAATTTTCATTATAAAATTTACATAAAAACATCAAATACACCACAAAATTACCAATATATATATATATATATATATATATATATATTTTTCCACTGGAAAAATCAGTAATTTTCATTAAGATTAGAAAATTACATATAGTAGATGCCGTTGGCATTACTGTGATGTTCATAGTAACAAAACTTGTCCTGCTAATCAGGAGCTAAAGATCAATCAACTAGACAATATAGACTTTCCTACCTTTCTTTTTTTCCACTTTCCGCCAACCTTCATTGTTAGGCGGAGCTGTTACAATAATCATTTGTGTTTCATTTGTGGCAGCCATGATATCATTTTCAGAACCTGTGCTTGTTGGCGAGTATGCTCGTTTGCTGCCTCCAATTTCCTGCCTGGTGTTCTCATATTGCTGCTGTGGGTTAGCTGCATTTGTGTCTATTGCTCCTTCGATCAGATATTCATTGTTCTGTAGGTGGTGTGGATAGCTTGCGTTGCTGATTTCTGGGTTTATCTTTCCGTCTTCATCTTCTTGTATATTGTTGTTGGTTCCTGCATTCCTTTCCTCTTCTTTATCCTCTTCTGCATCCTCTGTCCATGTGGCTGAAAATTTCCATCCTTTCGGTTTTGGTGGTTGTCTCCTTTTCCTATCTTTTTTGTTTTGTGGGCATGTACTCTGTAGATGACCTGTTTGTCGACATATGCGGCAGCGAAAGGCGGTGTTTTCATAATCCAGTGGTTGTTCCCATTGTTTTCCATTATGTATTAGGATAATGTGCTCTGGTAGGCCTTGATTGAGGTCTACCTCCACACATATCCTGGAAAATGTGTAGATATCCTTGGATAGGCGCTCTTGATCTGCTTTTAAGAAAGATCCCAGGGTATTGCCTATTCCTTCCAGCACTTTGTAGTGCCAAAAGTGTATAGGAAGATTAAACAATTTTACCCAAACAGGCATTTTGGTGACCACCATGCTGTTTGGATCGAAATTCGGGAACCAAGATTTCACGAAAAGGCCAGCGTTTCCCCAAAACCATGGCCCTTCGTTCAAAGCATATTCTTTGTCCTTTATGGTGTCAAATTTGACAATAAAGAATCCTTTTGAACAGAGATGGATATCACAGTTTTCTGTCCATATGGAGTAGATCCATTGACGAAGGGCTTCCGGTTTGGGCCAAAATCCATTGAACCTGCATATCACTGCTTTAGTTAAATAATCAGTTTGTATTTCATTTACCTCTGGTATGGAGATTGCTAATGCAGGGTTCTGTGTTGTCTGCTCAACAATGTATGCCCCTGGTGCTGTAGCTTGTTGTTCTGGTTTCTTTTGTGGTTCCATCTTCCCTTTGACTGCATCTTTGAAGGAAACAGGTCCTTTTGAACTTGAGCCGGGGCAGCCTCCGCGCAATCTTGTGCTGAGACAGATGGTGGAGTCTTTTGCTATACCGTATTCCATTAGTTTGAACCCCTCCTGAATTACCTTCCCTGCGTAGATGAGGAGTTGTTTGTATGGTGGGATTCCAGTCTTTTCATGTATCCTCTGTTTGAGGATTTCTGTTGCCTCCCATGTCCCTATTTCGATGCATATTGTGTTCCCTCCCATAGATTTAATAAAGAGAGAGCTTTTTTTATCTTTACTCGTCTTTTCTGGTGAGTGTGCTTCCAGATCTGACCTGCATAGAGGTAGATCTGCTCTACAGAGGTCTAGATCTGAAAGCCTATGGCCCGATCTGTTACCAATTACTATAGATCTATGTGTTGTTCCACCTGAGTATCGGTCTTCTGCTGCATACTCGTTTTCTAGATCTGGCTGGGTCCAGGTTATTGCCCTCACCTCCGCTTTACCCGGTTCTGTTGTCTGCGGCGGCTTCTCAGTCCTCATGAAGACGACGTGCACCGAGCAAGCTTTCCCCCGTCCGATCCGTGTGCATTTCAGCAATATAGCCGATCTATTTGTGCCATTTGGGGGTTTACCACCAATTTTCACCTCCTGTAATAGATCCAGCCGGATCCGAGCCTCCAAGATGTGTTTGTACCTTATCTCCTGCAAATAAAATGTAACCCTTGCTCTCTGCGGCGCAAAGAAAGCCAGTGCTGGTCTTGCAGCTCCAAGTTGTTGGCTTATGGGCGAATCGTGGGTTTTACAGATGCGATTGGGGCGTAAGAAGCGGAGCAACAATCCCAATCTCTGTTTGTATAGTTCCCAATCTTGAGGCTGCTTTCCGGTGATGGATCCGAACCAAACCCGAATGAAGAGGTACTCTGCGCATCCATTTACCAGGGCCCCATCAGTTTCTCCCCCGTGTTGTTCTATGTGATTAGCGGCGGCACAAACCAGATCTATTGTGATCCTATAGAACGCTTTCACCGTCGCCTCCGTTCGATAGTGGATGAGATTCGACCTATTTGATGCAAGAATCTGAGTATAGTGTCGATGAGCACCCTGATCCGTCATGTATGTAACCTCCTGAGCCACGATGGGGTGGGTAAAACCCATTTTCTGTTTGCTATGATCCAGTTCTTGTAACTACTTTCCATTGGTAAGTCCGGGCCAAATCCGATTGAAGCGATCATGTATCGCAATTCCATCTGCCCGGTACCCCTCCTTTGCTGCGCAGTGTTGATCTTTGAGAGCAGCGGCAGCATCCGGGCCTTCAGATACCCTGTTCACCTGAGAAAAAGCCATCGCCCGAACCCTAATCTCGCAGTTCTCAGAGCCGGAGGTTCCCCTTTCAACAATGAATTATCTCAGCAGTAGGGCAGTTATCACTAGATACTATCAGCCTATATATATATATATATATATATATATATATATATATTGTTTCCAATCTTTTCTGCATCACAAATTCCTAGAACTTGGGTGTTTTATACAAAATGGCTATGCTAAGCCTTTCTCTGACACCCTATGGCCATAATCTACTCCTGTTGAGCCTGTTTCTCATGGGAATAGATCACTTCACTAACTAACCTCCTTAGAGGAACCAAAAATCATTCTGGTAGACCCACTCTGTGTCATTGAATGTGGATCGGTATCTCTCTCATGGGAAGAGGAAACACACCCATGCTCAATCCTTCAAGGTTTCTAGAAACCTTGTGAAGACTATGTGTGTCATCTCCCTCTTCGACAGTTGTCATGTCCTCTATTGTTGCTCCAGCCTTGGGTAGCTGATCACCTTGCCTAGCATGGCAGGGAACATCCACAGGACAAACTGGTGCCACATCTGTGTCAAGCCAAGCTTCATGTCAGAATTTTTCACCCATAACAAAAAAATTGAATAAAATTCAAAAGACATAAAATACTTTTCTCGTTGATCCATCCTCCTACCTAGTGGGCCCCACTAAGTGCCAGGTAGAAAGATTAGTTTTGTATCCCCTATATAGTTCATCTCATCATACAGGTACTACTCAATCATGGGGATCTAACCTCTAATCCGTTCAAAGAATTCATCCTAAAATGAATTCCTAATCAGTCCACCTCATGTCTGAGGTGCTAAAGTTTCCCACTGATCCCACATGGGCTCCCTAGGACTGGCTATGGCCAAACTCACTCGAGGCCTCATCATAGGCCCTTTCTCTAGTATGAAGGATACAATCAGTGTATTTTACCCAAACCCTCTACTTTCACTTGACGGAGGACGCCCTCGCACCAGTTGAACACTTTCGGTTGTAAGCAATCCAATGCCAGTAACAATTGGGCTTTTGTAGACACATGTTGACTTTTATCCCCTGCAAGGTGCACAATCATCCATAGAATTGACCTCAGTTGTCTTGATGCCACCTACCCTACTATAATATTGTTACTAACCGATCGATTTTCATTTTTGCAATGTGTTCGGATCAAATCCATAGTGGTTCTTAGATTTTCTCTCCCTCCTATCAAGTTTACTCGTGCACCTTTGCATGATAAACTAGTGAGGAAATAGATATTGTCCCACTCAATTGAGATATCATGATCCCCATTCCTAAACAGTCCCTATCGTGCATCCCACCATTGGATTATCCAAATCAAGAGCTCCTCCTGACTTTTCATCAGGTCAAGTCTAGCATATTTTAGTAGCCCACACTATCTCAGAGATGCTAAACATGTTGAATCATTTAGCATTTGTAGTTCCTCATGGTCATGAGATCTTCCTCTCTAAAGACTCATCTTGTTGACCTGATACCTACATCACATGACCGCTTAGTTAGTTTCTTGCAACCAAATTCCCGTAGGAATTAAGAAAGCTTAGTTTTGCTTGCACTTGGCTAGCTAACGTGGCCCTCCTTACTCCAAAGAGCATGCTAAAGCACTCCTCCTTTGCGGGAAGAAACTGCTAACACATCCCATGGCCTGGGCGATCGCATTACCCGGCCAGGCAACCTAGGGCATCCTTAAAAAACCAATGTTTCTAGCAGAAAACATTAAATAAGGAACCGTATGTAAGCTAAGGATCGGTTCTCTTACCTAGAACTAACAAAAATTGAAATGGTTTCCTGTTGTGCTCACAATTTCTCAGGAAAGTTCTGCTCCTTTTATCTCTAGAGCACTCTCACAAACTTCAAATAGTGAAAATGATGGCCTGATTCACTTCTTATAGCCACTCTGGAGGTATGAATTATCTCAGCTAGTCTTCATTTTTGGAGCAATTCTCTCCTGCTTTGTTTTAACATGCACCAAATCACTATTCTATCAAATTTTACATATGCTCTGATGATTTTAAAGAAATTCTACGCATAATTAACCATCTTTGACTCCATATGAGCATTTTCTTTTTTGGGACTTTTTCTTGCTCTTCAAATGAAAAACCCCCGAGTTACCTTCTTTAGGCTTGTAAAAATCCTATGAAGAAAAATTGACCAATTCTTTTTGTCTCTTTTTCTCGCTCCATAAACTAGAAAAGACATATTGAGTTTTCTTCACCTGACTCATTAAAATGTCATGAAGAATATCTAGTTTACTTCGTCCCCTCGTGCTCATAAAAAACTTAGGAAGACACCTATTGAGCATAGGTTTCTCACTTTATCCGTATTCAATGGACTAAATTAAGGAAAAGGAACTGTGTCGGGTATACTATTAACCCTTTGTTGCACTCGGTTATCAACTCTGACAAAGGTACCCCTTGGAGTTGTCTTTACAATCTTTTTAGACTCTCTAAAAATGAAAATACCATCGAGTTGTCCCTTTTTGGACTCGTTAAACTTAACCAGATTGGGTAAAATTGGACATCGCAGTGACTTCGCTATCTATATTTTGAAGGATCTTTTGGCAGCAATATTACGGTCACTCCCTTGAACATGGCACCCCCTCAACATTTTCTTCTTTCGTCAGCTTCTCGTTGAACCTTACCATCTTATGAGTTTAGCCTTGATACCCTCATGTTCCTGCATCCTTGTATCCTAACACTCTTTGGCGTTCTTGAGTCTAAGCTACTTGGTCACCCTCATTAGGGGAATTTTGAGATCTAAAATGGGCCTCCTAAGAAAAATGTACAACCAAAATAAACTTTATAAGAACCAATAGGATTCAAGATGATGATTTCAACCATGTGGGATGATTCACCATTTTTGGAGTAAAAAAGTAAAAAGATTTAAAAATAATAAAATATTAAAACTAATTTTTCAACTTGTATTTTCAACTTATCTCCCTAAGGTTTAGCTCAAATTTCAAGAGGGAGTACTCATTGGATACAAAATTTAATTCCTCATCCAAGGAGTACCCATGTTGCATAATTTCAATGGACCCTGCTACACAAAAAATGATAAATACATGAAGAAAAACGTGATTGCAAACACGTTTTTCATGTATTTCTCATTTTTCGTGTAGCAGGGTCCATCAAAAATATGAAACATGGGTATTCCTTGGATGAGGAGGAAAATTTTTCATCGAACGAGTGTTGCCGCTCGAAATTTGAGTAAACCCCTAGGGAGATAAGTTGAAAATATGAGTTGAAAAAATAGCTTTTTCTTTTTTCCCTCTAAAATTTGATGATGTAATATAATCTTACTTTATTATTTCCACTATTATTTTATAATTTCCTTAGGAGGCCCATTTTAGGCCTTAAAATTCCCCTAATGGATGTCATGCCTTCTGTTGTTCAAAGAATGTGCCTACTCTCTGCTTCATGTAACAACCATATACTCATATGCCTATATTTCCCTCAGTCTGTTGACCCCATTGCTCTAATCTATCTCCAAAACAATCATTCTTGTCTCATTTCACATCAATTGCTATAGGAAACCTCATTTCCTACCTTTGACAAATCTCTTCCTATCAACTTCAATATTTGATCTATGAAGCAGATTCAAAAACATCTCAGTACCTTGGAACTTGTAGTCCTCAGTGGTAGGTTACCCTACGTTTGATTGGGGGTTTTCATCATTGGCTCTCAGTTGAACGATTCTATGAGTTTTCAACACCAATAATTTTTATTCATGCTCACTAGATTGCCTTGTGCATCTTGTATACCATCATTCTTATCAGTGGCCATCCTTGCATCTATTAATAGTTTTCATCATTGACTATTAATTAGACAATTTGTCACATGTTCCACTTCAACTACCTTATTTACATGTGTAGAAATATGTTTTTCTTAGAAGTGGTGATCGAGACCTTGGGTAGAGGCTTACATCACTCAGCCTTGTTTCCCTTCCCAAGATGCGTATATTGTTTTCAGAGATAGCTCATTAGATTGATCATATTATGACATAGCTTCCACATTATGCCTATTGGTGGACATGATAGTCATACCTCTCCTAGTAATCGTTCTAATTCATCTATTGAGAATGGTAATGCCTGACTTAGGACATGTTCTTATATTTCTGACATATGTTGTTGTTTTTAGGTCTCCCGTAGTTCCGAAGCTCCAATCCTCTCTCTCTTCAGCTACATTTTATAAATTATTTTGGCCATCGTCTTCTTCTCTGACCTCACACTTTAGGGGGAATTTATTATACACAAAATAACCTCCTCATCAGCTCAAAGGAGGACACTTTGACTGAAATAAAACCCTAGTTCATCGGCCCATTTTCTAGGGTAACGCACCCCAGAAATAGACAAAAGGCGTTCTAACACTAGCTATGACCCAACGAGATACATTAATCCCTAGGTTAAGGCTCTGTTTTCCTAAATGGAATCGTTACTGATTTTTATGAGATTCCAGAAGTCAAAGCGCGAGTTGATTGACTAAAACTCTACTTTTCACTCAATGTTAGTTCCAAAAAACTGGAAACATTTGCCTCATACCTGTCAAAGGAAATTTCTAATCCTAACAAGAGAACATAAAGGATGAAAGAGAAATAAAGTAAAGAAACATCTAGTTTTTGCCTCAATGGAACTTATGAAGAAATTCACAAGGATTGAGCCTCTCATCATCTATAAATTAGAGGCTTGGCCATTGTAATGAGGATTGGAATTTGAGCATCGTTATTTTTTCGAGAAGTTGATTGACCAAGAGAGAGAGGAGCTAAGGAGCTAAGGGCATACTTGATTTAGAAACCATGGCTGTAATCATTCTTCTCACATATGATAATATAAATCTACTGTTTTTTGTCTATGTGATGATTTTGATATATTATTTCTATATATGTTGATTCAATGGTGAGACTCGTATTTATCATTGATGCATGCTAACTTTATGTACATTTATATGTTGATGTATTTGAATCATTAAGGTTTCATACGTTGTGAAGATTACTTTGTGTCTTTTCTATGTGCAAAACCTAATATGAGAGTTGATCAAGGATCTTTCCCTTGCCACTCTGAAAACTCCAATGGATCTCCACCAAGGACTAGAAGGTAATCTTTCTACGTTACTTTGTTGATTCATAGATTAGCATCATTGTTTGCGTCTATCTATGAACAATTGCAAGTCACTTCATTTCGTCTACCTTAGGTCTCGGGAGGCTTGAGATGGTTTTTGGTCTACAACCACCCATGCATTAAGCCCTACAACAATTATCATGTTGAAACTCCAAACACTGCTCAGCTGTATCAATCAACCAAATCTAGTCAAACTTTTGTAGCGCAAACTTAAATGGTTAAATCATAATGACATATCTATATGCATATCCTAGTCACATGCAAACACAAGTTCAATATACATATTCATATTATAGTAAACAATCAAAATCTCCTGCTCATATAAATTTATAATGTCTTCTTCATGTCTAAAGGACTAACATCCTTCAGGTGAACATCAGATTCCATGCACAAAACTTCATTTTTGTGTCCTTCAGGCATAACCGCATCCATAGGCCTTCTTTCGTGAAGTTGGGAGACTACAATCACACCCTTGACCTTACTTATGTGCATCTAAGAGGATACAATCGCACTTGTAATCTTTCTTTCATGTGACTGAGGCTTAGAGTAAGGGAAAAGTCTCTCTTCTCAAGTTAGAACTTTGCTACATATCAACAATGTCAGATATTTTTTCATTCATGTCCATAAATATTATTTCAACAGTAAATAATATACATATGCCAATGGTAATAGGAGTAAGGATATTATGGTGATATTCTCCTTCTGAATTGGAATCCACTTCAGTCATGTTTATTCAATTCATCAACATATCTATAATATCGTCATGCATCAGCAAATCTATTAGATCATAAAGTCAGACTATATCACATATTCGTCATGGTTATATCATGTTATCATCAACTAGTTCATCATGACATCAATCTGTCATCAAGGGTTAGTTTCAAATAGCTAATAGGAGTAAAATTCAAGAATCACAGTGTTACTTCTTTGCCACGTAAATCAATCCATCAAGTTAGGGCATTCAATTTTACCATATGCCATAATTACTAAACACATGTGACAACAGCTAGGAGACACTCCAATTACTATAACTTTATTTATTATTCTTCAAAAAAATTACATAGTATTTGCAATCACTCCTCTACCCCACATATCATACTCCTTATCTATTCTCTCCTCTCTCTCCTACTATGTGATCACATAGAATTTTTTTACAAAAAATAAGATATTTAGATCTTCTGAGTTTAGCAATATCTATACAAATCTCTAACTCCTGATTTTCCTAAAAATCCTACTAAAATAGATTTATTTGTCTTATTGCATGCAAGGATGATATATTTATCAAATCCTCAAAACAAACCAAATCCTTTTAGAACTATTACATCCTAGGAAAATAATAAAAATTACAACTTTAAATTACTATGAGGAACCTAACTTCCTCTATAAATCCTAATACCCTTTTCAGGTCATATGTTGATTTTCATGGAAAATATGTTCTTGCATCAAACTCCTAAGGAAAATAAGAAATCATTTATGGGTTCTTTCCCATGATCTCTTCACATTTTTTTACTATATTTATCTATCTTTGTTTCTATCATCCATATTGAATCTTCAATTGGTTGATTCTTTTACTTCACTAAATAATAAAAATATTCTTTACATCTATTTTTTTTCACCACCTTATTATCCAATGCTTGTTTAATTTCCTCTTATACTACTTTAGCAAATTAACTTTTCCATTCAATTATAAAAAAATTCTAGCTACAATTGCTTCAATTTTCCCCACTTTCTTATAAGGATACAAATATACAACATTGAAAATTGGTCAAATCCAAATATCATTTGGAAGTTCAATTTCATAAGCATTTGAAGAAAATTTCCTCAATACTTTACATAACCTAATATTCTTGAGTTTTAGTTTCTTCTATATCCATGTAGGAAATCCTTCCTTTATAAGTTATGCCATAACTAAATCCCCAACTTCAAAATCTAGTTGGCTCCCTCTTGTGTATGCTTTCTACTTGTAGTGTCTTCTACTATCCTAGAGAAATTCTTTGATTATTTCCTGCAATTCTTGCATACTTACTATAACATCTTCATTATCAACATTTCTTAGTTCTTTTTTTCCTAGGTTCCTTATTTCATAATTTCCTATAGTATGCATTCCATGCAAAATTTGAAATGGACTTAACCCTATTCCTCTATTAGGTGAATCATTATAAGAAAATTGTGTATGTGCAACTACTTGATCCCAATGTTTGGAATGCTAACTTACCAAAGTCCTAAAAATATTTCCTAAACTTTTATGTACCACCTCTATTTGTCCATCTATCTGTGGGTGGTATATTAAGCTAAATTTGAGGTCAAATCCTAATTTTCTCCATATATTTCTTCAAAAATGGTCTACAAACTTTGTGACTATCAAAAATAATTTTCTTTGGCAACACGTGTAATCTAACTACTTCTTTAGAAAACAAATTTGTAATATTAGTTACATCGCTAGTATCTATTCAAGTGATCAAATGTGCCATTTTTGGAAAATATATTAACAACAACATAAATTGAATCATTACCCCTCTGGGTTTTGGGCAATCCCGGCACAAAATCCATACTTACAAAACCCCATGGTTTTTAAGAGTAGGAAACGGTTGATAAAAACATATGATTTTGGCACTTCCCTTTCGCACACTAACATATCCTACATCTTCTAATACATTTCTTCACATAAACTCTCATACTTGGCCAAAAATAAAAATAAAAATATTTGAGCAAAACTTTTGTCTTTCCCAAAGTGTCCTGCTAATTCTCCACAATGCTTTTCTTTCAATAAGATTTTCCTTATGTAATCTTTTGGAATTCAAAGTTTATTTCCTTTGAAAAATAATCCATCCTAAAACTTGCACTCGATCCATGGCCTTTTATCTCTACTAGTTGGATTCTTGTATGCTCCAAAGCCTCTTTGAAACATAGATTATCTACAAATTTCCTTCAAATGTTCAAATCCCAACACTTCAATTTAATATTCTTCCAAATCCAAACTCCTATTCGAAGTATTTTCAATCTTATTATCTTGTCCACTAATGTTCTTAAGAACAAAAGTGAAGTTTTTGGAAACATCAACCCACTTGGAATGTATATGGTTCAACTTTTTTTATTGGGTTATAAGTTGCAATTTATAATTGTAAAAGTACAAAACGAATTATTTTGGCATTAGATAATGTTTGAACTAAAAAATAAAATTATTTTATCACAAGATGAATATTTATGTTTTGGTTTCATCAACTTTTCACTGTAAGAATATCTGTATTATCATTATGACTTAAAACAATAGAAATTACAACTCCACTTGCATCACATTTAACCTAAAATAACATTGAATTCTGGCAATGCCAAGAAAGGTTGTTTTTTTTTTATTTTCTTCTCAAGTAGTTGGAATATTTTTTCAACTATAGTTTTCCATTGAAATGGTTATTTGTCCTTTATCATCTCCATATTTGGAATGCATATGTTGCTGAAATTATTTATTATTTTTCTATAAAAGCTCACAAGTCCATGGAAGCTTCTTACCTCAAATAGGTTCCTTGGAGAAGGCCATTCAATAATAGCTTTGATATTTTCTAGATCCATCTTCAACCCATTTTTATATAATAAAACCATAAATAAACCAAGTATGTCTTCATAAATGAATGTTTCTTCAAATTTATCACAAGTTTCTCTTCTTGTAATTTCTTCAAAACAAATTTCAAATGTTTTATATGCTCTTCCTTGGGTTGACTATAAATCAAGATGTCATCTAGATATGCAATAACACAATTTTCAGTCAATTCTTTGAGAAATTCATTCATTAAGATCATAAATGTACTAGCCACATTAGTTAACTCAAAAGGCATAACTAATTATTCATATCATCCATTATTTTTTAAAGTGATGTTTGACTCATTCCCTTCTCTATTTTAGAAAAAAATTGTGCACTCCCTAAACAATCCATTAATTCATCCATTGTCAACAATAGAAACTTATACCTAATGGTAATTGTGTTTTTATCTTTGGAATCATTCCATATCCTCCATCCTCCATCCTTATTTGGACTCAACATAGTAGGTACAACACATGGGCGTAAGCTTTCTTTTATTATCCCTTTATTAACCAACCCTTTTACTTGAATAAAGTCAATATGGTGACTTTTGTATCTTATAGGTGACAGTTTACTTGGAAAGTCAACAACCACAATATTATCAAAATCATTTAATAAATTCAGGAAATCCATCCATATTTGTACTAGTAATAATTACTTTTGGCTTACTAACTAGAGAAAAATTTACCTCCACATTCTTGACTTGTTCTAACAATTTGTTTCCATTGATTAAGGAAAAGGTTTGGGGCTAATATTCACACGTGATCTAATTTTGCATGCTTAAAAAATATATATATTTGTGAATTTCCATTTTTTCTAAAAATGATCCATCAATTTTATAGTATAAAATTACTTTACCTCAAAAGTTGCCAAATTTTTATGGAGACTATATAAAATCATTATAAAATTTAATACTTTATGGAAATATTTCCAAGAATTTTACAGTTGACATACTAGGGACTAATAACATTTTCCAAGATTTCTAAAATTTACGATAAATTTCATTACTTACAATTTTCCTTTTCATTGATCAACAATAGTTTAGGACTAATTTCTTATTTTTCACCTTCATCCTTCAAAGGTAAAAGTGTGTTCTATTCACCATCTTTTTCAAAAAAATATGTATTTCCTCTACCATCATGTATAGTTCTATTGTCATATTTCCAGTTCCACCTAATAGATTGTGGCATACGTCCATGGGAATTATGCCACGCAACACTTAATCCTTCTAACTACCAATTTAGAATTCCAGTTTGCACTATTCATTAACCATAGTATGATGTCATTTATATAATTAGGATACTTCATGTGGTGTCGGATGTGTCAAATTTTTCTATCCTATCTTTTCCACCTTTTTTGTGGATACCAAATTATTAGTATTACCACTATCAATTACAAGTTTGCAACACTTACATCTTGATTTTCATATAGTCACGAAAAAAATCTTTCTTTGAGCAGGTTCCTTTGCTTTCTTTTATTGCTTGATTAGGAATCTTTTCGTCAACAATGATTCTCCTACCTTTGCAAGCTCTTCTCATGTGGTATAATTCACACTTTCCTCATCTCTCACACTATATATGTACTTATCTAGGTTGTATAACTATTTTCTAAATAATACCATCCCATATTTCCCAATCTGTTGAATATGTAACACCTAATTTGGTAATATCCATCTCTACCTCTACCTCTACAATGATATCTTCTTCCTCTAAAATCGCTTCCTCTTGGTGACTAACTTTACCGACTTGAACTACTCCCGTATTCCTTCTGAGATTGTAATCTTCCTCTACTACTTTGTTATAATCTACCTCTTTCTAGACTCCTTCCTTCACCTTTCTAACTTTGTTTTCTAGCTATATTCTCTTCATATTTTTAAGTAGATTGACTTCCTTAACTATCCTTGGGGATAGAATGTTATTATTGTCCTAGATCTCATACCTCAAACCATTCATATACCTAGCTACATTCGCAGCATCTTCTATTAGAAACTAGGATAATATTGAGGGTGGAGAGTGAATAAGTATTGTAAGAATTAAAAAAAAATAAAAAATCTTGAAACTAGCAAGAGCTAAGAAAATGTGGATTGCTTCTAATCATGCAACTGGAGAAAAAATCTCATAAAAATATAAACCTTCAATTTTTGCATATCCTTTGTAGATTAGCATTGCTTTGTTTCTTACCACTTCACCATTTTCACTCAATTTGTTCCTGAAGACCCACTTTGTGCCAATAACATTATTGTCCTTTGGCCTTGGAACAAGCTCCCATGTCTTATTTTTCTCAATCTAATCAAGCTCTTCGTTCATAGATTTTATCCAATTTTCATATTTTCTAGCCTAATAAAAATCAATTAGCTTTGTCATATATAATAAATTTGTGTGCTCTTGTGTAGGGAGGTAGACTAATCTTCTTCTTCTATGTACACATGTATTCAAGTCACCAACAATTTGGTTAGGTGGGTGGTGAATTTGCACATACTTTGTAGGATATTTGGATTGTGGATTGATGGGTTTCTCAATGTCTTCATCTGTTAATGGCTCATCAGCGTTCTCATCACTACTTACTAGATCATTAGTATTGAAATTTGCTAGTTGTTTTTATTGAAATTTAATGTGCTCATCAATCTTAACATCAATGCAATCAATTATTCTCCTTGTATTCTTATTGTAACATCTATAGCCCTTGCTATTCTGAGACTACAAGAAAAATACCTTCATTCTCTCTTGCATCAAACTTACCAAGGTTTTGATCATTGTTCTCTATGTAGAATATGCTCCCAAACACTTTGAAATGCTTGACTGTAGCAGGCCTGCCATTCTAGATCACATATTTATTTTTATCAATGTTTGGTCTGAATTGTTCCTTGTTTAAGATGAAAATTGGTGTGCATATTTAACTAGCCCAGAACATTTGTGGTATTCTTCTTCCTCTCGTCATTGATTTATCCAACTGTTGGACAGATTTATTGGCTCTTTATGCTACTCCATTTTGTTGTGGAGTCTATGTTATGGTAAACTATCTTTTGATGCCATGTTATTTAAAAGAATCATGAAATTATTTGGAGGCAAACTCGCCACCATTATCATACCTTATTCATTTGATTTTACAATTAGTCTCATTCTCAGCCATAGATTTAAAACTCTTGAAATTCTCAAAGCCCTCTGGTTGTTTTCTTAAAAATGTTACCCATGTCATTCTGCTAAAATTATCAATTATAAGTATGTAATACAATTTACCTAAGGGAGACTAAGCTATTAAAGGACCACACAAGTCCATTTGTTCTAATAGTAGTGCCTTGGTTGTTGAGTTCTCCTTGGATCTAAATGGTAATCACACTCCTTTCCCAATATAGAAATATTTGCAAATGGTGTTATCTAACTTGGAAAGATTTGGAAGATCTGTAACAACATTCTTCTTTCCCAATTTGACAATCTGATCAAAGTTCAAATGTCCTAACCTTCGATGCCACAACTAGCTTTCATCAATCTTTGTTAAACAACACTTATTTGTCTTCTCTTTTAGAACATTACTATTTTTTCTATTAGCCTTAGCCACTACCTCTCATGTCCCTACATACTTGATCTAACAATTTTTAGCTTTGAACGACACATCATAGCCTTGATCACACATCTGATACAAATTGAGTAAATTATGCTTTAGGACACCAACAAACAACACATTCTTAGCCTTACCTCTTCCATTAGCTAGGCTAACAATTCCTTTACCCACATTATTACAAAGTGCATTTTTTATGAAGGTTACATTACCCTTATTGATAGGTTTCCATGATAAGAACTTCTTTTATCTCTTGACATATGCCTAGAACACTCATTGTCAATATATCATTGGCTCCCTTCATTCTAAGTGTATAGCACTAGATTACAGTCTTCTTTGTTTTCCTTTTTCTTCCATACCTTGGGTTGTTGGTTTGCTTGATTAATTTTTGGATTAGGCCTTTTGTTTTTTATTGTGCAAACAGATGCTCTATGGCCAAAGTTCTGACATAAATAACTTTAAATTAAATTGTTCAAAGGAGAGAATGGATTTTGGATTCTAATTATGCCCCTCCTCTATCTAGCAATCTTATTAGCAGACTGATAAATTATTCCTTGTGACCTTAGCTTCATGCATGATAAATTCACCCTGCAATTTATAGCCTTATGTCCATAATTGGTGCAAGTAAAGCAATATCTAGGAAATACATCATCGTACCTGGGAGAAAATTGATTTCTGAAGTTTTGTTGAGTTTCTCTTTGAGATATTCAAACTTGTCTATGTCCTAAGAATTTGTATTGAGGAATTTGATTTTCCTCTCTTGCATTATTATTCTTTTGCTAAGTCAAATTTCTTCTTTTATTTTGAAAATGTTTATTTGCCTACGGTTACAACTAAGGTTGTTGTGTTCTCTGCATTTTTCAAAAATTAGATAAAATTAATAACCTTTGTACCTTTCACGTCATTTTTTGAGCTTGAATCAGCCTCAAATCCAAGACCTGCTCTATCATTATAGACTCTTTGTGCTTCAAGAATTTCATTTAAACTTTAAGTCAATTTTCCAAATTTTTCATTAAAGCTTAACTAAGCTTTATCTTTCTCAAACTCTTTCCTCAAAGAAACAATATATCCTTCAAGCCTCTCACATGCTTTATTCTTCTCTTTGAGCTGCTCTTTCAGAGTTTCTTGGATCTTCTTGCCTTCTTCAATTTTCAGGAGTAGGGGTTCCATTGCTTCAAATTTATCTGCGATCAACAATTCCTTTTGTTTTTTATTTTATTCCTCAACCTTTTAATTTCCTCAGGAGCAGTGATCAACTCTCCTTCTAAGTCACATACCTCAGCATGATATGTGGAGGTATTTTGAAGCCAAAAACTTTGATGTATGTGCCTTGAGGAGAAGT
This sequence comes from Pinus tabuliformis, assembly GCA_031772625.1. Taxonomy (NCBI): domain Eukaryota; kingdom Viridiplantae; phylum Streptophyta; class Pinopsida; order Pinales; family Pinaceae; genus Pinus; species Pinus tabuliformis. The sequence goes on from CM062820.1 coordinate 715,986,271, forward strand.
GAACCAATATGTTACTTTGGTAACTACTTCTTTAGCCTCATTAGTAATGTAAGGTTCCTCGACTTCAAAGATCATTTAATATATTACGATAAAGAATCTCATCGCCACTTTGTCATATACACCTCTATAACTGGCTTCAGATAATAGCTTGCAATAGATGTTGATAGGAATTTGTTGTGGGATCCATTTCTGCTCTAGACCTAGGAACTCATTATGAGCACAAATTCCATCGAAAAAGTAGGTGGACATATATAATTGTTGATGCTCACTTTGTGATTCCTTCTTCACCTTTGACACATTAATCTGTAGTTTTTGGGAAAATATATTTGACCAGTTAAAGATCTTCCCTTCTGAAAAAACTAGGTAAAGTATGTAAATCCATCCTTCCTCATAGAGTTTAGTGCTTTCTTGCCCATAAAATCTACAACAGATAGCCATGAGGTATTAGTAACATTTCCTTAAGGACTTTGTCTTGTAGCTCATGTCTCGTTTATGGTGAAACTTTGTTGGTTCTTACCACCATGACCTAATTACATCCTTTGTATTCAAATGCAACCAAACTACATAATTCTTTGAATTTAGATACTCTTCATGCTTTGGAATTTTTTAGTATCATTGAAGGTCATGTGGTTGATATGTGGTGATATCTTTCCACTTACACTACTTAGAATCATGTTCTTGGAGTCTAGACCCTACAATATACATCTTATTGCTTCTACACATTATCATGTGCTCAGTATTTAGCTAAAAACTAAAAGTTCTCAGTATGGCTCGAAACCTGAACGACCTCATTCATCTCGGAAAAAAAATCCTAACGCAACTCGTTTTGTTGAAAACCGAGTTTGTATGAGAAATTTATTGTGTTCTAATCACTTTGCTAAATAGGGGAAATCTGTAAAAAAAATGCTCAGTCACTACACAGTCAGTAGTTCGTACTACTGACATGGTAGGTGACTAGGCATGGTCAACGACGAATCAAGGATGGACAAGTGGAATTATTTGGTTGGGTTGTACAGTGGTGTGTTGGCACATTCTAATTGGTTCATTTATAGACCAATGGAAGAATACCACATGGAAAGCCTAGAGGCCGCCACATGGTACCTCCCAAAGGTCGGGTTGGAGGTATATGCATTGGAGAAAAAATTTGGTTGGAGGTGAGGTCGAACCTGCGACCTCCATCCTACCGTCCCCGCACCTTAACTGCTTCCTCTACACCGTGGTTCTTACCATGTTACATTTCCGTTTACATTTGAATTTATGCGGTTTGGAGGTTGGTGGTTAGGGGAGGGCCAGCCCAGAGGCCAGCCCTCCCCCATGTGAACACAACACGATGACTGTTAGGGTCTAACCCAGTGGTCAGTTAACCAAACTCCGACAGTTAATGTTACCCCATGTGAATGCACAAGTGATAACCACATTTAGTTGCATTAACCCTCGCAGCTCCGGCATAACAACTCTGTGACGATTTAACATATCGCATGTGAATGTGATTACTATAACCACTAACGGTCAACATTTCCAACAAACCATTAGCATGGTGGCTATTGTGATGCTAACCACTGCATGTGAACAGTCCACCAAAGCCATTGGAGGTTACGGTTTTGTTTAACACTAATCTGGATTTAACTCTAATTAAATGTAGTTTAACTGCAAGTTTAATCTGGCAGCGGATTTGGAAGTGCCCCCAAATTCAGGATTGCCACCAAATTTAGCGCTTTAATTGGAGTCATTCCAGATTAGCGGAGATTTTATAAGAAAAGATTAACTGATCCATAAAGAAGTCAATTTTCAACCAAATTGAGCTCCAAAATAGGTGTTCTTAGCTAATTTGGAAATTTTGAACACATTGATGTAGGTATCAAGAGCCATAGAGCTTTGTAAAAAAACATTTTTCTACATTGAGCTAATACAAAGGCCCGACCCATGGAAGCTGAACCAAGGAGATGTAGCCCAGGAGGGGTGAACTCCTTCATCAAAACATTGTCTTAAAGTGTCTCTTTGATGGTTTGTTGTACTTTTGAATGTTTGTTGTTTAGTATCTGTTTTGAAGCTATTTTTCTCATGAATATAACTTTAAACTTAAGGAAATTTACCTTGATTATATGCACAAACAACTAAGGAAACCTCAGCATAAGAAGCAATAAGAAAGCACATGTTTATATATCTGTAATTTCTATTAGCACAACAAAACTAATCATACAAAAGCAGATCAAGTTGGTATCAAAGAAAAGGTTGAATTCCTTGATTGCTTGAGCTTGTGCAATTAGGGTTTTAATGGTTGCAAAATTGTGATGCTTACAAGGTTAAAGTTGCAAAAAGGAGAAGGGAAGCTATTGGTTACAACTCCTAAGGTAATGGCCAGAAGAAGGAGAGCCACAAGGCCATAATCTCCACCACCCAAAGTTACAATTCCAGCTGCACTTGAAACTCCTCAAGTTTTTCCTTCAACTGATATTGAAGAGGTACAAGAAGTACCAATTTCTAAGCCCGAATCCATAGCCATTATGTCTGGAGAAAGAGAACATGAAGGTTCCTTTTGAAAAGAGGAATAATACAAGAAATATTTCTTCACTTTAACTGAGATGGTTAAAGTCCTCTGTGAAGAGAGGGACACTAGAATGGTTGGAGAGAGTTCTAAACCTCCACATGGAGAAGGAAGCTCATAGGACAAAAAATATGGGAAGAAGGATTCCAAAGGGAATGGTGTAAAGCCACCTTCATCTCCACCATCCTCATCATCCTCATCATCTCACACAACATCATCTTCCACTACCACCACCAAAATTGCCCATAGTCATTCAAAAACCCAAAAAGAAAAGACTCCATTATTGAAATTGGACATAAAATTCAAACTTCCCATGTACAATGGAGAGGTGAATGCAGAAAAGTTGGACAATTGGATTCAACAGTTGGAGGTATACTGCATAATTCAAAACCTTCAAGAAGACGACATAAAGATCTAGTTGGCTTCATTGAGGCTAGAAGGAGTTGCACTGGTTTTGTGGGAAGCAAAGGCTCAAGAGGAAATGAGAATCCATGGTGAGATATCCATTACTTGCGTTCAATTTGTTTCTATGATTAAAATATAGTTTTATCATTTAGCCTATATGAAAAAATCCATTATGATTAAGCATAATTTTAGGCATATTAAAGGCCAAACAATCCAAGATTATACACAAGAGTTTAGGAAAAGGGCTTTGTTATTAGGAGTGAATTTGAATTCCCAAGATACATTGCTGAAATATATTGGGGGTTTACATTCCTATCTGAAACATACTATCATTATGTTTAATCCAATTAACTTAGATGAGGTATGTGTGAAAGCCACGCACCTTGAATCTAGAGGAAAGAACATTCAGGAAGAGGGTAGTAAGAGGAAGCCATTCAAGGGTAAGGAGAAAGAGAAGGGTGGAAAATGGAAGGGAAAGAAGAATGCAAGTGTGAAGAAAGAAGGGGAGAAAATCACATGCAAACACTATTCCAAAGAGGGGCACGATGAAGCCCACTACTAGAAATTGTATCCCAAATTAAAGCCTAAGAAACAAAACAATAAGGGAAAACAAAAGGTGACTGATACCACACAACATGACCTTGGTTCAGATTCTGGTGATGAGACCAAGATTTCAGCCATGGTTACAAAAGGAAAAGAAACTGTTGCAAGCACTAGTTCATCACATAGTCAAAACAACACTCCAAATGAAGAGTCAAGAATAGAGTTGTTTCATGTTAGAGTGATTTCAAATCATACAAAGATTGATGCATTATTTGATAGTGGGTCACAATCAAACTTGATTTCAGAAGACTTGGTTAAAAAACTAAACCTTGAAATTGTACCTCATCATAAGCCATATCCATTGGGTTGGATAGTTAACAATGCAAACTTACAGGTTACAAGGAAGTGTTTATTCAAGTTCGCCATTACTAAAAATTTCATTGATTAAGTTGAGTTAGATGTAGTTCCATTTGACATCTCAGGAATCATTTTGGGTAGCCCTTATCTGTATGATAGAAAAGCAGTATTTTATCGCCATGACAATAAATACATATTGCTCAAGGATGGGGTGGAGTACATAGTGAGAGGCCATCGAAAAAAGTTGAACATTTCTTTGGTTAATGCAGGGCAGATGAAGAGACAAGTAAATGAAAGTAAAAATTTTGTGCTTCTTATGATAAAGAAAAAGAATGATATTGATTATGAATCTTTTGAAGGTTGTGATGATAAATTGAAATCTGATTTGTTTGATGTGGTAAGCAAGCATGGCGATATGTTTCAGGAACCAAAGGGGTTACCTCCAAGAGGGGAATTTAGCATGAGATTCAGTTGCAACAAGATGTTCCACTTCTAAACATAGGCATGTATCGCATGTCGATTATGAGAGATCAGAAATCAAAAAGAAAATTCAATAATTACTAAGAAAAGGTATCATACGCCCATCTACTTCACCATGTGGTTCACCCAGTATCTTGGTGCCAAAGAAGGATGGAACTTGGTGCATGTGTGTGGATTTCCGTTCAAAGTATAAAATCATGGTAAAGAATCATTATCCATTCCCAATAATTGATGATTTTCTTTATCAGTTGAGGTATTAAAAGTATTTCACTAAGTTAGACTTACGAAGTGGTTATCATCAAGTTAGGATAGATGAAGAAGACATTTGGAAAATTGCGTTTAAAACTAAACAAGGATTGTTTGAGTGGCTTGTTATGCCTTTCGGTCTTACAAATGCTCCAACTACTTTCGTGAGGGTAATGAATGATGTATTGAGACCATTTATATATGATATTTTAATTGTATACTTAGATTATATACTCATATTCAACAAGTCAAGAGATGAACATGTCATGCATGTAAAAAAAGTACTTGATGTCTTGACAAAATAACAGTTGTTTTTAAAGATGTCGAAGTGTGAATTTAGCAAGACTTATTTGGTGTATTTGGGACACATTGTTGGAGGAGGTGAGCTGAATATAGACCCCTCTAAGGTTGAGTTCATTCTAAATTGGCCCAAGCCCAATACAGTTACATAGGTAAGAAGCTTTTTAGGGGTGACACAATATTGGAGAAAGTTTATTGCTAATTTTTCTTCCATTGTGGCTCCATTACATGCATTGACAAGTGTCAAGAAAGTCTTCCATTGAGGAGATGTACAACAAAAATCATTTAATTATTTGAAGCGAAAGATAAGTTCATCACTGGTATTTGCACTTCCGGATCTTAGATAGCCATTCGAGATTCAAATGGATGCAAGCGATTATGCCATGGGAGAAGTTCTATTGCAACATGGTAAGCCAATTTCATTTCATTCTGAAATATTTAATGAAGTTTTAACTAACTATCCCACATATGACAAAAAACTTTATGCATTGGTACAGAGTGTTAAGAAATGGAAGCACTATTTGATGGGGAAGGGAGACCATCATCCATACCAACCATCAAACATTGCAATACTTACAATCGTAATCAAAGTTGCAGTAGTCACGACATTTCAGATGGATGGGTTTTCTACAACAATTTCATTTGGTTATCAGGTATAAAAAGGGAATCTACAATAAGGTAGCTGATATGATTTCAAGGCCTATTGTAAATTCATCTGTTATACTCAAGAATAATTATGCTTTTCATGAAAGTTACATAGAAAAATATGCAAATGATAGTGACTTTCAAGAAGTATATGCAAGATTGAGTCAAGGAAATCAAATTGAAGAGTTGGATTATCATGTACAGAATAGTTTGTTCTATCACTTGGGAAAGTTGTGTATTCCACAGGGAGAAAGAAACAATATCATAAGGGAGGTGCACACTTCATTGACCATTGGACACTTTGGTGTAGGAAAGACAGTAGCGAATCTTCAAAGGTATTGTTATTGGCCATGCATGTTGGATAATGTTTCTTGTTTCATAAGAGGATGTTATTGATGTGCTACAAGTAAGCCTAGCAATAGGAAACTTGGTTTATACACTCCACTTCCAGTATCTTCACGTCCATGGGAGAGTATCTTAAGGGATTTTGTAGGAGGTCTTCCATTGTCAAGGAAAGGTCATGATTATTTGTATGTAGTTGTAGATAGGTTCAGCAAGATGTGCATACTAACACCAAGTAAAAAGAAAATTACAGCTAAAAAAACAACTCATCAGTTCTTCCAAAACATTTGGGTTCATTTTGGTCTTCCTACTTCTATTGCAAGTGATCAAGATTCTCGATTTGTTGGGAATTTTTGGTCAAATTTGTGGGACATGATGGAAACAAAGTTAAAGAAGAGTACAACCTTTCATCCACAAACAGATGGACAAAACGAGGTGGTCAATTGAACATTTATTCATCTTCTTAGAGGATATTGCAACAAACATCCCAAGTTGTGGGATGAATAGTTGCATTACATACAACATGCATACAACAGGGCAAAGAATTCTTCCACAAACACATTGCCATTTGAGGCATGTTATGGGTACTTGCCAAGATCCCCATTGGAATTCATATTTGAGAAATATTTCGCCATCGAAAGTCACATTGACATCGATAAGGCAAGGAATTTCATAGAGCAAATTTAGTTGATACATCATATAGTGCAAGAACAGCTTGAGAAAAGTCAAAGCAGCTACAAGGCAAGGCATGAAAAACATTGGGTTGATCATAAATTTCAAGTTGGTGATGAAGTTTGGTTATTTATTAGCAAAGAGAGACTTCAATGGGAAAGTAAAAATATTAAACCAATCCATTATGGTCCTTTTAAAATTCTGGAAAAGATTGGTAACAATGCATTTAAGCTTGATTTGCCTCCTTATATGCAAATATACTTTGTTGTTAATGTTGATAATTTGAGATTGTTTGAGCCTCCTTTGATTGATGATCAAGGAGAGCATGTTCAATTGCCATCAATAGATAATTTCTATCTAGAATATCTAGATGAGCTTCAACAAGATCTCATACTTGACAAAAGAACCAGGACTTCAAAGAGAGGGGATGTTGAATACCTTAGAGTGGGACTCAAGGGACAAAAGCCTTCTCAAGCCAAATGGTTGTAGACCGAGAAGGTGAGGGAGTTGTACCCTTACCTGCTGAATAATTGATAATACCTTTTGGGGTCCAAAAGGCTTATAGTGGGGAGGAATGTTCAGGTGCTCAGTATTTAGCTCAAAATTCAAAGTTATTAGAATGGATCAAAACCTGAATGACCCCATATAACTTAGAAAAATGATCCTAATTCAACTGGTTTCATCGAAAACCAAGTTCGTATGAGAAATTTATTGTGTTATGATCGCTTTCCTAAACAAGCAAAATTTGCAAAAAAAATGCCTAGTGCAGTCTGTACTACTAACGTGGCAGGTGCCTAGGCATGGTCAACAGAGAATCAGGGATGGACAAGTGGCATTATCTGGTTGGGTTGTAGAGTGGTGTGTTGGCGCATTCTAATTAGTTCATTTCTAGACCAATGGAAGAATGTCATGTGGAAAGCCCAAAGGCCACCACATGGTACCTCCCAAAGGTCGGGTTGGAGGTATATGCATTGGATCAAAGTTTTGGCTGGAGGTCAGGTCAAATCCGCAACCTTCGGCCTACCATCCCTATGCCTTAACTGCTTCCTCTACATCGTGGTTCTTACCATGTTACATTTTTGTTTACATTTGAAGTTATGCGGTTTGGAGGTTGGCAGTTAGGGGAGGGCCAACCCTCCCCCATGTGAACACAACATGGTGATGGTTAGGGTCTACCTCGGCAGTCAATTAACCAAACTCCAATAGTTAATGTTACCCCATTTGAACGCACAAGTTATAACTACATTCAGTTGTGTTAACCCTGGAGGCTCCAACATAACAACTCTGCGATGGTTTAACATATCGCATGGGAACATGATTACTGCAACCACTAATGGTGATCACTTCCAACAAACCATTAGCCTGGCATTTAATCCGATGCTAACAACTGCATGGGAATAGTCCACCAAAGCCGTTGGAGGTTGCGGTTGTGTTTAACAGTAATCCAGATTTAAATCTAATTAAGCGCAGTTTAACTGCGAGTTTAATCTGGTGGCAAATTTGGCAGTTCCCCCAAATTCAGGCCTACCACCAAATTTAGCACTCTAACTGGAGTCATTCTAGATTTAGAAGATCTTTTCTAGGAAAAGACTTACTAAGCCATAGAGAAGTCAATTTTCGACCAAATTGAGCTCAGAAAGAGGTGTTATTAGCTAATTTGGACATTCTAAACACATTGGTGCATGTATCAGGAGCCATAGACATTTGTAAAATATCATTTTTCCACATTGATCTAATACAGAGGCCCATGCCATGGAAGTTGGATCAAGGAGATGTAGCCTAGGAGGGGTGAACTCCTTCATCAAAACATTGTGTTAAATTTTATCTTTGATGGTTTGTTGTACTTTTGAATTTTTGTTGTTCAATATTTGTTTTGAAGCTATTTTGGTTATGAATATCACTTCAAACTTAAGGAAATTTACCTGATTGTATGCACAAACAACTAAGGGAACCTCATTACAAGAAGCAATAAGAAAGCACATGTTTATATATACGTAATTGTTATTAGCACAACAAAACTAATCATACAAAAACATATCAACACACAATAGTAGTGGATATCTACAAGAAACCTTGTGGAATCTGGACCTCTTTATTTTAATGTAAATATCTCTATCTTCTAAATCTTATGGGAACTTTTTCTTATTGAAATCCTCTTTAATGATCTACCACGTTATAGTAGTGGACTTTGTTGGGTGTGGAGCCTACTTGTCTTCTTGATTCATAGGTTTTGTTCTAGCCGTGTTTGGATCATAGTTCATGAAGGGGGGGTGTAGGGTGGCTAGCCCCCCCACTACTGTCGCCACCCCCCCCCTCCCTTTGGGGGTTCAGGGTAGCTCCCCCAAAGTGAAAATTAGATTAAAAAATTCCTTGTAAAATATTGTAGTTTTGTAGTCAATATAGGAAGTTCAATAGGTGGAAGATCTAATGGTAGAAGTTATGTTAATTTAGGGGTTTTTTACCCTAGAAGGAAACCCTTGGTTTATAAGGGGATTGTATTGTGGTTGTATATTTTTTTTCGTTCATGAAGAAATGAGGAGATATTATGTGAGAGAGAAGAGGAAAGTATATAGGATTTGTTGTAGGTTGTATCTCTTCATTTTGTTGGATAATATAAAAGGAAAGATTGGTTGTTTCTCCTTGAATGTAGCCCAAATTGGGTGAACCATGTATATATGTGTCGCTCTTGTTTTCTATTTTTTTTTGTTAATATGCAATATTTCATATGTTCCATTTCTTTTTTATTAATTTATAACAAACTGTTACACAGTAATTTATCACTGCCTTCCTGTCAGTCACCCTGCTGTGTCCAGAAGTCACAATCACTAAGTGTTTGATCCCTGAACTGGCTTAAAACCCATTTTTCCAAAGTTTTGTGCATCAGCGCGTCTGTTCCTAAAATAACCGCGATGACCAGCGCCTCACAGTGTATTTCGTGCGCTGCCATCGCGGAAGAACATCACTTTTCCGCGATGACGCACGGCGCGGCTTTCGCGTGTCCTTCCGCGCTGACATGACTTGTTCAGTTATTGTTATGTGCTGACAGCGCGGCAGTCTCCATATAATCCGCGCTGATCCAGTTTGGGCGAATTTGTTCAAACAACCAGCCTTCCAGATCTCTCCAGGCTTGGTTGTTAGCTTTGTGAATATCGACTCCCTTCTATGGCATGTCTGTTCGACCCTTTGCAACTACTCCCCTTGAAGATAAGCTCATCCTTCCACCTTTTTAGGAGACTCCTTCTCCTATATAAACTTCCACCATTACCATGAGCAGCTAGTTAGAAACTAGTGGGAACTAGCTAGACTTAGCTTGGATTGTACAGAGCTTGTAGTGCTCAGATTGCTGCTATAGGTTTGGTGTGTTAGGAGTGGAAGTGATTGATTGCTTTGGGAAGTTTGTTTGTGACATTTGTGTGAGAGAGAGAGAGTTGTTTGTCTTGGGAGAACCATCCTCAAAGGTGAATGCTTGAGATACATGCTGACTGATCCCTCCTGAGGAGTTTACCGACGTCAGAACATTTGGTTGTACTCTTCTCTATTCTGATTAATAATAGATGACTGCTATTATTGTTCCATTCTCGTTTGTTTATGCAATGGATAAATGTGAATTATGTCTTTTCTGACTGGCATATAGTTACTTTTACTAGATTTTACGCTTGCGTTTGCCTTCTCTTCGTGTGTGCAGGTGTCCGTTCGCGGGGATCGCGGAGGACTGTGACCAGCTGAAGCGAAGGAGCGAAGGAAACATCTCTTCGTCACACGACAGCGCAGGAATCCAAGTAGGTGCTCTTTACTTCTTGTTTAATTGTAACTAGGAACATGCGTGGCAGCATTGTGTGATTGTTGCTAGACCCCTATTGGGCTAGTAGGGATCGCCTCTATCCGTAGAGGGGATTTACCTTCTCAACAATTTGGCGACTCCGCTGGGGATCAGCCTTTTTGTCTCTTGAGTCCACTTTTGTGTTTGGCTTTGATTGGTCTCTTTTCGAGTTTTTGGGATTGTCTTTTTTCTTATGAACTTTCTGGGCGTTTCTGGGAAGCATTTTTATCATTAAAAAGCTCCTGCCTTTGGTTTGGGAAGTTTTATTTCGGTCTTCCTTGTTTTTGCTCTCAGCGCGTTTTATTTAAGAACAGTCGCGCTGACATCGCGACCCTGTTCTTTGGTTTTTCCTTCATCGCGCCTGTACGTCTAACAGCCGCGCTGACCTCGTTTTCAAGGGCAGCGCGCTTTATTCGTGTTCTTCCGCGCTGACATCGCGCCCCCTCTTCTTTGTGATTTTTGTCATCGCGTCTGTGTGCTTTATATCCGCGCTGACCTCGTTTTTCTGAGATCAGCTCGGATTTTTGGGCAAAAGTCGCGCTGACAGCTCGGGTGGCCTGTGTAAAAGTTGCGCTGACCCTTGATCATCTCGGGTTCTCAGTGTAAAACTTGCGCTGATTCCTAAAAAGTTGTTTTTATAACTTTATCTCCTGAACCTCTTGCTGTGACTTTCCCTTCTTCTCTCCACTTGTCCAATGACTTGTTTTTCACTGTCTGAACTTTGAACTGTTTGATTACGGAGCTTAGCTTCATAGGGTTTCGTTTTGCTCGGTTTTGAGTTTGCAAACACCTTCCCTTCTCGCTGCTTGGTTCGTGTTTTCATCCTTGCTTTTGCAATTGCTGGATTGTGTTGAGTCTCTAATCGACTGGTTATGACTCTGGTCCATCGGATGTTTGCTTTTCTCTGTTGATTTCGCGCTCTGAACCCTAGGGCATCTAGTGGCTGTGCGTGTGTCAAGCCTCCCGTCAGGATCTCTGTTTGTTTGATTGGCCAGCTCATTCTTGACTTGTTTTTGCATTTGTTCAGTGATTGTTTTAGAGTGTTTTGGATCCAGCTTCCAAGCGGTCTTTCTCACTTCCTCCTTGCTTGCGATCCTTGCTTGCTTTGCAAAGCTTAGATTACATAGCTCGCGCATTGCTTTGCTTCCTTTTTATTTGGAAATCTTTGTTGAGTGTTTTGGGAACTTTGTGTGCTTTCATTAGGCAATTGCATTTTGCTTGGTGTTCTAGTTCCTCCAAATTATTTTAGATGCTTTGTGTCACTAAAAGAAAATCAAACTAGTGGCCTTGCTTTCAAAATTTCGAAAAGGAAAAGAACATTTCGTTGACTTGCATTTTTTCAAAAGAAAAGTTTCCTTTCCTCGCTTTAGTTGCACTTAACTACTTGTTTGATTGTATTCGTTTGATTTGGTTTGGAAAATTCTTTGCTCTCTCGTAGCTAGAGTTCATCGAACAAAACGAATCTCTTTTGCATATAGATTGCATCTAAGTAATTGTGAGCGAACATACGATAGAGCTTGAAATCGAAACTTAATCTCAAGATCAACTATAAAATGAACCAAATGAATCTAAAAACGCATTGGAACTAAACGCAAATATCTAGAGGTCTAGGTTAGAGACGTGTTCCGGCGTCTTTAAACATAGTCACTGTTGTTTCACATTAGGTTGGGTGATTCCTCCTTCTGTGACTCGATAGTGGTCTAACACGGACTGTGCTCCCACGTACCGTCGCGTATATAGGGAGACCCCACTAGGCTTTTATCCTTTATCCATAGGAAGCCGAGTCGGTCGCCCTACGATTCGCAATGCAGTGAACACAGCATTCACGAAGATTGACCACCCGTACCCTAAAAAGTATTTTGTGGTTTTGCGAAAAGTTTGGCACACCCTTTACCTAGAATCTCCAGAGCAGTCACTTTGGATCCTTTTCGGACTCCCTAAATGAAAAGGTGCCTGTGAGCGTCTTGTCACTTCGTGCTCATTAAACATTCGAAGGAGACTAGAGTCATCTTTTCGTCCTTTTCTCGACTCTTGAAACATGAAAAGGTCAAGTTTGGTTCTAGTGTCTTAAAAATTTATTCGGCCTCGATAACATCACCTGGTTAGATCTTGTGTGCGTTAGCTTGAGTAGGTTTCGTTTTTGTTTGCTATGGCAACTTTTCCAGGATTCACTAACCCAGGTTCCCCGTCTGATGGGAACCCAGGACAATTCCCTCCTCTTGGGAATGTTGGTGCTCCGTATATGGCGACGTTGTCCCTACCAGGGTTAACTGTCGGGTTGCCTGTGTGGTTGTTTTCAACCTCTTTGGTCCCTACCGTATCGGCTGTTAGTCCATCAATCCCTCCACCTGAACCACGTCATGTTGATTCTAAGGTGGATCTCTCCCCTTCGACGCCTACTTCTACGTCGTCCTCTTCCACTTCGCCTGGTGAAAGTCTCGATTCGCATAACCAGGTGGCTAAGAAGAAGAAGAGGAAGTCCAAGAAGAAGAAGTCTCCTAAGGGAGAGTTTACACACACAGTCCCCCTCTCAAGTCCAGCTATCCACTCCAGTACACCTGAAGTCGGGTCACCTTCTGCTCCTCCGCGGAAGGTTAAGTTTCCTTGTCGATTATGCAAGGAGGACCATCTCCTTCGTGATTGCCCTGGCATTCCCAGGGTTTTAGAAGTTTGGTCTCACGATTTGGCCCGCCCTCCATCGTCCACTGATGATCATGGCGATGCTACCTCATCAGCTAGGAATGGTAAGGAGAAAGGGAAGTTTCGAATCCCCTGTCGACTTTGTGAAGGCAAACATCCCCTTCACCTTTGTCCCCTCATGGATAAAGCCTCTGCTGTGTTGGAAAGTCTTGCTGCTCCTCCGAATCCATTTCCCGCCGGTTATCAACGTCTTTCTACAACTGTAGATCGCGCCCTTGTTGACAAAGAGATTGTTTCAGATTCCTCTTTTGTCCAAGCCCCTCTTCCCGAACCTGGCTGTTCCCAGTCTGTTCCAGACCCGCCGTTGGTCGGAAAGAGTGTTGATTCGAGTTCACCTCCTCTCAAGCACTCTGTTTCGGAAGAGCAAAATTCTCATGTTCTTCTCGTCTCCTCAGATTCTCCTGAGCTTGATAAAGGTTCTCCTGAAACCTCTCCGGAGAATTTAGATTCGGTTCTTTCCGAGCAGGGGGGCAACCATATGGTTCCCCCACCAAGTAGTTCGGTCATTTCCTTTGATTGGAGTCGTTTGACTACCCCTCCCCTTCCATCCCACGTGCCTTTCTGGGTCACTGCCTATGCTTGCAATATGGCGCTGCCTGGCACTGTATTGGATGAAGGCGCATCGGTTAGTCTTATGCCCGTTACTACTTGGCGAGCTTTGGGTTCCCCATCGCTTGTACCTGTCGCACCGCATCTCACCGCGTTTGATGGAGGAACGAGTCAGCCATTAGGGATCCTCCCGAAGTTTCCTATTACTTTGGGAGGCAAGACTGTCTATATAGACGTCTCGGTTACCCAAGGTTCTTTAGACTTCAGTCTTCTCCTTGGTCGTGATTATGTGTATGCCATGGGAGCCCTTGTTTCTTCACTTTTCCGTGTGGTTTGTTTTCCACACAATGGAAGAATCGTGACGTTCGATCAATTATCGTTCGTTCGTCCACAAGCCCCTCCGGCGCACTCGTCCTTCCCTCCTGGCTTTCATCCACAAGTTGCATCTGCCTCGCCGCAAATCAACTACGTGGCCACCTACCCCGTGCCCGTACCCAGTGATGACACCATCGTGCATAGTGTCCTGGGGGCATTAGGTCCTGATTTCCAAGATGTCGGCCTTCCCTCCGGAGCCACTTTCTTGGGGGCCTCCACTTTCCGTTCATTATGATGAGGTCTGGTCGGAGCATAGTTCGCTTTCCTGTGTCAAGCTCCTTAAAAAAATGAAACTAGGTGTCCGAGGATAGTTTTGATCTTGTGGAATGCAACAAGGGTTATGAGGATAGTTCTTTTACTGTGTCAACCTCATTAAAAAAAAATGAAACAACTCCCTTTTCAGATCGAGTCTTTGATTAAGATCTCGTAAAATCCCAGTCGAGTCTTTCCAAGATCTCGAAAGTGAACCTTCATTCCATCCACTTTGTTGAATGCAATGAAGCTTGGGGGGCATGTACCTCGATTTTCATTATTATGCTGGGGGGCATGCAAACTTATAACAAGCATAGTTTTTCGTTTCAAGCTTGTGTAAACATGAAACATAATCCAAGCAGAGTTCTCCATGGTTCAAGCTTGTGTAAAAATGAACCCATACCCGATTTACATCTCGTGATTGCCATTTTTATCGTTTGGATTTTGCTAGATGAGCCTTGGTTGTTTTCATTCCATCGCCACCATCTCTTTGGCCGATCATATGCTTTCACTTGGTTGTTTATCCTTTCCTGAGAAACCGCAGCGATGAGTAGTTTTATTAGCCAGCCTCTTAACCATTACATGTTTTGAACAGTTCCACCATTGCCGGAACCAGTTGCTACCCTTTATACCACTCGTTCCTCTAGGACGAGTCGCCTTTAAGCTCTTTTCTGACTCGTAAAATATGAAAAGATTGCCGAGTATTTTTCCCTTTTTAACTCGTTAAATAGAATAAAAATGGAGGTCTGCTTTCAGCTCTTTTCCGACCGTTTAAAGATGGAAAGATTGCCGAGTTATCCCTCTTGACTCGTTAAAAGTAAAAAGAGGCGGTCGTCTTTAAACCCTTTTCCGACCGTGTAAAAACGAAAAGATTGTCGGACCTTTGTCGTTTCCGGTTCGTTAATGGTTACGAAACGACGTGATATCGATTACTTTTTTACTTTTTCAGATCGATATCACTACTCATGAAAAGTACTCCTCGATCATACTGGTCGGGCGGTTCTCTCGAGCATTGTTTTATACTTTTTCGGGCTCGAGAGACACAACTGTACGAAAAAGGACCCCCCTTGGAGTCTTCTTTTCTGCTGTCTTTTCAGGCTCTCTAAACAAGAAAAGACGCCGAGTTTTTCCTTTGTCAGGCTCGTTAAACACTTGATGACATCGGGTATTGTCGAAATGACACTCTTCGAGCATATGCTATCCCCGTCAAGCTTGTCACCCAAAAATAATCGGGGTACCTGCCTGCAAAGGTGGGGAAAATGGAACTTTGATTACAGTCGTCTCGGCAGTACGTCGCTTTTGAACATGGCACTCCGCTGTTTCGTGTCTGGGTGGGGTCATCTCATCCCGTTTTCACTAGCCTCCATGGGTTTGGGACATCCTATTTGACCTCTCATCTGTTCATTGCCGTCATCATCCTACCCGCTGCTCGTTTGATGTCAAGTACTGCCAAATCCGTTACAGTGCCGTTATGTGTTCAAGAGAAGTTGTCCTCTGCCACAAAGCAACCTCGTTCGCTATCTCATCACAAATTATTATACCTCTGTCTCGTGTCGCTGATGTGGGAATCATCATGGCCCACCTTCGATCAAGGTCACTTCTCGTCGACTTCAACTCATTATCCGAGAAAGTGACTTAGAGACTCCTTCCAGGTGCCTTGGAGCCTGCATGCCTCAATGGCAGGTTCTTCGTGTTCGACGAGAGGTTTTCATCATTGGCCTCCGATCGGATGATTCCGTGGATGTTCGACGCCAGCTCATTGATTCACACGCCACGGATTGTACCTATAGTACCTTGAGGGCCATTGTCATTATTGGTGGTACCTCTCGCGTCTGTTAACGGTTCTCATCATTGGCCGGTAATCAGACGATGTTCATGCATGTTCGACTCCAACCCCTGTATTCACATGTGTGGACTTGTACTCTGTTCAGGTCGAGATGGAGCGCAAGACCCTGGATCCTTGCTCACTGTGGTCCAGGTTGCGATTTTGTGGATAATCATTACATGACTCATTGATGGATGGCTGCGCCCATACCTGAGTCTTCATGGATGGCTGCGACCATACCTTGTCATTATTATGGTCTCTTTAGCTGGGTGGCTGCGTCCATACCATAGACCAGTCTCGCATGTCTTTTGGATGGCTGCGCCCATGCCTAGACTGCATGTATATGATTGTCAGAGATTTTTCGGTACTTCCTGGTGGTGTTCCAGTTCGGCGTGTGTTGTAAAGCATTTCACCCCTCCCACTCTCTCGGTCTTCATGCTTTAGGGGGCATCTGTTACACAGTAATTTATCACTGCCTTCCTGTCAGTCACCCTGCTGTGTCCAGAAGTCACAATCACTAAGTGTTTGATCCCTGAACTGGCTTAAAACCCATTTTTCCAAAGTTTTGTGCATCAGCGCGTCTGTTCCTAAAATAACCGCGATGACCAGCGCCTCACAGTGTATTTCGTGCGCTGCCATCGCGGAAGAACATCACTTTTCCGCGATGACGCACGGCGCGGCTTTCGCGTGTCCTTCCGCGCTGACATGACTTGTTCAGTTATTGTTATGTGCTGACAGTGCGGCAGTCTCCATATAATCCGCGCTGATCCAGTTTGGGCGAATTTGTTCAAACAACCAGCCTTCCAGATCTCTCCAGGCTTGGTTGTTAGCTTTGTGAATATCGACTCCCTTCTATGGCATGTCTGTTCGACCCTTTGCAACTACTCCCCTTGAAGATAAGCTCATCCTTCCACCTTTTTAGGAGACTCCTTCTCCTATATAAACTTCCACCATTACCATGAGCAGCTAGTTAGAAACTAGTGGGAACTAGCTAGACTTAGCTTGGATTGTACAGAGCTTGTAGTGCTCGGATTGCTGCTATAGGTTTGGTGTGTTAGGAGTGGAAGTGATTGATTGCTTTGGGAAGTTTGTTTGTGACATTTGTGTGAGAGAGAGAGAGTTGTTTGTCTTGGGAGAACCATCCTCAAAGGTGAATGCTTGAGATACATGCTGACTGATCCCTCCTGAGGAGTTTACCGACGTCAGAACATTTGGTTGTACTCTTCTCTATTCTGATTAATAATAGATGACTGCTATTATTGTTCCATTCTCGTTTGTTTATGCAATGGATAAATGTGAATTATGTCTTTTCTGACTGGCATATAGTTACTTTTACTAGATTTTACGCTTGCGTTTGCCTTCTCTTCGTGTGTGCAGGTGTCCGTTCGCGGGGATCGCGGAGGACTGTGACCAGCTGAAGCGAAGGAGCGAAGGAAACATCTCTTCGTCACACGACAGCGCAGGAATCCAAGTAGGTGCTCTTTACTTCTTGTTTAATTGTAACTAGGAACATGCGTGGCAGCATTGTGTGATTGTTGCTAGACCCCTATTGGGCTAGTAGGGATCACCTCTATCCGTAGAGGGGATTTACCTTCTCAACACAAACTTATCACTGAAACACTTGGTATATATCATAATAGGCATTCATGTTCTAGAATTGTTCATGGTACCTTCAATACTTATTTTAGTAGCCTCCTTGGATGTTCCTTACCATGTGACTAGAGGCATCATGCTGGTGGAAGATGAGAAGTTGACATGCTCTAGATTTGTAGTACCTAGAAGTATAGATGCACTCATGGTGACACAAATTTAGTCCCATGAAAAACCACCTATTCTATCAATCTATCAAATGCAAAAGGTAGTCACTATGAGGGAGGATTACACAAGATCTAGGCACAAGAGGGTATACATGAGGCAAGAAGACCTAACTAGTCACTAGAATTGCACACTGCATAATGACAAGGAGGAGAGATTATGCATGACGGATCAACAAGAGGCAAGGTTGGATATATAGGCCTTAGGACTATATAATGCGTAATTTCTGAGAGAGAGGGTCTTCTGCTTGCATAGTTCACATCAACAGTGGATAGGGAGTTGCATGTTGCTAGCTATAAGTGCACAATGCACAATTGAGGCTAGGCTTTGTGCAATGCACGATCATAGTGAGCAAGGGAATAACTTCTGCTAACTAGAAGTGCTCAATGTGTATTTGAAGAGAGATAAGTCTTGGGAGGTGCCAATGTTGCATCAGTAGTGAGAAAGACTTGAGATTTGTTTCTTGGAAAAGAGAAATGTGTAGATAAATAAATGGAGATGTACATCAACTCAAAGTTCAACTAAGTAATGAGCAACAATGAGTAAGGAGAACAATGTGAATGAGAAGACTAACATGCATTCATACATTCACCTGCAATGATTACCAGAAAGTGAAAGAGCTTGGATTATGAATAGATATTATAAATGAAGAATTCAATAGAGAAATGACACATGAAAAAGCTAAAAATAGAAAAAATGGCACTTGTAGTGTAAAAATCAAGAAAAAAGCACTTACGGAAGCAAAAACGAAAAAGCAATAGTAAAAGCAAACAAAAGAGACAATTGGGAAACTTACACGAAATAGTGGCGCATTTGCAACCAAAAGCTCCTTGTGCTCAAGAAATACACATAGCTACAAAGATGAGCATGAGAATGAGCTTTGAGCTAGCTTCTTGTATAGGTGAGAACTCATAGAATTAGGGTTAGGGTTTTGCAGATGCATGTCAGAAATCTAGGAGCTAAGGGCTAGTTAATTACCACTTGTGATAGTGCTAAATTTGGAAAGTGTGTCCACACTGTCATCAAGTGATATGCATTAGTTATCCACAACAGTGCACACCATCTATCCTCAAGAAGTGTGAATTTGACTACCTCTGGGAACTATGCAGTTAACTGCCACAAGGGATTGCAAAATCAATTGTCATAAGGGATTGCACAATTGTCTATCAAAGCGATTTTGCAGTCACTATTTTCAAGGCATGTGCAATCACTGCAATCAAGGCATGGAAAATCCTTTCTTCACAAAGTGCACACTTTTTTTCATCAAGATGTGCACATTTATATGTGACAAGGAGTGAATTTCATTACAAAGTGTGTAATAACTACTTGAGAGAAGTGTGCATTTACGGGCATCACAAGATAGGCATGTAAGAGAAAGTGGTTGTGACACTTGATATTCCTAGAAGACTTGAACACTTGGAGAAGTAAACTCAAGGATGAATTTAATAACTCAAAATGAAAGTTGACATGACTGATCAGAGGCTCCAAAATTTGAATATAGGAAAAGAATTTGAGGGGGTTGTAGTAGGTACAATAGATTCTTTTTGGTTCTACTCTGAAAATTGTGAAATGAGGCCTATAGTTTTTCTATGTGTAGAGTATAGTCATCCCAATTTGAAAATGCATTAAATGTGGTCCACAAGGTTTTAACGTTGAGGCCTTTAGTAGGTAAGTGGTGGCTTGTTGATTCAGGGAGTGGTGGCTTCCTTCGAGTTGTGGCATGAAAAATTGGGAGTGGCAGCTTTCCCAAACCAGTGGCCTAAGAAAATAAGGCAAGTTGGGGCCTAAAGTAGGTTAGGGTCTGTATATAGTTGGAAGTGGTAGCTTTTGTCACGTAGTGGCATGGAGCAATTGGTTTATCACATGCATCGCATGTCAATTCTTGCACACTAGTGGTGCACATTGAATGATGTAAAAGAAATATTTTGATAATAAGAAGAAGAAGAAGAAGGAAAAAGAAGATGGTTGTTTTTCTCTTGGAAGGGTTTCCACCTTATATTCAGTGTTCTCATGTGATGATTATTTATTTCTTGTGCTTTGATATTTTATATGTTTCTCATTGGTCTTTTTTATGCATAATTTAATTTTTGTTGATATATATTGTTTCTAATGATATATTGGTGATTTATTTAAATGTTAAATAAAGGAATTTTTTTTTTAAAGTGATCCATCTAGAAAAATACTAATTCACTCGACCCTCTCAGTATTGTCAAGCTCCCAAAAGAAAGAAAAGGGTGAGTAGGTCAAAAGGCATGCAAATTTACCATTTTTTTTTTATTTATCGCAAGGAGGGAAGGAAAGAAGGTTTATATGAGAGGAGATATATTGTTGAATATATGTTAGCTATCTTAACTTGTGGTCCCACTATCATTAAATGCATTTATTTATCACCCTTCATTATTTTTGTAGTTGTCATTGAAGAGCAGCGAGTGGGCTTGTGGTCCAAATCCAACATTTTATGGGTTTAGAGATAGCTAATTGAAACCCCACTCCTATATATTCAAATTTGTCTCATTTGTGAAACGCTAGAAAATATCAATAAAGGAATGTTTTAGAGAGGATTTTTCTACCTGTGGGGGTTTTTCTACTAAATATTCAGTGCCGATCTTTAAATGTGTTGGAAAAAATTGTAAAAATATTTTCAAATGATTATTCAAACATTTTTGGAGACTCTAGTGATATTTCACATGATTATTCCAACTTTAAAATGGTATCAGAGCATGGTTTACTAACTTGACATCATAGTTTCAAGACCTCACCCTAGCCTTGACCACCTTCATTGAAGCTCACTACAGAGATCAAATTATTTTCACCCATCTAATGATGACATGAAGAATTGTTGATTTCTACAGTTCTACTCCAGAAAAATGAGGATTTCAATCTGTGTTTAATTACAATGAATTTCACTTTAGGATTTTTTCACATATAAGCTTGTTCATATTGTCATTTGTTTTTTATGGTTTCTTTTGAAGCAAAGGCTTAAAATTTAATAGAACTTATTGTTTCGAGATGCTATAGAAAATAATTTCCCTATTATCCAGTCCCACTGACCTAATTTTGTGGTCATTCATTTGTCTTACCTACAATCTTTAAATATTTTCTTAAGAATTTTTTTTTATGTCTTTTCACCATTTCTATGATCCGCATTAGGGAAAATATTATTTAGGAATGTTTCTCCATTCCGTCTCCTGAATCTACCCTTAAGGAATCTTTTTCTAACAAAGATCATTGATATCTTAAAAACAAAATTCAATCTTAGTGTAGGAGATCAAATCAGTCTTGAGGGTTCAAAAGCAAATCCAAGACTACATATTTCTAAAGCATGGCCTATTGGATCCAACTGACGAATAAAGATTTAGGGTTGAGTTTTCTATCCCGTGAGATTTTTTCCACAATAAATCTAGTGTCAATATTTACATGTGTTCAACATTATGTGTGAAGTGGAATTTTCATTTTTTCTAGCTTCAACATCGTATCAGAACATAAATTTCTAATACTAACTTCAACACGGTATCAAAGTATATTTTTCTAATAATGAACAATGACATATTAAAAACAAAATTCAATATTAATGTGGAAGATAAAATTATTTTGAAGGTTCAAAGGAAAATCCCATACAACCTCTTTTTCTTGGATTATTGAACCCACAGTATCAGTGCAAAGACTAGATATAGAATGAAGTACAAGTTGGCTAATGGATATAAATGGATTTCAAGCAAGCCTAAACTTGAAGCCAAGATCAAAAAAATATAAAGTAACAATTCCAACAAGAAAATCTTTATCAGATGAAATCTACTTTCAAAATGCATTTAAAAACAAAAACAACATATTTTTCTAGATCCTTAATTCATGTTGTTTTACTTATAGGGCATTACTTGAAATAACTAGGTATACTATAGCACCATAGTGTAGCATGACTAGCCAAAAAAACTTATTAAGGTATTGTAAAGATGTTCAATCTCCCTGGAAATGGGTATACAAGTTGCCATTTTACCTTGAAGTTCACCCATTTAGGAGATTCTCTCCCTTGGGCCATGGATTTTCACACAACATAAGGTTAGATTAGAGTTGATATTTTATATCATATTTGGAAAATGAGAAATGAATGTATATTCACCATTGCACAAAAAATCAAATATTTTACTTGGTGAAATGGAACTCTAATTTTTTCCCATTTCCTTCTACAAATCCATGTGCAAATATGGGAGGTGGAGATAGAGGTAACCTACATGCACAAGCTAATGGAGTACTAGACTATTATGTTGTATACCATGAGAAAAGTGTTGCCTAAGGGCACTCTCTTGATCACTATGTACATTGTAAATCTTCAAGAAGTTGTCGACATACACATAGTATGTCTAGCAGTCAGACAACATTGAGAGAAGTGAAGGATCTAGGCCCTAAAAAGAACCCTAAACATCCCTTGAATTGATAAGCTTCAAATTATTCCTTTTTCCATCTCAGAACTAGAGCATCCTAAAGATCCCAAGAAAAAAGCAATAGATGGGATCCCATAGTGGTCGATCATATTCCTAAGTTGAAGGATGGGACCTACCCTGAAGGACAATGACAATCCTCCTTATGTGGATTGGATTCCACAACATCTTGATCTACTCACTTGCTCTCACCAAGTGACCTATTTATGATGTGTTTATGGCTTTCTCCCATTCCCATTTTAGCACTTTATAACTCTTCAATTTTTGGTAGCCCTATGCAACTTGTTTTGATTAGCTAAGGTTTTTCCTTTCAACTATATCTTATAGTGATTAATTTCACAAACCATTTTTTAAAGTGCACATAATATCCTTTGTATATTAAAACATATATGAATTTTTTTATCAAAAAACAAATGGACCCAACGTTGTTCATATAGGATCACAACAATGTTAACTTTCAGATCATTATAAGAAAACTATGAGCTTAAAAGTTCAAAAATAAAACCCTAAACGCTAGGCAACTTAAACTGATAAGTCCTATCAAAACATTAAATTATAAATACTAGATTATGAAAACACGTCACATTGGAAATATGATAGCAAGAACACAAATATGAACTCGCAATCTTGCATTCATAATATATTAATTGATATCTCAAAACTCGAACTCTATAAACAAGGTTTGTGAAATTACAACCAATTCACTCCATCTCTATGGTGCAGCTAGGTTAAAATCATAAACCCTAACATTAATCTGGCCTAGAATAGTCCACCTCTTGCATGGCTTACACTCTCCAGTTCTAAAAAACAACCAAATAAGAGTAGTAGTTAAATATGGAAATATGTTAATCCTAGTTCAAGAATTCCACCTCAACCTCTCTACATATATATAGATTTCCCATAACACAACTATAGAAATTTGGAGAGAAATTTTAACTTAACAAAGAATATTTGAAAGAGTGTAAAATTAGGAAACTGGGGATGGGGTCAAGATTTGGGTGCATTAACAAATTGAGTAACAATAATAAAATAAAAAAAAACCCTTGTAATGGGGAAAAATAATTTTTATGTACGTTTTGGATAAATGAATTAGACTTCTGTTAATGGTGTTGGAAATTCGTCAACCAAAGGGGGTATACCCAATATGAAGTACCAATTAGACCTCACATTGTTTGGAGTAGTATCCCCAACCATAAATAGGTTCGGTTTCCATTGTCCTTGGGGATTTACCTTGGATGCAATTATTAACATAAGAGCTTATACAAAAATTCTCTGAAACAAGCACGCAAACATTGTGAGGTATACAATTGCAATGTATATAAGGTGTTTTCATGGAAATGAAAGAGAGAGTGAGCCTCTAGAAGAAAAGTAATAGTATTATCCTAAAAGAGACACATAAGAGCATAAGAGGATCATTAGTTAACTTGCAAAGTAGTTCACAAGACAACAATGATCATAAAAACAAGTAACAATGCATATTCAACAAGATGCATACTAAATACAATGAAATAGTTCATTTTCATTAGTATGTGTTAACATAAACATACACCACAAACAATGAAAGAATAGTCTCACAATCATTCACGACATATGCATGAAAGTGCGTTGGCTCTGAGGGCTTCATATATTAAGTGAAATGCCTAATATATACAATTACAATGTTGCCACACTAACCCAATAGTGGAACATTAAGTCAATACTTTCTCCTCCAAAGAAATATATTCTCTCCCATGCCAAGCTAGGGAAACCAAGCTTAAAAGTTCAAGTCCCAAAATTCCCCCTTTTGGCTTGAGTTATGAGGGTGTATTTATAACAAATGAGGTGTCTCTCTACCTCTCATGGGATTCTTTACCTCCCTCGTGACTCTTGAGCGTCTACTATGAATTTTCAAATTACTACATGAAATTTAGCTTCTATATGACTCTAGAACTTTCTAGCGACTCTTCATATTCCGTGTGGGAGCCTTGGTCTTCCACAAATTTTACATTTTCTAATTTTTGGTAATTACATAATTACATTCCACAAATTATGTGGCAAGACACTATGACACATGTGACTCTTGAGATGACTCTTGTGCAAGCCATGACTTGGCAGCATATGACTTGGATCTTCATGATGATGTGTCAATTCCAAGTTTCATTTCTCATTGCTTCCCTGATATATTCATGAGGGATATTGCATGTGTTTCTTATTCACCCTCCAAAAGGATGGTTGATATGGAGACATCCATGCGATCTTGATCTTTAATATGCTAGGTGATCTAGTGTCCCTTCATCTTCTTACTTGATGATCTCTTCATGGTTTCAACTTCACAAGTGTCTTTCTACATGACCGCCTAAGCATCCTTCTTGAGCATAATCATGTCATGCCAAGATACAGTACCTAAAAATGAAATTCACTCATGAAAAGATGACATCAGTCTAAAAATCTCCTTGTCTAACCGTCCTCGTGCAATTCATTGAGGGACTAGATCTGAGTGTTCGAAAGAAGAGAAAACTCATGGATTGTACAATGCACAATTCCACAAGTTAGGGGTGAGGGACTGATGATTGTTACTAAGCAATGCATAGTGGCTAGAGGCATAAGAGACAATATTGTGCAGTTGAGGGACACATTAACAGAATGAGTCAGGCCTGCCCACTGTGACTTTGTAGTTTATAACTCAAGAGAGATACTATGCCATTGGATTGCGCAATTGTGTAGTTCAAAGAGACTAACTGTTAAATGAAACTACACAATGCGCAATGAGAGACCGACTGGGAGGAAATATTTTGCAATTATGCGAGACAAGAAGGTAACCCTGGGAATTGTGACAATGTAGTACAAAGTCCTTGGAGGTACTGACTATGTTGTGTGTAGTTCTAGGAGGCAAGGGATGTTGACTAGGGACTAATACTACGCAATGTGCAGTTCAGGGAGGAAAACCATAGGAGGGCTAATCAAGTAAGGAGAAATTTCAAAAATTGACTAAGTGTGTGGTCAAAGAGGTGAGAGATGAAATCATAAATTGAACATTATCACACACTCATAAACGATCAACCATAAGACAGTTAAGAACTTAACACCTAGAATCAACATGTACCCCTTGAAAAGATAGCAAAATGATGCTTAAGTCCAAGTACGACACTTAAGGTACACTTTATGACACAAGTGATGACACCAACCAAACAGTGCTTAGGAATTTGGGGATGAGTCTAATCATATATCCCTATGATAAATAGAACATTATAGTACAAGAGATTGCATCAAATATTCCCCTCAAGAGTGTACATATGACTCCCTTTCACTATATTCGACACTTCTCTTACCAAAATGCGACACTTTTCAACAGCAAAAAAAAGGTGAAAATGACACTTGAAAAATCTAAATAAAGTGAAAGTGACACATGCTATAGCAAAGAGAACATAAAATCACCACTTATAGAAGTGAAATCAAGAAAAAATAATAGTCACAAAAGTTAAAGTGACATCGACGAAAACCAAAGCACACAAAAATGAGAGTTGAGGAAACTCACGAGTCACTAGGGAGATGATACAATTGCAACTATCAATGCAATATATTTCAACTTGGGATGGTGCACTGACTTTTTATAGGTATTGTGTAACCACTATCCTCAAAGGCTAAACAATCTCTATCAGCAAGGATTGCACAGGGCTTGACTCTCTAAGATACAAGTTGACTGCTAGGATTTCTTGAAAGGAGACCACTTGTAAATGCATAAAAATATAAGCATGTGTGAGCAAGTGAATTCAACAACCAAAACCTCATTTGAAATCTTAAGCACTTAGAAAATCATTAATCAATCATGAAGTGACCTAGAACAGTAAAAAAATAATGAATCATAAGATAAAAAGTAGGCTACAAATTTCAAGTGTAAGCAAAATTTTAGAGGGTTCTTTTCGTAGTGACAAAAACTTCAAACAGATTTTCACTGGCTTTGGAATTGTGACTATCAAGTAAAATGAAGTAATTTCATAAGGCAATGAAACACCCTTTTTATCAATTCTTCTTTTAATAAAACAACATGATTTTTGGGAGACTGACAGGGATCATGTAGTGCTGATAGTATGAGCAGATAAAATGGAGAAGAGACGATATCCCTCATAAATCCATCATAGTGCATATCATAAACCTAAATATGAAACTACTAAATCATGCAACCAAACAAGAAGATGAGGAAGGGATATCAGAGAAGCATGAGAAAAAGAAAGATGCAAGTGCTAGAAAAAAATGTTTACTTAATCAAAAGGCAAATATGACTTGAAAATTTGGAGATTTAATTTTAATAGTGTTATATATATATATATATATATATATATATATATATATATATATATATATATATATATATATATATCTATATCTATATATCTATATATATATATATATATATATATATATATGTATGTATGTATGTATGTATGTATGTATGTATTCACTCTTGGTGCACTCCACAGCCCAACATTGAAGAGAATATAACATTCATCTCATCCATTAGTCCACCCCATGTAAATTCATCCCAATATAATTTGTTATATAAAACTAAAAACATAGTCATAATAAATCTAATTTGAACTAAAGTAGATAAAGTGTTTAGGCCTCAAGTTTGTCAACTTTCCAAGACTCGCTTCAATCCTTATAGAAATGTAGGCCAATTTTGGTGGGACTATTAATAAATTGAGATTGAAAAAACAATAAAGTCCACACATTTTAACTAAAAAAATAAAATTATATAACTCAATACAGTACCTGCAAGTTATGTGGTTGAGACTTCCAGCCAGTTCAATAATGTGCTTGCATTTTGTACATTACTTCCACCTGTTTCTCTTTGCAAGTACATCTTGAGATCTCCTCTAATAGTTGTTCTACTAATTTAACAAGCATTAATAAATAATAGATAAAATAATTAAATAAGTTAAAAAACATTTTTATGAGTAAGTAATAATTAAATAAATTTAAAAACACTTTTATGAGTAAATAATAATTAAAAGACTTCAGTGCATGAATTCCTTAATGATCTCCTTTTGGTTTAAAGAATAATTTGTTAGAGTGGTCTAATCTTGGAGCGAACCTCCATTGATTTGACAAAGAAACAACGAAATGAACATTGAACTTGTTGTTGCTTTGTTGTTGTTGCTCTGTCATTCCCTTCCCCTCACATCACTCTTAATTCCCCAATACCCAATCTATCTACTAGAAAAATGTTGAAAGCAATACATTAATATCCATGCATATCGACTAGCAAAATGAAAAATTCATAAAGAAGAATATGAAGTTTTGTATATAAAGAAACCTATAGCAATCATTCATTAATTCATTAGTCATAGATACAAAATACTTCATCCCAAAAAACTTTACCATCAAAAATATGTTTTCATGGTACGGTACATGATGTTTATAATTATATAACTAGTACAATTATTTCTTTTTCATTTTCTTTTCTTTTTTTAAATGTATTGAGAAAGGATGACATAAGTTACTTCTTCCCCTTTAGTTGCTATTTCCTATGCATATATTCTTGACAACTTGGTGTTAATTTTGAGTTAACATGTTCTTTTCTTAGGAAAATTACTTTAATGAACCATATTAGCCCAATTCACAATTTTATTGCAATCACCTAAACCACTATTATGTTGAAAGTAACTGAGGAGAGAACATAAACCATAAACACAGAGGACAAGCAAAGATAAGAGAACACAAAATTGGCTCAAACCAGGGAAAAAACCCCAAGATGGGAAAACCCTTGATCATATCTTCTTATTATTAAAATCAAATGTTCAGCACAGAGAGAGAGAGTACAATGATTTAGAGTCATAATTACTTGCCAATATGAATATATGGTAACAATGCTCTTAGACCCAATCAATCATGTCATTAGGACATTCATATCACAAAGGAAGAATTATATTTCTATAGAAGATTGGTTTGGCTAGGGCAACTACATATCACTTCTTTCTTGGTCAAAAATTACTTCTTTATACTGTAGCCCTCGTAATCCTCCATGATGCTACCTCTCGCTAGGACTAGTAGCTGGTCTATGACCATATTAAGGCCATTGTTGACTTTATCTCTGCATATATGGGTTAGGGATTTAGTGGCATTCTTCTTCAGCCCTTCGTCAATACTTGTATACCTTCAAACAATGTGGCCTTCTTTCCAAACAAGGGCTCTATACTTCATTGTTGTTTAGGCCTCCTTTTAGGTCTCCAAACCACCTCCAACAACCACCACTTTACCAATATTTTATGTTTGTGGTTTGCAAAGACACCATGGCCTCCTGAGTAGATGATATTAGCCCTGCAGCCTAGTTGTAAGAGAGTATCCTAGCCGCGTCCTTCTTGCAGAGAGAAAAACCATGCAAAACTAAACATAACCTATACACAAATATTCCCTTAACCATAACATAGTTCTTCTCCTAAACTCAAACCTGTTGAGACAAAACCCTAACCAGAACAATCCCACTCATACTCAATTTTGTCCTCCTTAAGCTTCACTTCCTCATAGATATACTTGCTAAGGTGCAGATGAAATATCACAAATGATGAAGGACACTTATATATATACAAAATGGTGAGGGTCAAGAGACATGACAATTGGGCTTTATAAGCCTATGTTGAGGTGAGGCCGACCTTGACAATTTTCATATGAGAGGTCATAAATTCAAAAACACATTTCTCCTTGTCCAAATTTGATGATCTTTAGGTTTATTTTGGTCCTCTTGAAAAGAGGAATTCAATGTCACAATTATCTTCCTGAAAGGAGCCAACCAAAGAGGAATTTGGCCCTAGATTCAAATTTTAACACTTCCTCTCAACTAGGGAGAATTCCTCCTACCAATCCATCCATCATCATTAATCATCATGGCATGCTTCCAACATGAACCATCTTTGAATCTCATCTCATTTTTGCTCTGCTGAAAACTGATGTGAATAATGAAGAAGAATCAATTGAGAGTGAGTCACCAAAACTTACCATTGTCCACTAACAAAAGTCACTCCAGAGGTAGAACCTCAATCATACTTGATCCCAGATCAAGTTGTAGAACAACATGCATCCTAGACATATGGAGTATCATAGTACACAGTGCATCCATTGGTAGTGTTATGGTCCCTAACCACTTTTCCCAACTCATTGGCCAGATAAGAGGTAATTCCCATCTATACTGGACTACATGGGTAGGATGATTGCAGGAACACCAGCAGGGAAATAATATACCACATCCTGCTCACAACCATAGATAGGGAAAGGAGAAGAACATCCTACAAACACATGTCACAACCAACTATCATACTCTCATACTTGGCCAAAAATAAAAATAAAAATATTTGAGCAAAACTTTTGTCTTTTCCAAAGTGACCTGCTAATTCTCCACAATGCTTTTCTTTAAATAAGCTTTTCCTTATGTAATCTTTTGGAATTGATTTCCTTTGAAAAATAATCCATCCTAAAGCTTGCACTTGATCCATGGCCTTTTATCTCTACTAGTTGGATTCTTGTATTCTCCAAAGCCTCTTTGAAACATAAATTATCTAAACATTTCCTTCAAATGTTCAAATCCCAACACTTTAATTTGATATTCTTCCAAATCCAAACTCCTATTCGGATTATTTTCAATCTTATTATCTTGTCCACTAATGTTCTTAAGAACAAAAGTGAATTTTTTGGAAACATCAACCCACTTGGAATGTATATGGTTCAACTTTTTTTGTTGGGTTATAAGTTTCAATTTATAATTGTAAAAATGCAAAACAAATTATTTTGGCATTAGATAATGTTTATGCTTTCTTAATGTTTGAACTACAAAATAAAATTACTTTATCACAAGATGAATATTTATGTTTTGGGTTCGTTGAATTTTCACTATAAGAAATCTATATTTATCATTATGACTTAAAACAACAACAATTACAACTCCACTTGCATCACATTTAACCTAAAATAACTTATTGAATTCTTGCAATGCTGAAAAAGGTTGTTTTTTTATTTTCTTCTCAATTATTTGGAATTATTTTTCAACTATAGTTTTCCATTGAAATGGTTATTTTTCCTTTATTATCTCCATATTTGGATCGCATATGTTGCTGAAATTATTTATTAATTTTCTATAAAAGCTCACCAGTCCATGGAAGCTTCTTACCACAAATAGGTTCCTTGGACAAGGCCATTCAATAATAGCTTTGATATTTTCTAGATCCATCTTCAACCCATTTTTATATAAGAGAAACCATAAATAAACCAATTATGTCTTCATAAAGAGATATTTCTTCAAATTTATCACAAGTTTCTCTTCTTGTAATTTCTTCAAAACAAATTTCAAATGGTTCATATGCTCTTCCTTGGGTTGACTATAAATCAAGATGTCATCTAGATATGCAATAACACTATTTTCAATCAATTCCTTGAGAAATTCATTCATTAAGATCATGAATGTACTAGCCACATTAGTTAACTCAAAAGGCATAACTAATTATTCATATCATCCACCATTTTTTGAGAGTGATGTTTGACTCATTCCCTTCTCTATTTTAGAAAAAAATGTGCACTCCCTAAACAATCCATTAATTCATCCATTGTCAGCAATAGAAACTTATACCTAATGGTAATTGTGTTTATGTCTTTGGAATCATTCCACATCCTCCATCCTCCATCCTTATTTGGACTCAACATAGTAGGTACAACACATGGACGTAAGCTTTCTTTTATTATCCCTTTATTAACCAACCCTTGTAATTGAATAAAGTCAATATGGTGACTTTTGTATCTTATAGGTGGCAGTTTACTTGGAAAGTCATCAACCACAATATTATCAAAATCATTTAATAAATTCAGGAAATCCATCCATATTTGTACTAGTAATAATTACTTTTGGCTTACTAACTTGAGCAAAATTTACCTCCACGTTCTTGACTTCTTCTAAAAATTTGTTTCCATTGATTAAGGAAAAGGTTTGGCGCTAATATTCACATGTGATCTAATTTTGCATGCTTAAAAAAAATATATTTGTGAATTTCCATATTTTATAAAAATGACCCGTCAATTTTATAGTATAAAATTACTTTACCTTAAAAGCTGCCAAATTTTTATAGAGACTATATAAAATCATTATAAAGTTTAATACTTTATGAAAATATTTCCAAGCATTTTACATTTTACATAATAGGGACTAATAACTTTTTCCAATATTTCTAAAATTTAAGATAAATTTCATTACTTACAATTCTCCTTTTCATTGATCAACAATAGTTTAGGACTAATTTCTTATTTTTCACCTTCATATTTCAAAGGTAAAAGTGTGTTCTATCCACCATCTTTTTCAAAACAATATTTATTTCTTCTACCATCATGTATAGTTCTATTGTCATATTTCCAAGTCCACCTCGTAGATTGTAGCATACGTCCATGGGAATTATTCCACACAACACTTCATCCTTCTAACTACAAATTTGGAATTCCACTTTACACTATTCATTAACCATAGTATGATGTCATTTCTATAATTAGGATACTTCATGTGGTGTAGGATGTGTCAAATTTTTCTATCCTAGCTTTTCCACCTTTTTTTGTGGATACCAAATTATCAGTACTACCACTATCAATTACAAGTTTGCAACACTTACATCTCGATTTTCATATAGTAATGAACAAACTCTTTCTTTGAGCAGGTTCCTTTGCTTCCTTTGCTTGCTTGATTAGGAATTTTTTCATCAAAAATGATTCTCCTACCTTTGCAGGCTCTTCTCATATGGTATAATTCACACTTTCCTCATCTCTCACACTATATAAGCAATTATCTAGGTTGTAGAACTATTTTCTAAATAATACCATCCCATATGTCCCAACCTGTTGAATATGTAACACCTAACTTGGTAATATCCATCTCTACCTCTACCTCTACAATGATATCTTCTTCCTCTAAAATCACTTCTTCTTGATTACTAACTTGACTGACTTCAACTACACCCCTATTCCTTCTAAGATTGTAATCTTCCTCTACTACTTTGTTATCATCTGCCTCTTTCTAGACTCCTTCCTCCACCTTTCTAACTTTGTTTTCTAGCTATATTCTCTTCATATTTTGAAGTAGATTGACTTCCTTAACTATCCTTGGGGATAGAATGTTAATATTGTCCTTGATCTCATACCTCAAACCATTCATATAACTAGCTACATTTGCAGCATCTTCTATTAGAAACCATGATAATATTGAGGGGGGGAGTGAATAAGTATTGTAAGAATTAAAAAATAAATAAATCTTGAAACTAGCAAAAGCTAAGAAAATGTGAATGGCCTCTAATAATGCAACTGGAGAAAAAATCTCATCAAAATATAAACCTTCAACTTTTGCATATACTTTTTAGATTAACCTTGCTTTGTTTCTTACCACTTCACCATTTTCACTCAATTTGTTCCTGGAGACCCACTTTGTGCCAATAACATTATTGTCCTTTTGCCTTGGAACAAGCTCCCATGTCTTATTTTTCTCAATCTAATCAAGCTCTTTGTTCATAAATTTTATCCAATTTTCATAATGGCTAGCCTAATAAAAATTAATTGGCTTTGTCATATATAATAAATTTGTGTGTTGTTGTGTAGGGGGGTAAACTAATCTTCTTCTTGTATGTACACATGTATTCAAGTCACCAACAATTTGGTCAGGTGGGTGGTGTATTTGCACATAATTTGTAGGATATTTGGATTGTGGATTGATGGGTTTCTCAATGTCTTCATCTATGAATGGCTCATCAGCATTCTCATCACTACTTACAGGATCATTTGTATTGACATTTGTTAGTTTTTTTCTTCAAATTTAATGTGCTCATCAACCTTAACATCAATAAAATCAATTATTCTCCTTGTATTCTTATTGTAGCATATATAGCCCTTGTTATTCTCAGAGTACAAGAAAAATACCTTCATTCGCTCTTGCATCAAACTTACCAAGATTTTCATCATTGTTCTCTATGTAGAATATGCTCCCAAACACTTTGAAATGCTTGACCATAGCAGGCCTGCCATTCTAGAGCACATATTTATTTTTATCAATGTTTGGTCTGAATTGTTCCTTGTTTAAGATGACAATTGGTGTGCATATTTCACTAGCCCAAAAAATTTGTGGTATTCTTCTTCCTCCCATCATGGATTTATCCAACTGTTGGACAGATCTATTGGCTCTTTATGCTACTCCATTTTTTTGTGGAGTCTATGTTATGGTAAACTATCTTTTGATGCCATGTTATTTACAAAAATCATCAAATTATTTGGAGGTTAACTCGCCACCATTATCATACCTTATTCATTTTATTTTACAATCAGTCTCATTCTCAGCCATAGATTTAAAACTCTTGAAATTCTCAAAGGCCTCTGATTTTTCTCTTAAAAATGTTACCCATGTCATTCTGCTAAAATCATCAATGATAAGTATGTAATACATTTTACCTAAGGGCGACTAAGCTATTAAAGGACCACACAAGTCCATTTGTACTAATAGTAGTGCCTTGGTTGTTGAGTTCTCCTTGGATCTGAATGGTAATCACACTCCTTTCCCAAACTAGAAAGATTTGCAGATGGTGTTCTCTAACTTGGAAAGATTTGGCAGATTTGTAACAACATTCTTCTTTCCCAATTTGACAATTTGATCAAAGTTCAAATTTCCTAACCTTCGATGCCACAACTAGATTTCATCAATCCTTGTTAAACAACACTTATTTGTCTTCTCTTTTAGAACATTATTGTTTTTTCTAATAGCCTTAGCCACTACCTCTCATGTGCTTGCATACTTGATCTAACAATTTTTAGCTTTGAACAACACATCATAGCCTTGATCACATATATGATACAAATTGAGTAAACTATGCTTCAAGCCATCAACAAGCAACACATTCTTAGCCTTACCTCTTTCATTAGCTAGGCTAATAATTCCTTTACCCACATTATTACAAAGTGCATTTGATATGAAGGTTACATTACCATTTTTGATAGGCTTCCATGATAAGAACCTTCTTTTATCTCTTGACATATGCCTAGAAAAATCATTGTCAATATATCATTGGCTCCCTTCATTCTAGGTGTATAGCACTAGATTACAGCCTTCTTTGCTTTCCTTTTTCTTCCATACCTTTGGTTGTTGGTTTTCTTGATTAAATTTTGGACTAGGGCTTTTGTTTTTTATTGTGCAAACAGCTGCTCTATGGCCAAAGTTCTGACATAAATAACTTTAAATTAAATTTTTCAAAGGAGGGAATGGATTTTGGATTCTAATTATGCTCCTCCTCTATCTAGCAATCTAATTAGCAGACTGATAAATTATTCCTTGTGACTTGAGCTTCATGTATGATAAATTCATCGTACAATGTAAGCCTTATGCCCATAGTTGGTGCAAGTAAAGCAATATATAGGAAATAAATCCTCGTACCTAGGAGAAAATTGATTTCTAAAGTTTCGTTGAATTTCTCTTTGAGATATTCAAACATGTCTGTGTCCTAAACCTTTGTATTGAGGAATTTGATTTTCCTCTCTTGCGCTATTATTCTTTTGCTAAGTCAAATTGGATGGTGTGCTACCTTTTTCTCTTTGTTGTTGTGTTGTTTGCATTTTTCACAAATTAGATAAAATTAATAACCTTCATACCTTTCGTGTCATTTGTTGAGCTTGAATCAGCCTCAAATCCAAGACCTGCTCTGTTATTATAGACTCTTTATGCTTCAAGAATTTCATTTAAACTTTAAGTCAATTTTCCAAATTTTCCATTAAAGCTTAATTGAGGTTTATCTTTCTCAAGCTCTTTCCTCAAAGAAACAATATCTCCTTCAAGCCTCTCACATGCTTTATTCTTCTCATTGAGCTTCTCTTTCAGAGTTTCTTGGGTCTTCTTGCCTTCTTCAATTTGCAGGAGTAGGGGTTCCATGGCTTCAAATTTATCTTTGATAAAAAATTCCTTTTGTTTCTTATTTTATTTCTTAGCATTTGAATTTCCTCAAGAGCAATGATCAACTCTCCTTTTAAGTCACATACCTCAGCATGAGATGTAGAGGTCTTTTGAAACCAAAAACTTCGATGTGTGTGCCTTGAGGAGAAGTGAACAAATATGTTACTTTGGTAACTACTTCTTTAGCCTCATTAGTAATGTAATGTTCCTCGACTTCAAAGATCATCTAATATATTACAATAAAGAAGTTCTT
This sequence comes from Pinus tabuliformis, assembly GCA_031772625.1. Lineage (NCBI taxonomy): Eukaryota > Viridiplantae > Streptophyta > Pinopsida > Pinales > Pinaceae > Pinus > Pinus tabuliformis. Next base: position 716,021,756 of record CM062820.1, read on the forward strand.
AGCCACTTTGTCATATACCCCTCTATAACCGGCTTCAGATAATAACTTGCAATAGATGTTTACAGGAATCCGTTGTGGGGTCCATTTCTACTCTAGACCTAGGAACTCATTATGAGCACAAATTCCATCAAAAAAGTAGGTGGACATCTGTTGGGCACGGGATACCCCAAGGAAAGTTTTGGGGCTTAAAGCCCAGATTTTGACCATATCCGATCTAAAGACTCCGCATTTTATAGGTGCGGAGCATGAAGGTTGTAAATGAGTCATACGGTTGTCCGCCCTCATTTTTGTAATGTAATGTTGGCTTTAGAGATCTACCCATGGTTCGCAGCCCATGGGATTGTATAAATAGAGCGAGGCTCTGAGTTGTAAAAGAAAATCACCATGGAAGTCTGTAAGATCTAATGATGATGAATCGAGTCTTATATAAGCGTCGAGTCGTGTCTTTGGGTTGTAGAGTAGGAGAAGGCTCTGTAGCTAAGTGCGTAGAGGCATAGTAGTTCGCAGTTAAGTGCATGGACCCCCGCAGCTGAGTGTGCAAGGCAGGTTGAGTCTGTAACCGATTGAAGCATTAATAAAGAGAAGTTTTACATCATTTATGTGTATCTTTTTCCTATTTTGTGCATTGAATGTGTCAGATATAAATTTCATTTATATTATCTATATGATGCGCGAACTTATATGAATGTGTTGATAAAGGGAAGATAAGATAAATTATCTGTTTACGCAAAGATAACTAATTGTTATAAGAAGATAAGTAAGATTTGTGGTGTAGCTTGGGGAAATAGTGCAGATCGCTTCTTTACCAGTGTGAAAGCACCTCAGCCCCTGGTTAGGGCTGCGCGAAGGCGATTATAACAGATTGTGAAGGCCTCATAGGTCAAGAAAGTGTGCGAAGTGACCTGTGCGAAGGTATTCACAATTGGACTAAACCGACCCCTCAGACATCTCAAGGGTGCGGAAACTTGGTTCCAGCATCCCCCCATACTGCTTCGGGTGAGACCTCAGTCCGCGCTCCATGGATTATTGCTGAAAGGGACAGTAGTATAGGTGTTTTTTTGGCTAAATAACTTCGAACCTGGGTTAGGCTCCAAAAGCCAACAAATGGTTCTGTTGCAGGGACTGGAATCTGCATAGAGATGTCTGATGTCGTATCATTGGAATCCAACTAAGAAGGAAATTGAAGGTTGGTTGGATAGGAGAATTCACAAGTTCGCAGCGCAGGAGAACAATAATCCATGACTGACAAAAGAAGAGTGGTTAGACTACTACCTGTACATAGAGATCCATGAAATTTTCTTTGCATATTTCCCTACTGAGTTGTACAAGTGGATCGTGAAGCTAGCACATAGCCAAGGAAGGTGGAAGCTTGACAATCATATTGTGTGGACCCCAGAGTTGGTGTGCAGATTAGAAGCATCGAAGGATAAGATCACGCGTGTTGTTGATCACTAGCTCGATCGGATTTTAGGAGGATTCATTATTGAGTTCGCGGTAGATACTTCAGTTAGCTATAGCGAGGCAGAGTGACGCTTTCTCAAAGGACAGCGAGGTAAGTACGTAAAGTATCTGAATACTTGGATTAAAATGTTATTGTGTGAAAAGAGGGTTATGTAATTACCTTGATGTCTAGAGCTACATGAAGTGGAAAAACCTATAGAAACGAAGGAAGTAAGGGACCAGAGAATAGCCCTTTGATTTCACCTCTGCGAGGGGATGAGGAAGAGCTCGTGAAGGTCTCGCCACGAAGTGCGATCAATTTGATAAGGCAGAGGATTCCACGCATACCACCCCCACCCACACCACCACCAACTTCACCGCCTTCACCTCCATCTTCACCCATACCACCTCCACCACCACCGCGAGTCAATATGGAAAGCGCGATAAAGTTGCCTATGTTCAAGGGAGCAGGAAATGAAGATCCAGACTAGTTTTGGTTTGTGATAAGGGTTTTATGGGAAGCACAGGCAGTTACATATGATACTATAAAGAAAGTGACGATGGTAAGTGTTCTGCATGATCGCACGTTGACCTAGTATATTAATCATTCTAATGATAATACGAATGCAGGAATTGCAGATATCCAAATTGTGTTAAACAGGGAATTTAGCAAGCCGAAGTCGGAGGCGCAGTCGATCAGTGGATTCAAAGAGATCACAATGCTACTAGGTGAGACTCCTTGGGAGCTGGATCAGAGGTTGTTGTGTATGATTCGCGAAGCTAATATGACTTTGATGGATGGACAGCACCGCAAATGGTTTGTAGCATCGCTAACGCCACATTTGAGGAACGCGTTGCCGCAACAAAGGTTAATGACTCAAGTAGAGGCCTTGGATATCACGATGAGGCTACATGAAACCATGATACAGGATCTTAACTTGGGAGTTCAACAAATCCACACGCAGTTGAAAAACTTATGCCTTGAGATGCAGAGTCTGAAATAAGATAGGACAGCTCACCCGGAAGTACACGAAGAAGTATGGTGCATAAAATGCAAGGGTCAGGGTCATGACAAGGACCACAACCCGGTGTTCGTGAATTACCTCACAGGAGGAGGATCAATTTCGTTAATACCAAAGGCACAAGAAGTACCTAGCGTGGTGCCTGATTTGTGATGCATGATTTGTCAAACAGGAGGAAAGCATGCTACGGACAACTGCCATTTGTTACAGAAGTACACACAAAATTTTCAACAGTTGTTCTGTAATTTTTGTAGATCGGTTGGACATGATGAGTGCACTTGTAAAAGCTATGAGCTGATGATGGATAAAACTCCTACCTACAAAGTTCAGGTCGAATTGCGGTCCCTTGACCAGAATGCAGGAGTGGCGTGAACTGGATTTCATGGGTTCGGACGAGGCCGAGGTGGAGGAGGACCTAGAAGAGGTCATGGACAGCTGATATGCTACAATTGCAGAGGGCCAGGACATTATGCCCGTGATTGTACGAATCCAACGCATCCATCATGTTTGTATTGTACCTTGTTTGATCATGAGATGGAGAATTGTCCTACGTTGATATTTAGGATACACGACAAGGGAGCACTACCACCTCCCCGACTCAGAACCTACAAATGATGAGGTCTGAGTCGCATGAGGAAGATCCAAATGTGAACATTGTGCTCCGAAGTGGAATTATGACGGGATATGATAAAGGCAAACAACCCGAAGATATTACTTAGGTTCACACGACTTCGACAAAAGAAGCAGAGTTCGATTTGGAGCGCGCTAAGGAAACCTTCATGAAAGCTAAGAAGAGCTTCGTTGATGCCTCCACTTCAGGAAGAAAGGATAGACCGAAGCCAGAAATGGACCCATCTGTTGGGTCTTGAAAATGTCATTCATTTCCATTACACTTTCACTATTATGTCTATTATATCACCTCCATATCACATCCATTTCACTACTATGTCACTACATTCACCCCACTTTCATTATCATTGGGCCACATTTATGTTTTTACAAACTTTATTAATTCCAAACCTTTTTAAGTGAATTTGTGGTTAAAAATTAGAAAATAATGTGCATATGCTTATACCTAACAAGTGGGTTGAGATTGTTGACATGTGTAGGTTAAAAGGAGGCTTATAGAAGACCCTTATGTGGCACTCTAAGGCCAAATTCGAATTTGAGTGGAAAGAATCATGGGATCATGAGGATATGTGTCACATCTCCTAATTTTATTGAAACTCTAAGAAGAAATGTGTCTTATCAATTCCTATTTTGATTAAGACTCTAGAGGTAGATGGAGAGATTCATGGACTCTCATTAATGAGATGGCTTCTCATATTTTTGTATAAATAAGAGATCTCTCTCCTTCATTTGTTAGCTTGTTAGTTTAGAGCTTAGCTTGTTAGCTTGTTAGTCTTAGCTTAGCTTGGCTTTGTAGTTCTTCCTTGATGGCTTTGGAAAGCTTTGGAGAGCTTTGTTGTACTTTGTAATTTTGAAGAATTTGAATAAAGCTTTGATGTTCTCAACATGGAAGGAGATGTGAAGTAGATGTCATGGAGCATATTAGAATGTAAGGTAGAGTAGATTTTATTTTGTAATTTTGCTTTGATTTCATTATGTCATTTGATTGCTTTCAAGTTTAATAGATTAGAGTTTCCATTCATGCAATTCTAATTCATGCAAGTGTGTTCAACCGGTTGATTGTAAATTAGTTTTTCTTTACATGTTTTTGCATCAAATAGTGACATGAGATTTGCTTCTCTACTGAACTTTTTCTTAAGCTTTTCAATTTCAGTTATGCTTTGATTTCAGTCTTATTTATTTGTTGTTAGTTAGTTAGTTTGGATATCAAATTCTTCATGTCATTTGACGTTATCTCCAGAGCCATGGCTTAACCCCGAAAACCTACTTGGCGAGCTATCGGATTATGAGTGAAGTGATTTGATTTTACTTTCATCTCTGTAATTAGATATCAGGTTCTTCGTGTTATTAACGTTATCTCCAAAGCCATGGCTTAACCCCGAAAAGCTACTTGGCGAGCTATTGGATTATAAGTGAAGTGACTTGATTTTACTTTCATTTGCAAGTAGGTAATTTAGATATCAGGTTCTTAATGTTATTGAAGTTATCTCCATAGCCATGGCTTAACCCCGAAAAGCTACTTGGCGAGCTATCAGATTATAAGTGAAGTGACTTGATTTTACTTCCATTTGCAAGTAGGTAATTTAGATATCAATTCTTCATGTTATTGAAGTTATCTCCAGAGCCATGGCTTAACCTGGAAAAGCTACTTGGTGAGCTATTGGATTATAAGTGAAGTAAATTGATCTTGCTTTCGTTAGTCTGCAATTTTTGGTTTGTTTGAGTGCAATAGTTTAGATTTTATTTCTATAATTAGATGGGCAGCAGAGACAGTGATTTCATGATCAGTATTTCATCTTTTGTTTGATTTAAGTAGCTGCATATTTACACTTTTGTTCAAGTACTGATTTGATCAATAACATGTTTTGAGATCTTTTGAAGTGTTAAGTTTTGGAAGTTACCATAAGGGACATAAACCTTGTCTTGAAATCTACATCCATACTTGACCTTTAAAAGTATTCTTAAGACCTTAGAATAGGATTTCCATTTGCATTAAACACTTTAGGAAACCAACAAGAACAAAACCCCAAAAACAACATAAACTATAAAACAACGAAGTAAGAAAAAGGTTAACTAAGCACATATGGTGCACCACACTTCATCAGTTTACGATACCCGGATTGATAATTTATGTAGAGCAATTTAAGACGTTAAATTGACTAGACACCATCTATGCTTACAATGTTCTTGGAAACATGCATGAAGCTACTGCATGACAATAAGGCTGTAAAGGGATTGTAGGAACTCATTAACAAATGCATTGGGACCGTGCCAGGAGAACCGCGCATAGTCCAGAAGATTGAAAGAATGTGACGAGGACGGGAAGAGAAATGAGGCTAATTGTTCAGATTGGAGAATATGAGATGGACCAAGTGATTCTAGATTTAGGACCAGATGCGAAAGTTCTACCGAAGAAGACATTGGAGTGCATGGGAAGGCCTACGCTGCAATGGTATCCCATCCAGCTGCGAATGGAAAACCAGCAAAAGATAATACCTATGGGGAGATTTCAGGGAATCACCGTGGATATTAAAGGAGCAAGTGCGCTAGCAGACTTTGAATTGACATAGATTGTTGATGACTGCAATCACTACCTCACACTCTTAGGAATTAATTGGGCCACTGACATGAACAGGGTGATTAATCTGAAGAAGCGCAAGATGATTTTTGAGAAGAAGTCTCTGCGCGTAGTTATACCCTTGGACCCTACGGAAGGATCACGCTACACTGAGCCAGTGCGCGACCATGAAAGTGACAATGATTTGGACTGCATCTACAAGATAACCACGCGAGAGAAAGATTGGGTAAATCCCACTGCAAATGAACGAATCTCATGGGAGCGCAAAAGCTCCTGTACTTCGGATTCTAATGAAGAGATAGAGCGATGGCAGAACCGGTTACACGAGGTAACCACGCTGAACTATAATATGATGACAAGATCACTGTGCTGCATATCGACAGAAGTGAGAAATCTCCCTAGTTATGATGGATTAGGTGAGGTAGATGCTTCCTTGGACAAATTTGAAAGGTAGGTGCCAGAAAAGCAACGTTTCCAGGCCTTGAAGTGGGTACTGCACGCTACGCCTGCGAGGTGGTGGGGTACGCACCAAGGAAGCTTTGAGGACTGGCGCGAATGCAGGAGAATGATGTGCATGCGTTTTGGGAAGCCTAAGATGTGACTAACAGATAAATACAATGGACGGGATGGTCCATGCACACATTTGTCCAGGTGGGTATAGGCATATGGTAAACAACCTCAGTGGATGCACATGAACTTCACATTGGGGAATACGGTTAATAAGCATGTGTTTGGGGGGCAATTGCATGAACGATCCCTCAAGTTGGAACGATAGAGTGTGGAAAGAACGAGTGCGCAAAAGGTTACCCATGCAGAAGAATTTAACGAAGTGTGTGAAGCACTGAACAAGGTATGTAATGCGTAGTGAAGTGATTGGGACCTATGCGTACCAGCAGTTTTATGGGCTTATAGGACAATGTGCAAGAAACTGATGGGACAGATGCCTTCTAGGCTGGCCTATGGAGAAAACGTTGTAATGTCGATGGAGTATATTATGCCTAGTCCGTGCATAGCAGCGCCCATGGATATGATGGTTTGCGGAGCCTTGGAAGAAGGGATCGCACAACTGGATGAAGAAGAACGCTTGGGACCTGATGAAGAGATCCAACAGGGTGATCTTAGGCTCCAAGAACTCATGAAGGAAAGAGTTCGGTTAAGGGCGAAAAGCGCCATGACGGAAGAAGAAGTCAAGAAGCTTGAGGAAGGAATAAAGAAGGACTTTCTTGATAAGAAAACTACGATGACAAATTTTGGGACTACCATCAGGATTTGATCAATTTGATGCCATAGATTGGGCCATATATTAATAGAGGGATCACCGATGGTGGCGCGATGCAGATAGTAAAGTTAAAAGGCAGAATTTTCCCAGGAAAAGTGATTGATGGTTGGTTGAAGCTGTATACAGGTGGCCCGACCACCTGACTAGCTATGGGAAGCACAGTCTTAGCACTCCAGGCACTTGAAAGGAGGCGCGAGACTATAAACTACCCAACCCAAGAGCTATGCGACGACGGGAATGCACGCAGGAGTGAAGTGTCACAAGGTCCGCTACAACGCAAGGGTGGTTACGCTGCCGCGTAGGTTGACTGGAAAGTAACCGTTATAGTCACTATTCACGATGTGATGCTTGGTTTGCAATCAAATGGAGCTAGTGGTAGGCATTTAAGGCAAGTTTTATGGGCTAGATTTGGGAAAATCTACCACCAAGGGAGCATTAATGAACTAGATTTGGGGGAACAGTCGAATTCAAATTCAAAAGGTGCTATAAATTGCAAAGGGATGCTCGGCAAACAACACTTGGCTATTTGAGAATTGAGCTATTGAGCACCCAGAGATCTATGAACCCAGATCCGTTTGATTTGTTGAAGTCACAGGCATTGTTTGAGGACTTACCTGAGTCATTGAGAGATTTGTGGAGCAACAGTATGACCACACCAATGGAAGCCATGGATATCAACGAAATGACCACTGAAGAGGAAACGTAGGCCATAACAGTAGGAGATTCCCCTGAAAGCGCCAATATAGTCACGAAAATCCCTAAATCATCGTGCACATCAAGGCCCAAGAAGGATTAGCAGCCTATGATTTTGGTGTGCGTGTCCACTCGAAACCCCCTTAGAACTAAACTGACCATGGAAGAAAAGGGGAAAGCGGTTAATGTGGAAACTGATGAGAAGGAGGAAGATCTTGAGGAAATCCTAGTGGAATAGGAGGACGACGAAGAAATAGAGGAAGCAACTGAGGGTGCAGACCCTCTGACCAGACTACATGCATATGTTCCTCTGCAGAAGGGAAAGGCAAAGGTGCCCAAGGACCTAGATGAGAGCAAGAGCTCTCTGCAGACTCCGCTGCTACCTGACGATATAATTTTGAAGGAGCACACTTGGGACAGGTGTTGAGTCTAAAGTTCGAAGACTGGGAGCTCACGAACCACAAAAAGTTCCCACACTTGGAAACCATGCAGCTCATGAAGCTGAAGAAAAACACTGTAGTGGGAGTTGTAGAGTTGGAGCCGCACAAGTGGTTGCACGGGGTAGAGAAAGCAGGGTAGTTGAACTTGCTCTGGGTGTCGCATTACCATTGTGCCCCAGTAACTATCTTTGTCATCAGATAGTACTTTTCCTGGTGCATGATGGGTGTTTGTGGCTGGAGGAGCCCATCCCCATCACAGACCACCTAATTCATAGAATTACCTGACTCCCTTACAAGGGGGAGGACCCAGCAAATATTTTGGAGGGTAAGAGCATCGACTTGGCCATCGCAGAGGCCTTGAAGGAAAAATTCAAGATAGAGAAGAAGAAGAGAGGGTACGTGATCTCCAGTATCAATAACAAGGCAGTCAAAGTTGCGACCCAGATATTGGCTGGCAAGGTTATGTGGAAGTGCTACGTGGATGAGATGCTTGTTCTGATGATAGCACTTGCCGCGCAATGTGCAGAGGGAATCCATTTTAACTGGTTAAAGTAATTGTGCAAGGATTTCCTGGATAATTTTCGTGAGGCACAGGAATAGGGGAAGACCTTCCACTATGCATGGATTCTACTGTCCATAGTGCTGGTAGCATGGGATTTGCCTGAGGACAGCCAGTTCCCCTTAATTGCGTAGGACCTTCTGGAGGCAGCAAAGTATGCTTCATTATGGGCCACTAAAGACGCGCGAAGGATCCAAGATAGTAAGATATTCTAGGTGTTCATGGAGATGAACACCAAAATGGGGATTAACCACAAGCCGTGGTTATTGCCCACTATCTACAATATCCTACAAATCTTCGCAGAGTTCAAGGCAGACTTCCACCACGTATACGGCAAGGCGCGCAAGGACCTTGCAAAGAAGTGGAATTGGCTCCCGTAACAGGCCATAGATGGTGTCATATTCGCCGTGTTGGAGTCATGGCCGCTGGAGTGGCGTGCTCCAGCCATCTCCGCGATGGAAATGGAAAATTCTACTGCACAATGGAAGAACGATGAGGCAAAATTGTAGATGGCGCAGTTGGCAGAGAAGAGAAGAAAAGAGGCAGCAGCAGCTGAGCAGCAGCAAGCAGTAGAGAAGGAGTGCAAGGGCCATAAGTCACCCTCGCCCAAGGAAGAGCCTGAGACAGAGTAAGGTTGTGTGGACCCAGAAACAACATCTACACAATTGAAGCGCCAGACCACGAGAGAGTAGGTGGGGCCGCGAAAGAAGTCGAAAGCTTCTAAGACTTCTTTCTACCTTATCACCCTCACCGAAGGGCATCTCCATGATATAGGATGTCACCAAGGAGGCCCTCAAGCAACTTGCGGAGGAGAATCAAATTGTGTTGGGGAACTTCCGGGCACTGATACAGGAGTTGTAGGAGTGCACTCCTAAGGCTGGTACTCTCTTGACCAGCCTTACAGTGGGAACGGCCGCGGCCGAGGAAATGTTGTGTGTCCGCATGACCAACACTAGAGTGCTACCATATGGGGCACTAGTTATAGAGAATGAGGCTGATAGGCCTACCATCAGTGCGTTGAAGGGATTAGAGATCAACATGGTTGTGCTACTTCGGGAGACGCTCTATGTCATGCAGGATGGAGTGACTGCAGAACTGCGGGCTAGGGAGGGTCACGCACTACAAGTGTTGCGCGAGTAGAAAATTAATATGGAACAACTGAGCTTGCAGCGTGATGAGGGTAGCGCAGAACTGGTAGATAGTGCAGGTGGTTGAGGAGGTCTAACAGATGGTCCTTGAGTTGGCCATCCCAGCCAAGGCACCAGCAGAGGCACACATCCGGAGGTTGGCATCGGCGATGCACGAGGCACGAGAAGAAACAACTAAGGTTTAGTTGGAGTTGAACCTTCAGATAGTAGAGCTGAGGTTGGAGGCACAACCTTAAACTCCTCAAAGGTAAGGGAACAGCGTGCCAACACCATTACATCGGGGATGGAGGAGATCAGCAGTGCAGTGAAGGACTACATCAAAATTTTGGAAGAGTCGTTCAAGCTCCTCACCACTCTGCAGGAGGACCCGAACATACAACGCTTAGAAACAGAGGCGCGTGAGGTGCAGAAAAGATATGATGATATAAAAGGGACCGTGCAAACGGTGGCCCTTACACAGAGGCTCGCACGGGTGCAACAAGAAAAAGTGCTTAAGGAGCAGGTAGACATAGTGGAACATAGAGAAGCGGTTTTGAAGGTGTGTGTCCATCCTTGGATTGATGAGGCATTCGTCATTACAGCCTTGATCGAAGCCAAGCTCGCGCAGATGCAGGGAATGCAGGAGCAGATACAAGGAAGTAGTTCAGATACAACAGTCTCTGAACAACGCGTACAGGAGATACAACAAGCAGCTTCTTAGTGCGCTACCGATGTTGCAGCAGTTCAAACAGAGTTGGGAGGTCTTCGTGCGGAGATCTCTGCATCAACAGAGTGACTCGAGGGTGAGTCACAATGTTTGTGGTGGGGCCCTGTTGGGCACGGGATCCCCCAAGGCAAGTTTTGGGGCTTAAAGCCCAAATTTTGACCATATCCGATATAAAGAGTCCATGTTTTATGGGCGCGAAGCGTGAACATTGTAAATGAGTCATAGGGTTGTCCACCCTCATTTTTGTAATGTAATGTTAGCATTAGAGATCTACCCATGCTTTGTGTACCATGGGATTGCATAAATAGAGCGAGGCTCTAAGTTATAAAAGAGATTCACCACGGAAGTCTGTAAGATCTAATGATGATGAATTGAGTCTTAATAGAAGCGTCGAGTCATGTATTTGGGTTCTAGAGTAGGAGAAGGCTCTACAGCTGAGTGCGTAGAGGCATAGTAGTCCACAGCTGAGTGCGCGAACCCTTGCAACTGAGTGCATAGGGAAGGTTGAGTCTATAACCGATTAAAGCATTAATAAAGAGAAGTTTTACATCATTTCTGTGTATCTTTTTCCTGTTTTGTGCATTGAATGTGTCAGATATAAATTGCATTTCTATTGTTTATATGATGTGCAAACTTATATGAATGTGTTGATAAAGGGAAGAAAAGATAAAGTATTTGTTTACATGAAGATAACTAACTTTTATAAGAATATAAGTAAGATCCATGGTGTGACTTGGGGAAATAGCACAGATCGCTGCTTTAGCAGTGCGAAAGCACCTCAGCCCCTGGTTACGCCTGCGCGAAGGCAATTATCATAGATCGCGAAGGCCTCACAGGTAAGGAAAGTGCATGAAGTGACCTGCGCAAAGGTATTCACAATTGAACTAAACTAACCCCTCAGACATCTCAAGGGTGTGAAAACTTGGTTCCAGCATACCCCCATATTGATTCGGGTGAGACCTCAGTCCATGCTCCGTAGGCTATTTCCAAAAGGGTCGGTAGTATAGGGATTTTTTTGGCTAAATAACTCTGAACCTAGGCTAGGCCACAACAAGCCAACAACATATATAATTGAGGATGCTCACTTTGTGATTCCTTCTTCACCTTTGAGACATTAATTTTTAGTTGTTAGGCAAGTATATTTGACCAGTTAAAGGTCTTCCCTTTTGGAAAAACTAGGTAAAGTATGTAAATCCATCCTTCTTCATAGGGTTCAGTGCTTTCCCACCCATACAATCTGTAGCAGATAGCCATGAGGTACTAGTAAAATTTCCTTAAGGACTTTGTCTTGTAACTCACATCTCGTTTATGGTGAAGCCTTTTTGGTTCTTACCACCATGACCTAATTACATCCTTTGTATTCAAATGAGACCAAACTACATAGTACTTTGAATTTAGATGCTCTTCACGCATTGGAACCTTTTAGTATCAGCGAAGGTCATGTGGCTGATATGTGGTGATATCTTTCCCACTTACACTACTTGCAATCATGTTCTTGGAGTCTAGACCCTGCAGTATACATCTTATTACTTCTACACATGGCCAGGTGCTCAGTATTTAGCTCAAAAATAAAAGTTCTCAGAATGGCTCTAAACCTGAATGACCCCATCCGTCTCAAAAAAACAATCCTAATGCAACACATTTTGTCGAAAACCGAATTCGTATGAGAAATTTATTATGTTCTGATCGCTTTGCTAAACAGGTGAAATTTGTAAAAAAAATGCCCAGTCACTGCATAGTTAGCAATCCGTACTACTAACGTGGCAAGTGACTAGGCATGGTCAAATCAAGTCAACAGCGAATCAGGGAGGGACAAGTGGAATTATCTGGTTGGGTTGTACAATGGTGTGTTGGCGCATTCTAATTGGTTCATTTCTAGACCAATGGAAGAATTCCACATGGCAAGCCCGGAGGCCACCACATGGCACCTCGCAAAGGTTGGGTTGAAGGTATATGCATTGGAGCAAAATTTTGGTTGGAGGTTGGGTCAAACCCATGACCTCCATCCTACCATCCCCATGCCTTAACCGCTTCCTCTACACCGTGGTTCTTACGATGTTACATTTCCGTTTACATTTGAAGTTATGCAGTTTGGAGGTTGGCGGTTAGGGGAAGGCCATCCCACAGGCTAGCCCTCCCCCATGTGAACACAACATGGTGACGGTTAGTGTCTACTCCTATGGTTAGTTAACCAAACTCTGATAGTTAATGTTACCCCATGTGAACACACAAGTGATAACTGCATTCAGTTGTGTTAACCCTAGCGGCTTTGGCATAACAACTCTACGATGGTTTAACATATCACATATGAACGTGATTATTGCAACCACTAATGGTCATCACTTCCAATGAACCATTAGCATGGCGGCTAATGTGATGCTAACCACTGCATGTGATCAGTCCACCAAAGCTGCGAGAGGTTATGGTTTTGCTTAACACTAATCTGGATTTAACTCTAATTAAGCGTAGTTTAACTGTGAGTTTAATCTGGTGGTGGATTTTGCGGTGCCCCCAAATTCGGGCTTGCCACAAAATTTAGCGCTCTAACTAGAGTCATTCCATATTAGCAGAGCTTTTCTAGGAAAAGACTAAATGATCCATAGAGAAGTCAATTTTCGACCAAATTGAGCTCCAAAAGAGGTGTTCTTAACTAATTTGGACATTCTGAACACATTGGTGTAGGTATCAGGAGAGATAGAGCTTTGTAAAACAATATTTTTCCACATTGAGCTAATACATAGGTCCCAACCATGGAAGTTGAACCAAGGAGATGTAGCCCAGGAGGGGTGAACACCTTCATCAAAACATTGTCTTAAAGTGTCTCTTTGATGGTTTGTTGTACTTTTGAATGTCTATTGTTTAGTATTTGTTTTGAAGCTATTTTTCTCATGAATATCACTTTAAACTTAAGGAAATTTACCTTGATTGTATGCACAAACAAATTAGAAAACCTCAGCACAAGAAGCAATAAGAAAGCACATGTTTATATATATGTAATTGTTATTAGCACAACAAAACTAATCATACAAAAATAGATCAAGTTGGTATCAGAGTAAAGGTTTAATTTCTTGATTGCTTGAGTTTGTGCAATTAGGGTTTTAATGGTTGAAAAATTGTGATGCTTACAAGGTTAAATTTGCAAAAAGGAGAAGGGAAGCTATTGGTTACAATTCCTGAGGTAATGCCCAGAAGAAGGAGAGCCACAAGGCCACATTCTCCACCACCCAAAGCTCCAATTCTAGATGCACTTGAAACTCCTCAAGTTTTTCCTTCAACTGAGATTGAAGAGGTACAAGTAGTACCATTTTCTGAGCCTGAATCCATAGCCGTTATGTATAGAGAAAGAGAGTATGAAGGTCCCTCTTCAGAAGAGGAATAATTCAAGAAATATTTCTTCACTTTAACTGAGATGGTTAAATTCCTCTATGAAGAGAGGGACACTAGAATGGTTGGAGAGAGTTATAAACCTCCACATGGAGAAGGAAGCTCAGAGGACAAAAAATATGAGAAGAAGGATTCCAAAGGGAATGGTGGAAAGCCACCTCCATCTCCACCATCCTCATAATCTTCCTCATCATCCTCATCATCTCACACAACATCATCTTCCACTACCACCACTGAAACTGCCCATACTCATTCAAAAACCCCAAAAGAAAAAACTCCATTACTAAAATTGGACATAAAATTCAAACTTCCCAGGTACAATGGAGAGGTGAATGCAGAAAATTTGGACAATTGGATTTGACAGTTGGAGGTATACTACAGAATTCTGAACCTTCAAGAAGACGACATAAAGATCCAGTTGGCTTCATTGAGGCTAGAAGGAGCTGCACTAGTTTTGTGGGAAGAAAAGACTCAAGAGGAAATGAGAATCCATGGTAAGATATCCATTACTTGGGTTCAATTTGTTTCTACAATTAAAATACAGTTTTATCCTTTAGCCTATATGCAAAAATCCATTATGAGTTGGCATAATTTTAGGCATCCTAAAGGCCAAACAGTCCAAGATTGTACATAGGAGTTTAGGAAAAAGGGCTTTGTTATTAGGAGTGAATTTGAATTACCAAGATAAACTGATGAAATATATTGGGGGTTTACATTCCTATCTAAAACATATTATCCTTATGTTTAATTCAAATAACATAGATGAGGTATGTGTGCAAGCCACACACCTTGAATCTAGAAGAAAGAACATTCAGGAAGAGGGTAGTAAGAGGAAGTCATTCAAGGGTAAGGAGAAAGAGGAGGGTGGAAAATGGAAGGGAAAGAAGAATGAAAGTGTGAAGAAAGAAGGGGATAAAATCACATGCAAACATTGTTCCAAAGAGGGGCGTGATGAAGCCCACTGCTCGAAATTGCATCCCAAATTAAGGCCTAAGAAACAAAACAATAAGGGAACAAAAGGCGACCGCTACAACACGACATGACCTTGGTTCAAATTCTGGTGATGAGACCAAAATTTTAGCCATGGTTACAAAAGGAAAAGAAACTGTTGCAAGCACTAGTTCATCACATAGTCAAAACAACACTCCAAATGAAGAGTCAAGAATAGAGTTGTTTCATGTTAGAGTGATTTCAAATCATACAAAGATTGATGCATTATTTGATAGTGGGTCTGAATAACACTTGATTTCGGAATACTTGGTTAAAAAACTAAACTTTGACATTGTACCTCATCATAATCCATATCCATTGGGTTGGATAGTTAACAATGAAAACTTATAGGTTACAAGGAAGTGTTTATTCAAGTTCGCCACTGTTGAAAATTTCATTGATGAAGTTGAGTTAGATGTAGTTCCACTTGACATCTCAAGAATCATTTTGGGTAGTCCTTATCTATATGACAGAAAAGCAGTATTTTATCGCCATGAAAACAAATACATATTGCTCAAGAATGGGTGGAGTACATAGTGAGAGGCCATCGCAAAAAGTTGAACATTTCTTTGGTTAATGTAGGGCACATGAAGAGACCAGTAAATGAAAGTAAAAATTTTGTGCTTCTCATGATAAAGAAAAATAATGATATTGATTATGAATCTTTTGAAGGTTGTGATGATAAATTGAAATCTGATTTGTTTGATGTGGTAAGCAAGCATGGCGAGATGTTTCAGGAACCAAAGGGGTTACCTCCCAAGAGGGGAATTCAACATGAGATTCAGTTGAAACAGGATGTTCCACTTCTGAACATAGGCATGTATCGCGTGTTTATTATGGAGAGCATGGAAATCAAAAATAAAATTCAAGAATTGCTAAGAAAAGGTATCATATGCCCATCTACTTCACCATGTGGTTCACCCAGTGTCTTGGTGCCAAAGATGGATGGAACTTGGCACGTATGTGTGGATTTCCATGCACTAAATAAAATCACAGTAAAGAATCATTATCCACTCCCAATAATTGATGATTTTCTTGATCAGTTGAGGTATGCAAAGTATTTCACTAAGTTAGAATTACGAAGTGGTTATCATCAAGTTAGGATAGATGAAGAAGACATTTGGAAAACTGCATTTAAAACTAAACAAGGATTGTTTGAGTGGCTTGTTATGCCTTTCGATCTTACAAATGCTCCAGTTACTTTCATGAGGGTAATGAATCATGTATTGAGACCATTTCTATATGATTTTTTCATTGTCTACTTAGATGATATACTCATATTCAACAAGTCAAGAGATGAACATGTCATGTATGTAAAAAAAGTACTTGATGTCTTGAGAAAATAATAGTTGTTTTTAAAGATGTCGAAGTGTGAATTTGGCAAGACTTATTTGGGGTATTTCGGACACGTTGTTGGAGGAGGTGAGATAAATATAGACCCCTATAAGGTTGAGTTCATTTTGAACTGGCCCAAGCCCAATACAGTTACAGAGGTAAGAAGCTTTTTAGGCGTGGCACAATATTGGAGAAAGTTTATTGCTAATATTTCTTCCATTGTAGCTCCATTACATGCATTGACAAGTGTCAAGAAAGTCTTCCATTGGGTAGATGTACAACAAAAATAATTTAATGCTTTGAAGCAAAAGATAGTTTAGCACCGGTATTGGAACTTCCAGATCTTAGACAGCCATTCATGATTCAAATGGATGGAAGCGATTATGCCATGGGAGAAGTTCTAGTGTAGCATTGTAAGCCCATTTCATTTCATTCTGAAAACTTTAATGAAGTTGTAACTAACTATTCCACATATGAAAAATAACTTTATGCATTGGTACAAAGTGTTAAGAAATGAAAGCACTATTTGATGGGGAAGGAGACCATCATCCATACCGATCATCAACCCTTGCAGTACTTACAGTCACAGTCAAAGTTGCAGTAGTCACGACATTTCAGATGGATGGGTTTTCTACAACAATTTCATTTGGTTATCAAGTATAAAAAGGGAATCTACAATAAGGTAGTTGATATGATTTCAAGGCCTATTGTAAATTCATCTGTTATACTCAAGCATAATTATGTTTTGCATGAAAGTTACATAGAACAATATGCAAATGATAGTGACTTTCAAGAAGTATATGCAAGATTGAGTCAAGGAAATCAAATTGAAGAGTTGGATTATCATGTACATAATAGTTTGTTGTATCACTTGGGCAAGTTGTGTATTCCACAGGGAGAAAGAAACAATATCATAAGGGAGGCGCACACTTCATTGATTGTTGGACACTTTGGTGTAGGCAAGACAATAAAGAATCTTCAAAGGTATTGTTATTGGCCATGCATGTTGGATAATGTTTCTTGTTTCATAAGAGGATTTTCTTTATGTGCTACAAGTAAGCCTAACAATAGGAAAATTGGTTTATACACTCCACTTCTAGTACCTTCATGTCCATGGGAGAGTATCTTAAGGGATTTTGTAGGAGGTCTTCCATTGTCAAGGAAAGGTCATGATTACTTGTATGTAGTTGTAGACATGTTCAGCAATATGTGCATACTAACACCATGTAAAAAGAAAATTACAGCTGAACAAACAACCCATCGTTTCTTCCAAAACATTTGGGTTGATTTTGGTCTTCCTACTTCTATTGTAAGTGATCAAGATTCTCGATTTGTTGGGAATTTTTGGTCAAATTTGTGGGACATGATGGAAAAAAAGTTAAAGAAGAGTACAACCTTTCATCCACAAACAAATGGACAAACCGAGGTGGTCAATCGAACAGTTCTTCATCTTCATAGAGGATATTGCAACAAACATCCCAAGTTGTGGGATGAACAGTTGCATTACATACAACATGCATACAACAGGGCAAAGCATTCTTCCACAAACACATCGCCATTTCAGGCATGTTATGGGTACTTGCCAAGATCGCCATTGGACTTCATTTTTGAGAAGGATGTCACCTTCGAAGGTCACAGTGACATCGATAAGGCAAGGAAATTCATAGAGAAAATTCAGTTGATACATCATACAGCGCAAGAACAGCTTGAGAAAAGTCAAAGCAGCTACAAGGCAAGGCATGAAAAACATTAGGTTGATCATAAATTTCAAGTTGGCGACGAATTTTGGTTATATATTAGCAAAGAGATACTTCAAGGGGAAGGTAAAAATCTTAAACCAATCTATTATGATCCTTTTAAAATTATGGAAAAGATTCGTAACAATGCATTTAAGCTTGATTTGCCTCCTTATATGCAAATATAATTTGTTGTTAATGTTGATAATTTGAGATTGTTTGAGCCTCCTTTGATTGATGACCAAGGAAAGCATGTTAAACTACCATCCATAGATGATTTCTTTCCAGAATATCTAGATGAGCTTCAACAATATCTCATACTTGACAAAAGAACCAAGACTTTAAAGCCAGGGGATGTTGAATACCTTAGAGTGGGACTCAAGGACAAAAGCCTTTTCAAGCCAAATGGTCATAGACCGAGAAGGTGAGGGATTTGTACCCTCACCTAATGAACAATTGATAATACCTTTTGGGGTCCAAAAGGCTTCTAGTGGGAAGGAATGATTAGGTGCTCAGTATTTAACTCAAAAATCAAAGTTCTCAGAATGGCTCGAAACCTAAATGACCCCATCTTTCTCAGAAAAATAATCCTCATGCAAATCGTTTCATCGAAAACCGAGTTCATATGAGAAAGCTATTGTGTTCTGATCGCTTTGCTAAACAAGAGAAATTTGCAAAAACAATGTCCAGTGCAGTCCATACTGCTGATGTGGCAAGTGACTAGGAATGGTCAACTTAGGTCAACGGAGAATCATGGATGTACAAGTGGCATTATCTGGTTGGTTTGTAGAGTGGTGTGTTGGCACATTCTAATTGGTTCAATTCTAGACCAATGGAAGAATACCATGTGGCAAGCCCAGAGGCTGCCACATGGAACCTCCCAAAGGTCGGGTTGGAGGTATATGCATTGGATAAAAATTTTGGTTCGAGGTCAGGTCAAACCCATGACCTCATGCCTACCGTCCCCATGCCTTAACCGCTTTCTCTACACTGTGGTTCTTACCATGTTACATTTTTGTTTACATTTGAAGTTATGCGGTTTGGAGGTTGGTGGTTAGGGGAGATCCAGCCCTCCCCCATGTGAAAAAAACATAGTGACGGTTAGGGTCTACCCTGGCGGTCAGTTAACCAAACCCTGACAGTTAATGTTACCCCATGTGAACGCACAAGTGATAACTACATTCAGTTGTGTTAACCC
The DNA here is from genome assembly GCA_031772625.1 of Pinus tabuliformis. NCBI lineage: Eukaryota > Viridiplantae > Streptophyta > Pinopsida > Pinales > Pinaceae > Pinus > Pinus tabuliformis. The sequence goes on from CM062820.1 coordinate 716,040,894, forward strand.
TAGTAGCTCCAGCATAACAACTCTACGAAAATTTGACATATCGCATGTGAACGCAATTACTGCAACCACTAATAGTGAGCACTTCCAATGAACTGTTAGCCTGGCATTTAATGCGATGCTAACCACTACATGTGAATAGTCCATCAAAGCCGGTGGAGGTTACTGTTTTGTTTAACACTAATCCAAATTTAATTCTAATTAAGTGCAGTTTAACTATGAGTTTAATCTAGGGATGGATTTGGCGGTGCCCCCAAATTTGGGCTACCACCAAATTTAGCGCGCTAGCTAGAGTCATTCCAAATTTAGCAGAGCTTTTCTATGAAAAGACTTACTGAGCCATAGAGAAGTCAATTTTCGACCAAATTGAGCTCATGAAGAGGTGTTCTTAGCTAATTTGGGCATGATGAACACATTGTTGCATGTATCAGGATCCATAGAGCTTTGTAAAATAGAACTTTTCCACATTGATATAATACAGAGACCCATGCCATGGAAGCTAGACCAAGGAGATGTAGCCCAGGAGGGGTGAACTCCTTCATCAAAACATTGAGTTAAATTGTCTCTTTGATGGTTTGTTGTACTTTTGAATTTTTGTTGTTCAATATTGGTTTTGAAGCTATTTTGCTTATGAATATCACTTCAAACTTAAGGAAATTTACCTGATTGAATGCATAAACAACTAAGGAAACTTCAACACAAGAAGTAATAAGCAAGCACATGTTTATATATCTGTAATTGTTATTAGCACAATGAAACTAATCATACAAAAACATATCAACACACAATAGCACTGGATATCTACATGAAACCTTGTGGAATCTGTATCTCTTTATGTTAATGTAAATATCTATATCTTCTAAATCCTATGGGAACTTTTTCTTATTGAAATCCTCTTTAATGATCTACCATGTTATAGTAGTGGACTTTGTTGGGTGTGGAGCCTACTTATCTTCCTGATTCATAGGTTTTGTTTTAGTCGTGTTTGGATCATAGTTCATGAAGGGGCGGTGTAGGGTGGATTCCCCCCCACTACTGTCACCACACCCCCTTTGGGGGTTCAGGATAGCACCCTTAAAGTGAAAATTAGACTAAAAAATTTCTTGTAAAATATTATAGTCTTGTAGTCAATCTGGGAAGTTCAAAAGGTGGAAGATCTAACTCTAGAAGTTATGTTAATTTAGGGTTTTTTCCCCTAGAAGTAAACCCTCATTTTATAAGGGGATTGTATTATGGTTGTATATTTTTTTCGTTCATGAAGAAATGAGGAGATATTGTGTGAGAGAGAAGAGGAAATTATATCGGATTTGTTGTAGGTTGTATCTATTCATTATGCTGGATAATATAAAAGGAAAGATTGGTTTTTTCTCCTTGAACATAGCCTAAATTGGGTGAACCATGTATACATGTGACACTCTTGTTTTCTGTTTTTTTTGTGTGTTAATATGCAATATTTTATATGTTCCATTTCTCTATTATTTTATTTATAACAAACTTGTCAATGAAACACTTGGTATATAACATAATAGGCATTCATGTTCTAGAATTGTTCATGGCACCTTCAGTACTAATTTCAGTAGCCTCCTTAGATGGTCCTTACCGTGTGGCTAGAGGCATCATGGAATATGAGAGGTTGACATGCTCTATATTTGTAGTACCTAGAAGTATATATGCACTCATGGTGACACAAATTCAGTCCCATGAAAAATTACCTATTCTTTCAATCTATCAAATGTAAAAGGTATTCACTATGAGGGAGGATTACTCAAGATCTGGGCACAAGAGGGTATACATGAGGTGAGATGACCTAAACAGTCACTAGAATTGCACATTGCACAATGACAAGGAGGAAGGATTGTGCATGATGGATCAACAAGAGGCAAGGTTAGATATCTAGGCCTTAGGACTACACAATGTGCAATTACTGAGAGAGAGGGTCTTTTGATTACATAGTTGACATCAATAATGGATAGGAAGTTGCATGTTTCTAGCTATAAGTGCACAATGTGCAATTGAGGCCAGGCTTTGTGCAATGCGCAATCATAGTGAGCAAGGGAAGCACTTCTACTAACTAGAAGTGCTCAATGTGTATTTGAAGAAAGATAAGTCCTGGGAGGTGCCAATGTTGCATCAGTAGTGAGAAAGACGTGAGGTCTATTTCTTGGAAGAGAGAAATGTGCAGATAAATAAATGGAGATGTAGATCAACTCAAAGTTCAACTAAGTAATGAACAACAATGAGAAAAGAGAATAATGTGAATGAGAAGACTAACATGCATTCATATGTTCACCTGCAATGATTACCAGAATGTGAAAGAACTTGGAATATGAAGAGATATTAGAAATGAAGAATTCAATAGAGAAATGACACATGCAAAAGCTAAAAATAGCAAAAATGGCACTTGTAATGTAAAAATCAGGAAAAAAAAAAACACTTACGAAAGCAAAAATGAAAAAGCAATAGTAAAAGCACACAAAAGAGACAATTGGGAACTTACACGGAATAGTGGCGCACTTGCAACCAAAAGCTCCTTGTGCTCAAGAAATGCACATAGCTCCAAAGATTAGCGTGAGAATGAGATTTGAGCTAGCTTCTTGTAGAGGTGAGAACTCATAGAATTAGGGTTAGGGTTTTGCAAAAGCATGTCAAAAATCTAGGAACGAAGGGTTAGTTAATTACCACTTGTGACAGTGCTCTTTGAAAAGTGTGTCCACACTATCATCAAGTGATGTGAATTATTTATCCACAAGAGTGAACACCATCTATCCTCAAGAAGTGTGTATTTGACTGCCTTTGTAAACTGTGCAGTTAACTTCCACAAGGGATTGTGCAATTGATTATCACAAGAGATTGCGCAATTGTCTATCATAAGCGATTTTGCAGTCACTTTTGTCAAGGCATGTGCAATCACTGCCATCAAGGCATGGACAAGCCTTTCTTCACAAAGTGCACACTTTTTTTCATCAAGATGTGCACATTTATTGGTGACAAGGAGTGAATTTCATTACGAAGTGTGTAATAACTACTTGAGAGAAGTGTGCAATTACGGGCATCACAAGATAGGCATGTGAGAGAAAGTGGTTGTGACACTTGATATTCCTAGAAGAAGACTTGAACACTTGGAGAAGTAAAATTAAGGATGAATTTAATAACTCAAAATGAAAGTTGACATGATTGATCAAAGGCTCCAAAATTTGAATATAGGAAAAATTTTGGAGGGGGTTGTAGCAGCTACAACAGATTCTTTTTGGGTCTAGTCTGAAAATTGTGAAATGAGGCCTACAGTTTTCTATGTGTAGAGTATAGTCATCCCAAGTTGAAACTGCATTAAATGTGGTCCACAAGGTTTTAAGGTTGAGGCCTTTAATAGATAAGTGGTGTCTTGTTGATTCAGTGAGTGGTGGCTTCCTTCGAGTTGTGGCATGAAAAATTGGGAGTGGCAGCTTCCCCAAAGTGGTGGCTTAGGAAAATAAGGCAAGATGGGGCCTACAGTAGGTTAGGGTCTGCATATAGTTGGAAGTGGTGGCTTCTATCACGTAGTGGCATGGAGCTATTGGCTGATCACATGCATTGAAGTCAATGCTTGTACACTAGTGGTGGACATTGAATGATGTAAAAGAAATATTTTGATAATAAGAAGAAGACAAAGGAAAAAGAAGACGGTTTTTTTTCTCTCTTGGAGGGGTTTCCACCTTATATCCAGAGTTCTTGTGTGATTATTATTTATTTCTTGTGATTTGATATTTTATATGTTTCTCATTGGTCTTTTTTATGCATAATTTAATTATTGTTGATATATATTGTTTCTGATGATATATTGGTGATTTATTTAAATGTTAAATAAAGTTAAAAAGTTTTTAAAGTGATCCATCTAGAAAAATACTAATTCACTTAACCCTCTCAGTATTGTCAAGCTCCCAATAGAAAGAAAAGGGTGAGTAGGTCAAAAAGCAAGCAAATTTACCATTTATTTTGATTTATCACAAGGAGGGAAGGAAAGAAGGTAATATGTGAGGAGATATATTTTTGAATATATGTTAGCTATCTTAACGTGTGGTCCCAATATCATTAAATTCATTTATTTATCACCCTTCATTATTTTTGTAATTTTCATTGCAGAGCAATGAGTGGGCTTGTGATCCAACTCAAACTTTTTATGGGTTTAGGGATAGCTAATTGAAACCCCACTCCTATATATTCAAAGTTGTCTCATTTATGAAACACTAGAAAATATCAATAAAGGAATGTTTTAGAGAGAATTTTTTACTTGTGGGGATTTTTCTACTAAATATTTAGTGTCAATCTTTAACTGTGTTGGAAAAAATTGTAAAGATATTTTCACGTGATTTTTCAGAAATTTGTGGAGACTCTAGTGATACTTCACATGATTATTCCAATTTTAACATGGTATCAAAGCATGGTTTACTAACTTGACATCATAGTTTCAAGACCTCACCCTAGCCTTGACCACTTTCGTTGAAGCTGAGTACAGAGATCAAATTATTTTCACCCATCTAACGATGACATGAAGAATTGTCGATTTCTACAGTTTTACTCCAAACAAATGAGGATTTCAATCTGTGTTTAATTACAATGAATTTCACTATAGGAATTTTCCACATATAATCTTGTGCATATTGTCATTTGTTTTTTATGGTTTCTTTTGAAGCAAAGGCTTCAAATTCAATATAACTTATTGTTTTGAGCTGCTACAAAAAAGCATTTCCCTATTATCCAGTCCCACTAACCTAATTTTGTGGTCATTCATCTTGTCTTACCTACATTCTTTAAATATTTTCTTAAGGGAAAAAAATTTATGTTTTTTCAGTTTTTTTTATGATCTGCATTAGGGAAAATATTATTTAGGAATGTTTCTCCATTCCTTCTCTTGAATCTACCCTTAATGAATCTTTTTCTAACAAAGATCATTGATATCTTAAAAACAAAATTCAATCTTAGTGTAGGAGATCAAATCGGTCTTGAGGGTTCAAAAGCAAATCCAAGACAACATATTTCTAAAGCTTGGCCTATTGGATCCAACTATGAATAAAGATTTAGGGTTGAGTTTTCTATCCCATGAGAGATTTTCCACAATAAATCTGGTGTCAATCTTTACATGTTCAACATTGTGTGTGAAGTGGAATTTTCATGTTTTCTAGCTTCAACATCGTATCAGAAATTAAATTTCTAATGCTAACTTCAAGATGGTATCAAAGTATATTTTTCTAATAATGATCAATGACATATTAAAAACAAAATTCAATATTAATGTGGAAAAATTATTCTAGAGAAGGTTCAAAGGAAAATCCCATACAACCTCTTTTGCTTGGATTATTGAACCCACACAATCAGTGCAAATACTAGATATAGAATGAAGTACAAGTTGGCTAATGGATATAAATGGATTTCAAGCAAGCCTAAACTTGAAGCCAAGCTCAAAAAAATCTAAAGTAACAATTCCAACAATAAAATATTTATCAGTTGAAATATATTTGGAAAATGCATTTAAAAACAAAAGCAACATATTTTTCTTGATCCTTAATTCATGGAGTTTTACTTATAGGGCATTACTTGAAATACCTGTGTATGTTATAGCACCATAGTGTAGCATGACTAGCCAAAAAAACTTATTATGGTATTGTAAATATGTTCAATCTCCCTAGAAATGGGTATACAAGTTGTCATTTTACCTTGAATGTCAACCATTTAGGAGATTCTCTCCCTTGGGCCATGGATTTTCACACAACATAAGACTAGATTAGAGTTGATATTTTATATCATCTTTGGAAAATGAGAAATGAATGTATATTCACCATTTCACAGCAAATCAAATATTTTACTTGGTGAAATGGAACTCTAATATGTTCAAATTTCCTTCTACAAATCCATGTGAAAATATGGGAGGTGGAGATAGAGGTAACCTACATGCACAAGATAATGGAGTACTAGACTATTATGTTGTATACCATGAGAAAAGTGTTGCCTAAGTGAACTCTCTTGATCACTATGTACAATGTGAATCTTCAAGAAACTATCGACATACACATAATATGTCTAACAGTCAAACAACATTGAGAGAAGTGAAGAAGCTAGGTCCACAAAGAGGTCCCTTGATTTGATAAGCTTCAAATTATTCATTTTTCCATCTCAGGACTAGAACATCCTAAAGGGCCCAAGAAAAAAAACAACAAATGGGATCCCATAGTGGTCGATCATATGTCTAAGTTGAAGGATGAGGCCCTCCCTCAAAGGACAATGACAATCCTCCTTATGTGGATTGGATTCCACAACATCTTGATCTACTCACTTTCTCTCACCAAGTTACCTATTTATGATGTGTTTATGGCTTTCTCCCATTGCCATTTTAGCACTTTATAACTCTTCAATTTTTTGTAGCCCTATGCAACTTGTTTTGATTAGCTAAGGTTTTTCCTTTCAACAACTATATCTTAGAGTGATTAATTTCACAAACCATTTTTTAAAGTGCACATAATATCCTTTGTATAGTAAAACATATATGAAATTTTTTATCAAAAAACAAATGGACCCAATGTTGTTCATAGAGGATCAAAACATTGTTATCTTTTAGATCATTGTAAACAAATTTTGAGCTTAAAAGTTCAAAAATAAAACCCTAAATAGTAGGAAACTTAAACTAATAATTCATATCAAAACATTAAATTATAAATACTAGATTATGCAAACACGTCACATTGGAAATATGAAAACAAGCACACAAATATGAACTCTCAATATTACATTCGTAATATATTAATTGATATCTCAAAACTCAAACTCTCTAAACAAGGTTTGAGAAATTACAACCAATTCACTCCATCTCTATGGTGCAACTAGGTTAAAAGCATAAACCCTAGCATTAATCTGGCCTAGAATAGTCCACCTCTTGCATGGCTTACACTCACTAGTTCTGAAAAAACAACCAAATAAGAGTAGCAATTAAATCTGGAAATATGTTAAGCCTAGTTCAAGAATGACACCTCAACCTCTCTACATATATATATATATATATAGATATATATATATATATATATATATATATATATATATATATATATATATATATATATATATATATATATATATATATATATATATATATAGATTTCCCATAACACAACTATAGAAATTTGGAGAGAAATTTTAACTTAACAAAGAATATTTAAAAGAGTGTAAAATTAGGAAATTGGGGATCGGGTCAAGACTTGGGTGCAACCCAAAGCATTAACAAATTTAGTAACAATAAAAAAAAGCCTTGTAATGGGGAAAAAAATAATTTTTTTGTCCTTTTTGGATAAATGAATTAGATTTCTGTTAATGGTGTTGGAAATTTGTCAACCAAAGGGGGTCTAGCCAATGTGAAGTACCAATTAGACCTCACATTGTTTGGAGTAGCATCCCCAACCATAAATATGTTTGGTTTCCATTTTCCTTGGGGATTTTCCTTGGATGCAATTATTAACATAAGAGCTTATGCAAACATTCTCTGAAACAAGCAAGTAAGCAGACAATGTGAGGTATACAATTTCAATGTATATAAGGTGTTTTCACGGAAATGAAAGAAAGAGTGAGCCTTTAGAAGAAGTAATAGTATTCTCCTAAAAGAGACACATAATAGCATAAGAGGATCATTATTTAACTTGCAAAGTAGTTCACAAGACAACAATGATCATAAAAACAAGTAACAATGCACATTCAACAAGATGCATACTAAATACAATGAAATAGTTCATTTTCATTAGTATGTGTTAACATAAACATACACTGCAAACAATGAAATAATATTCTCATAATCATTCATGACATATTCATGAAAATGCATTGGCTCTAAGGGCTTCATATATTAAGCTAAATTCCTAAGATATACAATTACAATGTTGCCACTCTAGCCCCAATAGTGGAACATTAAGTCGGTACTTTCTCCTCCAAAGAAATATATTCTCTCCTATGCCAAGCTAGGGAAGCCAAGGTTAAAAGTTCAAGTCCCAAAATTCCCCCTTTTAGCTTGAGTTATGAGGGTGTATTTATAACAAATTAGGTGTCTCTCCACCTCCCATGTGATTCTTGACCTCCCTCATGACTCTTGAGCTTCTACTATGAATTTTCAAATTATTACATGAAATTTAGCTTCTATATGACTCTAGAACTTTCTAGAAACCCTTCATATTCCGTGTGGGAGCCTTGGTCTTCCACAAATTTTACATTTTCTAATTTTTGGAAATTAAATTATTACATTCCACCAATTATGTGGCAAGACACTATGACACATGTGACTCTTGTACAAGCCATGACTTGGCAGAATATGACTTAGATCTTCATGATGATGTGTCAATGACAAGCTTCATTTCTCGTTGCTTCCCTGATATATTCATGAGGGATATTGCATGTGTTTCATATTCACCCTCCAAAAGGATTATTGATATGGAGACATCCATGTGATCTTGATCCTTAATATGCTAGGTGATCTAGTGTCCCTTCATCTTCTTACTTGATGATCTCTTCATGGTTTCAGCTTCATAAGTGTCTTTTTGCATGATCACCTAAGCATCCTTCTTGATGATAATCATGTCATGCCAAGATATAGTACCTACAAATGAAATTCACTCATGAAAAGATGACATCAGTCCAAAAATATTCTTGTCTAACTATCCTCATGTAATTCATTGATCGAACTAGATCTGAGTGTTGGAAAGAAGATAATACTCAAGGACTGTACAGTGGACAATTCCATGAGTTAGGAGTGAGGGAATAATTATTGTGACTAAGCAATGTGTAGTGGCTAGAGGCATAAGAGATAATATTGTGCAGTTGAGGGACACATTAACACAATGAGGTAGGCTTGCCCACTGTGACTTTGCATTTTATAGTTCAAGAGAGATACTATGCCATTGGATTGAGTAATTTTGTAGTTCAGAGAGACAAGGAGACTAATTGTTAAATGAAACTACACAATGTGCAATGAGAGACTGAATGGGAGGAAATATTTCACAATTCTGAGAGACAAGAAGGTAACCCTAAGAATTGTGACTATGTAGTGCAAAGTCCTTGGAGGTAGTGACTATGAAGTGTGTAGTTCCAGGAGGCAAGGAATTTTGACTAGGTATTAAGACTACGTAATGTGAAGTTCAGGGGGGAAACCCAGAGGAGGGTTGATCAAGTAAGGAGAAATTTCAAAAATTGACTAAGTGTGTGATCAAAGAGGTGAGAGATGAAATCATAACTTGAACATTATCACACACTCATAAACGATCAACCATAAGAAAGTTAATCACTTAACACCTAGAATCAACATGTACCCATTGAAAATATAGCAAAATGACGCTTAACTCCAAGTATGACACTTAAGGTACACTTTATGACACAAGTGACAACACCAACCAAACAGTGCTCAATAATTTGGGGATGAGTCTAATAATATATCACTATGCTAAATAGAACACGATATTACAAGAGATTGCATCAAATCTTCCCTTCAAGAGTGTACATATGACTCCCTTTCACTATATTCGACACTTCTCTTACCAAAATGCGACATTTTTCAACAGTAAAAAAAAAAAGTGAAAACGACACTTGAAAAATCTAAAGAAAGTGAAAGTGACACATGCTATAGAAAAGAGAACACAAAATTTCCACTTATAGAAGTGAAAGCAAGAAAAAATAATAGTCACAAAAGTGAAAGTGACACTGACGAAAACCAAAACACACAAAAGTGAGAGTTGAGGAAACTCACGAGTCACTGGGAGATGATACAATTGCAACTATCAGTGCGAGGTATTTCAACTTGGGATGGTGCACTAACTTCTTACTACACAAGCACTATCAGCAAGGATTGCGCGAGGCTTGACTCTCTAAGATACAAATTGAATGCTAGGACTTCTTAAAAGGAGACCACTTGTAAATGCATAAAAATATAAGCATGCGTGAGCAAGTGAATTCAACAACCAGAACCTCATATGGAGGCTTAAGCACTTAGAAAGTCATTAATCAATCATGAAGTGACTGAGAACAGTAAAAAAATAACGAATCATAAGATAAAAAGTAGGCTACAAATTTCAAGTGTAAGAAAAATTTTAGAGGGTGTTTTTCGTAGCGACAACAACTTCAAATAGATTTTCACTGGCTTTTGAATTGTGAATATCAAGTAAAATGAAAGAATTTCATAAGGCAATGAAACAGTGTTTTTATCAATTCTTCTTTTAATAAAACAACATGATTTTTGGGAGACTAACAAGGATCATGTAGAGCTAATAGTATGAGTAGAGAAAATAAAGAAGAGATGATATTCCTCATAAATCCATCATAGTTCATGAGGAAGGGATATCAGAGAAGCATGAGAAAAAGAAAGATGCAAGTGCTAGAAAAAAATGTTGACTTAATCAAAAGGCAGATAGGACTTGAAAATTTGGAGATTTAATTTTAATAGTTTGTGTGTGTGTGTGTGTGTGTGTGTGTGTATTCACTCTTGGTGCACTCTACAGCCCAGCATTGAAGAGAATATAACATCAGCCCATCCATTAGTCCACCCCATGTAAATTCATCCCAATATAATTCATTATATAAAACTGAAAACATAGTCATAATAAATCTAATTTGAACTAAAGTAGATAAAGTGTTTAGGCCTCAAGTTTGTCAACTTTCCAAGATTCGCTTCAGTCCTTATAGAAATCTAGGTCAATTTTGGTGGGACTATTAATAAATTGAGATTGAAAAAACAATAAAATCCACATGTTTTTAATTAAAAATAATAAAAATATTATATAACTCAATACAGTACCTGCAAGTTATGTGGTTGTGACTTTAAACCAGTTCAATAATGTGCTTGAATTTTGTACATTACTTCCACTTGTTTCTCTTTGCAAGTACATCATGAGATCTCCTCTAATAGTTGTTCTACTAATTTAACAAACATTAATAAATAATCGATAAAATAATTAAATAAATAAATAAACATTTTTATGACTAAATAATAATTAAAAGACTCGAGTGCATGAATTCCTTAATTATCTCCTTTTGGTTTCAAGAATAATTTATTAGAGGAGTCTAATCTTGGAGCAAACGTCCCTTGATTTGACAAAGCAACAACGAAATGAACATTGAATTTGTTGTTGCTTTGTTCGAACGAGGGAGGTTTGTTTCAAGATTATCTTAATCATAATTTATTCTCTATTGAACATGGCCAACCACAGGAAGGTGGAAGCTCTTATCGCCCCTCTGCCATCCCCTTCCCCTCACACCACTCTCAATTCCCCAATACCCAATCTATCTACTAGAAAAAAGTTGAAAGCAACACATTAAGATCTATGCATAGCGACTAGCAAAACGAAAAATTCATAAAGAAGCATATAACTTTTTGTATATAAAGAAACCTATAGCAATTATTCATTAACATGTAACATTATTTCATTAATTCATTAATCATAGACACAAAATACTTCATCTCAAAAAAAATTACCATCAAAAATATGTTTTCATAGTAATGTACATGATGTTCATAATTATATAACTACTACAATTATTTCTTTTTCATTTTCTTTATTGATAAAGGAAGACATAAGTTACTTCTTCCCCTTTACTTGTTATTTCCTATGCATGTAGTCTTGACAGCTTCGTGTTAATTTTGAGTTAACATGCTCTTTTCTTAGGACAATTACTTCAATGAACCATATTATCCCTATTCACAATTTTATTGCAATCACATAAACCGTTGTTATGTTTAAGTAACTGAGGAAAGAACATAAACCATAAACACAGAGGACAAGCGAAGACAAGAGAACACAAAATTGGCTCAAACCAAGGAAAAAAACCCTAATATGGGGAAACCCTTGATCAAATCTTCTTATTATTAAAATCAAATGTTTTGCACACACACACACACACACACACAGAGTACAATGATTTAGGGTCATAATGACTTTCCAATAGGAATATCTGGTAACAATGCTCTTAGACCCAATCAATCATGTCATTAGGGCATTCAGGTCACAAAGGAAGAATTATATTTCTGTAGAAGATTGGTTTGGCTAGGGCAACTACTTATCACTTCTTTCTTGGTCCAAAATTAATTATTTCTACTATAGCCTTCCTAATCCTCCATGATGCTACCTCTCGCTAGGACTAGTAGCTGGTCTATGACCATATTAAGGCCATTGTTGACTTTATCTCTGCGAATATGGGTTAGGGATTCAGTGGCATGCTTCTTCAGCCCTTCTTCAATACTTGTATACCTTCAAACAATGTGGCATGCATTCCAAACAAGGGATATATACTTCATTGTTGTTTATACCTCCTTTTAGGTCTCCAAACCACCTCCAACAGCCACCAGTTTACCAATATTTTATGTTTGTGGTTTGAAAAAACACCATGGCCTCTTGAGTAGATGATATTAGCCCTGCGGCCTAGCTGTAAGAGAGTATCCTAGCTGCGTCCTTCTTGCAGAGAGAAAAACCACGCAAAAATAACCATAACCCATACACAAATATTCCCTTAACCATAACATAGTTCTTCTCCTAAACTTGAACCCGTTGAGACAAAACCCTAACCAAAACAATCCCATTCATACTCAAATTTTTCCTCCTTAAGCTTCACTTCCTCATAGATATACTTCCATGGTGCAGATGAAATATCACAAATGATGAAGGACACTTCTATATATACAAAATGGTGAGGGTCAAGAAACATGACGATTGGGCCTTATAAGCCTATGTTGAGGTGAGGCTGACCTTGACAATTTCCATATGAGAGGTCATAAATTCAAAAACAAGTTTCTCCTTGTCAAAATTTGATGACCTTTAGGTTTATTTTGGTCCTCTTGAAAAGAGGAATTCAATGTCGCAATTATCTTCTTGAAAGGAGCTAACCAAAGAGGAATTTTTCCCTAGTTTCCGATTTTAACACTCCCTCTCAACAAGGGAGAATTCCTCCTGCCAATCCATCCATCATCATTAATCATCATGCCATCCTTCCAACATGAACCATCTTTTAATCTCATCTCATTTCTGTTGTGCTAAAAACTGATGTGAATAATGAAGAAGAATCAATCGAGAGTGAATCACCAAAACTTACCACTCTCCACTGACAAAAGTCACTCCAGAGGTAGAACCTCAGTCAGACTTGATCCCAGATCAAGTTGTAGAACAACATGCATCCTAGACATAGGGAGTATCGCAGTACACGGTGCATCCATTGGTAGTGTTATGGTCCCTAACCAATTTTCCCAACTCATTGGCCAGATAAGAGGTACTTCCCATGTGTCCTAGACTACATGGGTTAGATTATTGCAGGAACACCAACAAGGAAATAATATATCACATCCTACTCAGAACCACACATAGACAAAGGAGAAGAACATCCTACAAACACATGTCACAACCACATGTAGGGAAAGGAGCAACCACATCCTACAAACACGTGTCATATCGACATGTAGGGAAAGAATGAACCACATCCTACAGTCACATGTCACAACCGTTGTAGGGAAAAGAGAAACCACATCCTACACGCATGCAAACCACCAAGAATAGGGAAAGGATAAACCACGTCCTACATGCATGTCAATAAACAATCATAGGAAGGATCCTACATGCAGGGAAGGGATGAACCACATCCCACCAGATGTCAATCATCGATCGTAGGGAATGAGTATCCTATATGTGGGGAAAGGATGAACCACATCCCACGGATATGTCCACATGTGACAATCAGCATATGCATATATGCATCTCTAATTGGGATATTCGTAGGAGAAGGTGAACCACTCATCTTGTTCATATGAAAAAGAAGAAGGTGAGCCACTCATCCTACGCATATCACATTAATCATAGAGGAAGGTGAACCACTCCCCCTACACACCTGAAAACCAACATAGGGGAAGGTGAACCACTCACCCTTTGTGTCATATATCAACAAGGGGCATCATAGGGGAAGGTAAGCCACTCACTCTATACCTAGTGCACCTATAAGGGAAGGTGAACCACTCACCCTATGGTTTCTCATAGTATAAAGAAGTACCCCAGGTTCCCAAGATCTCCTAGAGATCAATGTCCAACCAAGACCTTCTTAATGAGGTCTATCCATGACTTTCAACCTCTTTCTAAGCAAGAAACTTTACAAGGATTCCATAAACATGTGTATCCATCTTTGAATGCTCCAGTTGTACCATAAGTAAAGTGGTGTCTAGTGCAGATCATTATTTTCTTGGTCCAAAATTACTTCTTTCTACTGTGAAATTCCTAATCCTCCATATGCTACATCTTACTTGGACTAGTAGTTGGTCTATGACCATATTAAGGCCATTGTTTACTTTATCTATGAGGATCTATTTTAGGGATTCAATGACATGTTGCTTCAACCCTTCTTTAATACTTGAAAACCTTCAAACAATGTGGCCTACTTTCCAAACAAGGGATATGTACTTTGTTGTTGTTCATGCCTCCGTTTAGGTCTCCAAACCACCTCCAACAGCCACCAGTTTACCAATATTTTATGTATGTGGTTTGCTACAGCACCTCAGCCTCTAGAGCATATGATACTAGGCCTGCAACCTAGCTGTAAGAGAGTCTCCTAGTTGCGGCCTACTTGCAGAGAGAAAGAACACGAAAAACTAACCATAACCCATACACAAATAGGTCATTAACCATGGCATATTTATACTCCTTAACTCGAACTTGTTGAGACAAAACCCTAACCAAAACAGTCCCATTAATACTCAAATTCTTCCTCCTTAAGCTTCGTTGCCTCAGAGATATACTTTCTAAGTTTCCCATGAGATATCACAAATGATGGAGGACACTTATATATATACAAAATGGTGAGGGTCAAGAGACATAATGATTGGGCTTTATGAGCCTATGTTGAGGTGAGGCTGATCTTAACAACTTGCATATGACAAGTCATAAATTCAAAAGCCTTATTTCTCCTTGTCCAAATTTGATAATCTTTAGCTCAATTTTGGTCCTCTCGAAAAGAGGAATTCAATGTTGTATTTATCTTCCCCAAAGGAGCTGACCAAAGAGGAATTTTTCCCTAGTTTCCAAATTTATCACTTGGACATGTACTCATGATGTCAAGGTTGTTGTAAGAGGGGTGGATCATCAGTTGCAAGAAGAAAGAAATGTTAAATTTATATTTTTTTGTTATTATTATAAGTATTTCATTAATAATAAGAGCATTAGAGTGTGGCCATATGTTCCTCTTCTTGTCTAGCCTTATCCTCTACATGCTTCAGAGCTAAAACTGTAAAGTTTATAATTAACACACTATTTGCAATTAAATATTTGTAATTGTAATCATTTTTCTACATGAAGAAAAGGTGAGGCTACTCAATTATTCAAAAAACTCATTCAAAGGAAATGGCATTAAAGTACTTCATTAATAATAATAAAAATACCTTTTCAATGTAAATATTTACCTGGTGCACTATTCAACATTGTTGGAATCATTGCCTTGTGCTCCTCTTATGGCAGAGGATGCTCATGTGGAACGTGCTCTTCCATTGAAACCACAAAATTTATAAGTACACAATCATAATGAATAAGTAAGAAAAATAAAAGTGGAAATTTTAAAAGCATGAAATTATTAAGTATATGGTTAATATTATTCATATTACCATTGTGAGCCTCATATATAGCAATATCATGGGGCAACACCCCACTTTCATATGGATGCATGAGAGCACCATGTTCTAGCTACACTCCATTATCAATAGACTACTCATTGATATTGTTGCTCCTGTAATTTATGGATGATTTAAAACACGACTGTATTTTATAAGTAATGAAAGGTTAATGTGGATTTACTTTTATTTACCATGTCCTTCAAACTATATCTTGGTGTTAGTCCCATGCTTATTCGGCGATTAAAAATGGCCTGAAAGCCAAACTTGAAACCATGTTGGAGGTATTCCTATGTGGCTTGGGTTCTGAACTCATCACCCTACATTGCATAAGAGTATTTATTTTTTTTATTGGCTAATGTAATTACCAGAAAGTTGGAAGGAAATATAAAAAATAATATTGTTAATATGTTTGGGTACTTACAACTCGTGCTTGTAACTATGAATAGCATCCTTGGCCTAGTTTTCGTTCCCCATGTTTCTCAAGGCTCGTCATTGGTGGCCTTTGAATTTTTGGGGAGCCTATGAAAAGTTTCAATTATGTCATATGCCAAAATTTTATTTAAAACTAAATAAAATTAAAAATGTAATTTACCTTGTTGCACTAGGTGGTGTTTTTCCTTTTTTTCTCATTTTCTTCTCATTTGCATCCCCGATGAGGGCCTTCATTTCCCTCTCTGAAATCATCAGTGGATGCTCATATGTAGGGTTATTTTGAATGTGAATCGTCTACGTTCCCCATGCATATTTTAAATATGTGTCAATTGCAGAGGTGACACCGGTTTTATTGAAGGTTTCTACCCAAAATATACCTTCAAGGTAGTCCATAAACTCTTTGTTAAGGTTCTAATTTTTGGAATTCCACCCTATACATATGGTGGGCCCAAAAATCAACAATGATTTGTTGTTCATGTGTTTATAAAACAAGTTGTTTGCTTCATTCAAAAAGATACAATCATTATTTTGAAAATAATGATATAAATGATTTATGTTTGAGATAGAAAACATTAAAAAAATACCTCATATTTTTGTGTGTTTTAATTGGAATTCCTTACTCATTCACCAAAATGTGCATGGAATTTTCCCTTTCTTGATAATTGTGATGATTCAAGAAATGAACCCTTAGTGTCATCAATAGGGTCACCTCTGTCACCACCTCTAGAGCCTGGTTGTGCTTGCCTTAGGGTGCGTGCACTTATGGGACCCAGATAAAGGTGTTGATCCAAGTCTGGGTGTGGAGAAGGACCCTTCCAAGACCTTTTACTTTAGTAATGTGTTAAAATTTCTTTTTAAAATAACATTAATGAATACATCTGCATGCGGAAAAGAAGAGGAACATGTCAATCATCAGCACATGAAAACATAAGACATTCATAATGGAGTTCATCCAGGAGGGACTACATCTCTGGGCCCCGGTGTCAAGATGGTGTATGCCGCTACATTAGGTGTTGTCAATAAAGGTGAATCTTGTTGAACATCAATTTCTCAACATTTATTGCAAGAAGAATCGAACAAAGAAGAATCAATCAAAGAAGAATTGATCAAAAGATGAATTGATCACAAGAAGAAGAATCGATCATAAAGAGAAGAACTACTCTGGACTCTCGGCCCTGCAGCTCGTTGGCTATCCAGATCTGTAACGCTCTGGCTTATGTCAATGCAGCTCTGCAATCTGCCTGAATTTCAAGTACTATGACTCTATGGCTATCTGCGCTATGGATTGATCAAGCTCTGTATCTCTATGGAGTTCAAGCGCTGCGCTGGCTTTCAAGCTCTCTCTGGCACTCAGGCTCTCAGGCCTCTTCCTTGTAGCCTTTCCACGCAGCCTCTCAGGCTTTCTGTCATACTACTCTTGCCCACTGTTACACAGCCTTTCCATGTTTTTTTCTTCCTGACTCTCTGTCACTATCGTGTGTTATAACACGTTTGGTCAGTTATGTTCAAAATATAAGCTGTTTTCTTAAAAGCATTAGCTGGTGCAACAAAATCCTTGAAATAGCCTTCTTTCTGTTTAAAACATAAATACACTAAAAACTAGTAAATCCGACCAAAATCCTTTAAATCTGGACTTCAAAACATTTTAAATCGGCCCTACAAACCCTATCGGGTTTGCCTTTAGATGCTTATCGCAATTTCTGTGGCCCAGGTTCCTGCCTTTGGCATCCCCAACCACCAACACCGATCGTTCCAAATGCCGAGATTGATAATCGCTAATCACAATCGCAGTTGGCCCAAAGGTCTAGGTCTTGTGCCTTGGGTTTCGCTAACCTGATCTGTCGATGCCGACATTGAATTGCCGATTTGCAAGAGCTGATATCGCCGATTTGACTTCTCTGACCCCATATATCGGCAATCGCTGATCAGGGGTCTTAAAGTACGTCGTTTACACGATTCCCGATGTGATTTTCCTTATAAAGGCTTTAAGTCCATTTTTATGAGAAAAACCTCATTTTTTCAAAGGAACCAAGGCAACTCTTTTCGTGATAACTTCATCATCTGGACTCGGATTGACGAACTGTTCACACCTCCGCGATCAGGAAGATGAGATCTACACTTTGGTCCTAGTTTGAAGTCATTCTGAGCACTTTGATTTTCGAGCGTTCATAACCCTCTGACCTATGTGTCTTTCTGGAGCCACCTGGATCAATCCTCTCCACTGAGGAGCTTTTGGTCCTCCAAAGGCATGAAAAATAATCTGTAGTTCTCTCTGTACCCTGTTTACATCACAAGCGTCCTAAAAGGTCTCACTTCCATCTCCTTCACCTTTTTTCTTTGGAGCCTTAAGCAACGAATCAACACCTGCTACATCTGTAGTCTGTAGTACATTGTTTTACAAATTACATGTTGGAATTACATGACCAACTAAAGACCCAAACGCCCTACACTTGCCACGAGTTTATAACTCATAGTTGGTGCTCAAGTTTACAATAAGATGGATGTAATATTCCAGCTATGACAACAAGGCCAACCTATCATGGTTGCTTCAAAAAGTGATGGAAAACACATCATCACTGCAACACATGATTTACATACATAAGGCCAGACACTATTGTGTGGACAAGTGATGGAAACATAACATCACTTTCAGAGTTTTGATATGTGACTCAAAACATGACCAAACATCATTGTTGCTGACAACGTGATGGAAACTCATCATCATGTTCACATTTTAAAATACAACAAGTGATTTACAAAAGAATTACCATGAAATGACAACATGTCTAGAAACCATTTCTCACTTATCTTTGTGAATGGGTCACCTCCTTGAGGTGGTTTTTCTTGTCGAAGAACCACTCTTCTTGGTTCACGCACTGACGCTTTGTCTTTAAGGTGCTGCTCTAGATGGAGCTTCCATCAAGTGGCTCTTTGATGGCCATTTCTGTTGCAATGACTGCAATAGGATTTTTTCCTCCATATCTTCTTAACCTGTTTCTTTTCATGCTATTGAGAGGGTCTTTCATGCCTCATGGGTGCTGCCATTCTTTTCCTACACTTGGAAAAGGTATGGTTAGGTGAAACACAAAAAAGTACATGTTTTTTGATGCCTTGATCTTCGTTCATTATTAGCAACATGATCATAATCAAAATGAACATTTGAAAATAAAAAATGGTTATACCTTCCCTTGCTATCTTTGATGTTAGTATGGTGATGAGAGCTTGCCTCAGCTCTCTCCCTGCAATGGAAACTGCCATGGGATGATGGGGATGTTTTCCCATCATTTTCTTTCCATGACGATGTCTTGGATGAATATAACACCTTCGAGCACTCTCCTTCAATGTATCTTGAGCCTGCAAATCAATGTTCATGCACAAACTCCAAAGGTTTAGTTATGCCTTGGTTATTAACACCAAGTTCTTTCTCCTCGTGCCTCGTCTTTGTAAGGAGCCTCATGTTTGTCCCAGTAATGGGGATCTCCAAATCTCAAACAGACATCATACTATGAGAAGATTAAATCGAAAGGAAATCAACATCTTTTACCTTCTCTTTCGATTTGGAAAGAACTTATGAGGGCTGCTCATCATCCGTCGCTAGTGGTTCACTAACTGTCTTAGTGCATTCCCCAACTTCTTTCCTGACATACCCAAGTCCTTCCTAACGAGGTAATTCCTCGACTTTGATGGGGTTGACAATGCCTTGGCCATTAACACCCAAGCCTTTTCCTTCGTACCCCATTCTCTTCAACAATTTGGAGCCAATCCCTGTGGTATGATTTTCAAACACAGCGAAATCATCATCAGGAAACATACATGAAGATGGAGAACTACTTTTTACCTCACATGAGTCATGTTGCAGCTTTTCCAAGGCCTCGTCCTTTGCTTGCAGTTGTCATAACAAACTTTTTTTTTCCTCTTTCTCTTCATGTAAGTGCATATTCAATTCATCATTCTCTATTTGAAGATTATGTTTGTTTTGCTCTAGTTCCTCCATCGCCTCTTCTGTGGCTTTCAACTGAAGCTATAACCGCTCTTTTTCCTCAGTTTCTTTCTGTAGAGTTTCATACACAATTTCCACTTTCTTGGAAATGTTGAGCATGGTCTCGCACATCGTTCTTTCATCCTCTATCATTGCACGTTCCATTATTCACACTGCAATTCACATACACGTAAAGACCACTCTGATACCACTTGATCCAGGTCCGAGTGTGAAGAAGGACCCTTCCAAGGCCTTTTAATTTTGTGATGTGTTAAAATTGCTTTTTAAAATAACATTAATGAATACATATGCATGCGGAAAAGAAGAGGAACATGTCAATCATCAGCACATGAAAACATAAGACGTTAATAATGAAGTTCGTCCAGGAGGGACTACGTCTCCAAGCCCTAGTGTCAAGATGGTGTATGCCACTGCATTAGATGCTGTCAATAAAGGTGAAGCTTGTTGAACATTGATTTCTCAGCATTGATTGAAAGAAGAATCGAAAAAATAAGAATCAATCAAAGAAGAATTGATCAAAAGATGAATCTATCACAAGAAGAAGAATCTATCATAAAGAGAAGAACTGCTCTGGACTCTCGGCTCTATAGCTCGCTGGATATCCAGCTTTGTAGCGCTCTGGCTTATGTCATTGCAACTCTGTGATCTACCTGAATTTGAAGTGTTGTGACTCTATGGCTATCTGCGCTATGGATTGATCAAGCTCTGTAGCTCTATGGGGTTCAAGTATTGCGTTGGCTTTCAAGCTCTCTCTGGCACTCATGCTCTCGGGCCTCTTCCTCGCAGCATTTCCACGCAGCCTTTCCACGCAGCCTCTCGGGCTTTCTATCATACTGCTCTCGCCCACTATTACACAGCCTTTTTGCTTTTTTTTTTCTTCCCAACTCTCTGTCATCATCCTGTGTTATAACACGTTTGGATCAAATCCACGCTTAAAAATCAGAGGTCAGTTTTGTTCAGAATAGAAGCAGTTTTCTTAAAAGCATCAGTTGGTGCAATAAAATCCTTGAAATAGCCTTCTTTCTGTTTAAAACAAAAATACACTAAAAACCTAATAAATATGACCAAAATCCTTTAAAGCCGGACTTCAAAACATTTTAAATCGGCCCTACAAACCCTATCGAGTCTGCCTTTAGATGCTTATCGCAATTGTTATGACCCAGGGTCCTGCCTTTGGCATCCCCGATCGTCAACGCCAATCGTTCCGATTGCTGATATTGATGATCACTAATCGCAATTGCAATCAGCCCAAAGGTCTAGGGCTTGTGCCTTGGGTTTCATCATCCCAATCCGCCGATGCCGACATTCCATCGCCAATTTGCAAGCACCAATATTGCCGATTTTACTTCTCCAACCCCATATATTGGCAATTGCTAATCGGGGGTCTTAAAGTTTTCCCTTTACATGATTCCTAGTGTGATTTGCCTTATAAAGGCTTTAAGTCCAATTTTATGAGAAAAACCTCCTTTTTTCAAAGGAACCAAGGCAACTCTTTTCGTGATAACTTCATCATCTGGACTTGGATTGACGAGCTATTCACACCTCTGCGGTCAAGAATACAAAATCTACGCTCTGGTCCTAGTTTGAAGTCATTCTGAGCTCTTTGATTTTCAAGCGTTCATAACCCTCTGTCTTGTGTGTCTTTCTAGAGCCACCTGGATCAGGTGTGGGCCTAATATGACTAATGGGACTATGACCACTTGAAGGTTCAGAAGAAAATAGCCTCGCAGGTATGCGATGGCTCATGGTGGTCGTGTGGTGTGGGAATTGAACAACTCCTCCTCATCAACCCAATCATCACCATCATGTCCACCAAACTGCATATTTCAACAAAAGAAAACTTATTTTAATTATTTAAACAAAATAATCAATTTCACATTAAATGTAAATTGATATTTTTAATCGTTTACTTGTTCTAGCTATGCTAGTGCTTTTCCACAATTATCCTCCCACATTGTAATATAATTTTTGGAATAATAAATACAAAATAAATCAAATGAAGACCAAATTTGTACTTTGGTTAGTTGGATCATATATAGACATTGAAAAATGTAATATGACAATATATATATATATATATATATATATATATAATTTTTTTATAACTCAATCATACTATGTTTATTGGATATGAAATTTTGATAATAGGTAGCTAAAAATCACATCTAGACACCCACCAAAATTTAACATCAAATTAATTTGTTTTATCTCAAAAAAGGTTTAAATTAATTAGGAATATTGTACAAAAAACAGGTGAGATTATCTTGGCATGCTTGAAATAAAACCATTTTTATCTCTCATAACGAAAAGGAACCAATTGGAAGAGGCATGTGAATGGACATCTGTTGTTGCTTCTGTTAGTGTCAGTCTTTCTAGCCTTCCTCCAGTGATCAAATATGCTCTTACAAAGTGATCTCAGAGTGTCAAGGTCAAATTTTGTCATTTCAAAGAGTTTTCAAGCAAAATCTGGTCACTAGGCATTAGGTCTAGGGTTTGCTTTAACTCCTTCTAAAGTTGTCAAAATTTCGGTCCATGTCATTATTCAGCTGAGTCTATCATCATTCATAGGGTTGTCATTATCATCTCAGTGTCTAATGAGTCATTGTACACCTTGTTCATGCTTCAGTTGTGCCTTGGCAAGGTCATTTCCCTCTCCTAGGGTTTTGAAAGCTAATTTCTCTTGGACGGTCAATTCATCGGCAAAACTTGTATCCAGATGTTCATACACCTTCCCCTATCCTTAAAATACCCTATCAAATGCTTCCCATCCCTTAGATCCCCCAAATTCCTCATTTTTGCACAAACCCTAGTTTCTAGCTACAACCTGGCAATTTTCTAGGTTGGGCCTGTGTTTTGCCCTTTTGGACCCCTTCCCCTCGCTCAATCTCTGATATTCCACTTTCCCCTGCTTCCTAACATCCCTCCCCACTCCCAAAAATTTCCCCAATAATTTAGAAGCCCCCTATCCCCTTCATTTCGCTCCATTTCGACAAAATTCCTTGTTTCACACATCGGGACAAGTCGCACTCAAATGATGTTCCAGAGCAATAAAAGATGAATTTTGGAAAACTGAGAGATGTTTTTGTCCATAACATGCCAAATAAGAAAAACCTCCTTCACTTTTTGCACAGGTGTCATGGTTTTAGAGAAATGTCAAAATTTCAATCGCCAGATCCAAGGCGGTTGGTCAAAGCACAAAAACGAAGAAAAAGGCCCGATCCCCTCCACATTTTGGCCGAGGCTTCCTTGAAGGAGCAAGGCACTAAATATCTCAGCCACAGCACAAATCCCAAGAATTTTGAGCATTTTGGGTCAATTTTGGTTTTTCAGGCAATTTACAGGTTTTGTCCCTTTAACGGGTCTCACCCCCCGCGCGACCCTTTCTCTTGGCAACTTCATTTTGCAAAAACTCAGAATTTCCAGATTTTTCATGAAAATTTACATATGCTCATCCATTTCCAAGAGATTTTGTGAAGTTTTGGGCCTCCAGAAAGTCAAAAAACAAGCAAAAAATGACTTTCTGCCACATTTTTGAGACACAGAAAGCAGTCTTGGGAGATTGCAATTTTGGAGGGGAAAATGACCACCAAATTCAGAAATTCCAGTTGGGTTGGAAAGTAGACTCATAGACCTTTCCAACAAGCCTACTCTTACCAAATTTGGACACTTGGAATTTCCCCAAAAGTGGTCCCAAAGGCGCGCGACCCGTCAGGCAGAGGCGCGCGACCCGTCAGGCAGAGGCGCGCGACCCGTCAGGCAAATTTCTCCAAATTTCAGTGTACAGCTCAGAAAAACGCGGTTTGACCCTGCTTGACTTTTTGGGGTGGATTATTATCCTCTTTCATGTAATTAATGTACTTTTATGACACTTTTACACTTATGTACCTCTTCTAGAAGATTCATTCATGAAATAGGTGAAAATTAAATGAATGAATTGGTTTCCTAGCTTATAGAGGCAAGTTGTTTTGATTGCCTAGTTTTCAGTGCTTAGTTTAGAAGTGGTTGGAACAGCTCCTAAGATAGTGAGCTCGACCCATGGAGGCAGGGAAAGAGGTTAGATGATCTATATTATGTACTTTCTTGCTCATTTTCATGGTTGGACTCTTGAGGGAGAAGCTCTTATTGTATTACTCACTATATCTCTGCAATTTTTGGCAAAGGAAGACCAGGGTTTTGCAGTCCTTTTTGGGATTCTTGTGGTCACATGTATTGATGGTATGTTTCTCTTTGTACTTGTAAGTGTGTTATGTGAATCATTTCCTTACTTTTCCTTCTGTACATTAGGAAAATGAAGTGTTAAAGTAGAACTCATGACTGTCATGCTCTGCTTTTAAGTTTTCTTAATATCAATGTTTTCGATTGTTTAAAGGGAATTCAAGGTTATTGCTTGCTCTCTTTAACTCCTCACTGGTCATTCTCATCCATCCATATCTATTAAAGGCATCAATACTGTTTCCTACCTCGCCCCAAAGAACCCCCTGCGAAAACTGTGTCTAATCCCCACACCTAAAATTGCCATTTCCCCAATTTTCCACCAAAAACCCTAAAAATCCCAAATCAACCCTTTTGATCAGTTTACTAGCCTAAAATCAGTTTTACCCTATTGGTTATCTCGCCCATTGAAGATCTTTATCGAGATAGACCGGAGAGAGCCCTCTCCTGCCCCGTAGGGCTAGCTACGAGGCTAAGTGGTTTGATGTTGCCTTGAGGTTTACCTTTCTCAGCCTGAGGTGAAATTTCAAGCGCCAACAGCTTCTAAAACACCCTCCAAAATTTCTCTACATTCAAATTTTGGAGCTTACCTAACTTTCGTATTAAGTGGGGCTTTGATCGTCGAACGTTGTCTCAAGTCTTTATACATGTTTTAGGTATTCTTGATCATTCTTAAGTGTTGTCACATTGTTTAGAACATCTCTAGTGCACTCCATGATCATAACACCTTCCTTTGTTATAAAATGACACTTTTGGTCGCAGTCACACACACTTTGTCCATTGTACTTGGGGAGTGTTTGTAAACTAGTGGTTTGATGTCTATTTACCATTTTTCAATCATGTCTATGTTTCATTGTTGAGTTGGTATGTGTCGACCATGATTTCATGTCTAAACTCATTTTGTTTGTCCCTTGCTCCATCTTCTATGCTTAGACAAATTTTGATTGCAAAGTGAACCCATTAAGCTTAGGAGCACAAAAGTGCACTCTTAAGCCCTGATCAAGAATCCTTTTTCTTCAGATGTGTCATATGCCCTCTAAAGAACATAGTTCACTCCTAAGCCTCATTCCCTTTCCTCATTCTGAATTGCGCCCTCAAAAATGCCTTCCTCATTATTGAGTGCATGGCGCATCATCGAATCATGAAGCCTAACTCCTCCAGCCTTCAACAATGCACCCTACGCCCTCTTTAACACTCTTGAGCACATGATCGCACCCCAAATCCTTGAATCCCAACCCTTCAGCCTTCAACCTTATGCCCTTTGCACTCCTTGGCCTTCTTGAGCACATGAGTGCACCCTGAAGACCCAAAGCCCAACCCTTCAGCCTTCGTCATTACACCTTGTGCCCTTCTTGTCTCACTTGAGCACACAACACACTTGGGAAGCTTGAATGCTCTCTTGGCATCCTTCTAACCTATACACTACACCCTTCCTTAAGTTTCTCTTTCACCTCTTGAGCGCATGCATGCATAGTGAACACTTGAAGCTTCTTCTCTTCATCCCTTCAGCCTTTCAAAGTGTGCCCTTGCACCCATAGGTTTCTTTGTCCTTTCTAAATTTCATTGTTAAGACATGAACAAGAGATATGCATGAAAAATATTACAATAGGAGATTTCATGTTGATGTTTTCTTTCCATGAGTAAGTGATTGCAGATAGGTATTTCAAGAATGACATGGCAAGGATGCATGAAGAAGATCGGGCAAATATGGCAGTCAAAGGAAGCATTTGAAAACAAAGAACACATTTAAATATTTTTGATTGAAGCATCTCTAAAGACTCCAAATACCCTTTGGAGGATGAAAAAATCAAGGATCGGAAGTTGCATGCAATACCAAAGACATGAGTGGCACCCATGTCACCTATTGAAGAGATTCCATGTAATCAGTCACTACGAGTCCAAGTCATCAATGATAGTGACTTATCATATCCTCATCACATGATGATGTGGAAGTTATGATGTAATCATGTAATCATTGTAAATACAAAGAAGTAGAAGTCTAAGAGTCATGTGTTGACAAAAGATCCATGTATAGAAGTCCAAAAGACATGTAATACAAAGATTCATATGCAATTCCAAAAGTCATTTGGAAATCCAAGGGTTCTACAAGTCCAATGGTCATTAGAAGTTGGAAATTCAAGATTCATGAGGATATGAAAGGTCATGCGCCAAGTTATAAAAGGATCCCCATTACTCAAGTAATGGAATTTTAACCTTGGCTTCTCCCACGAGGCATTAGAGAGATAAAGATAGTACTTTTGGGGAGCAAGTAGTGGCTCTATTTCTCCACTATTGGAGCTAGCGATTTTCATTATACTCATTTATCTTGGAACTTTTTCTCAATACTTGAAGCCATTTTCTAATGTTTATTATTCATGTTGGATTTCACATGTACTAAAGTAATTGAACTACTTCAGTGACTTTGGTGTTAAACTTTTTGGAAATGTGTTGTAATGATTTTAATGATCATTACATCTATGTGAACTATTTCTCTTGATGTTAAATTTGTCTTTCTTACCTATGTGTGTGTCTCTCCATTAGATTAGTACTATTACTTCTATTTTAGAGGATCAATTTCTCTCCCCTGCAGTTCAAGAACCTTAATACATCTACAACTGAACATTCACAAGGCACACTCTCTTTCTCATTCAAAAGAACATGTGCACTTTTCTCTTGTGCTAATTGATTAAGCCAAGGAAAACATTTTAAGTAAATACCAGATGGACCAAATTTCCATATGGGACTCCTACACCAAACAGTGTGAGGTTTAATTGGGATCTCATATTAGGGAGATCCCCTATATGTTAGTGATATCCAGCATCGCCAACATTCTAATGCTAGAAGGAGGGCAACAAGTTTTTTATGGTTGATAACTCTTCACATCCCAATCATTCAATTTCTAGACAAGGCAATAATATCTTGAGTGTTAATTTCTTAAACTGTGGTTAAATTCCACTTTGTACAGCTCAGATGACTGGGGTGATGGTTTTATTAAATTCCTCTTTCTGAGAGGACCAAAATCGACCTAAATATCACCTTATTTGGACAAGTGGAAGTTCGGTTTTTAATTTATTTATTCACTCATGTATATTGGGTTAGGTCGGCCCTAAGCACATGTTAAATTAGACATGTCAGCCTTAACCCCAAGTGGACCCTCATGATGTTGTATATACTGAGGGGGGGTGAATCATTATTCCTTAGCAATTAACACTTTTAAATATTTTTATAGCATTATTTAATATTCAATTAGTATTAATGTTTATACCGTAATAACTGTAAATAAAATAACACAATAGACACAAGAATTTTATGCAAAAAACCCCCTTCGGGTCAAAAACCATCGAACACTTTGTTGATCAGTGGTTGTCATTGATGTCAACCCAAGTATCACTAGAGGCTACCCTGATATTGCATGGGAATTTTTACTTGAAAACTCATATTATTTTGCATCAAAGATCTTCTCGATGGATTCTAATCAACGATATGTTTCCATTGATATATGGTATGCCTCCCAGTTCTTCACAGTTTGAGAGTTATCTGTGTTTGAAGTCGAAAACCCCCATTAGTGGGTTAAAACCCCACGGGTTGAGGCATCACCTTATTCACCAAAAATTGTCAATATATGACAGGGATTCTCTCCGTAATATCACCTCATATAAGTTGAATAAATTGAAAATCCAAAGATAGTAAACCAATCATTGAATTTACTCTCAGGTAGGACCATATGCACTAAGCCAATCATTGACTTCAAAATTTTAGTGGAAAAATATTAATAAGGGGTATTAATTAATTAAATTAAGGATATTTATTATTATTTAAGCCATAAGTATTAAGATTTTTATTAAATATATTTTTAAAAGTATTTAGTATTTATTAAGAATCACTAAGTTATTAAAATATGGGACCTTTGGATTACATGGCACATTTAAAATAAATTCCTAAATTCCCAAATTTTTAATATGCCTCCCTAACGTCTCCCTTATAAAATTCCCTAACATTCATATTTACAAGCCCCTTCCAATTAAACCTTAGTCTATAAAAGAGATAATATACATAATTCTCTATAATGCATTTAAAATGACTTATTCGTAAGATTAGCTCTAAAATTATTTCAGCTATCCTTGGGATACTAACGCAGAACACTTTTAAGGATAAGGTTTGGTATTTTGAGGGTTTAAAGATTTGATCTATTGTAGTTCTTTAGGTGCAAGGTCTAAGTTCAAGAAGAGAAAAATTTGGTTGAAAGTATAGGGCATATTTTGGTCAATTTATGTTTGGTTCTAAAGTTTCGTTGAAATATATCAGTTCAATAACATCAAAGCTTGGTTGAAAGTATAGGGCATATTTTGGTAAATTTATGTTTGGGTCTGAAGTTTTGTTGAAGTATATCTATTACAGGTCCATACTTAAGGAAGAGTGATTTCATATCTGGTCATTTTGAAGCACTTTTTTGGAATACTACTCACTTTCAAGAGCTGCGAGGTTAACAAATTCATATCTGTGATTAGGGAACTAAATGCGGACCTAAAAATCAGCATATCATATCATTGTGTATCCTTCTCTACTCTTTTATGAAGCTTCAGTCATATGTAATCTCCTTGCTTTGGTCCAGTTGTGAACTCCAACCTAGTTTCTTGGCTTGATCACACTTCTGAGGTTCAGATCCGTGGAATTTCAAAACTATATACATTGTCCTTTGATTCCAGTCAAGGTAAAAATATTCAGAACAATGACACAACAAGATCAAGGGCATCAAAGCAGTGACAGTTATACCTAAATTGGCAGCCTCGTAAGACAAGAGTAGAGTTTCATCATCCTTATCAAAGAAGTTAATCTACAATAGATTCAAGAAGTAAGCAGTGAGACCTATAGGACTGTCTTTAGTACAATGCAACCTTATCATCAAGGATAGGGTAGACATAACATCAAACACAAAGCATATTAAATAGATTTCAACATTGAGGGAAAATTTTTGTGGGACAATGGAAAGACTTGTAATTTAACAGTATATCTACGATGCATTCAAAAGATCACTGCAACTAGCAAGGACCACACATCAACAAGGGTAAGTCTACTACAACAAGGTATTTCCATTCAGTGTTTATATTTTGAATTTTGAATTTCTCTCTGACAAATGTTTTGTAGGATAGTGTAAGTATTTTTTTTGTGTATTGGTTTGGGTCTTGTTTGTTAACGCATGTACAGGAAGGAGGACACTCTAGGAAAACTTGTACACATACTGGAATAACGTGTAGTGCTAAGATACTATCATGTGAAGCAAGCACAACAATGCATCACCAACTGCAAATGATCCAAGAAGTAGTGTCAAGTGTCAGGTCTTATCAAAATTCATTATTGTAAAGGATCATCATTGTAAAAGAGTCATCATTGAAAGATTCATTATTGTAATAGAGTCAATATTCCTAGAGTCAAAAAGGAATTGTTGGGAGGTATAGGAGTCTCTGTTGGGACGATGTCATGGTTGGGTTGTAGGTCATAGCGTGATTGGTTGTTCGGTCAAAATAATTGTAATATCATTGTATCATGGATCATTGTCCTTGGTACAAGAGTCCACACTTTTGTATTTACTTTTTTCTTTATAGGGTGGAAGGGAGGTGCTAGGTAGGTGCGTGAAGTCGCCTACAAGTTGGAGCCTGTGAACACTTCAGGGTGGTAGGTTGGTCTAGGGTGTTGGGGCATCCATTCAATTGATTACTGAAGAAACCATGGCATTGGGGCGTCCTTCCAGTGGGAGCTGGAGAAGAATGATTTTCTAGAATTCTAGGAAGTTGTTGCTTTCATTTCAATTGGGGCTGAAGATTATAGAATTTATTAGAAAAGCGTTCAGTGGTTTTTGACTCAAAGGGGGTTTTCCACCTAAATTTTTTGTGCCTACTATGTTCTTTTATTTACTGTTATTACTGCATAAACATTAGTAATAATTGAAGTCTAACTAATGCTCTGAAAATATTTAAAAGTGCTAATTTCTAAGGAATATTGATTCACCCCAACTCCCCCCCCACAACCCACTCTCAGTATTTCCAACAATTGGTATCGGAGCTTGCTTCCTTCAATAGCAGTGTAACAACTGGAAGGGGATCATGGAGTGTATCAAGAATATAGTTCCTTTTTCCAATGGAAATAACTATGCACTTTGGAGTGGAAGAATGCAGGTTCATTTTTTGGTGCAAGGATACGAGGTATGGGAAATCGTTGACAAAGGTTTCACATCGACCCAAGATGAAGAAGGTAAGAAAAATATGGTATATGATGCAAAGGCTAAAGATCTTAGTATCATTGGGCTTATCAAATATGTTTATCTTAAGGTATTGAGTTGCAAAAATACTAAAGAGGTATGGGGCAAGCTTGAAAATATATATGCAGGTGACTCAAAGGTGAAAGAAGAAAAGCTTCAAATTTTCAGGGAAAAATTTGAGCAACTCAAAATGAGGGAAGATGAAGATATTGTTGCATACTTTTAGCGTGTTGATGAAACAACAAATACATTGGAAGGTTTGGGAGAACCTGTTGAAATGAAAATTATTGTCTGAAATATCCTCAGAACCTTGCTAACAAGATTTAACCCTAAGGTATTTGTCTTGGAAGATAGATCAAATCTGACCAATCTCAGCATGGATGAATTACATGGAATTCTTACGGCATATGAAATGAGGATTGAAAAAGAGTATGGCACATCTCACTTACAAACAACATTTTCCGCATCCAAGAAGAATAGTAAGGACAAGAAGACTTCGAAAGAAAAAACTTGCAATTGTAAGGATGAGGAAAAGGAGGAATATGAAGAAGAATTATCAGATAAAGAGTTTGCCTATTTCACGCGGAAAATGAGAACAAGTACAGGAAAATTCAAAGGTAAAATTCCATTGATATGTTTTGATTTTGGTGAGGTTGGGCATTTTGCAGCAAAATTTCCTCACAAAAATGAGGTTGTTACGAAAGGAAAGAAAATTCCTAGGAAGTTCAACAAGTAAGGCAAGAAGAAATGGTTTAAGAAAAAATTATTCTCCAAATAATATAGCTCATCATCCAAAGAAGAATTCAATGGAAGATTATTGTTTATGGCCAAGCACAATAAGCAAGAGGCACCTGACGAAGAAGGAAATGAAGAAGAAGAAATGATTGAGGTTGAATTTCAAAACGAAGTGATCAGGATTATCAAAGAGCTCAAGGTCAAGAAGAAGCACGTCAACACTCTTGAAGACGAATTAAAGACAAAAAGGGAACATGTCCTAAATCTTAAAATCAAGGTTGAAGAATACAAATGAATTGAAGATTAAAGGAAAGAAACAAGGAAAGAGAAGCATTGGACGCTGAAATCATTTGTTTATGAAAGGAAATAAAAAATGGAAAAACTCTTCAAAACTACGCCAACAGCTCAAATACTTTGGATGAACTCATCAGTAACCAGTGATCATGCGGTGACAAGATTGGTCTTGGTTACAAAGAAAAAATTGAAAAGGAGTCAAGTCCTTCTATGACAACTAAAGAAGATGGATATGCAAAATCTACCAAGAAGGTAGATCTCCTAGCTAGATCGAGAGATCAAGACTCGCAGGAAGAATCTTGGAAGACAATTCCTTGAACAAGATTTCATCCCATGTATCAACCTATATTTTATGGTCATTGTTATTCATGTGGAAGGTTTGGACATAGAGATGCAGAATGTTGCATGTATGTTTGGAATGAATATAATTCCAGGAGATCTCTCAGAAATGGATATTTCAGAATTCAATAGAATATCAATATATTTAATCATTTAAGAGATGATGTTGAATGTTACAAATGTAACAATTTTGGACACTTGGCCAAAGATTGCAGTGATTCGGGTTTATGCAGGAACAAAAAAAATGATAGATATAACCATAAATACATAGATGCAGCAAAAATAATACTTCATTTCATTAATGTAAAATACTGGAATATGCTTACAAACAAAAATGGAAATAAACTATTTCGGGCGATAGTAGTTTATCTCTGAGGAGAGATGTGGCAGCTACATGCCTCTGAACTGTGTTACAATGAGGCTCAAAGGCCTATTTATTGTTAAGAAACAATGGAAAACCCTAAACATCCAAAAACCTAACCCTAGGAGATGAAGCGCCAAACTATGGGCCCCGTTTGGGTAAACTGGTACATCAACTTCCCAGGGTCGTAACTCTGGCATATGATCTTTGTTTGACATGCACAATACCTCATTAGAAATATCTATCCAAGGACTACAAATTTTAAGTGACCAACATCGGTCAATGACCCATGTTGGTCCCAGTTTTCCCAAAAAAACGTCTTTTAGGGCCTCAAAACGGCTTCGGAAGTTCAAGTTCCGAAAAACTGCCAAAAATAGTAAATTGTGCTACAAATAAGGAAACTGAAAAACTGAAAGAAACAGTTGTGGGGATCCAAGTGGCATAGGTGGGTGGTCACCAACATCCACCTCAGTCATTCCTCCCACCTTAGGAAGCAATGGTCCCCATTGCGTTGAGTGCCTCCATGAGATGCGAAAACTTTTGCTGAACTTGGTCCTTGGTGGGCTATTCTGCAATCTCTGATGTGTCTAGTAATGGTGGGAAGCATGGTCGAGGGTGGTCCACATTGATCACTCGGTGCAAGCTAAGGAATGGGGAAATGTTTTGGTCTAAATCATTGTTTCCCACAACGTTATTAATGGTGTAAGGACCATATCGGAGTGGTATGAGTTTCCGATGGGCTCTTGTAAGGCATTCTTTCTGCAAATGAAACTAGACTTTGCTGCCCACTTGAAACTTGTGTGGCACCTAATGTTGATCATGTCACTGCTTGTACTTGGCATTTTCCAGAATGGAGTGGTGATATATCACCCCGTTAGGTAGAGGTGCTCCGGGAGTCAGATCGGACGAATGCTTGATCTGACAGTGCAATGGTACCCTTATGGGTGAGGAGAAGATGTTCCTGTATTCTTTCATGACCATATCCACCTGATTCTGCTGCATGGAGGAACCCTTCCTGGGGGCCATGGATGTGGCTATGATCTTCCCCTTGCTTTGAGAGTGAACCAGAAAGAAAATGAATTTCCTAGTCTAGGAGATGATCTTACTACATTTCTTAGCAAAGATCAAAGAGGTGGCGGTAGGTGGGGCTACCTATGGTATCCTGTATAATGTATTACCTAAAGAAATAATAATAGCACGAGGTCTCGACTCATATACAACATGTCTCTTCCACAAGTATGTTTGTCCTAATAATACATCACAAACATCAAGAGGCGCAACATCACACAATACCTCATCTGTGAAGGGCTTGATGCTGTAAGGAAGGTGACACTACTAGCGGATTCGAAGATCTCGTCCTTGGTGAAGCCACCCAATACTGTACGGCTTCAGGTGTGGTATGGTTGGTAGGCCTAACCGCTTCATGACCTCTGTTGAAATGAGGTTCTTTTTTCTCCCACTGTCGACAATGAATTGCATTGGTGAACCCTTAACCCACATTTGTGAGTGGAAGAGATGCTCCCCCTCCTCTGGATCTTCTGGCTCATTCTTTTAGATTTTGGTGGTGGCAACGGTGGCGCTGGGCTCCACATCAATAATTTGCTTCCCTTTGTCATTCCTCTTGTTGGGTTCTGACTCAGGGTCAGAACATGCATTTGATTCTGAAGCCTTCAACTCGGCCACCAATGACTGCTTAGCCCGACACTCACTTGTGTTATGAGTGGGGCTCTTATGGAACTCACACCACTTCCCTGTGTCCTTCTTTGACTTTGTGGTGTTTTTATTTTCTTGTGGCTTCAACGGTTTTTCTTGGGTCACACCATCTTGGATTTGTCCTTGGTTCTGCAGCTCGGGGAAGCCTTTCCCTTGCTTCGGATTCAAGGATCTGAAGTCTCGTTTCTTCTATTTAAACCTCTACTCATTCTTGACACTGTATCGGTATGCTGTGTCGAGCAAGGAGATGTCCAAGAACTCCATCTCATCCAGGATGTACCTGTGTAGGCAGCCGCGGTACTTGAGTACCAAATGCCGCTCAGGATCTTTGATACCCAACTTTGTGTGAAGGGTATGAAAAATATTGGTAAAATTCTTCACGTCTTTGTCCCTTCCCTGCTGCAGCGTGGTCCACTTTATGTATTTATCCTCATAACTTCCGACAAGGTAGTTTTTCTCCTTGATGGCATTCCAAAATTAATTCCAAGTGAGTGCGGCTGAAAACAGTGAGGTCATACTTTCATCCTTCTACTTGCAGTAGGTTTCCCACCAGTCCTTGATGTGGGGGGCGGCTTTGAGAAGAGCGAAAGTAATATTTTCCCGGCTGGAAAAATCATGAACAGAAAAATGACCTTCTAGCAAATTTAACAATTTATCTATGGCATATACATCTATCTGACCCTCGAATATGGGGATTTCAAAGTTAACTTGTACCTTAAAGGGTGTGGTGTTTCCAGAGTAGCTACTTGAAGTAGTTACGTCGCCCTTGGGTAGCCGCTGAAGGATTTGGGCAAAGCTATCCATCATCTCGTTTCTCTGTCACTCAAGGGCTTCTTCAAGCAAGATTTTGATAGGATCTCCTAACCCCTCATCTTTCTTTTCATCTTCCATGGGAGGCCGTCAAGATTTGTGAGGCTGGTCTTGCAAAGTTTTGACCAGTTCAAGCCCTAACTCCTTATATCCTGACCTCGTTGGGGACATGCAAAGAAAAACAAAGAAAGAGAAACCATATCTGATACCACTGATCCAGATTTATGCATGAACACAACAAATGATAGATATAACCATTAATACAGAGATGTAGCAGAAATAATACTTCATTTCATTAATATAAAATACTGAAATATGCTTACAAATAGAAATGGAAATAAACTGGCTCGGGCGATGGTAGCTTATCTCTGAGGAGAGATGTGGCATCTACATGCCTCTGAACTGTGTTTCAATGAGGCTCAAAGGCCTATTTATTATTTAGAAACAATGGGAAACCCTAAACATCCAAAAACTAACCCTAGGAGATGAAGTGCCAAAATATGGGCCCCGTTTGGGTAAATTAGTACATCAACTTCCTCGGGTCGTAACTTTGGCATACGATCTTCGTTTGATGCACACAATACCTTGTTAGAAAGATCTATCCGAGGACTACAACTTTTGAGTGACCAACATCAGTGTATGGTCTATTTTGGTCCTAGTTTTACCAAAAACAAAATGTCATTTAGGGCCTCAAAACGGCTCCAGAAGTTGAGGACCTGAAAAACTGCCAAAATAGTAAATTGTGCTACAAATAAGGAAACTGAAAAACTGAAAGAAATAGTTGTGGGGGTCCAAGTGGGATAGGTGGGTGGCCACCAACATCCACCTGGATCATGAAAACTTGGATTCTCTTCAAATGAATTCTTGCAAAATCAGAATGAAAAAGTATGGAAAAGGAAGGCTTAAAGGTGTGCTCTCTCTCTCAAGGCTCAAAGAAACAGAAACGTATGGTATGTGGATAGTGGTTGCTCAACACATATGACTAGAGATAGAAATAATTTCATATCCTTGAAAGAAAAGAAGGATGGAACAGTGTCTTTTGGAAATGATGGGTCTTCAAATGTCATAGGAGCAGGTACGATCACGCTTGGAAGCAAGGATGTGTTGCTGGTTGAAAATATGAATCAAAGTCTGCTCAGTGTTGGAAAAATGTGCGATCAAGGACACACAATGTTATTCAACTTGAAGAAATGTGAAATCAGGAAAGGAAAGTTTGGTAAAATGGTGGCTATAGTAAGCAGAGCTCCAAATGACATATATATTTTGGATGAGACACCTAAAGGGTGTTTCTTGGAAAAAGAAGATGAGAATTGGTTATTTCACAAACGAATGGGATATATAAATTTCGACAATTTGGTAAACATCAGGAAAAAGGAAGCAGTTAGATAAATGCCAAAAATCTCAAAACCTATTAATATGATATGTGAATCTTGTCGGCACAGAAAATAGACAAAAGTCGAGTTCAAGACAAAGGAACATTTTGCGTCACATCCATTGGAATTAATACATACTGATCTATGTGGTCCTATGAGAAAAAAAGGTTTAGACGGTGAATTATACTTTATGTTAATGATAGATGATTACACCAGAATGACAGTCGCCAGTTTCCTGAAAAAAAAGTCTGAGGCATTCGAATGTTTCAAAATATACAAGGAATTGGTCGAAAATAAAACAAATTTGAAGATCAAATGTCTAAGATCAAATAATGGTGGAGAATTCACATCCAAAACATTTCATCAATATTGTGATGGACATGGAATAAAAAGGCAATTCTCAACAACCAAAACACCACAACAAAATGGAGTAGCTGAAATAAAAAACAGAACCATACAGGAAATGGCTAGAACCATGTTAAAAGACTCAAACTTTGAAGATAGATTCTGGGTTCAAGCAATTGATGTTGCCGTATTCATTATAAACAGAGGCCTCCTCGGGAACAATTGTAACATGACTGCGTATGAACTATGGAAAGGAATACCAACTAACGTCAAATACTTCAGAATATTTGGAAGTAAATGCTACATCAAAAGAGAAGACCAAAAATTGGGCAAGTTCGATTCCCGTGTTGAAGAAGGTATTTTCGTTGGTTATTCATGCAAAAGAAAGGATTGTAGATGCTACAATATAAGGAAAAAACAAATAGTTGAAAGTATAAATGTTAATTTTTATGAAGATTGTGCTCTAAATGATAACAATGAGATTGAATCTTCAAGAAAATCTGAGGGGCTTGAGGTAGAATCTGTGAAGGATGAAGAAGAAGCACTAGAACAAGACCAATCAAATAAGGAAACACCACTCAACCAAGAAGAAATAAGAAATGATCAGCGGGATGTACAAGAATTTTCTCCAAAAGGTTCAAAAGAATGCTATCAAAAGAATCATCCCTCAAATCAGATCATTGGCAACATAAATGAATGAATTGGAACCAGAAGAATTCAACAGCTTCATTCATCATAGCAAGCCCATCTTGCCCTTTTAGCAACCTTTGAGACTAGCAATTTTGAGGAAGCTAGTCAAAATGAACACTAGGTAGCAGCAATGAATGAAGAACTAGATCAAATTGAGAAGAACGACACTTGGAAATTGGTTCCACGACCAAAGGATAAAAATGCTATTGGAACTAAATGGGTCTTCAAAAGCAAACTGAATGAGGATGGACAGTTACCAGGAATAAAACAAGATTAGTCTGCAAAGGATATGCACAAGGTGAGGGAATCGATTTTGAAGAAACATTTGTTCCCATTGCCAAATGGAAGCTATCAGGATATTTCTCGCTTATGCTTGCTCAAGAAAAATCAAGGCATACCAAATGGTTGTTAAGTCAGCCTTTCTAAATGGTGAATTGGAAGAAGAATTTACATTGAACAACCCAAAGGTTTTCTACTCAGTGACAAAGAAAACTACATCTGCAGATTAAATAAGGCACTATATGGTCTCAAGCAAGATCCTAGGCTTGGTATGATCATCTTGATAGGTATCTACATCAACAAGGATTCAAGAAAGGAAGCGCTGAAAGCAATCTCTATGTAAAAGTGGATCAAGATAACCTAACGATTATCGAGGTATATCTGGATGATATAATCTTTGGAAGCAATGATGACAGATTAAGTAAAGACTTTGCCACAAAAATGCAAAGTGAGTTTGAAATGTCTATGCTTGGTGAGCTGACATACTTTTTGGGGCTTCAGATTTCTCAATAGGATAAAGGAATATTCATATATCAAACCAAGTACATCAAGGAAATTCTCAAAAAATTCTAGATGGAATGTTGCATGCCAGTCCTTACCCCCATGATAACATTTTGCAAGTTAAGCTTAGAAGATTCATCAAAGGATGTGGACCAAAGATTGTATAGATCCATGATTGGTAGTCTCCTATATGTGACAGCCTCCCAACCTAATGTGATGTAGGCAGTTTGACAAGTAGCAAGATTCTAAGCAGCACCAAAATAATCTCATATTATTGTCGTCAAAATAATTCTTTGATATCTTAAGGGCACAAAGGAATATGGTCTATGGTATCCCAAAGGAAATGATCTAGTTATCCAAGCTTATATAGATTCAGATTGGGCAGGAAGTGTTGATGATCGTAAGAGTACCAATGGAGAAGCATTCTATCTAGGTGGTTGTCTTGTTTCATGGTTAAGTAAAAAGCAGTCTTCAATCTCATTATCCATAGCAGAAGCAGAATATATTGCGACAACAGCTTGTTGTACACAAGTTCTCTTGATGAAGAAAATGTTGTAAGATCTTCAATTCAAGTTTGATGAGCCTATTCCCATATTTTGTGATAACACCAGTGCCCTCAGTATCTCCAAGAATCCTATGATGCATTCCAAAACGAAGCATATTCCGATTAAATATCGTTTCATTAGAGAGCAGGTCACCGAAAGGAATATCAAGCTTGAATATGTTGGCACAAAGGAACAAATTGATGACATCTTTACCAAACCATTACCTTGTGAAGAATTTCAATATCTTCACCAAAATATTGGGATTCTCGTTTCTCTGTCACTCAAGGGCTTCTTCAAGCAAGATTTTGATAGGATCTCCTAACCCCTCATCTTTCTTTTCATCTTCCATGGGAGGCCGTCAAGATTTGTGAGGCTGGTCTTGCAAAGTTTTGACCAGTTCAAGCCCTAACTCCTTATATCCTGACCTCGTTGGGGACATGCAAAGAAAAACAAAGAAAGAGAAACCATATCTGATACCACTGATCCAGATTTATGCATGAACACAACAAATGATAGATATAACCATTAATACAGAGATGTAGCAGAAATAATACTTCATTTCATTAATATAAAATACTGAAATATGCTTACAAATAGAAATGGAAATAAACTGGCTCGGGCGATGGTAGCTTATCTCTGAGGAGAGATGTGGCATCTACATGCCTCTGAATTGTGTTTCAATGAGGCTCAAAGGCCTATTTATTATTTAGAAACAATGGGAAACCCTAAACATCCAAAAACTAACCCTAGGAGATGAAGTGCCAAAATATGGGCCCCGTTTGGGTAAATTAGTACATCAACTTCCTCGGGTCGTAACTTTGGCATACGATCTTCGTTTGATGCACACAATACCTTGTTAGAAAGATCTATCCGAGGACTACAACTTTTGAGTGACCAACATCAGTGTATGGTCTATTTTGGTCCTAGTTTTACCAAAAACAAAATGTCATTTAGGGCCTCAAAACGGCTCCAGAAGTTGAGGACCCGAAAAACTGCCAAAATAGTAAATTGTGCTACAAATAAGGAAACTGAAAAACTGAAAGAAATAGTTGTGGGGGTCCAAGTGGGGTAGGTGGGTGGCCACCAACATCCACCTGGATCATGAAAACTTGGATTCTCTTCAAATGAATTCTTGCAAAATCAGAATGAAAAAGTATGGAAAAGGAAGGCTTAAAGGTGTGCTCTCTCTCTCAAGGCTCAAAGAAACAGAAACGTATGGTATGTGGATAGTGGTTGCTCAACACATATGACTAGAGATAGAAATAATTTCATATCCTTGAAAGAAAAGAAGGATGGAACAGTGTCTTTTGGAAATGATGGGTCTTCAAATGTCATAGGAGCAGGTACGATCACGCTTGGAAGCAAGGATGTGTTGCTAGTTGAAAATATGAATCAAAATCTGCTTAGTGTTGGAAAAATCTGCGATCAAGGACACACAATGTTATTCAACTTGAAGAAATGTGAAATCAGGAAAGGAAAGTTTGGTAAAATGGTGGCTATAGTAAGCAGAGCTCCAAATGACATATATATTTTGGATGAGACACCTAAAGGGTGTTTCTTGGAAAAAGAAGATGAGAGTTGGTTATTTCACAAACGAATGGGATATATAAATTTCGACAATTTGGTAAACATCAGGAAAAAGGAAGCAGTTAGATAAATGCCAAAAATCTCAAAACCTATTAATATGATATGTGAATCTTGTCGGCACAGAAAATAGACAAAAGTCGAGTTCAAGACAAAGGAACATTTTGCGTCACATCCATTGGAATTAATACATACTGATCTATGTGGTCCTATGAGAAAAAAAGGTTTAGACGGTGAATTATACTTTCTGTTAATGATAGATGATTACACCAGAATGACAGTCGCCAGTTTCCTGAAAAAAAAGTCTGAGGCATTCGAATGTTTCAAAATATACAAGGAATTGGTCGAAAATAAAACAAATTTGAAGATCAAATGTCTAAGATCAAATAATGGTGGAGAATTCACATCCAAAACATTTCATCAATATTGTGATGGACATGGAATAAAAAGGCAATTCTCAACAGCCAAAACACCACAACAGAATGGAGTAGCTGAAAAAAAAAAAGAAAAAAAAAAAGAACCATACAGGAAATGGCTAGAACCATGTTAAAAGACTCAAACTTAGAATATAGATTCTGGGTTCAAGCAATTGATGTTGCCGTATTCATTATAAACAGAGGCCTCCTCGGGAAAAATTGTAACATGACTGCGTATGAACTATGGAAAGGAATACCAACTAACGCCAAATACTTCATAATATTTGGAAGTAAATGCTACATCAAAAGAGAAGACCAAAAATTGGGCAAGTTCGATTCCCGTGTTGAAGAAGGTATTTTCGTTGGTTATTCACGCAAAAGAAAGGCTTGTAGATGCTACAATATAAGGAAAAAACAAATAGTTGAAAGTATAAATGTTAATTTTTATGAAGATTGTGCTCTAAATGATAACAATGAGATTGACTCTTCAAGAAAATTTGAGGGGCTTGAGGTAGAATTTGTGAATGAGGAAGAAGAAGCACTAGAACAAGACCAATCAAATAAGGAAACACCACTCAACCAAGAAGAAATAAGAAATGATCAGCGGGATGTACAAGAATTTTCTCCAAAAGGTTCAAAAGAATGCTATCAAAAGAATCATCCCTCAAATCAGATCATTGGCAACATAAATGAATGAATTGGAACCAGAAGAATTCAACAGCTTCATTCATCACAGCAAGCCCATCTTGCCCTTTTAGCAGCCTTTGAGACTAGCAATTTTGAGGAAGCTAGTCAAAATGAACACTAGGTAGCAGCAATGAATGAAGAACTAGATCAAATTGAGAAGAACGACACTTGGAAATTGGTTCCACGACCAAAGGATAAAAATGTTATTGGAACTAAATGGGTCTTCAAAAGCAAACTGAATGAGGATGGACAGGTTACCAGGAATAAAACAAGATTAGTCTACAAAGGATATGCACAAGTTGAGGGAATCGATTTTGAAGAAACATTTGTTCCCATTGCCAGAATGGAAGCTATCAGGATCTTTCTCGCTTATGCATGCTCAAGAAAAATCAAGGCATACCAAATGGTTGTTAAGTCAGCCTTTCTAAATGGTGAATTGGAAGAAGAATTTTACATTGAACAACCCAAAGGTTTTCTACTCAGTGACAAAGAAAACTACATTTGCAGATTAAATAAGGCACTATATGGTCTCAAGCAAGATCCTAGGCTTGGTATGATCATCTTGATAGGTATCTACATCAACAAGGATTCAAGAAAGGAAGCGCTGAAAGCAATCTCTATGTGAAAGTGGATCAAGATAACCTAACGATTATCGAGGTATATCTGGATGATATAATCTTTGGAAGCAATGATGACAGATTAAGTAAAGACTTTGCCACAAAAATGCAAAGTGAGTTTGAAATGTCTATGCTTGGTGAGCTGACATACTTTTTGGGGCTTCAGATTTCTCAATAGGATAAAGGAATATTCATATATCAAACCAAGTACATCAAGGAAATTCTCAAAAAATTCTAGATGGAATGTTGCATGCCAGTCCTTACCCCCATGATAACATTTTGCAAGTTAAGCTTAGAAGATTCATCAAAGGATGTGGACCAAAGATTGTATAGATCCATGATTGGTAGTCTCCTATATGTGACAGCCTCCCAACCTAATGTGATGTAGGCAGTTTGACAAGTAGCAAGATTCTAAGCAGCACCAAAATAATCTCATATTATTGTCGTCAACATAATTCTTTGATATCTTAAGGGCACAAAGGAATATGGTCTATGGTATCCCAAAGGAAATGATCTAGTTATCCAAGCTTATATAGATTCAGATTGGGCAGGAAGTGTTGATGATCGTAAGAGTACCAATGGAGAAGCATTCTATCTAGGTGGTTGTCTTGTTTCATGGTTAAGTAAAAAGCAGTCTTCAATCTCATTATCCATAGCAGAAGCAGAATATATTGCGACAACAGCTTGTTGTACACAAGTTCTCTTGATGAAGAAAATGTTGTAAGATCTTCAATTCAAGTTTGATGAGCCTATTCCCATATTTTGTGATAACACCAGTGCCCTCAGTATCTCCAAGAATCCTATGATGCATTCCAAAACGAAGCATATTCCGATTAAATATCGTTTCATTAGAGAGCAGGTCACCGAAAGGAATATCAAGCTTGAATATGTTGGCACAAAGGAACAAATTGATGACATATTTACCAAACCATTACCTTGTGAAGAATTTCAATATCTTCACCAAAATATTGGGATTCTCCCAAGTTTTCATTAGACTCTTTCGCTTATATACTCGAGTAGAAAGGGGGAGTGGAGGTGTGTACATGTTCGCAGGATGGTTGTTTGTCAGGGGGAGTTACCCTTTGCCATTGATGACAAAGGGGGAAAGAAGGTAGTAGGAAGAGGTGGCATGATCACATGGGGAGTACTTGTGTTGCCATCAATGCCAAAGGGGGAGATTTTTTATCAATGGTTGTCATTGATGTCAACCCAAGCAGAACTAGGGGCTACACCGATCTTGCATGGATATTTTGACTCGACAATTCATATTATTTTTCATCAAATATCTTCTCGATTGATTCTACTCTTCGAGATGTTTCCATTGATATATGGTACACCTCCCAGTTCTTCACAGTTTGAGAGTTATCTGCATTGGAAGTCGGAAACCCACATTAGTGCGCTAAAACCCCAAGGGTTGAGACATCACCTTATTCCCCAAAGATTTTCAATATATGACAGGGAGTCTCACCGTAATCTCACCTCATATAAGTTGAATAAAATTAAAATCCAAAGATAGTAAACCAATCAATGACTTTACTCTCGGGTAGGATGATATGCACTAAGCCAATCATTGACTTCAAAATTTTAGTGGACAAATATTAATAAGGGGTAGTAATTAATTAAATTAAGGATATTTATTATTATTTAAGTAATAAGTATTAATAGTTTTATTAAATATATTTTTAAAGTATTTAGTATTTATTAAGAATCACTAAGTTATTAAATTATGAGACCTTTGGATTACATGGCACATTTAAAATAAATTCCTAAATTCCTAATATGCCTCCCTAACGTCTACCTCATAAAATTCCCTAATGTTCATATTTACAAGCCCCTTCCAATTAAACCTTAGTCTATAAAAGAGATAATATACATCATTCTCTATGATGCACTTAAAATGACTTATCTGTAAGATTAGCTCTGAAATTATTTCAGCTACCCTTGGGCTACTAATGCAGAACACTTTTAAGGATAGGGTTTGGTATTTTGAGGGTTTAAAGATTCAATCTATTGCAGGTATTTAGGTGCAGGGTTTGAGTTCAAGAAGAGAAAAATTTGGTTGAAAGTATAGGGCATACTTTGGTCAATTTATGTTCGGCTCTGAAGTTTCGTTGAAATATATCAATTCAAGAAGAGCAAAGTTTGGTTGAAAGTATAGGGAATATTTTGCTCAATTTATGTTTGGGTCTGAAGTTTCGTTGAAGTATATCTATTACAGGTCCATATTTAAGGAAGAGCGAGTTCATATCTAGTCCTTTTGAAGCATTTTTTTGGAAGACTACTCACTTCCAAGAGCTGCGAGGTTAACAAATTCAGATATGTGATTAAGGAACTAAATGCAGACCTAAAACTCAGCATATCATATCATTGTGTATCCGTCTGTGCTCTGTACTAAAGATTCAGTCATATGTAATCTCCTTGGTTCGGTTCAGTTGTGAATTACAACCTAGTTTCTTGGCTTCATCATATTTCTGAGGCTCGGATACGTGGAATTTCAGAACTATATACATTGTCCTTTCATTCCAGTCAAGGTGAAAATATTCAGAACAGTGACACAACAATATCAAGGGCATCAAAGCAATGATAGTTATACCTAAATTGGCATCCTGGTAATACAAGAGTAGAGTTTTATCATCATTATCAAAGAAGGTAATATACAACAGATTCAAGAAGTAAGCAGTGAGACCTACAAGGCTGCCTTTATTACAGTGCATCCTTATCATCAAGGGCAGGGTAGACATAACATCAAACACAAAGCATATTAAATAGATTTCAACATTGAGAGAACATGGTTGTGGGATAGTGCAAAGCTTTGAAATTTAATAGTATATCTACGATGCATTCAAAATATCACTGCACCTAGCAAGGACCACATATCAACAAGGTTAAGTCTGCTACAGCAAGGTATTTCCATTCAATGCTTATATTTTGAATCTTG
The DNA here is from genome assembly GCA_031772625.1 of Pinus tabuliformis. Classification (NCBI taxonomy): domain Eukaryota; kingdom Viridiplantae; phylum Streptophyta; class Pinopsida; order Pinales; family Pinaceae; genus Pinus; species Pinus tabuliformis. Next base: position 716,085,649 of record CM062820.1, read on the forward strand.
AATTTCTCTCCAAAAAATGTTTTGCAGGACAGTGTAAGTATTTTTTTTGTGTATTGGTTTGGGTCTTGTTTGTTAATGCATGTGCAGGAATGAGGACACTCTAGGACAACTTGGACACATACTAGAAGAACATGCAGTGCCAGGATACTATCATGTGAAGCAAGCACAACAGTGCATCAGTGTCTACAAGTGATCTAAGAAGTAGTGTCAAGCGTCAAGTCTTATCAAAATTCATTATTGTAAAGGATCATCATTATAAAAGAGTCATCATTGAAAGAGTAATTATTGTAATAGAGTTAATCTTCCTAGAGTCGAAAAGGCATTATTGGGAGGTATAGGAGTCTCTATTAGGATGATGTCATGGTTGGGTTGTAGGTCATAGTGTGATAGGGTGTTCGGTCAAAATCATTGTAATATCATAGTAACATGGATCATTGTCCCTGGTACGGGAGTCCACACTTTTGTATTTACTTTTGCCTTTATAGGGTGGCAGGGAGGTGCTAGACAAGTGCATGAAGTCGCCTACAGGTTGGAGCCTGTGAACACTTCAGGGTGGTAGGTTGGTCTAGGATGTTGGGGCATCCATTCAATTGATTACTTAAAAAATCGGGGCGTTGGGGCATCCTTCCAGTGGGAGCTGGAGAAGAATATTTTCTAGAATTCTAGGAAGTTGTTTCTTTCATTTCAGTTGAGGCTGAAGATTAAAGAATTTATTAGAAAAGAGTTCGATGGTTTTTGACCCGAAGGAGGTTTTCCACCTAAATTTGTGTGCCTACTATGTTGTTTTATTTATTGTTATTACTGCATAAATATTAATAATAATTGAATATTAACTAATTCTCTGAAAATATTTAAAAGTTCTAATTACTAAAGAATATTGATTCACCCCCCCACCCCTCTCAGTATTTCCAACAATTGGTATCGGATCTTGGTTCCTTCAATAGCAGTCTAACAACTGGAAGGAGATCATGGAGTATACTAAGAATAGAGTTGCTTTGTTCACTAGAAATAAATATGCACTTTGGAGTGAAAGAACGTAGGTTCATTTGTTGGCGCAAGGATACGAAGTATGGAAAATCATTGACAAGGGCTTCACACCGACCCAGGATGAACAAGGTATGAAAAATATGGTAAATGATGCAAGGGCTAAACATATTATTATCAATGGGCTTATCAAATCTGTTTATCTTAAGGTATTGAGTTGCAAAAATACTAAAGAGGTATGGGACAAGCTTGAAAATATATATGCAGGTGACTCAAAGGTGAAAGAAAAAAAAGCTTCAAATTTTCAGGGAAAATTTTGAGCAACTCAAAATGAGGGAATATGAAGATATTACTGCATACTTTCAGCGTGTTGATGAAACAACAAATACATTGGAAGGTTTGGGAAAACTTGTTGAAAAACAATTGTTATTCGAAAGATCCTCAGAACCTTGCTAGCAAGATTTAACCCTAAGGTAGATGTCTTGGAAGATAAATCGAATCTGACCAATCTCAGCATAGATGAATTGCATGGAATTCTTATGGCATATGAAATGAGAATTGAAGAAGAGGATGGCACATCTCACTTAGAAACAACATTTTCCGCATCCAAGAAGAATAGTGAGGACAAGCAGACTCCAAAAGCAAAAACTTGCAATTGTAAGGATGAGGAAAAGGAAGAAAATGAAGAAGAATTCTTAGATAAAGAGTTTTCCTATTTCATGGGGAAAATGAGGACATGTATGGGAAAATTCAAAGGTAAACTTCCACTAATATGTTTTGATTGTGGTGAGGTTGGGAATTTTGCAGCCAAATGTCCTCACAAAAATGAGGTTGTTACGAAAGGAAAGAAAAGCCCTAGGAAGTTCAACAAGCAAGGCAAGAAAAAATGGTTTAAGAAAAATTTATTCTCCAAAGAAGATAGCTCCTCATCTGAAGAAGACAGTGATAACGAAGCAGAATTCAACGGAAGAGTATTGTTTATGGCCAAGCACAATAAGCAAGAGGCACCTGACAAAGAAGGAAACAAAGAAGAAGAAATGACTGAGGTTGAATTTCAAAACGAAGTGATTAGGGTTATCAAAGAGCTCAAGGCTGAGAAGAATCACGTCAACACTTTTGAAGATGAATTAAAGACAAAAAGGGAACATGTCCTAAATCTTAAAATCAAGGTTGAAGAATACAAATGAATTTAAGAATCACTCAAAAAAGAATTAAAGTAAAGCAACAAGCAAAGAGAAGCATTGGAAGCTGAAATAGTTTCTTTACAAAAGGAAGTAAAAAATGGAAAAACTCTTCAAAACTACACCAACATCTCTAAGACTTTGGACGAACTCATTAGAAACCAGCGATCATGCAGTGACAAGACTGGTCTTGGTTACAAAGGAAAAATTGAAAAGGAGTCAAGTCCTTCTATGACAAATAAAGAATACGGATATGAAAAATCTACCAAGGAGGTAGATCTCCCAGCTAGATCGAGGGGTCAAGACTCACATGAAGAACCTTGGAAGACAATTCCTCAAAGAAGATTTCCTCCCAGGTATCAACCTATATTTTATTTTCATTGTTATTCATGTGGAAGGTTTGGACATAGAGCTGTAGAATGTCGCATGTATGTTTGGAATGAATATAATTCCAGGAGATATTTCATAAATGAATATTTCAGAACTCATCAGAATATCAACAGATTTAATCATTTAAGAGATGATGTTGAATGTTACAATTGTAACAATTTTGGACACTTGGCCAAATATTGCAGACTTGGAAGTTCTTTAAAGGAATTCTCGCAAAATCAGAATGAACAAGTATGGAAAAGGAAGACTAAAAGGTGTTCTCTCATTCTCAAGGCTCAAAGAAAAAGAAATGTATGGTATGTTGAAAGTGGTTGCTCAACTCATATGACTGGAGATAGAAATAAGTTCATATCCTTGAAAGAAAAGAAGGATGGAAGAGTGCCTTTTGGAAATGACGGGTCTTCAAACGTCATAGGAGCAGGTACGATCACTCTTGAAAGCAAGGATGCATTAGCAAAGGATGTGTTGCTAGTTGAAAATATGAATCACAATGTGCTCAGTGTTGGACAGATGTGTGATCAAGGACATACGATGTTATTCAACTCGAAGAAATGTGAAATCAAGAAAGGCAAGTTTGGTAAAATTGTGGCTACAACAAGCAAAGCTCCAAACGACATATATATTTTGGATGAGACACCTAAAGGGTGTTTCTTGGAAATAAATACGAGAGCTAGTTATGACATAAACGAATGGGACATATAAATTTCGACAATTTTGTCAAGATCATAAAAAAGGAAGGAGTTAGAGAAATATCGAAAATCTCCAAACCTCCAAATATGATATGTGAATTTTGTCAACATGGAAAACAGACAAAAGTCGAGTTCAAGACAAAGGAACATTTTGCATCATGTCCACTGGAATTAATATATACTGATATATGTGGTCCTATGAGAACAAAAGGTTTAGATGTTGAATTATACTTTATGTTAATTATAAATGATTACACCAAAATGACAACCATTAGTTTCCTGAAGAAAAAGTATGAGGCATTCAAATGTTTCAAAATATATAAGGAATTTGTCGAAAATTAAAGAGATTTGAATATCAAATGTCTAAGATCAGATAATGGCAGAGAATTCACATGCAAATCATTTCAGCAATACTATGACGAACATGGAATAAAAAGTGAATTCTCAACAACAAGAACACCACAGCAGAATGAAGTAGCTGAAAGAATAAACAGAATCATACAGGAAAAGGCTAGAACCATGTTAAAAGACTCAAACTTAGATGATAAATTTTTGGTTCAATTGATACTATCGTATTCATTATAAATAAAGGCATGCTCGGGAACAATTGTAACATGACTTCCTACAAACTATGGAAAGGAAGACCATCTAACGTCAAATAATTCAAAATATTTGGAATTAAATGCTACATCAAAAGAGAAGACTAAAAATTGGGCAAGTTCAATTCCTGTGTTGACAAAGGTATTTTCGTTGGTTATTCACATAAAAGAAAGGCTTATAGATGCTACAATCTAAGAAAAAAACAAATAGTTGAAAGTATAAATGTTACTTTTGACGAACAATGTGTTCTAAAGGATAACAATGAGATCATCTCTTCAAGAAAATGTGAGGGGCTTGAGGAAGAATCTGTGAAGGATGAAGAAGAAGCTCTAGAACAAGAATAATCAAATAAGTAAACACCAATCAACCAAGAAGAAATAAGAAATTATCAGCAGGATGTACAAGAAATTTCTCCAAAAGGTTCAAAAGAATGGTATCAAAATAATCATCCATTAAATCATATCATTAGAAACATAAATGAAGGAATTGGAACTGGAAGAAGTTGATAGCTTCATTCATTACAGCAAGCCCATCTTGCCCTTTTAGCAACTTTTGAGCCTAGCAATTTTGAGGAAGCTAGTCAAAATGAACACTGGGTAGCAGCTATGAATGAAGAACTGGATCAAATTGAGAAGAACGAAACTTGGAAATTGGTTCCATGACCAAAGGATAAAAATGTTATTGGAACTAAATGGGTATTCAGAAGCAAACTGAATGAGGATGGACAGGTTACCAAGAATAAAGCAAGATTAGTCTGCAAAGGATATGCACAAGTTGAGGGAATTGATTTTGAAAAAAAAAAAAATCTCCCATTTAGAATGGAAGCTATCAAGATGTTTCTCACTTATGCATGCTCAAGAAAAATCAAGGTCTACCAAATGGATGTTAATTCAACCTTTCTAAATGGTGAATTGGAAGAAGAAGTTTACATTGAACAACCCGAAGGTTTTCTACTCACTGACAAATAAAACTATGTTTTCATATTAAAGAAGGCACTATATGGTCTCAAGAAAGCCCCTAGGGCTTGGTATGATCGTATTGATAGGTATCTACATCAACAAGGATTCAAGAAAGGAAGCGTTGAAAGCAATCTCTATGTGAAAATGGATCAATATAACCTAACGATTATCAAGGTATATCTGGATGATATAATCTTTGGAAGCAATGATGATAGATTAAGTAAAGACTTTTCCACAAAAACGCAAAGTGAGTTTGAAATGTCTATGCTTGGCAAGCTGACATACTTTTTAGGGATTTATATTTCTCAGCAGGATAAAGGAATATTCATATATCAAACCAAGTACATCAAGGAAATTCTCAAAAAATTCCAGATGAAAGATTGCAAGCCAATGCTTACCACCATGATAACAGGTTGCAAATTAAGTTTAGAATAGTCGTCAAAGGATGTGGACCAAAGATTGTATAGATCCATGATTGGTAGTCTCCTATATGTGACAACCTCCCGGCCTAATGTGATGCAGGAAGTTGAACAAGTAGAAAGATTCCATTATTGTTGTCAAAATAACTCTTCGATATCTTAAGGGCACAACGGAATATGGTCTATGGTATCCCAAAGGAAATGATATGGTTATCCAAGCTTATACATATGCAGATTGGGCAGGAAGTGTTGATGATCGTAAGAGTACCAATGGAGTAGCATTTTGTCTAGATGGTTGTCTTGTTTCATGGTTAAGTAAAAAGTAGTCTTCAATCTCGTTATCCACAGCAGAAGCTTTTTGTACACAAGTTCTCCGGATGAAGCAAACTTTGCAAGATCTTCAAGTCAATTTGATGAGCCTATTCCCATCTTTTGTGATAACACAAGTGCCATCAATATCTCCAGGAACCTTGTGATGCATTCCAAAATGAAGCACATTCCAGTTAAATATCATTTCATTAGAGAGTAAGTCACCGCAAGGAATAACAAGCTTGAATATGTTGGCACAAAGGAACAAATTGTTGACATATTTACCAAACCATTACCTCATGAAGCATTTGAGTATATTCACCAAAATCTTAGGATTCTCCCAAGTTTCCATTAGACTCTTTCTCTTATCTACTCAAGTAGAAATGGGGAGTGGAGGTGTATACAGGTCCGCAAGATGGATATTTGTCGGGGGGAGTTACCCTTTGCCATTGATGACAAAGGGGTAGAGAAGGCAATGGGAAGAGGTGTCATGATCACAAGGGGAGTACTTGTGTTGCCATCAATGCCAAAGGGGGAGGTTCTTGATAAGTGGTTTTCATTGATGTCAACCCAAGTAGCACCAGGGGCTACCATGATCTTACATGGGAATTTTGACTTGACAACTCATATTATTTTGCATCAAATACCTTCTCGATGGAATCTACCCATCGAGATGTTTCCATTGATATATGGTACACCTCCCAGTTCTTCACAGTTTGAGAGTTATCTGTGTTTGAAGTCGGAAACCCCCATTAGTGGGCTAAAACCTTGTGGGTTGAGACATCACCTTATTCCCCAACGATTGTCAATATATGACAGGGATTCTCACCATAATCTCACCTCATATAAGTTTAATAAATTGAAAATCCAAAGATAGTAAACCAATCATTGACTTTACTCTCGGGTAGGACCATATGCACTAAGCCAACCATTGGCTTCAAAATTTTAGTGGACAAATATTAATAAGGGGTATTAATTAATTAAATTAAGGATATTTATTATTATTTAAGTAATAAGTATTAAGAGTTTTATTAAAGCTATTTTTTTAAGTATTTAGTATTTATTAAGAATCACTAAGTTATTAAAATATGAGACCTTTGGATTACATGACACATTTAGAATAAATTTTTAAATTCCTAAATTCCTAATATGCCTCCCTAACGTCTACCTCATAAAATTCCCTAACATTCATATTTACAAGCCCCTTCCAATTAAACCTTAGTCTATAAAAGAGATAATATACATCATTCTCTACGATGCACTTAAAATTACTTATCTGTAACATTATCTCTGAAATTATTTCAGCTACCCTTGGGCTACTAACGCGGAACACTTTTAAGGATAGGGTTTGGTATTTTGAGGGTTTAAATATTCGATCTATTGTAGGTCTTTAGGTGCAGGGTCCGAGTTCAAGAAGAGAAAAGTTTGGTTGAAAGTATAGGGTATATTTTGGTCAATTTATGTTTGGCTCTGAAGTTTCGTTGAAATATATCAGTTCAAGAAGAGAAAAGTTTGGTTGAAAGTATAGGGCATATTTTGGTCAATTTATGTTTGGGTCTGAAGTTTCGTTGAAGTATATTTATTACAGGTCCATACTTAAGGAAGAGTGAGTTCATATCTAATCCTTTTGAAGCATTTTTGTGGAAGACTACTCACTTCCAAGAGTTGTGAGGTTAACAAATTTAGATCTATGATTATGGAACTAAATGCAGACCTAAAACTCAGCATATCATATCATTGTGTATCTCTCTGTGCTCTATTCTGAAGCTTCAGTCATATGTAATCTCCTTGGTTCGGTCTAGTTGTGAACTCCAACCCAGTTTCTTGGCTTGAACATACTTCTGAGGCTTGGATCTATGGAATTTCAGAACTATATACATTGTCCTTTGATTCCAATCAAGGTGCAAATATTCAGAACAGTGACACAACAAGATCAAGGGTATCAAAGAAATGATAGTTATACCTAAATTGGAAGCCTGGTAAGACAAGAGTAGACTTTCATCACCATTATCAAAGAAGGTAATCTACAACAGATTCAAGAAGTAAGGAGTGAGACCTATAGGACTATCTTTAGTACAATGCAGCCTTATCATCAAGGACAAGGTAGACATAACATCAAATGCAAAGCATATTGAATAGATTTCAACATTCAGGGAAAGTCATTGTGGGACAGTGCAAATCCTTGCAATTTAATAGTATATCTATGATGCATTCAAAAGGTCACTACAGGTAGCAAGGACCACACATCAACAAGGGTAAGTCTGCTACAGTAAGGTATTTCCATTCAGTGTTTATATTTTGAATTTTGAATTTCTCTCTCAAAAATGTTTTGCAGGACAGTGTAAGTATTTTGTTTGTGTATTGGTTTGGGTCTTGTTTGTTAACACATGTGCAGGAAAGAGGACAACTTGGACACATACTGGAAGAACGTGCAATGCCAGCATACTATCATGTGAAGCAAGAACAACAGTGCATCACCAATGCAAAGTGATCCAAGAAGCAGTGTCAAGCATCATGTCTTATCAAAAGTCATAATTGTAAAGGATCATCATTGTAAAGGATCATCATTGTAAAGGATTCATCATTGAAAGAGTCATTATTGTAATAGAGTCAACCTTCCTAGAGTCAAAAAGGCATTTTTGGGATGTATAGGAGTCTCTATTGGGATGATGTCATGGTTTGGTTGCAGGTCGTAGCGTGATTGGGTGTTTGGTAAAAATCATTGTAATGCCATTGTAACATGGATCATTGTCCCTCTAGGAAGTTGTTTCTTTCATTTCAGTTGGAGCTTAAGATTAAAGAATTTATAAGAAAAGTGTTCAGTGATTTTTGACTTGGAGGGGGTTTTCCACCTAAAATTTGTGTGCATACTGTGTTCTTTTATTTACTGTTATAATTTCATAAACATTAATAATAATTGAAGATTAACTAATGCTCTGAAAAGATTTAAAAGTTCTAATTGCTAAGGAATACTAATTTAGCACCCCCCTCCCCACTATTTCAAACACACTTTTCTAATAAATTCTTTAATCTTCAACCCCAACTGAAATGAAAGTAACAACTTCCTAGAATTCTAGAAAAGGATTCTTCTCCATCTCCCACTGGAAAGATGCCCCAATGCCCTGGACGCCCCAACACCCTGGTTTCTTCAGTAGTCAACTGAATCAATGCCCCAACATCTTAGACCAACCTACCACCCTTAAGTGTTCCAAGGATCCAACCTATAGGTGACTTCATGCACCTACCTAGCACCTTCCTTCCACCCTATAATGACTGAAAATGAGACAAGACTGTGGATTCCTGAAACAGGGACAATCATCCACGATACAATATGATTTACAATGATTTTGACCGAACACCCAATCACACTATGACCTGCAACCCAACCATGATATCATCTCAACAGAGACTCCTATACCTCCCAATAATGCATTTTTTACTCTAGGCAAATTGAATCTTTTACAATAATGACTATTCCAATGATGACACATTTACGAATGACTCTTTTAAAACTTTACAATGATGACTCTTGGCCTTGACACTTCTTCACAATATACGGATGGATTTCATGTCTTCAAAGGATGTCCCGTTCCAATGCTTCCTTTGTTGATATTTCTAATTTTGAATTCTTGCTTGAAGTTGTACTTGAATCTTCTTCTACCTGCATGCAAAATTTTCCCCGCGAAACCAATCCCAAAACAAAACAAAATACCCTTCAACTTACCTATGTCTGTAAAACACATGTAAGTGCATAATAATGAATAAATACAAATTAAAATTACAATGTGTACATGAAGTGTGCTTTTCACTTTTGTTGTTGACTTGTTGCAGCAGTAGACAAAGACTGTCACTATTGATATAGGCATGGACTCTATGCAAGACTATATCCAAAACTGACCTAAAGATATATACAATAGAAACTAATCACAGACCCTAGACTTGTGATGAACCAAGTTCTAAGTACAACAACAAAGACCATTCTATCAACTATGAAAAGACAAGTAACATGAACTTACAATGTCATATAGATTTAGTAGACTTCGTGTAGCATCAAATGTGTAGTATCAAGAGTAGGACATCTGAAATGTGGTATCAAAACTAACTGTGACATATAGAGACATAGAGATATAACTGAGACCCTGTACATAATTACATTGTCCTGAAAAAAAATATGTTGGAGATGATACTCAAAATTCAAATGTAAACACTAATCATACATACCTTGTTGTAGGAGACTTACCCTTGGCTGTTGATGTGTGGTCCTTACTGTAGTGATCCTTGAATGCATGTTTTTCCTTGCATTCTAGGAGCTCGATATTAAACTTGTTGTATCTATGTAATTTCGAATATCTAGGGTCTGAAATTTTGTCCTATGGTAGCCCTCTAAGTCTTGTTTCCAACCCCATTAAGTCTGATCAAGATTGGATTCTTCAAGAAATGATTATGTCCAATCTTCCATGATGACCTAATTATAGACTAGTTCAGTAGAGCGAACTTGTACGAAGTGCCACATGTCATTGTTGCAAAATTTGGCCCTAAAAATGATACCCAGCAAGTTATAGTCCATCCTCTTTTTGTCACTATTTACGAAATTTGAATCCAATGCTCAGAGAGAAAGTTATGACTATTTTCCCAACGTCACCTGTTTGACATGGAATTTGGGAGCCTACAAAAACCCTAACTTCCTCATATCGTTCTCCAAAAATATAGTGAACCAAGATGTGAAATTTGATCACAAGGTTTATCAAGATTTTGGCTCAAACGGTTTTTAATTTGAGCTTCTTAAACTTCGCAGAAAAACATTTATAGCAAAAACTCCACGATGACCAGTTTGAAGCCACAAAATCCCTATTAGAGGAGAATATGAGGGTCATTATTTATATGAATGTCTTGAGTTGAGAGGGTCCTCAACAAGTGAACGTTGGAGGGATTTTAGGAGAAAAAAAATAACATTATTAATTATTGAATATTCAATTACCACAACCAATTATGAGTGTCATGCCACAACCCCATAGGGTTTTAGCCCACTAACTGGGTTTACTAACTTCAAATGCAAATAACTCTCAAACCGTGAAGAACTGGGAGGCATACCATATATCAACAGAAACATCTCGATGAGTAGAATCCATAGAGAAGATATTTGATGCAAAATAATATGAGTTGTCAAGTCAAAATTCCATTGCAATATTGGGGTATCCCCTGGTGCTGCTTGGGTTGACATCAATGACAACCACTAATCAACAATCTCCCACTTTGGCATTGATGGCAACACAAGTATTCCCTTGCAATCATGACACCTCTTCCTACTGTCTTCTCTCCCCCTTTATCTTCAATGGAAAATGGAAACTCCTCCTAACAAATAGCCATCCTACGGACCTGTACACACCTCCACTCCCCCTTTCTACTCGAGTAGATAAGAGAAAGAGTCTAATGAAAACTTGAGAGAATCCCAAGTTTTTTGTGAAGATATTCAAATTCTTCATGAGGTAATGGTTTGGTAAAGATGTCAGCAATTTGTTCCTTTGTGCCAACATATTCAGGGTTGATATTCTTTTCAGTGACCTGCTATCTAACGAAATGATATTTAATCAAAATGTGCTTTGTTTTGGAATGCATCACGGGATTCTTGGAGATATTGATGGCACAGGTGTTATCGCAAAATATGGGAATAGGCTCATCTAACTTGGCTTGAAGATCTTGCAAATTTTTCTTCATCCAAAGAACTTGAGTACAACAAGTTGCTACCATGACATATTATGCTTCTATTATGGATAACGAGATTGAAGACAACTTTTTACTTAACGATGAAACAAGACAACCACCTAGAAGAATTCTTCTCCACTAGTACTCTTATGATCATCAACACTTCTTGCCCAATCCGCATCTATATAAGCTTGGATGACCAGATCATTTCCTTTGGGATACCATAGACCATATTTCGTTGTACCCTTAAGATACCAAAGAATTCTTTTGACGGCAATAATATGAGATTCTTTTGGTGTTGCTTGGAATCTTGCTACTTGTCAAACTGCCTACAACACATCAGGCTGGGATGCTGTCACATATAAGAGACTACCAATCATGGATCTATACAACCTTTGGTCCACATCCTTTGAATTTTCTAAGCTTAACTTGCAACATGTTACAATGGGGGTAAGGATGGGTTTGCAATGTTCCATCTGGAATTTCTTGAGAATTTCTTTGGTGTACTTGGTTTGATATATGAATATTTCTTTATCCTATTGAGAAATATAAATCCCTAAAAATTATTTCAATTCGCAAATCATAGACATTTCAAACTCACTTTGCATTTTTGTGGCAAAGTCTTTACTTAATTTGTCATGATTGCTTCCAAAGATTATATCATCCACATATACTTCGATAATTGTTAGGTAATCTCGATCCACTTTCGCATAAATATTGTTGTTAGCGCTTCCTTTCTTGAATCCATGTTGATGTAGATATTCGTCAAGACGAGCATACCAAGCCCTAGGATCTTGCTTGAGACCATATAGAGACTTCTTTAATCTGCAAACATAGTCTTCTTTGTCAGAGAGCAGAAAACCTTCGAGTTGTTCAATGTAAACTTCTTCCTCCAATTCACCATTTAGAAAAGCTAACTTAACATCCATTTGGTAGACCTTGATTTTTCTCAAGCAAGCATAAGTGAGAAAAATCCTGATAGCTTCCATTCTTGCAATGGGGGAAAATGTTTCTTCAAAATTGATTCCTTCATCTTGTGCATATCCTTTACAGTCTAATCTTTCCTTGTTCTTGGTAACCTGTAATCCTTCAACTGTTTCCCCCCCTAAACCTGTAATGAAACTGCCATCTTGTTCAAACTACCTTCCTGTCAATCATAGACTTGTGCCATATACTGTTGCATAGACTCCTCCTGTACAAACATTAAGGATTCAACAAGCCAGATTGTTCAAAATAATGAGTCACCTAATGGGCCATCTTGACTTGAGTCATTATCTGAAGCAACTACTAATTCCTCATAACCTTTTTCTTTTACAAATCCTGAAAGCATAATTATTGAAACCTTGTTATCTGCTTTGTCTTCTTGTATCTGTTTCCTTTTCCATACCTTATTATTCATGCAATCTCAAGCCATGTTTCCATAGTTATGACACTTGAATCATTCAATGTTGTCCATAGGTGATTCCTTCTTATATTTGCAGCCGCGAGCACTATGGCCATAGTTATGGCATTTGAAACATTTAATGTTTGGACCATATAGCACATGTTATCTTCTGACAAAATCATCGTGGAACCTATCTCATGATCCTGCAAACTTTCTTCTAGGGTTTTGAAGATAATGATTGTACCTTCCAAAAACTTCACAATCCCTAGCCATATGTCCATAGTTAGAACATAAAAATAAATAGCCATTAAATAAATGTGTGTACCTGAATGTTTCATTCGTATGTGATGGTCCTTGATAGTTGTACATGTCAATAAGTTTACAATCCTTGGCCTTATGTCCATAATTAGTGCATGAAAATAATAACCATTAAATAAATGAACATACTTGGAATATTTTTCATTCTTCTTTGGAGGCGGTGTTGTAGTTTGTTGTGGTCCTTTGTTCTTTAGTCTTGTTCTTTGGAGTTGCAACATTCTTCTTTGGCTTTTCACTTTGATCAACTTCCTTCTTAGAATCATCCTGCGAAGATGTGGATCTTGTACCTTCATCAATTGGAGCTTTACCATCTTTAATTACATTCATTTTTGCTTCTTCATTTGTCTTATATTTTAAGTGTTCTTTTCGTGATCCCTTGAGTTTGTTGATCTCATTACGGGTTGCATCAAGTTCTTCTTTATTTTGTGCAAGATATTCTTGAAACCATATTTTCAATATCTTCTTTTTTATGCCTCCTCAACCTGTAGCTTGAGAAGAGTGGTCTTATCTACTTCTTGTTGAGAACCTGTATCTGTTCCTTCTTCCTCTCATTTTTAATCCCGAGCCTACTTATTTCTACTAAAGATGTTTCTAATTCCTTTTTCTTTTGGTCAACAACGGATATGTACCTTTGATCATATTCCTTCCTTTCAATTTCTACGTCTTGCATCTATTGTGTGATCCTGCTAATATTTGCAAACGTTGTGTTGAGTTCTTGTTTCTTATGTTGGACTTCTCTCTTGAGGTCTCATGTTGTTGCATTCTTGATTTCTTTCAATTGGGTTATAAGACTACTAATCATCTTCTCAAACTTCATTTTCTTTGATGAGTTCTTTTGTTGTCTTCAATTCTTCTTCCAAAAGTCTTTTCCTTTCCTTTTGAATTTTGAGTTCCTTTATCACCTTGATCACTTGATTTTGAAACTTTGTTTTACTCATTTCTCCCATTTCTTCATCATAATCAGAAGGATATGAATTTTCAATAACATCTTGACCTAATTGCTTTGTTGAATAGAGATTATGAATCTTTTCCCAAAGAGCTTTATCTATTGAACATTGACCAACTTTTGTTTTTACAAAATTTGGCAAAACATTCAAAATTACATTCATGGCCTTTGAACTATACCTTTTATCTTCATCGGTAGATGTTTCTCCAGAAACAATTGATTCCCATACTCCATGTACCTGCAAATGTACTTCCATCCTGGATTCCCATATCCAATAATTATCTGCATCAAAATTAGGGGTTGGAACACAATACTCACTTTCTTCAGATTTTGTTGTAACTGTACCTTCCTTTGAAATCCTTGTAACCTGCCTTTTTTACTTTCCCATCTCTATGCTCTGAAAACTAACTTCCATCAGTTAATCTGTTACTGAAGGAACCAAGCTCTGATTCCAATTGTTGGAAATATTGAGAGGGGGGTGAATTAGTATTCCTTAGCAATTGACACTTTTAAATATTTTCATATCATTAGTTAATATTCAATTATTATTAATGTTTATGCAATAATAATAGTAATAAAAGAACACAGTAGACACAATAATTTTAGGTGGAAAACCCCCTCCGGGTCAAAAACCACCGAACACCTTTCTAATAAATTATTTAATCTTCAACCCCAACTGAAATGACAACAACAAATTCCTATAATTCTAGAAAATCATTCTTCTCCAGATCCCACTAGAAGGATGCCCTAATGCCTTGGTTTCTTCATTAGCCAACTAAATGTATGCCCCAACATCCTAGGCCAATGTATCACCCTGAAGTGTTCACAGGCTCCAACCTATAAGCGGCTTCATGCACCTGTCTAGCACCTCCCTTCCACCCTATAATTACTGAAAATGAGACAAGAGTGTGAATTCCCATACCAGGGACAACGATCTATGATACAATATGATTTACAATGATTTTTACTAAACACCCAATCACACTATAACCTGCAACCCAACCATGACATCATCCCAACAGAGACTCTTATACCTCCCAATAATTCATTTTCAACTCTAGGTTGATTGACTCTTTTACAATAATGACTCTTCCAATGATGACACTTTTACAAATGACTCTTTTACAACTTTACAATGATGACCCTTGGCCTTGACACTTCTTCACAATACACGGATGGTTTTCATGTCTTCAATGGATGTCCCACTGCAATGCTTCATTTGATTTGATACTTTTTCTCTTGAATTCTTGCTTGAAGTTGTACTTGAATCTTCTTCTACCTGCATGCAAAATTTTCTCGGCGAAACCAATCCCAAAACAAAAGTACATACCCTTCAACTTACCTTTGCCTGCAAAACACATGTTAGTGCATAATAATGAATAAATACAAATTAAAATTGCAATGCATACTTGAAGTGTGCTTGTCACTTTTTTTGTTGACTTGTTGCAGCAGTAAAAAAAGATTCCCACTCTTGATATAGGCCTAGACTCTATGCAATACTATATCCAAAACTGACCTAAATATATATACAATAGAAACTGATGACAAACCCTAGACTTGTGATGAACCTGTTAGCGCTCAAATTTTCCTCAAGCTGAGGAAGGCGAAACTCAAGGCAACATCAAACCAAGCTCAGCCTCGTAGCTAGCCCTACGAGGACAGGAGAGGGCTCTCTCCGAGTCTATCTCAGCAAAAGGTCTTCAAAGGGGCTGAGATGACTGATATGAATACTGATTTTAGGGTAGTAAATTGATAAGATAGTTTGATTTAAGACTTTTAGGGTTTTGTTGGAAAACAGGGAAAGTAAATTTTGGGTGCGGGGATGTGACACAGTTTTTGCAGAGGTCTTTTTGAAGCAAGGTAGGCAATCATCCCGATGTCTTTAAAGGAATTGAATGGATAGAAATGACTGGTTATGAGCTAAGGAGAGCGAGAAACTTTCAGGAGTTCTCCTTAAACAGATGAAAACATAGATATTAAACAAACTTAAAGGCAGAGCATACAAGATTATGAATTCTACCTTAACACTTTATTTGTTTAATTTTCAGAAGAGAATAGTAGGAAAATGATACACATAAAAAACTTACAAGTACATGAGAGAAACACACCATCAACACAAATAACCACAGGAATCCCAAAAAGTGCTGCAAAACCCTAGTCTTTCCTTTGCCAAAATTGCAGAGATACAATGTGTAATACAGTTTAAGCTTATCCCCCAAGAGTCCAACCTCTGCTACTGAATGAAAATTTACATATATAGACCAAGTTAACCTCATTCCCTACCCTCTAGGGGTCGAGCTCCTCCTTCTAGGAGTTGTTTCAACCAATTCTAAACATGGAGCAGGAATCTAGTTGACCAAAACAACCTACCACTAAAAAGAAGGAAACTGATTTCATTACATTAATTTCTTGGTAATTTTGTGAATGAACCATCTAGAAGGAGATAAAAGTGCCATATTACCTTATATACATCAATTTACATCATGGTGAGTCAAAAATAACATCAAGGAGAAAAACTAGTGAAAACTGGCCGATTTCCTGAGCTGAAGGATGAAAACTGGACCAAAAACCTCAACGCGCAGCGCCCTGATCTCAACGCGCAACGCACCTTTCAGACTGATTTTGAGGCACTTCCCAGCATGCAAATTGAGCTCAAGATAGCTCGTTGGAAAGCCCTGGATGTCTACTTTCCAACCTAAGTGTAATTTCTCAATTTGGAGCTCATTTTCCCCCTCAAAACTGCATTCTCCCAGAGGTACTTCCTGTTGTGGCAAAAGGTGGCAGCAAGGTGGTTTTTATGGTGTTTTTTAGCCTTTTGATCGTCCAGATCTCGATGAAATGCTTCAACAATAGCTGAGCAGGCATATTTCATCATGACAAATCCAAAAATGCAAACCGTTTGTGATTTGGACCTTCCAATCTTACGGGCAGCGTGCTGCGCATTGCGTGTTGAACCAAAAAACCTGTTTTTAGGACAAAATTTTCAAAAATGACAAAAATTTCTCCAAATTTGCCCAAATTTGGAGTAATGACCCTCTATCATGTATGTTGCCCCACCAATGAAGCCTCGACCAAAATTTGGAGTGGGTCGGGCGTTTTCTACCGTTTCAGTGCCTTGCTTAATCGCCTCTTAAGGATCTTCATCTTCGCTTTGCAAACATGCATGCGGGCCCAGTAATGATTTTTCATGTGACGAAGCAAGTATTTGTCTCCATTGGCCTTCACCAGCAACCCCTCCAAGTGTCGATTGACCTTCTCAAGCACAAATTTCCGTGCAACAGGTGTCAAATCACCCGGTCTTTTACGGGCCAACCTACGGTCTTCATGGATTCGTTGCAGCTCTATAAGTGTGTGCTCATCCTCTAACTATTTATTGCGCTGCTCTAGATACCTGATATATGAAGCTGTCTCATCATGACTAGTAACAAAACCCGATGGCTCGCCTGAAGGCCTCTCCTCATGCTTGGGCTTCTTGCCCTTATCCTGTACCTGCGGTGTTGCTGTCGAAAGCGAGGCCCCTTCCACACGAGGTGGAGATAACACTTGTTGTGCTGATGAAGTCAACGAGACCCCTTCCAACCCGGGTGAAGATAGTACTCGTCGTGCAGATGCAAATAAGGCCCTGTGTCCTCGCTGATATGTTACACATGCTAGAGCGCTGACATGCTCTGTCTCAGGAATGTCAAACTGATGTGAAGGCCCTGCCTCATCATGAACTATCTCTGGAGCTGGCTGAGGCGCTGTGAAAAGGTCACGAGAAATAAAATCCTCCCAAGTGATGCCCTGTTGTGCCAACTGATGAACCACTATGATATTGATCAATGCGTAATGATAAATACTATTATGTTGTTGTGCTGGGGTCTTCCTTTGTACAAGAGGCACCATCTTCTCTATGTTGCGAAACATGAAGTATGGAATGTTCATCATATGTACCCTTGTAAAATGCATCAACAAACAGACATGGTATGCATAAAGACGAGAGAATCTGCCCTCACAACTGAAATATCGAAAGATGAGTTTCATCAAAGGTGAAAATTGATCTTTGAGGTATTGAAAAGGAAAAATGCTGCTCAAGTGCCTCATATAACCAGGTTTGATGCATGGTTGATAGTAAGATTTCTCTAACTGCTGACGTTTATTCCATTGCTCTCCAATATTTGGTATCCCAGTGGCCTCCGCAATAGTCTCTGGTGACAAAATGAAATCCACTCCGGCGAGATTTACATGGCCATCATGTAAATGTAGAATGAACAAGCGAGCTAATTCACGATGATGCTGAATTTGTGAAATTAGCTCACAATAATGATAGCATGACTGTCGACGAAAACAATCCATTGCAAGCGGGCAAGCCTGCAATTGCTCCAAAGAAGTAGGCTCTTCCCTGCGAGGCTTACCACCTTTGCCACCTTTGCGAGACCTTCGTGGCACACTACCCTCTGTTGTAGAATCACTGTCATACCCCTGCTCATAAGATGAATTTGTGTCCGACATAGCTCTGAAAATACAATGTCTGAAAAATGTATGTTGTCTGCAATGGTAGGTTGTAGGTGTGGTGAAATTACTTTTTCAATACATGCTCAAAAACCAACCGAAATATCATGAGAGTTATGCAATAATAGACATTCTGTTTTAGTGTATTGAGCATAAAACAGTCATAAGGGCAGTTGGACAAATGGACCAAAATGTGATGTGTTGCTGGCTCAAAGCTTTCAAATGGGCATGGAGTTATGTTTCACCATGGAGCTAATCTTCATCAATCATCCATAAACACCCTTAAGGCAGATTTTGGTGAGACCTAGGGTTTCATTTGTTTCTCACATCCAACACATCACACCTCTCTTCAAACACACCATAAATGATATGAAATTGATTGAATCGATCATAGAACACCTACTTGCAAATTTGGAGGCAATTAGACACGATTTGGGCGCTTTTCCTGTGACTGTGATTCAACGCGCAGCGTGCCACCCCAACGCGCAGCGCACCTCCCAACGCGCAGCGCCTGTGTAAATTTACACTGGCTCCAGTTTCCCAACGCGCAGCGCTCCACCCAACGCGCAGCGTGCTCTTTCTACGCGCAGCGCGCACCTGTAAGACTGTCCATGGGTATATAAACTTGGTCTTTCACCTTCCAATGCTTGAACATGCTATTGCATTGATTGTTGGTGAAAAAATAGACTTGATTCACCCTTTTATAAGCAAACAAAATATCTCATTTGAATTAAATTGAACCAAAAACCCACTTTGTAAGGTGTGGCACTTTTCACTTTTGGTCCTTTAATACAACACTGTTTTTTTATTTTTCTTGCTTTTCTAAGGTTTGGACTGATCATTTTGATTGATTTTTGTAGGGATTTGGCGTTTTGACTTTGGAGAAGATCAGAGACTTGCTCTGAAATCCTTTGGGATAAAACAAATATAAATATTTACATTAACAATTTTTAGGTCCAAAACAGAGTTTTGGACTAAAAATGTTTTAAAATGCTTTATGAAAAAATTATTTTGAACTCAACCTCATGGCCTGCAGGGTTGTTTTATGTATATGCAAAGGACTAACAACTCTAGACTCTATGACTAAAGACCCTAATCATGTATGATGATGAATGCAATGACCATGTACTTGTAACTTTTAGAGAAATTTTTGACTAACCCTGCAGGGACAAACATGAGGGAACACAAGACAACCAGACCCCCTCGTCAGTAAAAGGCATGCCCCTAGCAGAATGCAACGGAGTGGAACAAGCGAGACACCTAAAAATGATATGCAAAAACGAAAAGATCTCTGACGGAGGGCTGTAATAAGGACCGACTCTAACATTGGCTCCAATGGGGATGGTAGCTCCTTGGAGATGCCAAGAACCTCAGACCTCTGGGAGAGAAGACCAGTGACACGAACTTTAACAGCTTTATTGACTGCAAATTTGACTGAAAATTGGACACAACATTGACCCAAACTGACTCAATTTTTAACAGAAAATGGACTGATAAAAAACAACTTAACAAACCTGAAACCAACTAACCTTCATCTCCAGAATTATAGCCTTCACTGCGGGCCCCAGACTGAGATGAAATATCAGTACACACATGCGATAAAATAGAAGTAAAACGGTATGTACAATGATGATGACAAGAGCAGAAAATGCTCAGACATGGTACCTCTTTAGCAGCCGACCATTGACCGACCCTCCGGGGTAATCATCTCCGTTCATTTCTTTGAGAAGAAAAGCATTTTGGCCACGATATGCTGCGATCTTGTAGGGACCCTTCCATAAATTGTCAAATTTGCCGTGCTTCCCTTTGTCTTCATTCCGAGCATCCCACCTCAAAACCACATCATCTATTTGGAAGTCATCTGGTTTTGCCTTCCTATCATAAATCTTCTTTATGCGCTCTTGCAACTTGAGAGTATTTTGAAGTACTTCCTCCCGTGTCTGCTGTAAATGGATCATTTGATTAATCTGCCTCTGCATGGGATCTTCCTCACTACCAGCTTCTTGAAGAAATTTGACCACCGGATTAGCAAGCGAAGTAGGAAACACCGCGTCTGTCTCGTACACCAACTCAAAAGGAGACAAGCCAATTGACTTTTTCTGACTTACCCTATCAGCCCACAATGCATTCACTAACTTTTTGTGCCAGCTCTTTTTATTGATTTCGAGCAACTTTTTAATGATATTTACCAAGGACTTATTTGAAGATTCTGCCAGCCCGTTTCCTTGCAGATGGTAGGCGGTAGAATGCCCCAAGCTGATATTGTATTTGTAGCAAAAGTCAACCATTCTCTTTGATTTGAATGCTGCTGCATTATCTGTGATTAACTTACTAGGACAGCCAAAACGTGACAGTATATTATTTTCAAGGAAAGAAATAATTACCGCATCTGTGGCCTGCCGGGTGGGAATGGCTTCAATCCATTTTGTGAAGTAATCTGTAGCTATCAATATCCATCTATGTTGTCCTGACGATGGCAGATGAATTTCGCCGATAAAATCCAAGTCCCACTACTGAAATGGTGCGTTGACCTCAACTGGTTTGAGAGGCAATGGCTGTAATTTCTGTTTTCCTTGAAAAATTTGGCACTCGTGACAATTCTTAACAGCTTTATATACATCTGAAAACAATGAAGGCCAATAAAAACCTGCCCTTAGAATCTTATTTGCTGTAGTTTTCCAAAACAAATGGCCCCCGCAGTCACCTCTATGAAAATCCTCCACAACTTTTTTGGCTTCCTCCTCGACCAAACAATTCAGCAACATTCCACCGGGGTCCCTCCAATATAATGCAGAATTTAGGATGCAAAACTTGGCAGCTTTCAATTTCAATGTCCTACTTTTATTTCGGGGCATCCCAGGAGGTGAAGATAAATTTTGAAGTGTATATATAATATCAGAATACCAAGGAGAGGAAATAAAAATATCGAATACCTGTTGTGCTGAATTCTCCTCATCTTCATCGGACATAGCAGCCATCAAATTGATATCTAGGACATGCAGATTTGTTTCAGCCATTAATTTAGCGATACCTTGACCTTTGATCAGTTTTGTTGGTTTAATCTCCACGTCATACTCTAACAACGCAGCGATCCACTTACCTCGCCTTCCTTCTGGTTCTGCCTGTACCAAAACATCCTTTACTGCCGCGTTAGGAACATATGCTATAATGTGGGAATGCAATATATACACACGAAAATCCTTCAAGGCCTTCACAAGCGCAAGTGCTTGTTTTTTAATGATGTTATATTTTAATGCTCCATCCCTTATAATACGGCTGAAAAAAGCAATAGGCTTCTCAACTCCATCTCTTTTTTGCATTAGTACAGCTGCCAATGTGTGCTCAGAAGAAAATGAAAACAAAATAAAGTCTTGTGTGTAATCCGGACTGATTAGAGTAGGGGCTGAAGATAAAACCAACTTTACCAAATTGAAAGATTTTACCGCCTCTTATGTCCACTTTAATTGACTGTCCTTTTTCAGCATGTTTGTGATTTCTCTAAGATGCTCAGCAAGATTTGGAATGAAGCGACGCAGAAAATTCAGTTTCCCGTTAAAGGACTGTATTTCTTTCTTGTTCCGAGGCTGCTCAATTTTCTGAACAGCTTAAACACGTGCAGGATCTATACGGATGCCGTCTTTGGAAATGATGTGACCCAAGAGCTTGCCTTCACTCATGGCAAAAAGACTCTTCTTCGGATTCAGCGAAATACCATATTTTCTGCACTTTTGAAAAACAATTTTCAAATGATATAAATGTTCTTCATCAGATTTCGAAAATACAGTCAAGTCATCAAGGTAAACAACCAAAAAAACATCTTTCTCGTTAGCAAAAGCCATATCCATCGCACGCTGAAAAGTGGCACCTGCATTTTTCAAACCAAACGACATCTTTGCATAATGAAAAGTTCCCCATGGAGTGGTGAATGCAGTTTTGTCACGATCATCCTCATGCACCAAAATCTGATTGTACCCGGAATAGCCATCGAGTAGCGACATCCTTGATGCTCCAACTACTCGCTGCAATATATGATCCATCTTGGGCAGCGGATAATTGTCTTTTAAAGACACCTTATTCAAATTTCTAAAGTCAATGCATAAACGGATCTCACCGGTCTTCTTTCTTACGGGCACCAAATTTGATATCCAATCGGAAAATCTGATAGGCACTATGATTCCAGACTTGTACAACCTGTTCACTTCTTTTTCTATCAATGGCAGCAATTTAGAATTGATTCTCCTCAACTTTTGACAGAAAGGTTTCTGATTTGGCTTTATAGGAATAGTATGCTGAATGATATTGGTGTCATATGTTTTCAGATCTGAGTAATCCGATGCAAAAACATTAGAAAATGAAGATAACAATTTGATATACTCTTCCTTTACCTTTGGTGACAATGACTTAGATAGCTTTACCATCTTAGGATTTTCAGCTGTCCCAATATTTACCTCTTCAACACCTTTTTCAGTCGGTCTTAATGTCGGTTTGCGGGCCACATCATCTTGATCAAACAGCTCCTCTACAGGAATCAATCCCTTAGGAATAAAATTATCCTTAAGTTGCAGCACATCCATTTGATTTACTTCATCTGATTCTGTATCTATGGAGGTATCTTTAAATTCACCTTCAATCTGCAGAAAATCTTTGATTTCTTCATCATTCTGAAAGACTTGCCAACATCGTTGATTATCCGGAACTGTGGGGCGGTGTTTCGCATAAATCTCAAATTTGTTGCTAGAATTCATTGGAATTTTTAAGTTACTTGCTGCCTTGGCCAGCGCATCCGCAACACCATTTTGTATGCGGGGCACACATGTCAAAGTATGCTCAGAAAATAATTTCAAAATATCTAGGACAGCATTCCGATATGCCCTCATACAAGGATGCTTGGCCTGAAACTCACCTTTAACTTGTTTTATCACCAACTCGGAATCACCATAGACTGCAATCTTCTTTTCTTTCAGCTTTCAAAGAATTTTAAGGCCAGCAATGAGAGCCTCATATTCCGCCTCATTATTTGAACAATCGAATGCTAGTTTATAAGAACACACTCTCACCTTGCTTGGGACTTTGTCTTGGGCGGAAAAGGGACTTCGAATCCACACACCAATACCAGCACCATCGCTGCCCACGGCACCATCAAAATCCATGGTCCAAAGACCATCTTCGTCTTCCTCCAAGTGTTGAAACTGTGTTGGCTCTGTTTTTTCTATTTGTTGCCCCTTATCTTCAGCTATTTTCTTCATAGCAGCTGGCTTTTCTTCTCTTTCCTTTTGCAGAACCTCTCTAAAATTTTCAGTAATCTCTGGTATATCTTCTGCCTGAACTAACTGACTATCTATCTCATTAAAAATATCAGCAAACAAAACAAACGACTCCAAATCTGTATGTACATAATTTACAGGATGATTGATTGGCTTCTCTTTGCTGGTTATCATATATTTCATCTTTTGCTCCCGATATAGCTTTCTCATTTGACCGAAGACTGGAATTGTAGCATAAGAAAAATCCAACTGAAGTGTACCTTTCAACTTAGCTCCCCAAGATATTGAAAGCAGCATACCAAAACGCGGAGGAATATCCGCCACAACCACATCCATCAAGACATTCTTAGCTGGAATTTGATGTAAGCCTACCACCAAGTCCTTGATCAATCCGATACACTTTACCCGGCTGGAATCAAATGAATACAAATCATGGTATTTTCTTGTGATGTCTAATCCCAACTTTTCCATGATTTCTTTCGGCATCAAATTGTGCGAAGCACCCGAGTCAAACATAGCATTATGTAAAACATACTCGTGCAACCTCAAACTGATATAGAAGGGAGGAACATCACTTTCAGGAGACTCACCATCTAAAGCAGGCCCAAAAACTAATTCTGGCTGATCATCTTCTACATTTACCGTGTCAAGCATTGGATCAAAATTCAGAATTTTGGAGATTTGACCTCGGTAGCTGCTGTTTTTCATGATTTCAGTCAAAGGAATCGACACTTTCAGCTTTGAAATTTCATTCTCCAAACTAAATGCTGAAACCTTTTCACCCTCCTTGGCCGGAACTTCTCTTCTTTCAACTTTATCCTTCATTGTGCTTGGTGGCTGGTTTACCTTATCTGCTGATGATGATTGACCTGCTGCGGGATCACTTATCTCTTTTCCTTTTTTCTGTGGGACAGCTGAATCATTTTTTGCTGAAGTATCTTTCTTCTTCTGAATAGGATTTATGGGCACAACTCGATTTCTTAATTGTTTCTGCTGGGCAGACAAAGCATTCGGGTATCCTCTTTGGTACTCCTCCGATTCTTCCTCAAGCGTTGCATCATTTGATAAGATATAATTCTCATCTTGGTGGATGACGGAGTTTCTCACAAATTCTTCCTCTTCCGTAATATAGGTAGGCAGAACATCAAGAGTAAAGAAATGATTTTCCTCCCCTACAGTATCACCTTCATCCTCAGATTCTTGGCTAACAAAATTCTGCTGAAGAGGAGTTTTTACTTGCTGCTGAACTGCTGACTCTTGTGTCCTTGTTTCACGCTGCTTAATTCTGTATTGTGGCTGCTGCGGACCTCGGAAATTAGGATTGCGAATCTGTGGCTCCGGCTTGTCGAGAGTGGCCTTTTCAAGCATCCTCTCTACCTTGCGAAGAAGTTGATCTGATGTAGAGGCTTCTTCTTTGATTGTTACTCGCTTTTCAGCTTTCATCCTTGCTCTTTTGTCATTCAAATTCGCTTCAACACTAACAACGATTTTCTGCATATCCTCCAAGGTAGGCGGATCTCTATCTCGCAATGAATAAGCCATCTCCGGATCAAAGCCATCCGGGAATTTGAGAAGAGCTGATTTTCTAGATGGTCTTAAGTCATCCGGAATAGCATTATAAACTGTGTTAAATCTGATAATATAATCTTGGACAGACTCACCATGATTACGTTTGAGATTGTTGTACTCGGCATTGATCTGAAGTGGATCCTTTCTGATTTCCCATCGGTCTAGAAACTGTCTCTGAAGTTCATCCAATGTGGGTATGCTTCTAGCTGTCAAACCTCTGAACCATTTTCTTACTTCTCCTCCGAATGTTTGCACAAACAAACGCATAGTTACATCTTCTTCATCTATCTCATATAAATAAAAAAAAATTGCCATTTTTTCTATATGCTGCTGAGCGGAAACACTTTGAGGAGTTCCATCAAACATGGGAATTTTGCTCTGATAATCAGCTGGCATATCATGCAGATTTTGAGGAAGAGCAAGAGGAGCAAACCGAGCAGCCATTGCTTTAGGTAGATTGGGTCTAGGAGTAGTAGGTGGAGTAGGTGTAGCTGTAGTATGAGGGGTATGGGGAGGTGTAGGCGAAGGAGAAGCGATATGGGATGAAGAGGGAGAATTGACTATAGATTCAGGATGTGTGACTATAGGGGAAATAGAAATAAAAGGAGGATTGGTCTGCTCGTGGAGAACAGAAGCCGTGATAGTAGATCCAATATTGACAGATACAATTTCGAGGAAATCAGCAAGATTAGTGACTTGGATATCTGTCTGAAGGTGTCTTAGGATGAAATTTTCAACCAATTTATTGTGTCTCTCAATTTCAAGGGCAGCAGCAAAATCAGGGTTGGGAACTAGAGAATCAAGTGCACTTTCAGATTTGGTTTTGAACAGGGACAACTCGAAGCTCTCGTCAAAATCAATGTCTTCAAAATACTTAAAAACAGCCGGACATGAATGAGATTTAAATATATGACTAGGATCTGAAGCCAGCTTGTTATTCTCAAAATATCAAGGAACAAATAGCCAATCAGCCTGTGAAAACTCTCAACTTATCATCAAAAGTTCAGAGTTTACAAATGTACTGGGGTAAAATGCAAATGAAGTGTTGTATTCACAAGCTCACGGAGATTGACTGAAGCAGTGTTTATCTACTTTCGCTTATGCAAAGCAAAAGCATTTCGAAGGCTACCTGGCATAACTTCAGGCTCCATCTAAGACTTATGAAATAAACACATCAACTGGCAAACAATTTGTTCTCCCCAGTATGGTCTCCAATATGTTAGCACTCAAATTTTCCTCAGGCTAAGGAAGGCGAAACTCAAGGCAACATCAAACCAAGCTCAGCCTCATAGCTAGCCCTACGAGGACAGGAGAGGGCTCTCTCCGGGTCTATCTTGGCAAAAGGTCTTCAAAGGGGATGAGATGACCGATATGAATACTGATTTTAGGCTAGTAAATTGATAAGATAGTTTGATTTAAGATTTTTAGGGTTTTGTTGGAAAATAGGGAAAGGCAATTTTGGGTGCGGGGATGTGACACAGTTTTTGTAGAGGTCTTTTTGGGGCAAGGTAGGCAATTGTCCTGATGTCTTTAAAGGAATTGAATGGATAGAAATGACTGGTGAGGAGCTAAGGAGAGCGAGAAACTTTCAGGAGTTCTCCTTAAACAGATGAAAACATAGATATTAAACAAACTTAAAGGCAGAGCATACAAGATTATGAATTCTACCTTAACACTTCATTTGTTTAATTTGCAGAAGAGAATAGTAGGAAAATGATACACATAACAAAATTACAAGTACATGAGAGAAACACACCATCAACACAAATAACCACAGGAATCCCAAAAAGTGCTGCAAAACCCTGGTCTTTCCTTTGCCAAAATTGCAGAGATACAATGTGTAATACAGTCTAAGCTTATCCCCCAAGAGTCCAACCTCTGCTACTGAATGAAAATTTACATATATAGACCAATTTAACCTCATTCCCTACCCTCTAGGGGTTTAGCTCCTCCTTCTAGGAGTTGCTTCAACCAATTCTAAACATGGAGCAGGAATCTAGTTGACCAAAACAACCTACCACTAAAAAGAAGGAAAATGATTTCATTACATTAATTTCTTGGTAATTTTGTGAATGAACCATCTAGAAGGATATAAAAGTGCCATATTACCTTATATACATCAATTTACATCATGGTGAGTCAAAAATAACATCAAGGAGAAAAACTAGTGAAAACTGGCCGATTTCTTGAGCTGAAGGATGAAAACTGGACCAAAAACCTCAACGGGCAGAGCCCTGATCTCAACGCTCAACGCACCTTTCAGACTGATTTTGAGGCACTTCACAGCATGCAAATTGAGCTCAAGATAGCTCGTTGGAAAGCCCTGGATGTATACTTTCCAACCTAAGTGGACTTTCTCAATTTGGAGCTCATTTTCCCCCTCAAAACTGCATTCTCCCAGAGGTACTTCCTGTTGTGGCAAAAGGTGGCAGCAAGGTGGTTTTTATGGTGTTTTTGAGCCTTTTGACCGTCCAGATCTCGATGAAATGCTTCGGAAATAGCTGAGCAGGCATATTTCATCATGAAAAATCCAAAAATGCAAACCGTTTGTGATTTGGACCTCCCAATCTTACGGGCAGCGTGCTGCGTGCTACGCGTTGAACCAAAAAACCTGTTTTTAGGACAAAATTTTCAAAAATGACAAAAATTTCTCCAAATTTGCCCAAATTTGGAGTAATGACCCTCTATCATGTATGTTTCCCCACCAATGAAGCCTCGGCCAAAATTTGGAGTGGGTCGGGCTTTTTCTGCCGTTTCAGTGCCTTGCTTAATCGCCTCTTAAGGATCTTCATCTTCGCTTTGCAAACATGCATGCGGGCCCAGTAATGATTTTTCATGTGACGAAGCAAGTCTTTGTCTCCATTGGCCTTCACCAGCAACCCCTCCAAGTGTCGATTGACCTTCTCAAGCACAAATTGCCGTGCAACAGGTGTCAAATCACCCGGTCTTTTACGGGCCAACCTACGATCTTCACGGATTCGTTGCAGCTCTATATGTGTGTGATCATCCTCTAACTATTTATTGCGCTGCTCTGGATACCTGATATATGAAGCTGTCTCATCATGACTAGTAACAAAATCCGATGGCTTGCTTGAAGGCCTCTCCTCATGCTTGGGCTTCTTGCCCTTATCCTGTACCTGCGGTGTTGCTGTCGAAAGCGAGGCCCCTTCCACACGAGGTGGAGATAACACTCGCTGTGCTGATGAAGTCAACGAGACCCCTTCCACCCCGAGTGAAGATAGTACTCGTCGTGCAGATGCAAATAAGGCCCTATTTCCTCACTGATATGTTACACATGCTAGAGCGCTGACATGCTCTGTCTCAGGAATGTCAAACTGATGTGAAGGTCCTGCCTCATCATGAACTATCTCTGGAGCTGGCTGAGGCACTGTGAAAAGGTCACGAGAAATAAAATCCTCCCAAATGATGCCCTGTTGTGCCAACTGATGAACCACTACGATCTTGATCAACGCGTAATGATAAATACTATTATGCTGCTGTGCTGGGGTCTTCCTTTGTACAAGAGGCACCATCTTCTCTATGTTGCGAAACATGAAGTATGGAATGTTCATCATATGTACCCTTGTAAAATGCATCAACAAACGGACATGGTATGCATAAAGACGGGAGAATCTGCCCTCACAACTGAAATACCGAATGATGAGTTTCATCAAAGGTGCAAATTGATCTTTGAGGTATTGAAAAGGAAAAATGCTGCTCAAGTGCCTCATATAACCAGGTTTGATGTATGGTTGATAGTAAGATTTCTCTAACTGCTGACGTTTATTCCATTGCTCTCCAATATTTGGTATCCCAGTGGCCTCCGCAATAGTCTCTGGTGACAAAATGAAATCCACTCCGACGAGATTTACATGGCCATCATGTAAATGTAGAATGAACAAGCGAGCTAATTCACGATGATGCTGAATTTGTGAAATTAGCTCACAATAATGATAGCATGACTATCGACGAAAACAATCCATTGCAAGCGGGCAAGCCTGCAATTGCTCCAAAGAAGTAGGCTCTTCCCTGCGAGGCTTACCACCTTTGCCACCTTTGCGAGACCTTCGTGGCACACTACCCTCTGTTGTAGAATCACTGTCATACCCCTGCTCATAAGATGAATTTGTGTCCGACATAGCTCTGAAAATACAATGTCTGAAAAATGTATGCTGTCTGCAATGGTAGGTTGTAGGTGTGGTGAAATTACTTTTTCAATACATGCTAAAAAACCAACCGAAATATCATGAGAGTTATGCAAGAATAGACATTCCGTTTTAGTGTATTGAGCATAAAACAGTCATAAGGGCAGTTGGACATGGACCAAAATGTGATGAGTTGCTGGCTCAAAGCTTTCAAATGGGCATGGAGTTATGTTTCACCATGGAGCTAATCTTCATCAATCATCCATAAACACCCTTAAAGAAGATTTTGGTGAGACCTAGGGTTTCATTTGTTTCTCACATCCAACACATCACACCTCTCTTCAAACACACCATAAATGATATGAAATTGATTGAATCGATCATAGAACACCTACTTGCAAATTTGGAGGCAATTAGACACGATTTGGGCGCTTTTCCTGTGACTGTGATTCAACGTGTAGCGTGACACCCCAACACGCAGCTCACCTCCCAACGCGCATCGCCCGTGTAAATTTACACTGGCTCCAGTTGCCCAACGCGCATCGCTCCACCCAACGCGCAGCGTGCTCTTTCTACGCGCAGCGCGCACCTGTAAGACTGTCCACGGGTATATAAACTTGGTCTTTCACCTTCCAATGCTTGAACATGCTCTTGCCTTGATTGTTGGTGAACAAATAGACTTGATTCGCCCTTTTATAAGCAAACAAAATATCTCATTTGAATTAAATTGAACCAAAAACCCACTTTGTAAGGTTTGGCACTTTTCACTTTTGGTCCTTTAATACAACACTGTTTTTTGATTTTTCTTGCTTTTCTAAGGTTTGGACTGATCATTTTGGCTGATTTTTGCAGGGATTTGGCGTTTTGACTTTGGAGAAGATCAGAGACTTGCTCTGAAATCCTTTGGGATAAAACAAATATAAATATTTACATTAACAATTTTTAGGTCCAAAACAAAGTTTTGGACTAAAAATGTTTTAAAATGCTTTATGAAAAAAATATTTTGAACTCAACCTCAGCAGGGTTGTTTTATGTATATGCAAAGGACTAACAACTCTAGACTCTATGACTAAAGACCCTAATCATGTATGATGATGAATGCAATGACCATGTACTTGTAACTTTTAGAGAAATTTTTGACTAACCTTGCAGGGACAAACATGAGGGAACACAAGACAACCAGACCCCCTCGTCAGTAAAAGGCATGCCCCTAGCGGAATGCAACGGAGTGGAACAAGCGAGACACCTAAAAATGATATGCAAAAACGGAAATATCTCTGACGGAGGGCTGTAATAAGGACCGACTCTAACAGAACCAAGTTCTAAGTACAACAACAGAGACCATTCTATCACTATGGAAAGACAATTCATGAACTTACAACATCATATATATTTAGCAAACTTGGTGTAGCATCAAATGTGTAGTATCAAGAATAGGACATCTGAAATGTTGTATCAAAACTAACTGTGACATATAGAGACATAGAAATATAACATAGACCCTGTATATACTTGCGTTGTCCTACAAAAACATATGTCAAAGATGATACTCAAAATTCAAATGTAAACACTAATCATACATACCTTGTTGTAGGAGACTTACCCTTGACTTTTGATGTGTTGTCCTTACTGCAATGATCCTTGAATGCATGATTTTTCTTGCATTCTAGGAGATTGATATTGAACTTGTTGTATCTATGTAATTTTGGATCTATAGGGGTTGCAATTTTGTCCTTTTGTAGCCCTATAAGTCCACGTTCCAACCCCATAGGTCTAATCAAGATTGGATTCTTCAAGAAAGAGTTATCCCCAATCTCCCATGATGACCTGATTATAGACTAGTTCAATAGAGAAAACTTGTACGAAGTGCCACACGTCACTGTTGCGCCCTTTGGCCCTGAAAATGATACCCAAAAAACTAAATTTTGGCATCTTTTGTCACTATTTATGAAATTTGAATCCAATGTTCAGAGAGAAATTTATGACGATTTTTCCAACGCCACCTGTTTGACATGGAATTTGGGAGCCTACAAAAACCCTAACTTCCTAATATCATATCTCCAACAATATAGTGAACCAATATCTAAAATTTGGTCACGAGGTTCATCAAGCATTCAGTTCAAATGGGTTTTAATTTCATCTTCTTAAGCTTCACAAAAAAAAAAGAAAAAAAAAATTATAGCGAACATGTCACGATGACTAGTTTGAAGCCACAAAATCCCTACTAGAGGATATGAGGGTCATTATTTATATGAATGTCTTGAGTTGAAAGGGTCCCCAGCAAGTGAATGTTGGAGGGATTTTAAGAGAAAAAAACATTATTAATTATTTACTATTCAATTACCACAACCAATTATGAGTTCCATGCCACAACCCCATAGGCTTTTAGCCCCCTAACTGGGGTTACTAACTTCAAACGCAATTAACTCTCAAACCGTGAAGAACTGGGAGGTGTACCATTTATCAACGGAAACATCTCGACGATTATAATCCATCAAGAGGATCTTTGATGCAAAATCATATGAATTTTCAAGTAAAAATGCCCCTGCAAGATCAGGGTATTCCCTGGTGTTGCTTGGGTTGACATCATTGACAACCACTGATCAACACATTAAAGCCTATAAATATAAGATACCTCAAGATCATTTGGACACATTGATCAAGCCATATTCTCTTCTCTTGTTGTCTTGGTTCACACAGGTCTAATGGAGTAAATCTCTCACAAAGGGTCTGACACTACAGGGTCGAAGCTCACACTGATCTAGGGTTTTCTAATTCCTGGACACTAGCACATAACTAAGCATTTTAGTCCCTAGACATTGGAAAACAATGGTCAAGGAAACGTCCAAAAATCCCTAGACATTGGCACAAAAGCCTATGGGAGCATCCAGGGTTTCAGAGATAGTTCGAGTTGTATTAGTCCTCGGACACATGCACAGTATGGTCCTGAAGCGTCTAGGTTGCCATAAATGCTCACACAGAAGCCTTATGAGAGTGTATATGGTTTGAGGAAAATATGAGTATGTTTAACCAGAGACGTCCTCATCCAGTTCACCTAGGAGTGTCCAGATCTGTTTCAGACGTAGTCTTCCAATTTTGCAGAGAGCATCCATGACTGCTACAGATGCTCACACAACTCCTCCTCCCTGCGTATGGGACTCACAGATAATATTTCAGTATTCCAAAGATTCTGCTCATTGACAACAGTGTTCAGCAGTATCCAAAAGTTGACTATATTTAGTGACAACACATTACAACCATAAGAATGACGTTGTGATTATAAGCATTATTAGATATGTTTCATGGATATCATAGTTGTTTTTTTCCATAGATGAAGTTATGCATCATTGAACTCTCATTTGCTAAATCATTTGATGATGATCTAAGAAGAAGAATATTTGCAAGGTTTTCCCCCATAGTGGGTTTTTCCTTGGTCTCAGTCCAATCTTGGTGTCTCTATGTGTGTGCTTGCTTTTGTTCTATTGTTCCTTTATGTTCCGCTGCATTAATGATGATGATTTTGTTCTTTCTAAATAATTGCATATGTTGATGAATAATGGTGTAGATCTGAATAATGTAATGATGGTATGGGGTGAACTTAATGTATTAATGAAGAAATTCAATTATCAAAGAAAGAAAAATGTATCCCTATGAAAAATTAACATGGAATGAGAGTTAGGCTGAGGAAAATCCATGGTGATCACCTCGGTGATGACACCTTTGATGGAAGCAAGAAGAGGATGTTGGAGACCTAAAAGAATTCTAAGGTTTGAAGAAAACTCTATGCAACTTGATTATTAGGGTTCAATGGATTCTATGAGGTTAGGAGAAAACCCTTGGTTTATGGAAACAATATGAGATATGAAACCTAGTTGGTCAATGTGACAATGCTCAAGCACTTGAGAAACATCTGATGAAGCCCTAGATGGGATAATCCCTAGCAGATCTGGTTGGATAATTGAAGGAAACATTGGTATATGGACCATGGACATTGATGGCTCTTGAAGATTGGTTCAAGAGGGAGAGGATCACCTCTTATTGAAGATAAGCATTACTTGACTCATGATGCCTCTTACTTTTGTTTATACTTATGGATCTGATTATTATTATACTCCTTGCATATGTATTTGAGTATATGGATGTTTCTAACCTCCTTGATGAGATAGATCCTTCTTGAGGATCATTTGAAATGCAGGAAGGATGGCTAGAGATGGAAAAGGTTAAAAAGCACTATATGAAAAGGTGAATAGGTATTTGAATACCACAAGGTATGCATGGTATGTTATATTTTAGTTGTATCATTGGATGGCTTGATAAGCCCTAAGGTATGATGAGAATGTCTCTTTCTTTGACAACTCATACATGCATATGAAAGCGAATTGGATCTATGTTTCATATGATAAAATGATGCACCTAGTATTGAACATTTTGATCTTCTTGAATTCTATAAGGCTATCTAATATTGATACATCGATGCACTTTATACACTTAATGATTGGCTAACATCCATCCGTTGGACATATTGATCCTATAAAGAAGGCTAGCGCCTTGACTCTAGTAAATAATACTCTTGATACTTGTCATGATGGATTTCATATAGAAGGCTAGCTCATTGACTCCTATACATGAGTTCATTGATAATGTGTGTGATAAGCATGATGAAAGCATATGGAAAGAGAGATTTGACACTCTTGTTGTTTTGGTAAAGCTTTATTGAATGGCCTAACTTGATCTCATTGATCATGATAAGCATGGTAACCTCGATGTTAGAGATATAACTATGAGATTGATATTCTAGATCTCTTACTACCTGTGCTCATGTCTTGGTAACATATGGTAAAGTTGAATTCCCCAACATGATGAAGTGACTTGATAGAAAGTGTTATTGTGTTCATAATCTTTGATATATGATGTTGCATCTATATGTTTCTTTGAGTCTAACCTTTGATGAAAGATTGATTTCATAGCCATGATAGATATATGTTTATAATCTAACAGATTTGTTATTGCTTGATTCTAGTAGAGACAGGTTGATGACATATATTCCCAGTCAAAGGGAGAATCTCTTCTCAAGGTTCTTATTCTTATTACTATTTTCGTTATGTATTGTTGAAGTATTATTTATGTGCATCTGACATTATTGATCTACAGAAAATTCTTAAATTTTAAGCCTGTACATAAATTAGGCTTTCTTCTCCGAACGCAGGCACAGAAATGGGAAATCTCATCCTTGGACACATGCATACTAAGGCCTAGGTAGCGTCCAGGCAACTAAATAAGCTCGCATGATAACCCGAAGGGAGTGTCCAGGGGTTTGACTTTACTTGACCATCATCTGAAGCTTTCTGAAATTGTCTAAAATCTGAATCAAGCTGTCTTTGACATATTCTACCATTGTAATCTGATTTTTGAAGTTGTTGTGTTAAATTTTTTATCACATAAAAATGAAGTATTGTGCATGAAATTGGACAGTCACCTGGAAGATGTCAGTTCCACAGATGTGTTGCAGATAACAAGATCTAGAAGCATGAAAATCTTGAATGTTTTCCATAACATGAACATGTAGACTAAACATGTGTTTGTAGGTAACCGAGACATACATATAGGTATGTCACTATGTTTGTTCTAAAAGGTTTTGGCATGATTTGTCTAATTGATATAGATGATCAATCTTTAGTGTTTTATCATGATACTTTACAATAACCTTAAATTGATGATTGAGATATGTTTGACTATAGATCTCTCTATGATAGCGAATTTGGACTTGACCTGATGACTAATGAATTGATTTAACGATTGTTGATTTTCCCTGGTGTCTATGCTATGTGGGCATAACGACTTATGTGAGTATGCGAAAAATGATTTTTTGTTGGCCTCCTTATTCCTAGCACAATGGTTGAGGTAATGATAGTTGTGATTCAACATGAAAATGGAACCTTCATCACTCATCCTTGGTGCATGCATTTGCACCTAGTGACAGAAATGACTTATATTATGATTATGAGAATGACTTGATCCAGTTCAGATTGATAATGCATGGTTGATGACAACTTGTTGACATAATAATAAATGAAATCACGACTTGATATGAGCTCTCCCTGTTTTCTGGTTGAAAGATTCGATATTATGATGTTGATGCCTTTGATAATGGTTGTGATTTAACTTCTAAACTTTGATAAGACGAATTTGTTGATGTGATGGTACAAAGTTGATTTATGTAATGTTGGCTTTGCAAGGCATTACGCTTAGAGAATTGCATGAAGCAAGATCCCCGATCCAAATATGTCTATATTTCACAGTTATCTGATGAAGTTAAGATGATGAGTTCCAAGGTATGGCTATGATTTTTATTATGGTTTTGGTTTTATATCCTGATGGTCTACTCTTGACAGGTGATGAGCCTTTGATGATCTAAATCAGAGGGAGATAACTTTTGAAGCTCGAAATGATGTATCATGGAATGATGAATCGATTTCTAGAATTTGGAAAAGAAATTCTATATTGCAAATCTATTGGAAAATGTTTTTGAATAATGAAAATGAAAATCCTTGGATACTCTAATTTGAAGTTAAAAGATGTTGTTGAACTTGACATGGCATCTAACTATTTATTGAAGCATTTATGTTCCATTTTGAACATCCATGTATATATATATGATCTGTATAGAACCTAAATAAATTCATGAGTGAGTCGCTTCATTCACATAGAGCTACCACCAAGTATCCTTTGAAATATTTGCATGAGATATTCTATTTTTTAGGCTAAGATATTTCTCCTATGATATGCAGCTACATGGATGTATTGTTGTTGATAGAGATTATTGTTAAGCACATTTGGATGTTGCTATAGTATGAGATCTGCCATGATATCTTGGATGAGAGGTCCATAGTATGATTGAGGATGAGTATAATGTTGCTAGCATGGCTAGTTGTGAGGTAGGGTGAAGAATATCCTTAGAGAGTTGTCTGAGCATGATTTGGATATGACATGGATACATTGGTATTAATAGAAAATATCATATATATAGTTGGGACCGAGATACTCTCACATATTGAGACAGTGTAGTTGTTCGAAACGAGCTCAGGCTTATGGTTGGCACTTCCTTGAGAGGGATGATGATTATGGTATCCTTTTGAGATTTATATGATTATTTATGTTCTTGCATGATATTTTATTGGATGCCTTGTATGAATAGGAAACAACTGCTATTGAGACAAGTTGATACCATATTTGAGTATGATGAGAGCAACACTAATCCACGACACTTAGCTAACTTTTCCTCCCTGTCTGAGCTCCTAGGGTGAGGAATTGAGATAGAGGGCTCCTGTGGTTGAGGGAACTTTGGAAAATTGGGTATGAACCTATCTGTTACCCATAGGGTTGAATATGCTCCTCCCTTATCTTCATAGGGTTGGAGGATGTTTCTCCCATGTCTGGTCTTTGTAGAGTATACCCCAATTTGCATCATACCCAAAATTTGGGCTTATCGGGAATATCGCTCCTCATTTGGCGAACGAGTTGAGAGTGTACTTGGGGTGTACAACCCAAGTCAATTATGATGCATGTGTTCTACCACATGAATATTCAATTTCATCAATGGGAAGATCAATATGAAATAGGATGGGTTGAGATAATCCTATGTGATTCCATGTTGAGATTGAGCTCCCTAAGGATATCCCTGGGTCGATATGTTCTCCTATGTATGTTTGGATGTCCTATTCCTCGATATGGGGTTGTAGATGTATATCTCCCCAATGAGATTTTGGGTCGACATATGTTCCCCGATGTGGTTCCAGGTTGAGATGTTCTCCTTGATGATATGCTCTCTGATGACGATTGATGATGATATTACGGGCAGTAGCCTGCTGGAAAATATTCCAGGTAGTACCCTGATGGATAGATGGTGGTAGCTTAAGCTCCCCTCTGATAACAAATTCTTCTTCTTCTATTTTCAAGAATGTTCAGCATACAAGCGGGAACAATCAAGAGATAAGCAAGAATAAGTACAAGATAGATCGAGATGTACATTGATGATATGTGATGATGAGATACTTGAGGTCATTATGGAATGATGACTACATGAGAGAGATGATCAGTGATGATACCTAATGACAATTGAAGATTCTATAATGGCATATTAATCGATGGATAGATATTGGCAGGTGGAATTCTCCCTAGTTGAGAGGCAGTGTTAATTTTTTCAATTGCAATAAAATTCCACTTTGGATAGCTCAGATGACCAAGATGATGATTTCATTAAATTCCTCTTTTCAAGAGGACCAAAATCAACCTAAAGATAACCTTATTTGGACAAGAAAAAGTTGGTTTTTGAATTTATTTATTCACTCATGTATATTGGGTTAGGTCAACCCTAAGCACATGTTAAATTGGATAAGTTGGCCTCAACCCCAAGTGGACCCTCATGAAAGCCTATAAATATAAGAGACATCAGGCTTAGTTGGACACATTGATCAAGCCATCTTCACTTCTCTTATTATCTTGGTTCGCACAGGTATGACGAAGTAAAGCTCACACAAAGGGTCTAAAAATATAGGATTGAAGCTCACATTGATCTAGGGTTTTCTTATTCCTGGATGCTAGCATAGAACTGGGCATTTTAATCCCTAGATGTTAGCACACATTGGTCAAGGCAACATCTAGAAATCCTTAGAGGCTAGCACACAATCCTATGGGAGCGGCTAGGGTTTCAGAGACAGTCTAGGTTGTATTGGTCCCCAAATACATGCACAGTATGGTCCTACGAGTATCTGGGCTTCCATAGACACTCGCACATAAGCTTTATGAGAGATTCTAGGGTTTTAGGAAGATCTGGGTATGTTTGACCCCAGAAACCCTCATCAAGTTCACTTGGGAGCATCCAAATCTGTTCCGAACACAGTCTTCTAGTTATTCAAAGAGTCTCCAGGATTGATATAAACGGTCGTACAGCTCCTCCTCCCTGTGTGTGGGACTCAGATATGAGACTTCAATATTCCAAATATTTCGCTCAGTGACAGCAATATCCAACATTTGACTACAGTCAGTGACAACACATTATAGCCATCAGAATGAGGGTTGTGATTATAAGCATGATTAGATTTATTTCATGGATATCATAGTTGTTTCATTGCATAGATAAAGTTATGGATCGTTGTACTCTCTTTTTCTTAATAATTTGATGACAATCTAAGAAGAAGAATGTTTGCAAGGGTTTTCCCCATAGTGGGTTTTGCCGTGGTCTGGGACCAATCTTGGCGTCTCTATGTGTGTGCTTGTTTTTCTTTTATTGTTCCTTTATGTTTTGTTGCATTGATGATGATGCTGTTGTTATTTCTATATAATTTAATATGCTTATGAATAATGGTGTAGATCTTAATAATGTAATGATGATATGGGGTGAACTTACTGTATTAATGAAGAAATGCAGCTATCAAAGCAAAGAATAGTGTATCACTATGGTGAATTAACACTGAGCACTATCCCAAATCCTATTCCTGAGGTAGGAGGGTCTTCTCATCCTAGTCTGGAGTTGGCTTACAAAGTTACCTTTGAACAACACCAGGTGATTTGACCTATGACACATCTCTTTGTGAAAGTTATCAGTTTATGCCTGGTTTCTCATAATCTTTCTCATTATCTTAAGAAGAAAGAAACAACTTGCATTGGTGTGTTGGTTGCATTGGTGGAAGATTTGGTTTTTTCCACTCTTGAGGAGTTAGCAAAATCTTCAGAAGACATATATCAGCAAGAGATTATTCCATCCATTCATGAAGAGTATGAGGAAGATATTGCTCTTTCTGATGAAGAATAATCGGGATATGATTTTGAGTTTAATGATGGTTTAAACGATGAAGGAGAAGGATCGTGAGATTCAGAAAAGGTGGAGGAGAAAAGATACCAATACATGGTTGATAAATACTTGGATTAGATGGCCCAAGGGCCACATTCTCTTCTGGATAACCTTCATAGAATTCCTAGACATCCATAAAATTTGTTATCAAAGTTTGATATTGACAAGAAGACCAAGGCAAAATATCGTATCGATGACTTCTACATGCATCTACAGATGTTAGAGGTATGGTACAATGATGTTTCTTTTAGTATTTTCCCTTTTACATTAAAATTTAGAGCAACAACATGGTACCATAGTCTTCCTATTAATTCATTCCATGGTTGGAAAGAGCTTAAGAAATTGTTTTTGGAGAAATTTGTTGATGACAAGACTCCCACCATGTTATTAAAAGAGCTTGTAAATATTAATATGGGGGAAAGGATAAATTCGAAGACTTGAATCAAAGTTTCAATTGCATATTAAACAAGTTTTCCCCAAAAATGCAGCCTCACAATTCAATCACTATATATTATTAGACAACTGCCTTGCCAACAAACATTTCCTCTTTTGTTAAACGAGTTGCAAAGGATACATTGGCTCTAAACTTTGTAAAATCAATCATTGTGGAGAAAGGCTTATGTGCCATTCGAGTTATTATAGATGATGATGAATCTAAAGACTCCAAGGATACTTGCAAGAAGTCTCAGCCTTCTTCAAGTAAGGCTAAAGAAAAGGATTTTTTAGATATTGAAAGCTTGGCTAAAGTCTTAAAAGCACTCACCAATGAAGTTTCAAAATTAAAGAGAAGGTAAAACGAGACCTCTATCAGTGGAAATCCTCCCAAGCCTTTCCCATTCAGAAGGAATAATAACAACAACAATCAACTGATAAAATCTACCCAGAGTTCAAATGTTGTGTTGAATATTGAAAGTCTAGGCATGGATAACTATTGTTCCTTTCATCGGAAATGGAATTCAGAGAAAACATGCCCACAATGGAACCACAACATGAATTCTCACATATTGTTGATACTTTACTAATAGATGAGAAGTCTAAACAAAAAGAAGAAACAAATGAACCTGCAGTGGCTGAGGAAAGTACAAGTATTGTACATGCAGTTAACACTTTTGATTTCATTTTCAATACTAATAAGAAGAGTGTTGAAGCACCACTGCAAAGTGAATCCCCTCCTTAAAAACAAATTGTTCGTTATAATTTGAGGAACAAAGGGCCCATTTCTGATTAGGAAGTGATGAACAAAGAGTTGAACAAGCAATTGTTAAGAAGACTTGCACCACCAACTAGTCCTGCTCAGAATGCATAAAATAAGTCTAGAAATGCTACTTCTTCTAAGGAAATTTTCACTAACAGTAAAAGTAAGTCTATCACTCTGGAAGTTTCTAATAATAAAGCTACACCTCCAGACACTTCACCATTGCCTACTAAAAGTGAAGTTACTGATTATAACATAGTTGAATATTTGAAGAGAGCTCATGCGAATGTTTCCATCTTTGAGCTTTCAAAGATAGTAGGTCAGCATGAACGGCATATAAAATCCTTCTCACAAACTTCATAAGGTGATAAAGCCTCTACTTATCAAAAGGTGTCTGGTAAGTCTTCTAGAACTCTCAAATTTGTAGTTAATGTTGTAATATTAGATGCTAACAATCTATAACCCCCCATTTCTATTAACTTTATAACTCTTTAATTACAATGTCGATAATTATTTCGTCGATTTGGGTGCATCTGTGAATGTAATGCCATTATCTGTTGCTAAGAAAATTAACGTTAAATGAGATAAAATTGATGCACAAATCATTCAGTTGGACAGATCCTTTTTCCAAGCTATTGGTGAACTGAAGGATGTTATTATTCATTTTCCATCTGATCATCGGGTACACTAATGTATAAACATTGTAATTGTGGACATCCCTGAAGCCTATGGTGTACTCTTGAGTTAAGACTAGTCTAGTAAATTACAAGAGTATTTTTCTATATATTGGTCACATTTCTGGCTTCCATATAAGGTCAGAAACAACCAAATTTGGGTGGAGAGCGATCCATACATGAAATATACTATGACACCACTTGAGGGTCATAATGAGCCCATTGCCTTTGCAAACCTTATCTTTGGAAATTGTTTCCTGGAAACTGACCATGGTTGTTATCAAGCATAGCCATCACCTGTCCCACCTAATAAATAGTTGGAGCTCCTTCCCTGTACTCCGACTGGTGCTAATGAATAATATATGCACTTAATAGTAATAATAGTATAGGAACCATTTTAGTAGCTAATAATATATGGACTATGTACTTCAATGGTTCTAAAAAATGGGATGGCTCTAGAGTTGGTTGCATACTTATAGACCCACACAATAAGAATTACATCCTATCATGTCATTTGGAGTTCAAGTGTACAAATAATATTTCTGAATATGAAGCACTTTTTCTTGGGTTAAAAAAAGCCATCGACCTAAAGGTAGAATTGTTCAAGTTAATTGGTGACTCATAAGTGGTTACTCAACAGGTACAGAACACTATCCACTATGTTTCACCAAATATAAAAATCTACCAACAAGATGTATGGTGATTGGTTAATTATTTTAAAGATTTTAATATTATCTTTGTTCCTAGAATTAGAAATGTTGCAGCAGACACATTAGCTAATGCAGCTGCTAGAATGTCATTATTGAAAAATAGTTTTTCTATAGAGATTATATAAAAACCATATGTGCCTGATAACGTCACTAATTTTAGTGTTTTCAATGACAAACAACATATAGTTAATTTTATGGCTAATGCAGACGTGTTTAAATATGCTTCCATTGAAGAGGATGAGCATGAAAAGGCTTTACAAAAGGCATCTAATGCAATGAAAGGAAAAACTATGCCTAAAGGTGTAGTATCCCTGGAAAAATTATATGACCTGTAGAACCGATTAAAAGGACCAATTAACACTAAGACTCAGAGCTCGAAGTTATCATCTGAACAAGTCAACTTGGGAACTCATGAAGATATAAAATATGTAAACCTCATTACATGATTTTGAGGAAGCTATTGGATTCTCGGTCATTTTCATGGTCAAACTGTTAAAATATTCAACTATGGTCAAATTACACTATGGACAACTCACCTGATGGAGATAATTATTGCGTTGAAT
Organism: Pinus tabuliformis; assembly: GCA_031772625.1. Classification (NCBI taxonomy): domain Eukaryota; kingdom Viridiplantae; phylum Streptophyta; class Pinopsida; order Pinales; family Pinaceae; genus Pinus; species Pinus tabuliformis. The sequence continues at coordinate 716,127,992 of CM062820.1, forward strand.
TCATATTTTCGAGAGGACCAAAATTGACCTAAATATTACTCAAAACAGGTAAGGGAAAGTGTACTCATGAAGAAAATACCATATGTCCACATTTGACAAGGTCAAACCTAAAGCAAAGTCGACACCCTTGGAAGGTTATAAATACAAGTGACCTCTACCTAATTTGGACACCATCTTGAGACACTCTTCTATCTTGGTTTTTTTCTCACACAGGTTTGAGGCTCGTCCACAAAGGAACAAGTTCACTCTTAGGTGAAATAGTAGGGTACGAAGCTCACATCTTAGTTTTAGGGTTTTGGGCCACAATTGCAGGCAAAACATAGGAAGAAATTGACCACAGTCACTTGCACATAAGCTCATCCATGCAACTGGAGCCTTCTAGTCACATAAACAACTCTCCATACATGTGACTTGGAGTTAGGGTTTTAGAATCTCGGTTTCAGACCCTAGTCGCTTGCATGCCAGGCTTAAGGGAGTTACTGAGCAACTATAGTCGCTCACATGACTAATCCTCCGTGCAACCAGGACCTAAATTATGGAATTTCAGTTGTCTAAATATTTCTCTCAATGACCGCAGTGTTCAACAATTGACCGCAGACAATGACAATTCATTACAGGCTTCAAAGCCATAATTTTGAGTATAAGCATTGTTGGGTTCATTTCATGGATATTGTGTAGTTATTTTTGTTGAACATTAGTATGGATGAAGATATGGATCATCGTACTCACTTTTTTTGAATTAATTGATGACGATCTAATAAGAAGAATAATTTGAAAGGGTTTTCCCCATAGTGGGTTTTTCCCTAGTCTCTGACCAATCTTGGTGTCTCTATGTGTGAATGTTTTTCTTCTATTGTTCCTTTTTGTTCTGTTGCATTGATGATGATGATATTCTTCTTTCTACATAGTCGCATATATTGTTGAATAATTTTGTAATTATGAATAATGTTATGATGTTCTGGGGAGAATGTAATGTGTTAATGAAGAAATGCAATTATCAAAGAAAAGAACAATATAGCCCTAAGAAAAATTAACATGGTATCAGAGTTGGGCTGAAGAAAAGTCATGTAGATCACCTGTATGATGACACCATTGATGGATGCAAGAGAGGATGGAGGATACCTAAAAGAATTCTAGGGTTCGAAGAAAACCTTAGGCAATTTGTGTATCACGATTTAATGGATATTATGAGGTTAGGGTTTCAGAGAAACCCTGGTTTATAGAAAATATATGAGATATGAAATCTAGCATGGTCAAGCTCTTGTTACATATTTGTTGAAGCTCTATATGGGATAGTTTAAGGCAACATTGTCATATAGGAACTGTATAGTGATGGTTCTTAAAGGTTGGTTCAAGAGGGAGGTGATCACCTCTCATTGAAGATAAGTAATTTTCGATATATGATGCTTCTTTATGCCTTTACTTTTGTTTATACTTATGCATCCGATTATTATTTTGATCATTACTTATACTTCATGCATGTATATTTGAGTATTTGGATGTTTCTAACCTCCTTATGAGTTGTGATAAGTGGGTCCTTCTTGAGGATCATGGCTAGTGCAGGAAGAGAAGAATTAGTGAATGAGGCACATGATGAAAAGGGGACAAAGTGTTGCAAGTTGCCTATGTAATGTAGAAATTCCTTGTAGATTCAAACTGCAAATTGTAATATGCAAAAATAATTTACTTGAATCTACTCTACTCATCAGCGGAAACAATAAATGATTGATGAAATCACGAAGCATATAAGAGAAATAATTCAATCACACATAACACAATGATTTTCTGGGGAAGTCACAGCTAAAAATCCCTGCTATTTGTATATTGCATTAATAAGAAAATATGAGAAGATTACAATGCTTTGATCAAGCCCAAGCAACCTCTATACTATCTCTAACTTACTGATTTGATAATCACCCTATGAGTGACCTCAGTTAAAGACTTACTGAATAAAGGTATTACGGACTCATGTGCTGGTGTGTGTGTCTATGTTATTTAAGCAACAGATCGGTCAGATTGCAAATACACAGACACTTGAAATGTAAAGACAGCAGAGAAATACAACAAGCAAATACAAGAACACAAAAAATTAATAAGGAGTTCAACCTATCCTCTAGGGCTACATCTCCGGTCCAGCTCTCAGTGGTGGCCTTATTTTGTTGTGTCTTAAGCAGAGAATTACAATACAGGAGCTCAATATGAGTCACCTGAAACAGATTTGCTTGGCAGGGTGGTTCTTGGATTCCCCAAGCCACTAGAGTACACAGACTCTATTTCCTACCAGCTCTTTGACCTCTCGGGTCTGATAGATCCTCTCAGGGATGGCTTGAATCTCTCAAGCTCTCTAGTGATCGATGCTACCTTTGGTCAGCTCGGTCCTCTGTCTTCTTACTTCTTTTGCTTCATTATCTTTCGCCCTCTTCTCGAGGTTTTTCTCTCCCTGTCTCTCTTTTTCCTTGTCTTTTGTCTTCTGTTCATGGCTTTAAATCCATTCGTTCCCATGCCTATTCAATTCCTCTTCCACCTCCGTCAAATCACCTTCTGCAGGTGCGCTTGGAGTTCTCTATTCAGCATCATCACCATCTCGCAGGGAGTGGCAACATGTCCTCCTGTAACTCGCGCCAGCCTGCTTCGTCGGTTCAATCCTTCGGTTACGTCGTGGAATGATTCTTCCTCCACCGTGGCGATCAAATCGGACCTCAAATCTTTACAAACCGTGGCTTAATCCCTCGTCGATTTCGCTTCCCCATTGGGCGCGATCTCAACCGTTAGATCTGGGGTCTCCAGAGTCGACGCCATACGCACGTTTCGCGCGGTTGACTTGCTCGACCGTTAGCACGCGATCAACGACGGTTTTCTCTCTCCTCCACTTGCCACACGTCGATCGTTGAGTGGGATCACTTTGCTTTCATCCAAAACCTCTTACTGTTCAAGGAGCCCCCGATCAATACTGCTAGTTTCTCAGAGCACGGGTCCTGTGTTGTAGCTTTAGCCTTTTTCGCCTTTCACCCTTCGGTTCTTCAGCTCTCCATGTGACCAAGTGCTCGGGGCTTCTCCATTTTGATCCTTTTCACCCAGAAATGCGTGATTAGTGCTAAGCGTTAATCGCACATCAAAAACCACCTCCATTTCCCAATCTGAGCCTCCCAGGGGCCAATTTCACCTCCCACGTAGTCTCCATGGGCCTCAGTCAACGCGCTTTCACCGAGGTCCTCGTCGTTCCACGCTGGCTTCCACTGTCACTGGTTTGAGGTGTTTTTGATCGATGTTCCTGAATTCTTTGATGTTTTTCCTGACCTGATACAGTCATGGTCCTTCTGACAGTTCTTTGTGGATCCAATTTGGATCACGACCTTCCCACTAAAAAAGATTTTTGACCACCAAAAGTTGGTTTTCAAGCATCGACTAAGTGAGTGTATTGTTTTCTCACTTGTCCAGTCTCAATCCACTTTGCACTACTTGGCTTTGAACCTTTGAGTCCAATCCTGAGGTACTCCACATCTCCCTTACGCGTTGTCCTCACCTTCCTATCCAGCACTGTGTCTTCCTGCAATTCATTAAGATATTCAGGTAGCGGGTCACCTATAGAAGGCAATTGACTTTGCTCTTCAAGGTCCTCGATAATTGAAGGTTCAAGAAATCTCAAGCAATCTGCATTTACGACTGAGTAGATGTGCATGTAAGCTGGTAGATCAAGGCAAAAAGCATTTTCACCAATCTTTTCAAGTATCCTAAAGGGCCCATACCTGATAGGCTTTAGCTTTTTACCTTCACCTTGCATCCTATCCTTACTAATATACAGTCAGGCCTGGTCACCAACTTGAAAACTATGCTCCATCCGATGCTTGTCATGCCTAGCCTTGTATTTGGCTTGGCTCCTTTACAGTTGTTCCTGTATTTCTTGGTGGATCTCCTAGATCTGTCCAATGAACCTAGTTGCCTTATCCACATCACTGTGTCCATCAACCATGGTATCTTTACCAAAGACAAAATCCAAAGGAGACCTTGGTGTGAAACCAAAACAGGTTTCAAAAGGAGGTCTCTATGTAGAAGAATGATTTGCTTTGTTGTAAGCATTCTGCACATAACACAAGTGTTCATCCCAAAGCTTAGTATGTTTGCAACAATATCCTCTCAGTAACTGGATCACTGTCATGTTAACTACTTCTGTCTGGCCATCTGATTGTGGATGAAAAGTTGTGCTTTTCTTTAATTTGGCGTCCATCAGTTCCCACAAACTGGACCAAAACTTCCCCACAAATCGAGTGTCTCGATTAGATACAATGGAAGTGGGTAATCCAAAATGAACCCATACATGTTTAAAGAATACTTTTGTAGTCTGTTCAGTTGTAATCTGTTTATTACAAGGTATCAAAATACATGTTTTGCTGAACCTATCCACAACAACATATAGATAATCATGACCTTTCCTAGATTTAGGCAATCCTCCAACAAAATCCATGGAAACACTTTCCCAAGGGTGAGAAGGTACTAGAAATGGAGTGTACAAGCCTAGTTTTTTGTTGTTGGGCTTGCTTTTAGCACACATAGCACACCCTCTTACATATCTAGAAACTGTCTCATTCATTTTTGGCCAATAACAAAACCTTTGTAGCTATGCAACTATTTTACTTACCCCAAAGTGACCTGATATCAGAGAAGTGTGTGCTTCCCTAATTATCTTTACTCTCTCATTTTGTGGAATGCAAAGTTTCCCACAATGGTATAAGATTCAGTCCTTCACATGATAATCCAATTCTTCTACTCTTTTGCCTTGACTCAAAGTTGCATATACATCTTTAAAGTCCATATCCTGAGCATATTGTTCAATGTAGCTTTCATGTAGTATATAATTATGTTTAAGTATGGTGGATGCATTTATAATGGGTCTAGATAACATGTCTGTAACTCTGTTATGTATGCCCTTTTTATATCTAATGACTAAATGAAACTGTTGTAGAAAACCCATCCATCTATAATGTCTTGATTGTTGCAACTTAGTTTGGGAGTGAAAATATTGAAGTGGTTGATGATCAGTATGTATTACTGTCTCTTTGCCCATTAAGTAATGTTTCCACTTTTTCACACTCTGGACTAATGCATACAATTCTTTATCATGTGTAGGATATTTAACTACTGCAAGATTAAAAGTCTCAGAATGATAGCCTATGGGTTTACCGTGTTGTGTCAACACTGCTCCCATGGCATAGTCACTGGCATCAGTTTGGATCTCAAATGATCTTTGTAGATCTGGCAGTGCTAGTACAGGTGTTGTACTAATCTTTTCTTTCAAGGTGTTGAAGGCTTTTTGATGTTTTCCTCCCCACTAAAACACCTTGTTCAATCCTATTAAAGCATGTAAGGAAGTTGCAATTGAGCAAAAGTTAGAAATGAACTTCCTCCAATATTATGTTGCTCCTAAGAAGCTTCTTACTTCTGTAGCAGACTTGGGTTTAGGCCAGTTTACAATGACTGCCACTTTAGAGGGATCTATTTTCAATTCACCTCCCCCTACTATATGACCCAAGTAGTTTAGAGATGTTTTGCCAAATTCACATTTTGAGAGTTTAACATAATTTTTTTCTCTTTTCAAAACATCTAGTGTCTACTTAACATGCTTTAAATGTTCTTCCCACGTTTTACTAAAAATCAGAATGTCATCCAGGTACATAATAACAAAATCATCAAGAAAAGGTCTTAGTAAATCATTCATTAATCTCATGAAAGTAGCAGGAGCATTGGTCAAGCCAAAAGGCATAACCAGCCATTCATACAATCCCTACTTTGTTTTGAAAGCAGTCTTCCATGCATATTTCTCTACAACTCTGACCTGATGGTATCCACTATGCAAATCGAGCTTGGTGAAATAAAGAGCTTCCTTCAATTGATCTAAAAGATCATCTATGCGAGGTGTTAGCGCTTGAAATTTCACCTCAGGCTGAGAAAGGTAAACCTCAAGGCTACATCAAACCATTTAGCCTCGTAGCTAGCCCTACGGGGCAGGAGAAGGCTCTCTCCAGTCAATCTCGGCAGATCTTCAATGGGATGAGATGACCAACAAGGTAACACTGATATTAGGCTAGTAAACTGATTAAAAAGGTTGATTTGGGGTTTTTGGGTTTTTGGTGGCAAATTGAGGAATTGCAATTTTGGGTACGGGGATTTGACATAGTTTCTGCAGGGGGTTCTTTGGGGCGAGGTAGGAGACCGAATTGATGCCTTTGATTTAGGTGAGTGGATGGAAAAGACCGGTTAGGAGCTAAGGAGAGCAAATAATACTTTGAATTCTCCTTAAACAGTAGAAAACATAGAAATTAAACAAATTTAAAAGCAGAGCATGGCAAGCATGAATTCTTACTTTAACACTTCATTTGTTTAATATGCAGAAGGAAAGAAAGGAGATGATCACATAAACACACTTACAAGAACATCAAGAAACACACCATCAACACATGAGTCCACAAGAATCCCAAAGATGACTGCAAAACCCTGGTCTTCCTTAGCCAAAAATTGCAGAGATACAAGTGAAATAATACAATGATAGCTTCTCCCTCAAGAGTCCAACCATGAAAATGAGCAACAAAGTACATAATATAGATGATCTAACCTCTTTCCCTGCCTCCATGGGTTGAGCTCACTATCCTAGGAGCTGTTTCAACCACTTCTAAACTAAGCACTACAAACTAGGCAGTCAAAACAACTTGCCTCTATAAACTTGGAAACCAATTCATACATTACATATTTACCCATTACATGAATGAATCTTCTAGAAGTGTTAAACAAGAGTAAAAGTGTCTTAGAGTTACAAAAATTACATCAAAGGTAATCATCTTCAACCCCAAAAAGTCAAACTGAGTCAAATCTGCGTTTTCTGGGCTGTACAGTGCAATCTGGCAAAAAACTGCCTGACAGGTCGCGCCCCCCTGCCTGACGGGTCGCACCCCTTTGGAGCTCTGTTTGATGCACTTTTAGGTGGAAACATTGAGCAAAAGTGGGCTTGTTGGAAAGGTCTGTGAGTCTACTTTCCAACCCAACTAGAATTTTTGAATTTGGAGTTCATTTTCCCTGTCAAAAACCAATTCTCCCAAGACAGCTTTCTGCAGTTCAAAAAAGTGGCAGAAAGTCAATTTTTTCATGTATTTTGACCTTCTGGAGGCCCAAAACTCCATAAAAACTCAAGTCCATCCATGGGCATATGTAACTTTGCATAACAAATCAGGAAATGCTGAGTTTTTGTGAAAAGGAGTTGTCATGACAAAGGGTCTCACCGAGGGTGAGACCCGTTAAAGAGCCAAAACCTGTAAATTACCAAAAAATGCCAAAATTACCCAAAATTCTAAAAAAAAATTGGGATTTGAGCTGTGGCTAGGCTATTGAGTGCCATGATCTTTGAGTGAAGCCTCAGCCAAGATACGGAATGGATTGGTCTTCTTCTTCCCTTTTAGGGCCTCGGACAACCGCCTTTGAAACATCTTCATTTTGGCCTTGCACACATGCATTCTTGCCCAGTAATGGTTTTTCATGTTCCTTAGCAACTTTTTATCTTGGTTGGCCTTAGCCAACAGCCTCTCCAAGTGTGTGTTCTCCTGGATAAGCATAGACTCTCGGTCAGCAGGCAATGGGTCACCGGGTCTTCTACGGTTTAAGGTCCGGTCACTACGAATCCTCCATAGCTCATCAAGTGCTTTCTCTTCCTCCAACTGTTTGTTACGCTGCTCCAAGTAAGTGATGGTCCATTGGGCACCCTCAAATCTCCTCTGCAAAGCATCATTTTCAGCTCTGAGATGCTGAATGATCTCCTTTGCCTTCTGGCTAGGAGAACTGATCTCAAGATCAACCAACTCAACATCGGGAACTCCTGATGGACCCTCATCAAGCATGGGCTCTTTTCCCCTCTCTGGTACCTGTGCTGGTGAAGAAAGCGAGGCCCCTTCCATCTGATGTGGAGATAACACTCGCTGAGCTGCAGATGAAGGCGAGACCCCTTCCACCTGCTGTGGAGATAGTACTCGCCTAGCTGCTGCAAATAAGGCCCTCGGGCCTTTCTGGTATGTAACCAGAGCTGAGGAGATGACAGGTCCAATGACAGGGATGTCATGCTGGTGTGATGGTCCTCCCTCCTCGTGAACAACCTCAGGATGTGGCTGTGATGGTGCTGTGAAAAACTCACGAGAGATGAACTCCTCCCATGAGATGCCCTGCTGAGTCAACTGATGCAAGACTATGAGCTGAATCAAACCATAATGACATAGGCTCCTGTACTACTGGGCCAGGGTCTTCCTCTGTAACATGGGCACCATCCTCTGAATGTTCTGAAAGAAGAAAACTGGGATGTTCATCATCCTCACTTGGGTGAAGTGCATCAAGAGGCGAATGTGATATGATTACACCTGTGAAAATCTGCCCTCACAGGTAAAATAGTGCATAATAAGCCTCATGATGGGAGCATACTCGTTCCGGAGAAATCTGAATGGAAAAACACCCGCCAAATGTCTCATGAATGGTGGCTGGACATAAGGCTCAAAGTGAATAGTATCTAGCATCTTGCGCTTATGCCACACCTCACCAACATTAGGTATCCCTGTAGCATGTGAAATCACCTCGGGTGTCAATGTAAAGTCCACCCCTGCAAGGTTGACATGTCCATCATGCAAATGTAAAACAAAGAGGCGGGCAACTCTCTGTGATGTTGAATCCGAGAGATCCTCTCACAAAACTGATAACAAGACATGTACTGAAAATAAGTGACTGCCATAGGACAAGCCTGTAATTCTGCCAAAGAGGTGGGCTCCTCTCGCTTATGATGTCCACCCTTACCACCCTTACGAGGCTTCCTCTGTACTTCAACCTCTGTAGATGATGAATGGTCATCACTTTGCTCATAAGTCTCGGTTTCTGACATGGTTTAGGAGCAAAGTGGACAAACTGTACTACTATCTTTGCCTGTAAAAAGTGCTGAATTCTATGTTGTTTCAAGGGGAAAAAGACATGAGGTAAATGTTAGGGGAGGGACCTTTTAACAAGGAATTGGGAATATATAAATATAACAGGGAATTTTTAAGGAAAATGTTGCAAACCATTATGCATATAGGAATACATATTTCAGGGATATTGGGAAATCATTTGCAAAGATCACTGCATATGGGAAAAAACATGTATGAAAGTGAACATGAGAATATGCATACATGTATTAATAGGGGAGATAGGGAAACATATGCACAAAACTGCTGACATATTCACCAACATTTTTATTGTTTACACATGCATATGGTGGAGGGAAATTAGGGTTTGAATTTGTGATGCTTTGGGAGAGGGGTAGGGTTTGCATTTTTAGTGATTAAGGATTGTTTACACATGCATATGGTGGAGGGAAATTAGGGTTTGAATTTGTGATGCTTTGGGAGAGGGGTAGGGTTTGTATTTTTAGTGATTAAGGAGAGGGGAGGATTTTTATTTCATTTATAAAATAGTATGGGGAAAAAGAGATATACATATAAGTGTGAATGAAAGGGGAAGGAGGGAAACAAATACAAAGGAAAAAAAAAAACACCTTGAAACAACACAAACCCCAGCACATTTTGCCCATTAACATTGCAGTCATATGAAGAGGTTTCACTTGCAAAATTTTGATCATTAAACATGTTCATGATATCCACCATTCATAACCAGCAACCAGTCCATGTTTAGAACACCTACCTCAAATGATTTGATGGCTTGGAGGGCGTTTGAGCGAATTTGTTTGGAGTTTGCAGAGATACAGTTCAACGGGTCGCGCACCATGCCCAACGGGTCGCACCCCTCTGACGGGTCGCGCCCGTTGTTTTTCTGCACTGGAAACAACCCTCTGACGGGTCGCGCGCACCTGACGGGTCGCGCACCTAGCCTGACGGGTCGCGCACCAGTCTAATGCCCGAAATCACTCTGTTTTTTCTCCTTTCTCTCAATTACTCTCTCAAACCTCTCTTGCAAGCGACTAGGATGCACAATGAGAGTGATAGGAGGGAATTTGGATTTTATAAGTTTCATTTGAAAAAATTTCATTCATAAACCCACTTTCTAATGTTTTCTTTTTGACACTTTATAACACTGACTTTTTGGTTTCTTTTGTCCTGAATTTGACTCATTGAGTGCTTTGACTTGATTCTTTTTGCAGGTAGATCATCTGAGGGATCTTGGCAAGGGGACCAGGGTTGCATTTTGTTCGCTGAAGACCTTTGAAATTTCATCACTTATTTACAAAAAGTTGAAAAATGACCCTTGCTTTAAAAACAGAGTTTTTAAATCCAAGGTGAAGATTAGCTGTACCAGATAAGAAATCTTGAAGAAACACTTTTACAATCATCCCTCTGGCTTGCTGAATACTCATTGATTTTTCAGACACATGACCCTGTAAACATATTTGACCAAATCCCTAGACCTAGGAAATTGACCTCAAGACAAGACAAGACAAGCTTGAAAGAGTTAAATGACTGAAATGACCTGAACCAGCAATGCCAAGAGGGGTACAACACACTAGCTCCTCCATCAGGGTTATGGCATGCCTAACGGGATGCAAAAATTGACACTGATGAGACACCTACTTATGCAAATGCAAAGAGATTTGATTGCTGATGGAGGGTTTCAAGACCGACACTAACATTGGCTCCAATGGGGATGGTAGCTCCTTGGAGGTACCAAGAACCTTAGACTTCTGGGAGAGCAGACCAGTGCCTTATTCATTGGGCGATGGAGTCAACTTATACACACATGACCAAATTTGAAACAACTTTATTTGACTTGGACAATTGACTGAAATCCTAGACTAACTCTGACACTAACTCACTTACTTTATGCAAAAAATGAACTGACTGAAACAACTTGCAAAACTCACACCAACTAATCACCATTTTCAGAATTATAGCCTTCGCCGCGGGCCCCAAACTGAAGATGGGAGATCAGTTTCACACTTGCTGCAGAATGAAAATAAAATGGTAATTACAATGAGAATGATTAGAGCAGAAAATGCTCAAGCATGATACCTTTTGAGCAGCCGGCCATTCACCGACCCACCGGGACATTCATTACCGTTCATTTCTTTTAGAAGAAAAGCATTTGGACCACTGTATGCTGCAATTTTGTAAGGACCCTTCCATAAGTTGTTGAATTTTCCATGCTTCCCTTTGTCTTCATTGCGGGCATCCCATCTTAACACAACATCATCGATCTGAAAATCATCTGCTTTGACCTTTTTGTCATAGATTTTCTTTATGCGCTCCTGCAATTTAGGGAGTTCTGGTGAACCTCTTCTCGTGTCTGTTGTAAATGAATCATTTGACTGATCCGTCGTTGCATAGGATCCTCCTCACCTCCAGCTTCTTGAAACAACTTGGCTACTGGAACACTAAGTGAAGTAGGAAACACTGCATCTACTCCATAAATCAGTTCAAAAGGTGACATACCAATTGACTTCTTTTGACTTACCCGATCAGTCCATAATGCATTTATTAACTTCTTGTGCCAGCTCTTCTTATTTATTTCCAGCAATTTCTTTATGATGTTTACTAGAGATTTGTTCGAAGATTCAGCCAGCCCATTACCTTGCGGATGGTAGGCGGTTGAATGCCCCAAGCTGATGTTATATTTATAGCAAAAATCAACCAACTTCTTCGATTTGAATGCTGCTGCGTTATCTGTAATCAACTTATGTGGACAGCCGAAACGTGACAAGATATTATTTTCAAGAAAAGAGATAATTACCGAATCCGTAGCTTGCCGGGTGGGAATGGCTTCAATCCACTTTGTGAAGTAATCTGTGGCGGTCAAGATCCATCGATGCTGCCCGGAAGATGCTGGGTGGATTTCGCCAATAAAATCCAAGCCCCACTGCTGAAATGGTGCGCTGATTTCAACCGGCTTGAGAGGCAATGGCTGTAATTTCTGCTTTCCTTGAAAAATTTGACATTCATGACAGCTCTTTACCACTTTATACACATCAGAAAATAAAGAAGGCCAATAGAAACCAGCTCTCAAGATCTTATTAGCCGTGGTCTTCCAAAATAAGTGACCCCCACAGTCACCTTTATGGAAATCATCTACTGTTGTCTTAGCTTCCTCTTCGACCAAACAGTTCAGCAAGATGCCACCGGGATCTTTCCAATAAAGTGCAGATTTGATGATGCAAAATTTGGCAGCCTTTAGTTTCAATGTTCTAGCTTTGTTTCTAGGCATGCCAGGAGGTGAAGATAAATTTCGAAGCACATAAACTATATCAGCATACCAAGGAGAAGACACAAAGATATCAGACACCTGTAGAACTGAATTTTCTTCCTCTTCATCGGACAAGGCAGCAATCAAATTGATATCAAGGACATGAAGATTTGTTTTAGCCATCAACTTAGCTAGACCTTGACCTTTAATCAACTTGGTAGGCTTAATTTCTACATCATACTCTAATAGTGCAGCGATCCACTTACCCCTTCTTCCTTCCGGTTCCGTTTGCACTAAAACATCCTTAACAGCTGCATTAGGAACATACGCTAAAATATGAGAATTCAATATGTAAACCCGGAAATCTTTCAAAGCTTTGATCAGCGCCAATGCTTGCTTCTCAATGATATTATAATTTAGCGCTCCGTCTCTTATGACGCGGCTGAAAAAAGCTATGGGCCTCTCAACTCCATCCCTTTTTTGCATCAACACGGCTGCCAATGTATGCTCAGAGGCAAATGAAAACAAAATGAAATCCTGTGTATAATCTAGGCTGATCAAAGTTGGGGCTGAAGATAAGATTACCTTTATCAAATTAAAAGATTTCACCGCCTCTTCGATCCATTTGAGCTCGCTGTCCTTCTTGAGCATATTGGTTATCTCTCTAAGATGTTCAGCAAGATTGGGGATGAAACGACGCAGAAAATTCAATTTACCATTGAAGGACTGAATTTTTTTTCTTGCTCGGGGTTTCTCCACTTGCTGAATTACTTCCACTCGTGCAGGATCTATATGAATGCCGTCTTTAGAAATGATATGGCCCAGCAGCTTGCCTTCGCTCATAGCAAAAAGACTCTTTTTCGGATTCAATGAGATGCCATATTTTCTGCACTTTTGAAACACCTTAGTCAAATGAAACAAATGCTCTTCATCTGATTTAGAAAACACGGTCAGATCATCAAGATAAACAACTAAAAAGACATCTTTCTCATTTGCAAAGGCCATGTCCATTGCCCGCTGAAATGTGGCACCCGCGTTCTTCAATCCAAACGGCATCTTGGCATAATGAAATGTACCCCATGGAGTAGTAAATGTTGTCTTGTCACGGTCATCTTCGTGCACCAAAATCTGATTATATCCGGAGTAACCATCAAGCAATGACATCCTAGATGCCCCCACAACCTGCTGCAATATGTGGTCCATTTTGGGCAGCGGATAATTGTCCTTTAATGACACCTTGTTCAGATTTCTGAAGTCTATGCACAAACGAATCTCACCGGTCTTCTTTCTCACGGGCACCAAGTTTGAAATCCAATCAGAAAACCGGATTGGCACTATGATTCCGGACTTATACAACCTGTTGACTTCCTTCTCAATCAATGGTAGCAATTTAGGATTAATTCTTCTCAACTTTTGCCGGAAAGGCTTTTGATTTGGTTTTATGGGAATGGTATGCTGAATGATACTTGTGTCATAAGTTTTCAAATCTGAATAGTCCCATGCAAAAACATTAGAATACAGAGACAATAATCTGATATACTCTTGCTTTACCTTAGGCGGCAATGCTTTTGAAAGCTTCACCATCTTTGGATTCGCAGTTGTCCCAAGATTCACATCTTCAACTCCTTCGTCCGTTGGCCTCAAAGTTGGCTTGCAGGCCACATCATCTTGATCGAACAATTCTTCCAAAGGAATCAAACCTTTAGGAATGTAATTGTCCTTGAGCTGCAACACATCCATCTGATTTACTCCTTCAGCTTCCGTGTCTATCGAAATTTCTTCGAATTTACCCTCAACTTGCAGAAAATCTTTGATTTCTTCGTCATCTTAGAAAACCTGCCAACACCTTTGATTATCTGGAACTGTAGGACGATGCTTCACATATATCTCAAACTTATTGCTGGAATTCATGGGTATTTTCGGATTACTCGCTGCCTTAACCAATGCATCCGCAACACCATTTTGAATCCGGGGCACACATGTCAAAGTATGTTCAGAAAACCTCTTTAAAATATCTAAGACAGCATTCCGATATGCTCGCATACGAGGATGTTTGGCCTGAAATTCACCTTTCACTTGCTTGATAACTAACTCAGAGTCGCCATATACCGCTATCTTCTTTGCCTTCAACTTCCGAAGGATTTTCAGACCAGCAATAAGAGCTTCATATTCCGCCTCATTATTTGAACAATCAAATGCCAATTTATAAGAACATACCCGTACCTTGCTTGGAACTTGATTTTGGGCTGAAAATGGACTTCGAATCCACACACCTATACCGACACCATCGCTGCCCACTGCGCCATCAAAATCCATGGTCCAAAGACCATCCTCGTCATCTTCTAAGTGCTGAAAATCTGATTTTGATGCATGCTCTGCTTGCTGCCCATTTGTTTCAGCAATTGGCCTTATGACAACAGATCTTTCTTCACTTTCCTTTCTCAAAACTTCCCTGAAATTTTCTGAAATGTCTGGTATATCTTCTACTTGGACTAACTGACTATCTACCTCATTGAAATTCTCCGCAAACAAAACAAAAGATTCTAAATCTGTTTGTACATAATTTACAGGATGATTGACGGGCTTTTCCTTACTAGTGATCATGTATTTCATCTTTTGTTCCCGATATAACTTCCTCATTTGACCGAAAACTGGAATTGTAGCATATGAAAAATCAAGCTGAAGTGTACCTTTGAGTTTGGCTCCCCATGATCTCGACAGCAACATGCCAAACCGCGGAGGAATATCCGCCACCACTACATCCATCAAAACATTCTTCGCTGGAATTTGATCTAGACTCACCACCAAGTCTTTGATCAAGCCAATACATCTTACCCGGCTGGAATCAAACGAATACAAATCATGATACTTCCTTGTGATGTCAAGTCCCAGCTTCTCCATAATCGTTTTCGGCATCAAATTATGCGAAGCTCCCGAGTCAAACATGGCATTGTGCAACACAAACTCATGCAAACGCAAACTGATATAAAATGGAGGAACATCACTTTCGGGAGACTCACCATTTAAAGCTGGCCCAAAGATCAACTCCGGCTGATCATCTTGTACATTCACCATGTCTAGCATTGGATCGAAATTCAGCAATTTGGAAATTTGGCCTCGGTAAGTGCTGTTCTTCATGACCTCCGTCAAGGGAATAGATATTTTCAACTTTGCAATCTCATTCTCCAAACTGAAAACTGGAAGCTTCTCACCTTCTTTTGCCGGATTATCTCTTTTTTCAGCTTTATCCTTCGGTGCATTTGATGGCTGATCTATCTTAGCTGCTGGTGATGATGGAGTTGTTGAAGGACCGACTATGTCTTTTCCTTTTGAGGAAACCGAGTCATTCTTTGCTGCAATGTCTTTCTTTTTCTGCACGGGATTTATAGGAATAGCTCGGCTTCTCAATTGCCTTTGCTGTCCTTGCTGAGCTGATAAAGCGTTCAAGTACCCTCTTTGATATTCTTCGGATTCTTCTTCAAGTATTGCATCGTTTGACAAAATATAATGCTCATCTTGGGGAAAGACGGAATTACTCACCAATTCATCTTCTTCCGTAATATATGTGGGCATATCATCAGGAGTGAAGAAGTGATTTTCCTCTCCAACATTATCACCTTCATCTTCAGATTCTTGGCTAACAAAATTCTGTTGAAAGGGTGGTTTCATTTGCTGCTGAACTGCTGGCTCTTGTGCCTTTGTTTCTCGCTGTTTGATCCTATATTGTTGTTGTTGTTGACCTCTGAAATTAGGATTACAAATCTGAGGCTCCGGCTTGTCAATAGTAACCTTTTCAAATGTCCTTCTAAGCTGCTCAAGTTCACGGAGAACAACCTGATTTGATGTGGATGCTTCCTCCTTGATTGTGACTCGCTTTTCTGCCTTCATCCTTGCTCTTTTATCATTCAAATTTGCCTCAATGCTAACAACAATTTTCTGCATTTCCTCCAAGGTAGGTGGATCTCTGTCTCTCAATGAATACACCATCTCCGGATCAAAACCATCCGGGAACTTAAGAAGTGCTGATTTTCTAGATGGCCTCAAATCATCGGGAATAGCATTATAAACTGTATTGAACCTGATTATGTAATCTTGAACAGACTCACCCGGATTACGCTTGAGGTTGTTGTATTCGACATTAATTTGAAGCGGATCCTTTCTGATTTCCCACCGATCTAAAAACTAATTCTGAAGTGCTTCCAAAGTAGTAATGTTGTTAGCTGTCAAACCTCTGAACCATTTTCTAACTTCTCCTGCAAATGTTTGCACGAACAACCGCATGGTGACATCTTCCTCATCTAATTCATATAGATCAAAGAATGTGGTCATCTTGTCGATATGCTGCTGAGCGGTAATACTTTGTGGAGTGCCATCAAACATGGGGATTTTACTTTGATAATCAGCTGGCATATCATGAATATTTGCAGGCAAAACCAGTGGGGCAAACCAAGCAGCCATTGCTCTAGGAGGGGGAGTAGGATGGGTATGAGGAGGTGGAGCTGTGATAGCAGGGATTATAATAAGAGGAGGTGTAGTTTGTGGAGTTGGGGGAGTTGGAGGAGTAGGAGAAGAAGGAGGAGAATCGACTGTTGATTCGGGATAGGTGATTATAGGTGAAACTGAAACATAAGGAGGATAAGATTCTTCGTGAGCCGTGATAGTAGATCCAATGTGCTCAGAGATATTCTCAACAAAATCAGCAAGGGTAGTAGCTTGAACACGTGACTGAAGATGTCTTAAGATGAATTTTTCAACCAATTTATTATGTCTTTCAAACTCAATAGCAGCTGCAAAATCAAGGTCAAGAACTAGAGAATCGAGCGCACTTTCAGACTTAGCTTTAAACAGAGACAACTCAAAGCTTTCGTCAAAATCTAACTCTTCAAGATAATAAAAAATAGTTGGGCATGAATGAGATCTGAAAATGGGTCTAGGATCTGTAGCCAGCTTGTTTTCTCAAAAAAAAAAACTAGGAAAGAAAAAGCATTCAGCCTGTGAAAACTCTCAACCTATCATCCACGGCTCAGAGTTAACAATTATACTGGGATAGGATGTCAATGAAGCGCTATGTTCACAAGCTCACAGAGATAGACTGAAGCAGCGTTTATCTACTTGCGCTGATGTAAAACAAGAGCGTTTTCGAAGGCTACCTGGCGTAACTTCAGGCTCCATCTAAGACTTATGAAATAACACGTCAATGAGCAAAGGATTAGATGTTCTCCCCAGTATGGTCACCAGTATGTTAGCGCTTGAAATTTCACCTCAGGCTGAGAAAGGTAAACCTCAAGGCTACATCAAACCATTTAGCCTCGTAGCTAGCCCTACGGGGCAGGAGAAGGCTCTCTCCGGTCAATCTCGGCAGATCTTCAATGGGATGAGATGACCAACAAGGTAACAATGATATTAGGCTAGTAAACTGATTAAAAAGGTTGATTTGGGGTTTTTGGGTTTTTAGTGGCAAATTGAGGAATTGCAATTTTGGGTGCGGGGATTTGACACAGTTTATGCAGGGGGTTCTTTGGGGCGAGGTAGGAGACCGAATTTATGCCTTTAATTTAGGTGAGTGGATGGAAAATACCGGTGAGGAGCTAAGGAGAGCAAATAATACTTTGAATTCTCCTTAAACAATAGAAAACATAGAAATTAAACAAATTTAAAAGCAGAGCATGGCAAGCATGAATTCTTACTTTAACACTTCATGTGTTTAATATGCAGAAGGAAAGAAAGGTGATGATCACATAAACACACTTACAAGAACATCGAGAAACACACCATCAACACATGAGTCCACAAGAATCCCAAAGATGACTGCAAAACCCTGGTCTTCCTTAGCCAAAAATTGCAGAGATACAAGTGCAATAATACAATGATAGCTTCTCCCTCAAGAGTCCAACCATGAAAATGAGCAAGAAAGTACATAATATAGATGATCTAACCTCTTTCCCTGCCTCCATGGGTCGAGCTCACTATCCTAGGAGCTGTTTCAACCACTTCTAAACTAAGCACTACAAACTAGGCAGTCAAAACAACTTGCCTCTATAAACTTGGAAACCAATTCATACATTACATATTTACCCATTACATGAATGAATCTTCTAGAAGTGTTAAACAAGAGTAAAAGTGTCTTAGAGTTACAAAAATTACATCAAAGGTAATCATCTTCAACCCCAAAAAGTCAAACTGAGTCAAATCTGCGTTTTCTGGGCTGTACAGTGCAATCTGGCAAAAAACTGCCTGACAGGTCATGCCCCCCTGCCTGACGGGTCGCGCCCCTTTGGAGCTCTGTTTAAGGCACTTTCATGTGGCCAAATTGAGCAAACGTGGGATTTTTGGAAAGGTCTGTGAGTCTACTTTCCAACCCAACTGGTATTTTTGAATTTGGAGTTTATTTGCCCTGACAAAAACCAATTCTCCCAAGACAACTTTCTGCAATTCAAAAAAGTGGCAGAAAGTCAAATTTTTCATGTATTTTGACCTTCTGGAGGCCCAAAACTCCATAAAAACTCAAGTCCATCCATGGGCATATGTAACTTTGCATAAAAAATCAGGAAATACTGAGTTTTTGTGAAAAGGAGTTGCCATGACAAAGGGTCTCACCGGGGGTGAGACCTGTTAAAGAGCCAAAACCTGTAAATTACCAAAAAATGCCAAAATTACTCAAAATTCTCAAAAAAATTTGGGATTTGAGCTGTGGCTAGGCTATTGAGTGCCATGATCTTTGAGTGAAGCCTCAGCCAAGATACGGAGTGGATTGGTCTTCTTCTTCCCTTTTAGGGCCTCGGACAACCGCCTTTGAAACATCTTCATTTTGGCCTTGCACACATGCATTCTTGCCCAGTAATGGTTTTTCATGTTCCTTAGCAACTTTTTATCTTGGTTGGCCTTAGCCAACAACCTCTACAAGTGTGCGTTCTCCTGGATAAGCATAGACTCTCGGTCAGCAGGCAATGGGTCACCGGGTCTTCTACGGTTTAAGGTCCGGTCACTACGAATCCTCCATAGCTCATCAAGTGCTTTCTCTTCCTCCAACTGTTTGTTACGCTGCTCCAGGTAAGTGATGGTCCATTGGGCACCCTCAAATCTCCTCTGCAAAGCATCATTTTCAGCTCTGAGATGCTGAATGATCTCCTTTGCCTCCTGGCTAGGAGAACTGATCTCAAGATCAACCAACTCAACATCGGGAACTCCTGATGGACCCTCATCAAGCATGGGCTCTTTGCTCCTCTCTGGTACCTGTGCTGGTGAAGAAAGCGAGGCCCCTTCCATCTGATGTGGAGATAACACTCGCTGAGCTGAAGATGAAGGCGAGACCCCTTCCACCTGCTGTGGAGATAGTACTCGCCTAGCTGCTGCAAATAAGGCCCTTGGGCCTTTCTGATAGGTGACCAGAGGTGAGGAGCTGACAGGTCTAGTGACAGGGATGTCATGCTGGTGTGATGGTCCTCCCTCCTCGTGAACAACCTCAGGATGTGGCTGTGATGGTGCTATGAAAAACTCACGAGAGATGAACTCCTCCCATGAGATGCCCTGCTGAGTCAACTGATGCAAGACTATGAGCTGAATCAAACCATAATGACATAGGCTCATGTACTGCTGGGCCGGGGTCTTCCTCTGTAACATGGGCACCATCCTCTGAATGTTCTGAAAGAAGAAAACCGGGATGTTCATCATCCTCACTCGAGTGAAGTGCATCAAGAGGCGAATGTGATATGAGTACACCTGTGAAAATCTGCCCTCACAGGTAAAATAGTGCATAATAAGCCTCATGATGGGAGCATACTCGCTCCGGAGAAATCTGAATGGAAAAACACCCGCCAAATGTCTCATGAATGGTGGCCGGACATAAGGCTCAAAGTGAACAGTATCTAGCATCTTACGCTTATGCCACACCTCACCAACATTAGGTATCCCTGTAGCATGTGAAATCACCTCGGGTGTCAATGTAAAGTCCACCCCTGCAAGGTTGACATGTCCATCATGCAAATGTAAAACAAAGAGGCGGGCCAACTCTCTGTGATGTTGAATCCGAGAGATCCTCTCACAAAACTGATAACAAGACATGTACTGAAAACAAGTGACTGCCATAGGACAAGCCTGTAATTCTGCCAAAGAGGTGGGCTCCTCTCGCTTATGATGTCCACCCTTACCACCCTTACGATGATTCCTCTGTACTTCAACCTCTGTAGATGATGAATGGTCATCACTTTGCTCATAAGTCTCGGTTTTTGACATGGTTTAGGAGCAAAGTGGACAAACTGTACTACTATCTCTGCCTATAAAAAGTGCTGAATTCTATGTTGTTTCAAGGGGAAAAAGACATGAGGTAAATGTTAGGGGAGGGACCTTTTAACAAGGAATTGGGAATATATAAATATAACAGGGAATTTTTAAGGAAAATGTTGCAAACCATTATGCATATAGGAATACATATTTCAGGGATATTGGGAAATCATTTGCAAAGATCACTGCATATGGGAAAATACATGTATGAAAGTGAACATGGGAATATGCATACATGTATTAATAGGGGAGATAGGGAAACATATGCACAAAACCACTGACATATTCACCAACATTTTTATTGTTTACACATGCATATGGTGGAGGGAAATTAGGGTTTGAATTTGTGATGCTTTGGGAGAGGGGTAGGGTTTGCATTTTTAGTGATTAAGGAGAGGGGAGGATTTGTATTTCATTTATAAAATAGTATGGGGAAAAAGAGATATACATATAAGTGTGAGTGAAAGGGGAAGGAGGGAAACAAACACAAAGGAAAAAAAAAAAAAACACCTTGAAACAACACAAACCCCAGCACATTTTTCCCATTAACATTGCAGTCATATGAAGAGGTTTCACTTGCAAAATTTTGATCATTAAACATGTTCATGATATCCACCATTCATAACCAGCAACCATTCCATGTTTAGAACACCTACCTCAAACGATTTGATGGCTTGGAGGGCGTTTGAGCGAATTTGTTTGGAGTTTGCAGAGATACAGTTCAACGGGTCGCGCACCACGCCCAATGGGTCGCGCCCCTCTGACGGGTCGCGCCCGTTGTTTTTCTGCACTGGAAACAACCCTCTGACGGGTCGCGCACCAGTCTAATGCCCGAAATCACTCTGTTTTTTCTCCTTTCTCTCAATTACTCTCTCAAACCTCTCTTGCAAGCGACTAGGATGCACAATGAGAGTGATAGGAGGGAATTTGGGTTTTATAAGTTTCATTTGAAAAAATTTCTTTCATAAACCCACTTTCTAATGTTTTCTTTTTGACACTTTATAACACTGACTTTTTGGTTTCTTTTGTCCTGAATTTGACTCATTGAGTGCTTTGACTTGATTCTTTTTGCAGGTAGATCATCTGAGGGATCTTGGCAAGGGGACCAGGGTTGCATTTTGTCCACTGAAGACCTTTGAAATTTCATCACTTATTTACAAAAAGTTGAAAAATGGCCTTGGCTTTAAAAATAGATTTTTTAAATCCAAGGTGAAGATTAGCTATACCAGATAAGAAATCTTGAAGAAACACTTTTACATTCATCCCTCTGGCTTGCTGAATACTCATTGATTTTTCAGACACATGACCCTGTAAACATATTTGACCAAATCTCTAGACCTAGGAAATTGACCTCAAGACAAGACAAGAGAAGCTTGAAAGAGCTAAATGACTGAAATGACCTGAACCAGCAATGCCAAGAGGGGTACAACACACTAGCTCCTCCTTCAGGGTTATGGCATGCCTAACGGGATGCAAAAATTGACACTGATGAGACACCTACTTATGCAAATGCAAAGAGCTTTGATCGCTGATGGAGGGTTTCAAGACCGACACTAACATGAGGAACATGATAATGATTTTTTATTGTTATCTTATTCAGTGCTCGGTAGTCGATGCACATTCTCCACGAGCCATCTTTCTTTCTCACCAAAACGATTGGTGACCCACATGGTGATGTGCTAGGCCTGATGAACCCCTTCTCGAGAAACTCCTGCACCTACTTCTTGATTTCAGCATTCTCTAAAGCAAACAACCTATACATCCCAATGTTAGGCAATGGAACATCTTGCTACAAAATAATATCATGTACTATTCCCTTTTTTGGGTGGCAGACCTTTAGGTTCTTGAAATAAGACATCATACTCTGAAACAACCTTTTCTATATCAGCTTGTTGTTCAGCATTACATCCCTCAAATACATTGGTTTTATCAAGTTTCTTTTCCTTTACAACCATCAGTAAGAATTGTTTGCATGAATTTATCATTCTTTTCATCTGCCCTGAGTTTATGAGAGTATAATTATTCTTGAGCTTATGAGCTCTTACAAAGTATTCGATTCCATCTTTAACAAGCAGATACTTGTTCTCAGCTCTATAGAAGATAGCCTTTCTATCATACAAGTAAGGACTTCCTAAAACAATTCCACATATATCCAAAGGAATTATGTCTAAATCAACCTCATCTACAAATGTTGTCCCAAAAGAAAACTTGAGTTTGCACTGTCTAGTCACTTGTAGTTGTGCTTTGTCATTCAACCATCCTAATGGGTATGGTTTCTTGTGAGGTGTAGTTGCTAATCCCAATTTCTTTACAATTGCTTCAGAAATTAAATTTACTTCTGAGCCACTATCAAACAGAGTATCAATATTTTGATTTTTGGAAATAACTCAAATATGGAAAAGCTCATGTCTTTTTCTCTCATTTTCTTCATCAATAACAGATTGAGCAGAATTACTAGTACATGCTCTAGAATTCTTACCTTTTATACCTGTGGCTGCAATAGTTGTTTCATCTCCCGAGTCTGACCCCAAATATTTTTGAATAGCTGCAACATTCTTCTTCTTCTTTCCCTTGGACTTCTTAGGTCTCAGCTCTGGATGCAGAATCCAACAATTCTCATCATCATGCCCATCCTTTTTATAGTGAGTGCATGAAGCTTTGCTTTTCTGTGCAGTGTTAGCCTTCCTTGCTTTCCACTTCTACTTTCTTTTCTCCTTGCTCTTGCTTACATTGGGTTGGGATGGTCCCACAACTTCTGGATTTCCATTCTTTCCTCTAGCTTCTAGATGAGTAGCTTGTACAGATACCTCATCTATACTAGTGGGATTAAACATGAGGATGGTATGCCTCATGTAGCTGTGTAGACCACCAATGTACTTCAAAAGAGTCTCTGGTGAGTCTAGTGATATGCCCAACATCAATGCTCTCCTTCTAAATTCTTGAGTATACCCTTGCACACTTTTCCATTTCAACTGCCGAAGAGTTTGCCAACTCATCATGGCTTGTTGCATGTAAGCCGATGGATAGAACTGCTTCTTGATTGCAGAAAAAAATTCACTCCAGACAGAGATAGTCTTACCATGTCTTTTCATATCAGCTTGGGTTCTGCCTTCCCACCAAACCAAGGGAGTGCCTCCTAAGCGTAGGCTTGACAGTTGAATCTTTCTCTTGTCTGAGTCTATGTTTTTTACTCTACAATACACATCAATTTGTCTAATCCAATTGTCCAAATTTTCAGCATTTAACTCTCCATCATATATATCCAAAGAAAATTTAACATCTAGCTTGATCTAAGATGATTTCTTATTATGCATAGGGCTATTAGGAGGTGTGAGAAAGCTTTCCTCTTTCCCTTTTCCCTTGGAGTGGTCATGGAAATGAGACTCATATTCTTCTTTATCTTGTTTAGAACCCGAGGAGTCTTCATCCTTATGCTTTCTAAAGTCCTTATACATTTCTTCTACCATAGAATTTATAGCTAGGAAACTTTCTATGAATTGAGGGTCTGGCCCCACAGAACCTTCCTCTGACATTGTCTTCCAAGGATAGACTATCCCAATTTCAGGATTAGTTTCCACCAACTCTCCTTCTGCTAATTTGAGCTTTGATCTAGTGAGCCTTCAACAGCTAAACCAACACAAGCTTGTCTAACCTTACAACCTAAAGCTCTGATACCACTTGATCTCATAATCACCCTATGAGTGACCTCAGTTAAAGATTTACTGAATAAAGGTATTACGAACTCATGCGCTACTGTGTGTGTCTATGTTATTTAAGCAACGTATCGATCAAATTGCAAATACACAGACACTTGAAATGGAAAGATAGCAAAGAAATACAACAAGAAAATATAATAACACAAGAAATTAATAAGGAGTTCACTGTATCCTCCAGGGCTACATCTCCAGTCCAGCTCTCAGTGGTGGCCTTATTTTATTGTGTCTTAAGCAGAGAATTACAATGCAAGAGCTCAATATGAGTCACCTGAAACAGATTTGCTTGGCAGGGTGGTTCTTGGATTCCCCAAGCCACTGGAGTGCACAGACTCTGTTGCCTACCAACTCTTTAACCTCTAGGGTCTGACAAATCCTCTCGGGTCTAACAAATTCTCTCAGGGATGGCTTGAATCTCTCAAGCTCTTTGGTGCTTGACGCTACCTTAGGTCAAATCAGCCCTCTATCTTCTTACTACTTTTGCTTCACTGTCTTCCGTCCTCCTCTCGGGATTCTGGTCTCTCTATCTCTCTTTTTCCATGTCTTCTGTATTTTGTTCATGGCATTAAAGCCATTCGTTCCCGTGCCTGTTCAGTTCCTCTTCCACCTCCGTCGAATCGCCTTCTGCAACTGTGCTTGGAGTTCCCTGTTCAGCGTCATCACCAACTCGCAGGGAGTGACCACATGTCCTCCTGTAACTCACGCCAGCCTACTTCGTCGATTCAATCCTTCAGTTACGTCGTGGAATGAGTCTTCCTCCATTGTGGCGGTCAAATCAGACCTCAAACCTTTACAAACCACAGCTTAATCCATCGTTAATTCCACTTCCCCATCGGGTACGATCTCAGTAGTTAGATCTGGAGTCTCCAGATCCGACACCATACACACATTTCATGTGGTTGACTTGCTCGACTGTTAGCGCATGATCAGCGACGGTTTTCTCTCTCCTCAGGCTTGCCATGCATCGATTGCTGAGTGGGATCACTTCGATTTCATCCAAAACCGCTTAGCGTTCGAAGAGCCCCCAATCAATACCGCCGGTTTCTCAGAGTGCTGATCCCGCCTTGTAGTTTTAGCCTTTTTCACCTTTCGTCCTTCGGTTCTCCGGATCTCCACGTGACCAAGCACTCGGGGCTTCTCCATTTCGAGCCTTTTCTCCTAGCGATGCGCGAATCAAAAACCACCTCCATTTCCCGATTTGGGCCTCCCAGGGGCCAATTTCACCTCCCACGCAGTCTTCATGGGCCTCAGTCAACACGCTTTGACCGAGGTCCTCATCGTTCCACACTGGCTGCTACTACCACTGGTTTGAGGTGTTTTTGATCAATGTTCCTGAATTCTTTGATGTTTGTCCTAACCTGATACATTCATGGTCCATTTGACAGTTCTTCATGGATCCAATTCGGATCACTTTCTCACTACTTCCTAGGAAAGCCTTGGATGAATACAATATTCTCTTCTCAACCTACACAAATATTTTCTATCCATTGCCTAACTGACTGCCTTTGGCCAATACTTAGCCAAATTCCTAGCCTTCCAATATCCTACTTTCTTGTGTTATTCCCCAAGGAATTAGCCCCTATTTAATGGGTAAATTCCTCAATTATGAATTGAACAATCCTCATAGGCCTTCCTCTAATTGCATGTACCATCAGTTTAATTTAGATGATTTTACAACTAATAATACATTGTCCCTGAACTCCAATATCAACTAGGTCTTTCTCTAATCCGACATGCATGAATTAATTATGAGTGAATATTCAATTTACTAGTTGATCACTTCAGGCAGCACCCCACTACTATAGACTACAGCCCACTACTGCAGGTTGCACCCCACTACTGCAAGCAATGTTGCACGAAGTGGGGACACAGAAGCGTCATTTTCCAAAAATCTAGGAAGCGAAGCATCTATGGAAGCGTCTTCTATATATATATATATATATATATATATATATATATATATATATATATATATATATATATATATATATATATATATATATATATATATATATATATATATATATATATATATATATATATATAGATATATATATATGCATTTATACTCAAAACAAACATCCCAAATAGGTGGAAGCGTCCAGGAAGCATCCAAAACAGGCAGAAGTGCGCTTCCAAATTTTGGAAGCGCACTTCTGGGGATGCTTCCTAGATGCATCCGCACGAGACGCGCTTTGGGCCTTGGAACCGGGGCGGGGGGACACTTCCTGCAACTATGACTGCAAGTTTCACCCCACTATTACAAGAAGCACCCCACAACTGCATGTTGCACCCCACTACTGCAGGCTACACCCCACTACTGGACCTCCCACTAATTCCTCCATCAATTGGAACTAGTTTAAATGACTTTAACTCAGTTAGATTGAATTAAATAATTACAACTCAAAATAAACCCAACTAGTGCTCCTAATTGTAGGAAACACTCTACATGACTCTAGTTAGACCCTTAACTCGAATTAAATGAGCTAACTATGTCAAATTAAATTAGTTAACTATTACAAGTTGTCATGAGATGTGGAATTACAATTTAGTTCCCAATTTAATTCAAGGAAAAATTAAATTAGGATTTTTCTTGATGTTATTTTTAACATTTCTTCTTGTTATTTTCAACACTCCCTCTCAACAAGAAATGAATTCAACTCTATCCTGATCTGGTACCATAGGAATGTTTTGCATGCAACTCTTGTCACTGTTGTTGTTGCTACTACAACATCTGCAACTAAAAATCATCAAAACAAAAATAAACTGAATCAATTGTGTCTGCAACTGTCTACTGGGAAAAACTATGATGTTGTTGACTCTTCTACTAAGCCTCCTTCTTTGCTTTCAACTCTTCTCTTCACTCCTCAGTATCTTATCGACATTGATCCTCCTTCTACTGAATATTGTGGGCCTGCGTAGAAAGGTAATGATCCATGAGACAAAAAACACCTCAATGGGTCCTGCCCAAATTTTTGCATTCTTGGGACTATTGCTTCACATCTCCCCACCTCACACCTGAATGTATGGCTGCATGTGTTCCCTCTAGCCACTTGGATCAGAATTTCCCCCTACTAGAGGTCTCTTCTTGAGTGGATGTATCCACTCAGTCTCCTCTATGCTTCTCCCATTGTGGTTGCTCCATAACTTGTTGAGGTTGCTTCTGAGGTTGCATGTTGATAGGTATTTCATGCTCCCTCTGAACCACCAAGTCTCTAGCATTTGCCTTAATCCTCAAAGCTTTGCATGCATGAGCTAAATTTGATATACTTATTTTGTTGTTGTTACTGCTCTATTGTTTCTTTCGCATTGTTGTTACAACCACTGCAGAAATGAGTCTGATCTCCCTAGATCTTGAAGTACTAATTTCCATATGACTGCTCCCTCTGAAACTAAACTCCCTCTAAGTTTCAATCTCCATATGGGAAATTGCACTGCTCCTCAATCTACCAATATTAATTATCACAACTGATTGTTTTGTCACTAAACATTGGCGCGTTGATCTTCCCACTAGCAACCTTCTTTATCCATTAAGAAGTCTACACATAGGGTCTTGTTAACGGTGCTAGACCCACCAACATTTAGGGGATCTCCCCGATATGAAGTCCCAACTAGACCTCACACTATTTGGTTTAGGAGTCACATCCAGTATGATGGCTCAGTTTACATTATCTTAAATGTTTGCCTTAGCTCTTACTTGTCAACATGAGAGAGTGATATGCCTTGTCTTCGAACAGCGAGGTTCGCATGCCTGGTGAGTGCTAGTGTTAATTGTGTCAAGGTGTTTTCACAACAGAGAGAGAGAGAGAGTGGGAGTGAATCTCCAGTTGGAAGGGAGGAAGTCCCAACTCTGTCAGAGACACACAACACAACAGGACATGCACAGCTTCTGGAAGATTAATCCACACGGATACGGAAATCACAACACACAAAGGAAGATAGCACATACAACACCCATCGGGTAGTCGCGCAAGTGCGACGGTCGTTATAGTAGGTTTACGTGAAAGGGTATGTCTGATGTCCGGGGAGGTAACCAACATGGGAAAGACAACATTAACAAATTATACAACACATTTTCATAAATATATGTATTAGAATAGTTGAATGATTTTAATTGTTTAACACAAGTTAAAGCAACATGTATTACAAGTGTTCAAGATTAATTCTTACAAACAGTTACAACACATGTGAAAACATGTTGGCCTATGAGAAGGCTTCTGAATTAAGTGAAAGTTCCAAGACACATCGATACACCATACATCACTAACCCCATAGGCGGGGTGTTGGAGCCACTACTTGCTCCTCAAAGAAAAGATTACAGACTCTCAAGGCTATGTGGGAGGAGCCAAGGTGAAAATTCCTTTGCATGTACAAATGAGGGGGTATTTATAGCCAAGGGTGAAACTAGCCCTTGTGACTGTTCAACTTCCCTCATGACTATTTGACTTTCATGACTTTTCAGATTACATGACTCTTCAGATTACAAGTGGGTCTCTTGGAATTCCACGTTACATTACATTGATTGACAACAGTATGGCCCACAGTAGTGATGTGGCTGACATGACTCATGACACAACTCGACATGACAGTGTTGGTATGTTCATGCTGCTGCTGGTGTGCATGTCGAGCTACAGTGTTTCTAAGTGATGGATGTCCTCTTGGTGTATCACAGCTTCACCTCCACATGACAAGGTGTGTGAAGTCCTTGATGGTCATTGGGTTTGTTTGATGTTGCATGTGCACGTTGCTCCTTTGCCTGAACTTTGGCATGCTTGACAAGTTCATCCATTCGTGAAAATATATCCTCGTATGTTCGCTCGTCCGTCCGTCCACGAACAAATCCTTTCATGTTTGTTCATTTGTTCATTTGTGAACACATATTTGCATGGCCATCCATTCACGAACTCATATCCTCGCATGCATCGATTGTTCGTCCAATCGTGAACACATCCTTTTGCATGTACTCTCCTTGTTCATCCCATTTTTCATCGTGTCATGTTTTTTCATGTACCTGTATCTATAGTCACTCATGATGAGATGACATCAAATCCATAAACCTCCTAATCTACCTTGATGCATGGTCGTTCGCTTTCGAATGCAAGTGATCGGGAGAGAAGACAAGGTTATGAAACTACACGAGGCAAATTTCAAGCTTGGATGCGAGCTCTGGGCACTGCTGGTGAAAATTGCACAAAGGTCACTGGGAGACTGAGAAATACAATCTCAGTCAGCAATGACTATCTGTAGGATCTGGCTTGGCTAGAGGGAAGATCTGCACAATTTCCAGAGGGAAGAAGTTTGGGCAGCAGAGGGCCTTGGCAGAAAAAATGTGCAATTCCTGGAGGGGGCTAGTTTTAGGCTTGGAAAAAAAACTACACAATTCCTGGAGGGAGCTAGCAATGGGCTACAGGAAGGCTTGGCAACAAAAACTGCACAATTCCTAGCGGGAGCTAGTAGCACGTTGCAGGGTTGCTGGAGGAAAAAACTGCACAAATGTTGGGAGGCTAAACCGTTGGACACCTCTGTGAATTTTCTGACCTGAGTGGGATGCTGAGCTGCTAATGGGCTTGCTCAATAATCTGCACAATTTTTTGGGTGAGTAGTTAGTCAGCTGATTGGGTGGCTGGCTAGAAAAATTGTGCAATTCCTAGAGGGAGACAGGGATGGGAATTGGGTGTATGTCCTGCCTATCTACACAATTTCCTCAGTCAATGTAGCGGGCAAGGTCTGTAGCTTATGGGAAATTTTTTAGGGTAGTGGGTCCCTGAGTGACTGCCCAGTCAAACTCTCTGTTGACCAGTAGGAGGGTTGGTTGATCATCTTGTGGGTAGCACATATTGAAATGGCTTGTTAGACACTTCTGCGTTGTTCTGGGTGACAGTTGGTCGAGTTGATTGCAAGGTGGAGGTCCAATTGTTAGAGGGTGGTCCAGTTGTCATAGCTTCAACAAAATGACTAAGTGTGTGAGCGAGTGAATTATGAATATGCAACCTTTCGAACACACACTCACATGCCTCAACGACAAGACGCCTCAAACCATCAAGGCAACATATGTTCAACATGACTGACCGACGGTGCAAGCGAAAACCGCGACACTTGTGATAGATCGTTGAACAAATG
The DNA here is from genome assembly GCA_031772625.1 of Pinus tabuliformis. Taxonomy (NCBI): domain Eukaryota; kingdom Viridiplantae; phylum Streptophyta; class Pinopsida; order Pinales; family Pinaceae; genus Pinus; species Pinus tabuliformis. Next base: position 716,158,291 of record CM062820.1, read on the forward strand.
CAATGACACTTGCATAAAAATGCATACAACTTTGTGTGTGAGTGTGACAAATGTTTACATAGTGAACACAACATGTACACACAAAGTGGAGACTTTTCACACTACCAGAACATGGTTGCAAGCGTGGCATTAAGACCAACATCCAAAAAGTTTTCTGTTGAACGGTCAAGAAAAGATGGTGTAAAGACTCATACAAGCCCACGATGTGAGCCCGAGTGCTTGCAAACATCAAGTAAAAGCTCAAGGGAGGCTCTAAAATTGGATATAGGCCAAAATTTTGGAGGGTGTTGCAGCTACTATAACACTTGGCGACACACTGAAACAATTCCATCTTCTATGTTTTGGTTCATTGACAACACAGGGCCTTAGTCTTTCAGGGAGTATTGAATCATTGTGTGGGTTACTTTGGCTGCCCCACTTACCCCATGGACAGACATGGTTCACCTTTTTCCAACTCAGTTAAACATAACAAAATTTTCAACTTGATCATAGAGTTTCGAAATCAGGAAGGGTAGTTTTCCTCACAAGTTAAAAAATTTCAGAGTATAAGTTTTCATCTCTGGTGTTTCTTCACTGTCAGCAAGCCTAGATAGTACCTCGATGAAGTCACGCAGGAACACACACATTGCTCCATTTCCAGCGAGCTTGGTCAGTACCTCGGTGGAGTTGCATGCTTCAACTCTATGCATAGGAAGCCTTTCTCTTCTTTCACCTTTGTATTTTTTAAAGAGGATTGTGCGTACGAACTTATTTATTTTTGGGGCGAAAGAGGGATCCTGACTTATTGAGAACAGAAGAGGTTGTTCCTTCAGAGAAGCATGTATGACCTATAACATAGGTTTTCTCATTTATATTTTCCCCTTCTATTTTTCTAATAGTTGGATGATCTTGATCACACAAAGTAGAAGACTGAGTACAGGCATGGGGTTACCCAGTGTGGACACAGGTTCATGGTTGGACCCAAGCTTCCCTTATAGATGGCTCGTATTTTCCATCAAGACTTAATTGACTGAAGGTTACAACCAAGCACAGAGAAGATGGACACAAGACTAGCCAAGTGTTGCAGTGTCCCAAGTCATTTCAGATCTCAGCCACATACTCATTCAAAAGCCAGGACTCAATAGAGGGCAGCACTTATTTCTGGAAAACAAAAATAGCAAGGTAGCAAGCAAACAAAACAAAAGGAAAAAATAATAGTAAGCAAAGAAAGCAAAAATAGGAAGAAAGTAAGCAAACTATTTACATGGTGTAGAGCGCAGCCTGGCCTACAAAAAATAGTGTTTGAGATCTTGGTTGTTGACAAGAAGGTTGTAAATCCTCCCATCAAGTGATTTCAAATGGTATGTGTGTGGGCTAATCTTCTCATGGACTATGTACTAACCAATCCACATGGACTGGAATTTCATATGATTTCCTTTGTCTTCATGGGGTTTATCCCATTTCAAGACTAAGTCACCAACATCAAAGTTAGCTTTCCCTACAGACTTCTTGTCAAACCATCTCTTGATATGTTTCTGGTGGAGTGTAAACGTTTATTTTGATTTCATCCTTTCTTCCTATGGTTTTTGAAGTGTGTCCATCCTACGTTGAACTATCTAGCAAGGCTTGCCTTAGGATTCTTGAGACAACTGAAGCGCAGGCAAGTAGATGTTGGGCGGTAGGATGGCTTCTTTACCATAGACCAGGAAGTACGGTGAGGTATTCAGAGAGGGTTTGGGTGTTACGTTGTCAGCGCATAAGGCATTCGTCAAGGCAGAGTGTTAGTTACGCTACTCATATGGTCTTTTTTATTATACGGATAAGATTTTTGTACGTGGATGTTGCAAGACCGTTTCCTTGCGGGTAGTAGTTGGATGAGTGTTTAAGCACAATACCATTTTGTAATGCAAAATCATAAAGCTTTAAAGATGAAAATTACATTTCATTATCAAACACAAGTGATATCGGAACGCCAAAGTGTAAGATGATGTTATGTTGGAGGAAGTTGGTGACCTCCTAGTCGTTCACTTGTTTGAGAGGAACTGCTTCTATCTGATCCAAAATGGATTTTGGATAGACTCATAAGTCTAAGTGTTCCTCATAAAGGAAAATGAAATTCCAAGGAAGTTCCTAGACATAGCCCCATTGCAAAGATATTTTCATTCTAAATCTACTGCAACTTGGATGGGCAAAAATGGACTTAGGATGCAGAAGTTATCACCAAAAGAAGATGGCCTATGTTCTTTAGAAAAAAGAGGAAAAATCCTATAAAATGGGAAAAAAAACCTTATAAAGGGAAATCGCATTGGACTAGGGAAAAAGAGCGGACTTAAGCAGAAAGGGGAGAAACCCCCGATTGCCAATCCCTGACATATCGAGTCGGAGGCAGACATGTGATATGACATAAGGACATGGTCGATGCGATACTGTGATCGCTGAAATCGGTGGATCAACATCAGCAAGGGCATGGTACTTAAGGTAGGACCCTGGGCCAAGTGATATTGCGTTCACCGATATCAGCGTCGGGGGATCGGCGTTAGCATAGGCCATGCCATATAGGAAGACCCCGGGGCTTTGCGATATGCGATTGTGACATTTCGCATCACAATGTCACATCAGAGCAACACAAAGGAGCGGGGCTGATACATACGACTGCGATATCCAAACTTGATGGGATTATAGATGAAGCTTAATATATTTGAGCTCCAGAAAATGAGTTTTTCTATGTATTACGCATTTTTGTTAAATAAACAAAATACAAAGGGAATGCGCCCGATGCGATGAATCCGAACCCAAAAGGGTTTATAAATGCAAATGTATATTATTTGAAGTCTTCCATAAAGCCATTCGACGATATTTTCAGTGTTTTAATGTATTTTTATAAATACAAAGGAAATTTGAATGGGGCGATATAACAGACCCGAAAGGGTTTTATACGTAGCGAGATATGTTTTGAGTTCCGTAACAAGCGGGATTTCGAGTAGGCCATAGGTGGTAAGTGGTATTGGTCAGGCTTTGCCCGAGCCCATACACTAGCCACCATGTGGCTAGGCGTCGGAGAGAGAAAACCACCCTTTTCAGGCATGTAATCTCCAGGCACATAAGCGACCCGAAATTGATAATAACTGTTGGATCAACGATGACTTGCGATAGTGCCTAAAGGTGGACTCGAAAGGAATCTAGGGCGGAATTAATGATTTTTGAAGTCCGATAGACTGCGTTTGGGCAGATTTTCTCGTGTTTCAGTGTATTTCTCTGTGTAAACAGAGAATGATTATTCTGAGGATTTCAAAGGCATTGATGGTCCTTCAGTTACATAACAGGTGGCCACCATTCTTGAAGGTGTTTAGCAATGATTACTAACGCTCAAAGGGGGGTTTGAGCGGACAGAGGCTAGGAGCCAGAGAGCCTAGAAGAGGAAATGAATGGACAGCACCAATTGGCTTAAAAGCCACAGAATGACAGAGACAAAGGGGGCAGTGCTGAGATAGGAGCACAGAAAGCTAAGCCAAAGCAGGAAGCAGAGGTAAAGAGAGCAAAGAGAATGAAGAGCCAAGAGCTAAATCTAAGAGCCAAAAAGTCGAGAGCTTCAAGAGTCAGGGATAAAATGGTATCTAAACCCATTGTTTCTATGTAAAACAATGGAGTTGAGCCAAGAGCTTGTAAAAAGTACTTTTCCATAATTCGAGAGAGCCTAGTTAAGTCAACTAGAGCTCACGGAGACATAACCCAAGAGTTTTGGGTGAACTCCTAATTAAATTGTTGTTCTGTGTGTTTTGTTTTATTGCTGCATTGTTTACTGTTATATATATATATATATATATATAAATGTTGTATCAGCATAATAACAGAGTATTAAAAGCACATAAACAATTCTAAAACAGGCATAAGCATACACCTTATATTCAAGCACATATTTAATTCCGCATTGGTTAATCATAAAGACTTGGGAATAAATAAGCTTTGGAAGTGGGAGAGGTTCTTGTAAGTTAGACAAGAAGCCTAAGTGCCCCATTTTTAGATCAATTTGTATCAGAGCTTGAGATTGATTAACCTCACCTTCGAAGAAGGTTATATCAGAATGCTTGATTGACAGAGCAAAGATTGCTTGTCTAAAAGGTATTTAAACAGTCATAGGTTGATTTTATGCTTGTTGTAGACTGACTATTGTTTGAGTTTGCAGAGGTGAAGGGAAAGTTGTTGATAGCTCAGTCCAAGAAGGACAAGAAGGAAGAAGGGTTGAAGGCATTCTTCTATTCCAAAGGACCCCAAACCAATCCTTGAAGCACAAGAAGTTTGTTACAAAAGGTTGCTTAATAAAGCACTTTATTAATCTTATTTGAAGTTCTTTTGTTCATTGGTATAATGAAAACTTCTACAAGTGAATCCTCAAATTCCTCCTTCATCACAAGACTCTATGATGGAGACTTGAAGCAAGACTTGTTCATCATGATGGACAAGGTGAGAGAAGTGTATGAGGATGGAGGGAAGAGTAGCATACTTAGAGAGCAGTTGAATTCCATGAAGGAAGAGAAGCAATTGCTTTCTGAAAAACTGCAAGAAATGGAGAGGCAACTTCATATTGCAAATATGGACCTGAAAAGGATGCATGAGTTGGAGTCACAACTCTTTGTTGCCAAAGAAGATTTGGTCAAGTATCAGCTTGAAGAAGAGGTAAGCCATTCTAGTTTGTCTTCAAATTCCTCTAAGAATGCTTATATTGGTTCTTTTTAAAAACATACCAAAGGCATAGGTTCCAAGATAGGCTATGAAGGAAAAGGCTTGGGTAGACATGCACAAGGTATTTTTGAGCCAATAATAATTGAGGAAAGGCCTAAGTATTTGGGTCTTGGCTATGGACAAGATTATGGAGAAAGTTCCAAAGCTTCCATGAAACCATTAAAATAGCTCCAAGAAGGAGTTGCATTGTAGGTCTTCAAGAGTATGAAGGTTGTATTAAGGAGGAATGCAATATCTTGAAACATCATTTGCAGGATGTAGGTGTTCAGAAGCACACACTTGAACTAGAAAGTTGGAGAGACTCTAACAGCCTTGAAGAGATTGATGGGGCTCCAAAGGGAGCCACTTCTTCATTTTCTTCACCTCCTCATGAAGGCAATAAAGGTGAAAGAGAAAGGTATAAATTTGGCTCTAATCATCTTCCTTTTGATTTTGCAAAGCATGATAAATTTCCACATAAGCATGGGAAAAGAATTACATGTTCCTTTTGTGGTTTGGATAACCATCATGTTTCTAGATGTTGGAAGAGAATGGCCACATGCAGGAAACTTTTGAAGGAAAAGAAGAAAAAAGCCAAAGGTCCATTGGACAAGGAAAATCATGTTGTCAAGAGGATGCAGATGTGTTTCACTTACTGCCATAAGCAAGGAAATCTTGCTGAAAGATGTTGGACTCTTAATCCAGCAATGCTTCCACAAAAGCTGAAGAAAGTGGAAAGAGAATATGGTAGAAATGGAAAGGAAGATTCCATGACTAATGTATCTCAAGATGATTCACATGTTGATGTTGATGTGCAGACAAAGGTAGTACCTTTGAAAGGGATTCGTGAGAAATGGCTAGAGTTCTTATCCAATTAAGGTTGCATGTCTATTGATGCATCTATTTGAATTTCTTTGTTAATGAGATGCAAGTTGCAGGTTCTTACCAAGAAGGTGAATGGAAAATTTGAGTGGGAGACTTGCTTTATTGTTGCAACATTATATTTCATTGCAGTTTTGAAAGTATAGTGTACTTAAGTGAAAGATGAAGGATTAAATGCATGCATGAGCATGATGTGCATGGACACAAGGATGTTGGTGTTTTCCTTGTTTTGAACATGTATGTGTAATTAACTTGTAGGGTTGATTGCTTTGACATGCATGTGATGCAATGTTGACTTGGGAGAAGTTAATTTGGTCTCAAGATGGAGATAATAATGAAGTGTTTCACCTTTTGAAAAGAGTCCTAATGGTCTTTTTCTACATGCTTGACTTGAAGAGTCATTTGTTTAAAGGCATGTTTTGTGGGCTTGTTATCTATTCCATCATTTGTATGTAGATGTAAAACATGGAGGTGTTCACAAGCTATGAAATCTGTTTCTTTTGTTGAAGCGAGAGTTTAGGCCATCTAGTTGTTGTCTGTATTTCTGTTGTTGTTAACAGTTGTTGTTGACAGCTTGTCAAACAGATACAAATGAAATTTTTGTGGAGCAAATGAACTTCACATTTGTTTGAGCCACCTTAGATCAATCATCAAGGCAAAGAAGTTCAAACCACTTTCTATGACCATTTCAGCAGAAGTTCTGCAAGAAGACAAGGAGGAAGATAGTTCTTCCCAGGAAGACTAACCCATCCAGGAAGGGAAGTGGTCATAGACTTTGGTTCAAAGGTACTATGCAAGGCAAGTGTGTGGAGGTGAAAGAAGAGGGTGTTGTTACTCTCATTTACTATTCAGATCAGTATATCAGTCTTTTGGTGACCAAAAGTTCTTTTAGTGAGAAGGTGTGATCCAAAATGGATTTTGGATAGACTCCTAAGTCTAAGTGTTCCTCACAGAGGAAAATGAAAGTCCAAGGAAGTTCCTGGACATAGCCCCATTACAGAGATCTTATCATTTGGAATCTACTGCAACTTGAATGGGAAAAAATGGACTTAGGATGTAAAAGTTATCACCAAAATAAGATGCCCTATGTTCTTTAGAAAAAAAGGAAAAATCCTCTAAAATGGGCAAAAAACCCTTATAAAGGGAAATCGCATCGACCAGGGAAAAAGAGCGCACTTAAGCGGAAAGGGAAGAACCCCCTAATCGTCGATCCCTGACATATCGAGTCGGAGGCAGACATGCGATATAACATAAGGACCGGGCCAATGTGATACTAGGATCGCCGAAATCAGTGAATTGGCATCGGCAAGGGCATGGGACTTAAGGCGGGACCCTGGGCCGAGCGATATTGCAATCGTCGATATTGGCATCGGCATAGGCCATGCCATATGAAAAGACCCCAAGGCTTTGCGATATGCGATTGCGACATGTTGCACCACAATATCGCATCAAAGCAACACAAAGGAGCAGGGCCGATACATATGACTGCGATAGCCAGACCCAACGGGATTATAGATGAAGCTTAATATATTTGAGTTCTGGAAAATGGGTTTTTCTATGTATTACGCATTTTCGTTAAATAAACGAAATACAAAGGGAATGCGCCCGATGCGATGAATCCGGACCCGAAAGGGTTTATAAATCCAAATGTATATTATTTGAAGTCTGCATGAATCCATTCGATGGTATTTTTAGTGTTTTAATGTATTTTTATAAAACCAAAGGAAATGCAAATGGAGAAATATAATGGACTCGAAATGGTTTTATAGACAGCGAGATATGTTTTGAGTTCCGTAAGAAGCGGGATTTCCGGCGGGATGTAGGTGGTAAGTGGTGTTGGTCGGGCTCCGCTTGAGCCCATACACTAACCGCCACGTGGCTAGGTGCTGGAGAGAGAAAACCACCCTTTTCAGGTAGGTAATATCCAGGCGCATAAGCCACCCGAAATCGATAATAATCGTTGGATCAACAATGACTTGCGATAGCGCCGAAAGGTGGACCCGAAAGGAATCTAGGGTAGAATTAATGATTTTTGAAGTCTGATAGACTACGTTTGGAAAGATTTTCCTGTGTTTTAATGTATTTCTCTATGTAAACAGAGAATTACTATTCTGAGGATTTCAAAGGTGCCGACGGTCCTTCCGTTACAGAATAGGTGGCCACCATCTCTGAAGGCATTTAACAATGATTGCTAATGCTCAAAGGGGAATTTGAGCGGACAAAGGCCGAGAGCCAGAGAGCCCAAAAGAGGAAATGAACGGACAGCACCGATTGGCTTAAAAGCCATAGAATGATAGAGACATAGGGGGCAGTGCTGAGACAAGAGCGCATAGGAAGTAGAGGCAAAGAGAGCAGAGAGAATGAAGAGCCAAGATCCAGAGCCAAGAGCCAGATCTGTCAGCCAGAAAGCGGAGAGCTTCAAGGGTCGTGGATAAAATGGTATCTAAACCCATTGTTTTTGTGTAAAACAGTGGAGTTGAGCCAAGATCTTGTAAAAGGGACTTTTCCATAATCCCAGAGAGCCTAGTTGAGTCGACTAGAGCTCATGGAGACGTAGCCCAAGAGTTTTGGGTGAACTCCTAATTAAATTGTTGTTCTATGTGTTTTGTTTTATTGATGCATTGTTCATATATATATATGTGTGTGTGTGTTGTATCAGCATAACAACAGAATATTAAAAGCACATAAACAGTTCTAAAATAGACATAAGCATACACCTTATTTTCAGGCACATATTTAATTCTGCATTGGTTAATCATAAAGAATTGGGAATAAATAAGATTTGGAAGTGGGAGAGGTTCTTGTAAGTTAGAAAAGAAGCCTAAGTGCCCCATTTTCAGATCATTGTCTGCCGCATGAAGTAATCAGTTGTTGTCAGAATGTAGCGATGTTGTTTCAACGAATGTGGGAAAATTTCCCCAATGATGTCCAAGCTCCATTGTTGGAATGGTTCAATCACTGCAACAGGTTGCAATGGGTCTAATGACCTTCGCATTATGTTGGTGCATCGCTGACAGACCAAACACTTGCAAGCGTAAGCGTGTGCATCCTTGAATAATGTGGGCCAGTACAAACTAGCTACCATAACTTTGTGTGCAGTGGTATTTCCCACGAAGTGACCCCCAGCTGGTCCGTCATGCACATCTTGCAAAATCTTCTCTGATTTGTGTGCCTCCAGGCACCTGAGAAAGATTCTATTGTTGTGCTTTCTGTAAAGCACTCCATGCACCAACTGATAAGCTAAAGCTTTGAGACGTAATGCCCTCTTCTATCTAATGGAAAAGTGATAGGGTATGGTGCTCTGATCAAGGTACTAGCACACATCTACATATCAAGAGTTTCCATTTACAGTAGGTGGTGCTCACACTACATCATACATTTCAATTTCCTGCTCCCAACTAGCGAGCTTTTCTTCTTCCTCTTATGTGTGTACTGCCTCAACTACGAGTCTACAAAGACCATGACCCTTAATAGTGTGAATTGGATTGATGTCAAGATCATACTCTTGCAAGCCTGTTATCCAGTTCACACATCATTCACCTAGCTCTTGTTGTACAAGTAATGAGCGAACTGTTGGGTGAGGCACATAAACTATGCAATGGTTTTTCAGCAAGTAGGGTCTGAAGTGTTTCACCACATTGTATACCCCATATTCTTATTTGTCAATGGCGGGATAGTTTATTTTAGGTCCCTACATTCTTGCGCTCATGAAGGAGATGGGACGTTCATCGTTCAGCTCATCCTTCTGAGTGAGTAATACAACGAGTGAGTCGTCGGAGGCAAAGGTGTATAGCAGGAAGTATTTGTTGAAATCCAGGATGTAGAGTGCAGGTGCTGCAATAGCCTACGTAATATGGGTGAATGCGTACTTTTCCTTCTTGCCCCAGCTATAAACTACATCCTTCTTGATCATGGCTTGCATTGGTTTGACTATCTATGCATAATCTAAGATGAACTTCTGGATGAAGTTTATCTTTCCCAAGAAGGATTGCATCGCTTTCTTGTTGGCTGGGTGAGGGATTTGTGTGATAGTCTAGACCCAATCTGGATCAACCTTGATCCCACTCTTGGAAATTATGTGTCCAAGGAGGTTCCCCTAAAACACTACAAAAATGCTCTTTTTGGGATTCAAGGAAATCTCGTATTTCTAACATCGCTCAAAAATTTTCTTCACATGGCGTATGTGGTATTCTCATTTTCTGGAGAAAACAATAACATCATCGAGGTACACCACTACACTCTGTCCAATGAGTCCACGGAAGGTGATTTCCATGGCGCACTGAAAGGTCACGCCTGCATTCATGAGCTCGAATGGCATTTGTCTATATGCAAACGTACCCCACTTGCTACGGACGGTAGTTTTGAGTCTATCAGGTTTAGCTACTAGAACCTTATCATATCTTGAGAACCTATCAAGTAGAGAAAAATATATGGCCCAGATATTGTTTATAGAATGTGCTCCATAGACGGCACGGGGTAATTGTCTTTGTCCATGGTGCAATTCAAGTTCCAGAAATCAACACACAACCAGATTTACCCCAACTTCTTCCGTGCAGGAACAAGGTTTGAAACCCAAGTAGAATGAAGAACTCTATATATGATCTATGCATCCAATAGCTTGGTGAGCTCTTTCTAGATGAGGGGTTCAAGTGACGGATGTTCTTTCCTCAGCTTTTGCTGATATGGATTGACCCCTTCTTTGATCAAAATGATGTGTTGTATTATTCATGTGTTGTAATTTTTCAGATTGTCATATGTCACGCGAACACATCCTGGTATTGTTTGAACAAGCGGACAAAGACTTGCCGATCCTACTGCATGCAACACGTACCAAGATTGATGAACTTTGAATCTTGTTTTGTTCCCAAGTTGATCAGTTCTTGCATCATGGTAGAGATGTGGGTTCTGTTGTTCCTGGGCCCCTGAAAACATTCTTGCAAGTCATAGAGATTTTCTATATTTGCCACATCCCTAGGGATGAGGTGGCATTTCTTGATGTCTGCCCCAGCTTGCAAATATTGCTCGTTCTCTCCTTCATTTATTGCTGCATCCTTGAAGGTATCAGCGTTGGCCATGAAATAGGTATCTGTTGATCATCATCAAATACGCGTAAATTAGTTATGTTATCCAGGATATATGGTCTATACAAAATTTCAAAAGTAAATCTATCCCTAACTAATGACATTTTAGAAATTGTGTTTGCCAAAGAATTGGCAGCTGCATTATGCGTTCTTGGTACAGCAGTGATATTGAAAGCTTGGAAGTTAGAGATCATTCGCCATACCTCTTCCTGGTAAATTTTGAGATGCGGTGATAAATAGTGAATGGTATTACGTACCTTTCGTACCACTGTTTCTAAATCACTACCACTTTGAACTTGACCACATTGAGGCTAATGGATTTCTGCAAGCCCAACACAAGTGGTTCATATTCAACAACGTTGTTCATGCACTCTAACTCCAAGTGACTCGAGATCAGATGCTTCCTATTGTTTGGGTTGATCAAGACACACTCGGCCCCTGATCCATCATGTGTCTTTGATCCATCGAAGTACATGGTCCACAACTCGTCTATACACAGACCATTTGATGTGCTTGCACTACTACTACTACTACTACTAATGTTAGAATGTACTATATGTTAGAGTCGGTCTAGTAGCCCTCCACCAGAGATCAAAGCTCTTTGCATTCCATGATTAGGTGTCCCATCAGTGTGATCATGTTGCATTCCGTTAGGCATGCCATAACTCTGGTAGAGGAGTTTGTGTCTTTTATTCCCCTCCTGTTTGGCACTGCTGGTTCAGGTTTGCTTAAGTAAATAAAATCTTCAAAGGGTCATTCATCTTGTTTTAACTTTCGAGGTCTTAGGTCTAGGGTTGAGTCAATTTTTGTCTCGAGAGGTCATAAAGGACCAGCAGGCCAGAGGGATGTCCTTCATAAAACATCATTTCAATAATTCTCACTATTGTACAGCTAAATTTTCACCTTGTTTTCAAAACTCTGTTTTTGAAAAACAAAGGTCATTATCTCGTTTTTGTAAAAATTGTCAAAATTTCAAATTCTCCAAATGTTGAAGCGCAGCCTTGGTCTCCTTTGCCAAAGCATCTTAGAAGCTATCCCTGCAAAAATTTTCAGAAGAAATCATCATTTCAACCAATTTTTTTCAAAGAAAGGAAACCAGAAGTCAGAGCCAATTAATTCAAAAAGTGTCAACACTCAAACATTATAAAGTGGGTTTTGGGCAAATAAAAATCAAAAGGGAGCCTATAAAAGCACATCACTCTTCATTAGCAACTCATTTGCCTCTCACAAGCCAAGTGAATCCTTGCAAAGGCGATTTCAAGAGTCATTGAGAAAATTGGGCAGTTTCAGGGGCGCGCTACGCATCAGGGTGGGCACGCTACGCATCAGCACGATTTTCTCAATGTAATTTTGTTCAGGCGCTACGCACCAGAGGGGCGCTACGCGTTGGGCAAGGCGCGCTACGCATTGGGTTTTTCGCCCAATAAACTGCCAGCAAGCTACCAAATCCTTTTTTTTCTCAAGCAAATTTCAGGTAGGCCTCTCCTCCATGGCTAGTTTTGGTTTTGCAAGATAAATGAGAAATTAATATGTTAAAATGCCATGAAAATGAGAAGTTAAAACCCTACATTGCTGTGGAAAATTTAAAGACTTAGTGGTGCTAGGGTTTCAAAGTATTTTGTTGTCCAAGGCTGCCCATTTTTTGATCCCTCTTTTCCCTCATCTTCACCAACATTCTCCTTCAAATTTTCCCATAAAATTTTATAATCTTCCTCTCTAAAATCCCTAAAACCTACTAAATTCCCAAACCCTACTTCACCTTAAAATCCCACAATATTATGATTTCCCATGTTGCCTTCCCTAAATTCCTTATTTATGTTTATTGTCCCTAATTCCCTCATGTTCCCCTATCCCTAACAATCCCCTTGTTTTTATGTCCCCTTGGTGATAGCATTTGAAAAAGTCAAACATCAGTTAATTGGGTGCAAAGTCAGCAATACATTTCAACCATCTTGCCTTCAAAACCATGTCAGAAACCGAATCAGATTATGAGCAGAGTTATGACAATGATTCAACACCGAAGGTAGAAGTGCCAAAGAGGCATCACAAGGGTGGTAAAGGTGGTCAGCATGTCAGGTAGGAGCCCACTTCTTTGGCTCATTTGCAAGCTTGTCCACTTGCAATGACATGTTTTCAGTATCAATCCTGCTTTGGATATTGTGAGCGGATCTCACAAATTCAACATCACAGAGAACTAGTCCGCTTGTTTGTCCTACATTTACACAATGGTCATGTGAACCTTGCAGGAGTGGACTTCACCCTATCACCCGAAATTATTGCTCAAGCCACCAGGATACCAAATGTTGGGGAGGAGTGGAACAAGCGCCAGCAGCTAGACAGATTTCATTATCAACCATATATCAAACCCGGGTGTATGAGACACCTAACTGTTGTTTTTCCCTTCAGATTCCTAAGGGATGAGTATGCACCCTTGATGAGGCTCATTATGCGCTATTTCACTTGTGAGGGCAGATTTTCACGTTTATATTTGTACCATATCCATTTGTTGATGCATTTCACCTGGGTATGAATGATGAACATCCCATTTTTCATGTGCTGAAATATAGAGAGGATGGTGCCCTTAGTGCAAAGGAAGAACCCCGCACAACAACACAAGAGTATATATCATTATGCATTAATCGAGATCATAGTGATGCATCAGTTGGCACAGCAGGGTATTGCTTGGGAGGATTTCATCTCTCGCGATTTCTTCACGGTGCCACAGCCACCCCCTGAGATTGTCCATGATGAGGGAGGGCCTTCACATCAGTTTCACATTCCAGAGCCCGAGCATGTCAGTACTCCAACATGTGTTACATATCAGAGAGGCCACATGGCCTTATTTGCATCTGCACGGCGAGTATTATCTCCACACCAAGTGGAAGGGGTCTCGCCTTCTTCATCAGCACAGCGAGTGTTATCTCCACATCAGGTGGAAGGGGCCTCGCTTTCGACAGCAGCACAGGTACGGAAGAGAGGCAAGCAGCCCATGATTGATGAGGGACCATCAGGTGATCCGGACATAGACATTATTGACCTTGACATCAGTTCTCCTAGCTCGGAGCTAAAGGAGATAATTCAGCAACAAAAGGCTGAAAATCACTTGTTGCAGCAGAATTTGGAAATGGAAAATTGGACAATCAACTACTTAGAGCAGCACAACAAATAGTTAGAGGATGAACACACTCTTGATGAGTTGTGGAGGATCCGAGAAGACCGAAACTTGGCTCGCAAGAGACCCGGTGATTTGACACCTATTGAGCAAGGGTCTATGCTCATTTGGGTGAACACTCATTTAGAGAAGTTGCTAACCAAGGCAAACAGGGACAAAGATATGCTCCACCACATGAAGAATCATTATTGGGCCCGCATGCATGTGTGCAAAGCGAAAATGAAGGTACTCAAAGGACGATTGGCCAAGGCACTAAAACGGAGGAAAAGGCCCGATCCACTTCAGATTTTGGCTGCAACCTCCCTGAAGGAGCATGGGGCTCAATGATACACCCCCAGCTCAAAATTCAGAAAATTTGAAGCAATTTTGGTCAATTTTGAATTTTTTTTTGTTAAAAACAGGTTTTTGCCCTCAACGCGTAGCGCGCCGCGCGCTACCCTAAAAATGGGGAGGTCCATTTCACAAAAAATCTGCATTTTTGGATTTTTCATGACAAATTACACTTGCTCAGCCACTACCAAGACATTTCATTGAGGTTTGGGCCCCCAAAAGGTCAAACAACAAGCAAAAAATGACCTTCTGCCACTTTTTGGACACACAGGAAGCAGTCTTGGGAGATTGCATTTTTTGAGGGGAAACTGGGCACCAAATTGAGAACTTCCACTTGGGCTGGAGATTAGACATCCAGACCTTTCCAACAAGCCCACTTGAGCCTCATTTGGATGCCAAGAAGTGCCCCAAAAGTGGGCTCAAAGGCGCGCTATGCGTTGAGAAATGGCGCGCTACGCATCAGGGAAATTTGCCAGTTTTTCATCTACAGCTCAGGACAACGTAGCTTTTGACTAGTTTTGACTTTTCATGGGATTTTTCACCCTCTTTGATGTAACTAATGTATTTTCATGATGACATGACACTTTTTTACCTATTCTAGAAGATTCATTCATAAAATAGCAAAAAATTAATGAATGAATTGGTTTCCTAACTTATAGAGGCAAGTTGTTTTGATTGCCTAGATTGTAGTGGTCAGTTTAGAATTGGTTGAAACAGCTCCTAGGATGATAAGCTCGACCCCTAGAGGCAAGGAAATGTGTTAGATTGCCTATATTATGTACTTTCTTAGTCATTTTCATGGTTGGACTCCTGAGGGATAAGCTTAGACTGTATTACTCTTTGTATCTCAGCAATTTTGGCAAAGGAAAGACCAGGGTTTTGCAGCACTATTTGGGATTCCTGTGGTGATTTGTGTTGATGTTGTGTTTCTCTCATGTACTTGTAAGTTTTTTATGTGTATCATTTTCCTACTCTTCTCTTCTGCAAATTTAAGTAAATGAAGTGTTAAGGTAGAATTCATGGTTTCTATGCTCTGCCTTTAAGTTTGCTTAATATCTATGTTTTCATCTGTTTAAGGAGAACTCCTGATGGTTTCTTGCTCTCCTTAGCTCCTCACCAGTCATACCTATCCATTCACTTCCTTCAAAGGCATCAAGACAATCTCCTACCTTGCCCCAAAAAGACCTCTGCAAAAACTCTCTCATCCCCGCACCCAAAATTGTTGTGCTCAGGTTTCCAACAAAACCCTAAAAATTTGAAATCAAACTTTTCCTATCAGTTTACTAGCCTAAAATCAGTGTTCTTTATTAGTCATCTCAGCCCTTTGAAAACCTTTTGCCGAGATAGACTCGGAGAGAGCCCTCTCCTGTTCTCGTAGGGCTAGCTACGAGGCTAAGTGGTTTGATGTTGCCTTGGATTCTGCCTTCCTCAGCCGGAGGCAAATTTCAAGCGCTAACACTATACATGTTTATTTTCCATTAGTTGGGTGAGGAAGGAAACCCAACTGCATGTTTGGTGGGGTTGGGGCTGGTAGTGCGTGATAACACCACAATGTTGTTTCCAAGAGGCAGTTGTCGAACATGAGTTCTAAAAAGGCCAATGGTTAGTTTTCTCCATTGATGGCAATGATATTGTGCCTCATATATCTCTCAGATAACACCTGCATTTGATTGTTTTTTCCCTTGTATGGAAGCCACATGTTTGACTAGTCTGTAGCAAACTATCTATTTAGCTTGTTGGACCAATCTCTACTGAGCATTAAGCCATACGCTTCTGGTATGTCCACAACAACAATGTTTATGCACTGGTGAACTCGGTCATCGTGAGATAGTCTTGTGATCATGTCACAAAGTTTGCCAATGGCTGGTACAGATGTTCGATCAAGTTGGATGATTTTCATTGATGTCTTACTCCATTGTCAATTGATCTTCTTGGCAATGGAGAGTGGCATGATGTTGTTTGATGTGCCAGAATCAACCAAATAGTTATACATTACAGTTGAATACTTCGAACCATAGCAAGAATGGAGAGCAAACAGAGTTTGCTTCTTCCATCTAGAGTGTGTTTAGCACAGTTGTGAGTGACCTAGGAGATTTGATTGCTCCCCTGTTGGTAGAGGTTGCACTGTCTGGAGATTATTGCCCCAGTGCACGCAACAAGTTGTCCCGCTAACTCTAGATCTTAGCCAACTTGAACAAATTGATGTTTGCATGAGTTTTCCTCATGTCTTCCACAATGTTTTAATCCAGAGGGGGTATACTAACCAAGGTGTCTGGGGTAAGACTAGTATTCTTATTGTCTGGTGGAGTGTTCTGTAGCTTGTTGCTCATGGATGTACTCTTGTCTGTTGTTGTCTTCCTAGGGTTACTTTACATTTTCTACTTTTGGAAGGCTAGTGGATCAACCCTCCTCATTAGTTTGAGTTTCTACTTGATTTCCCCAACTCTAAGGGGAACCCCTTTACTTCTGAGATTATAGTGCTCATTCTGCTTGGGGGGATGCTTCCTGGTGTTTGCCTTTTGTGCTTCTTGCGCACATTGATACATTTTAATCACTCACCCAGTGGTTGAGGTCTCATCATGCACAACATCTATGTCATCATCAGTGTCTTCCAGCTGCGACTGCGAACTCCTCAACATGTTTTTCATTTGGTCGCATATGGATCCTGCAACTCATTTCCAATCCAAACAAGATCCTTTTGAGTGTTTTTCTTCGTGAAATGAACAAAATTCATTGTTCGTGCAATCATCAACCTAGACACTGAGCTAGATCTCTACGCATTTTTAGTCAATTAGCGTTGTTACTTGATGACATGCTTCCTTTTCTTTGTCTGGGTGGCTGACTACTCACAGATTTTTATGTTGATTGTTGTTTCAGTTCATACACTTATGTTGTCAAATTCTTGACAAGGTGAGTAAGGGTTTCAATATCACTTGTTCCTTTATCTTTACCCTTGCTTGGTGTAGCCTGGGGCTTCCTGCTCGTGTCTCTGGAGTCCTTCGTTAGTTCATCATCCTTGATGAATCCAATCATGTGCAGGTCCTTTTCTACAGCGATTGCCTCTTGGAAATTTTCTAACAGTGTTGGTATGTTGGTTGGCAGTGTGGACATGTATTCATTGATAGTGATAGAGCCATGAGGCTTCATGTCCACTGCAAACTTGTTCAGTATGAACAAAAACCTCTAATAGAAATATTTTACCTTTTCTTTCCCCTCCACCTTCAGGCTTCCCAATTCCTTGAGTAACATGGTTGGGGTCTTTTCATCAGCAAACTTTTCCAAAAACATACATTTGAACATACCCCAGTTCTGTATGGAGTTGACGGGAATTTTGTGATACCGTGTTGTTGCACGACAATCCAAGGTACATGGGAATAGTCTACATGCAACGTCATCATAGCGTACCTCAACTGTGCTATCGAGGTCGAACTTTGTGATCATCCTCTCCGACCACTTCAACATCTTGTGCAAATCCCCCAAGAGAGCCAATGGTCCCTAAGTCATCCATTCCAAATTTTGGTCAGCCATGTCTTCTTGCTCTTCATATCCTCCTCTTATTTAGAATTTGATAGTTCTAGCTCTGAGTCTATTGGTTCGTCTCGGCCTCTGCCTCCTCCGTTTCCTTCCCCTTTGCCTCCTGTAATGAAGTCTGAACCCAATATCACAAGAGTGTATCGTTCTCCTTGTTGGAAGAATGGAGGTTCCTCTCCGTTCTCAACAACATCTGCTAGACCTTCAAGTGTGGTGAGAACTGCTTCTTCCACTGTTGATACTGTTAGCACTTGAAATTTCACCTCAGGCTGAGAAAGGTAAACTCCAAGGCAACATCAAACCACTTAGCCTCGTAGCTAGCCCTACGGGGCAGGAGAGGGATCTCTCCGGTCTATCTCGGTAGGGATCTTCAACGGGCGAGATAACCAATGAGGAAACACTGATTTTAGACTATTAAACTGATAAAAGGTTTGATTTGGGATTTTTAGGGTTTTGGTGGAAAATTGGGGAAAGCCAATTCTGGGTGCGGGGATTGGACACAGTTTTTGTAGGGGGTTCTTTGGGGCAAGGTAGGAGACTGTACTGATGCCTTTAAATTAAGTGAATGGATAGGAATGACCGGTGAGGGGCTAAAGAGAGCAAGAAACCTTCAAGAGTTCTCTTTAGACAAATGAAAACATAAATATTAAGCAAACTTAAAAGCAGAGCATGGCAATCATGAATTCTACTTTAACACTTGATTTGCCTAATTTGCAGAAGGAAAAGTAAGGAGATGATTCACATAACAAACTTACAAGTACAAATAGAAACACACCATCAATACATGTAACCACAGGAATCCCAAAAAGGACTGCAAAACCCTGGTCTTTCTTCCTTTGCCAAAATTGCAGAGATACAATGAGTAGTACAATAGAAGCTTTCTCCCTCAAGAGTCCAACCCTCCAACCTCTGAAAATGACTAAGAAAATACATAATATAGGCAAGCTAACACCTTTCCTTGCCTCTAGGGGTCGATCTCATCCTTCTAGGAGCTGTTTCAGCCAATTCTAAACTGAGCACTAAAATCTAGGCAGTCAAAACAACTTGCCTCTATAAGCTAGGAAACCAATTCATTCATTAAATGTTTGCTATTTCATGAATGAATCTTCTAGAATAGGTAAATAAGTGTCATGTCAACATGAAAATACATTAATCACATCAAAGAGGGTGAAAAATCTCATCACAAGTCAAAACTGGTCAAAGTTGGGCGAATTCCTGAGCTGTAGATGAAAAATTGGCAAACTTTCCCAACAGGTCGCGCCGTGATCCTGAACAGGTCACGCGCCTTTGGAGCTGCTTTTGAAGCACTTCCAGGTGTCAAAATGAAGCAAAAGTGGGCTTGTTGGAAAGGTCTAGATGTCTACTTTCCTACTCAAGTGGAATTTCTGAATTTGGTGGCCATTTGCCCCTCCAAAATCGCAATCTCCCAAGACTGTTTCCTGTGTGTCAAAAAGGTGGCAGCAAGTCATTTTTTGCATGTTTTTTGACCTTCTGGAGGCTCAAAACTTGATGAAATCTCTTGGTAATTTCTGAGCAAGTGTATCTTTGCATGAAAAATCCAAAAATGCTGAGTTTTCCCGAAATGGAGTTGCCCATCGAATAGGTCGCGCGCGGCGCGCGACCTGTTGGTGAAGAAAACCTGTGTTTGGCACAAAAAATTCACAATTGACAAAATTTTCTCCAAATTTCTTGAAATTTGGGCTGGGAGTCCCCAATAAAGTACCATGCTCAGTCAAAGAGGCTTTGGCCAAAATTTGGAGTGGATTGGGCCTTTTCCATCGTTTTAGTGCCTTGGCCAACCTCCTTGGATCTGGCGATTGTAATTTTGACATTTCTCTAAAACCATGACACCTGTGCAAAAAGTGAAGGAGGTTTTTCTTCTTTGGCATGTTATGGAAAAAAACCTCTCTCATTCTTCCCAAATTCATCTTTGATTGCTCTGAAACATCTTTTGAGTGAAACTTATCCCGATGTGTGGAACAAGGGATTTTGCCGAAATGAAGGGGATAAGGGGCTTCTAAATTCTTGGGGAAATTTTTAGGAGTGGGGAGGGATATTAGGAAGCAAGGGAAAGTGGAATCTCAGAGATTGAGTGAGGGGAAGGGGTCCAAAAGGGAAAAACACAGGCCAAACCTAGAAAATTGCCAGGTTGTAGCTAGAAACTAGGGTTTGTGCAAAAATGAGGAATTTGGCGGATCTAAGGGATGGGAAGTGTTTAATAAGGTACATGAAGGATAGGGAAAGGTGTATGAACATCTGGATACAAGTTTTGCTAATGATTTGGCCGTCCAAGAGAAATTAGCTTTCAAAACCCTAGGAGAGGGAAATGACCTTACCTAGGCGCAACTGAAGCATGAACAAGATGTAAAATGACTCATTAGACATTGACATGATAATGAAAACCCTATGAATGATGATAGACTCAGCTGAATAGTGACATATATTGGAATTTGGACAACTTTAGAAGGAGTGAAAGTAAACCCTAGACCTAATGCCTAGTGACCAAATTTTGCTTGAAGACTCACTGAAATGACAAAATTTGACCTTGACACTCTGAGACCACTTTGTAAGAGCATATTTAATCACTGGAGGAAGGCTGGAAAGACTGACACTAACATTGGCTCCAATGGGGATGGTAGCTCCTTGGAGGTGCCAAGAGCCTCAGACCACTGGGAGAGCAGAACAGTGCTTTCAACCATTGGGCGATGGAGTCAAAAACTCAAGCTAAAACGCATGACTGAAAACTGATGACTCGGATGACACAAATTGACTCTCACTCAACTAAAAACTGACTCAATACTTAAACACAACCGACAAACTGGAAATGATGCTCAAAGTAGAGCTTATTCATCAAAAACTACTCTCACACTTTCATTCATCACCTGATCAAGTGAAATGAAACAACCAATGCAACCAAGTAAGTATCCCATCTGTTGTTCGAATTCTCCGCAAGTGCTCACTTATGAACAACAAAAGAGAACTACTGAAAGGCAACTCCCATGACAATTTGGAAACAGATCCATAAAATGATATGAATTCTCTATCCACCTCCAAAAACACTGCATAAGGATCTTGAAATTTATGCACACCGGAACTTAGCTCATCCAATGGGTTACTTCTCGTTTCCTCATACCATGAATGCAAACTTTGATCTGAGCCTTGTGACGAGACCTCTGCTGAAAATGAGAAAGAAACCGGCTGCCGGATCAAATTCATATCAGCACATGTTTCAACCTCACATGTAGTCAATGGAGAAAGACTTTGACTGCAAACCTCATCCAAAACATCAGCTATTGGATCATGAAAAACTTGAAAAGACTGTTGTAATGTATCCATTGAAAATGCATGACATCCTTCTAGCTCTTCATCTTTTTCCTGAGAGATTTTACAAAGATTCTGCCTTATAAATTGAAATGCTTCAAAACAAAAGGGTATAGAATCTTCCTGCATCATCAAATCATGTATTTCATCTTCCACAGCTTCATCTGTAATCTGCCCTTCAATTTCATTTGGTGGTTGCAAATTTGATGCTACAGGCTGCTCAAGAATATTGTTATCTGTCTCATCTTCAACATTAACACTGAGAGATTGCTGATTTGTTATAGGCTGTTCATTTGAAGATTTATTATGCAATCTACCCTTCAAAAACTGAAATGATTCAAAACAGAATGGTACGGAGTCACCTTGAATCATTAAATCATGTGTGTCCACTTCCAAGTCTTCAGCTGCGACTTGACAATCAATGGCTTTCGGGGGTTGCAAATCGGAATATGAGAAGTCTTGAACAAAATTTTCATTGCTCTCAAGATGATTCAAATCAAGACTTGCTGACATTTGATTTCTAATTGCATGGTAGTTATCTCTGATGAACTGAAACGAATCAAAACAAAAAGGCAAAGATCCTCCACTTATTTCAAGATTTGCTGCACTTCCCTCCTCACTGTCATAGCTGATATGTGATGGCTGAACATTATATTCGAGCTGCTGAAAATGAACTTCCTCCTCCCACAAACTAGCTGTTGATTTGCCTGTAAGATTAGCTTTTGTTTGGAGAACATAATCATCATCATACTGATCAAACTGAGGCAAATCATCAGTATAAAACATATCATCAAGCATGCAGGTCATATCAGCAGTTTTTTCTTCGCCAAGGTGATCTACAAAACAATCATTATCAGATGTATGACAACTAGGATAAGAAACAAAATGTTTTGGAGTGGCCATTTGTTCTTCTTCAATCAACGAGCCATGGGATTGAACATCATAATCATTCCTTGGGGTGATCCTTTGCATCATCTCTTCTACTGCACTTAACAAATTGTCAAGCTTCACCTCTAGAGATGTTGATTCGGCCGGATCTATGTTTTTCATCTCTTCTTCTTTCAACCTTGCCCTTCGGATCAGCAGATGAGCCTCTACATTTACTGCACTGTTTTGCATCTCGTGAAGTGTTGCAATATTCCTTTCTCTCAGCTGAAACTCCATCTCCGGATCAAAGGCACCCGGATAGTGCAAGAGAGCAGATCTAGGAGTAGGCCTTATATCAACTGGCATTGAATAATAAACTTGATTAAATCTGGCCGAAAACTGTTGTACTGTCTCCCCTGGCATTCTTTTCAGTTGGTTATATTCTTCTATAATCAAGAAAAGGTTCTGCCCGATCATCCACCTATCGAGAAAAACTTTGACGAACTGCTAGAAATCTGAGATGCTTGCATCAGGCAGGGCTTTGAACCAACTCTTCACTTTGGCTTGCAAAGAAAGAGCAAAAAGCCTTATACTAACATCTTCTTCATCAACTTCAAAAAGATCTAGAAAATTCTCAAAATTCTGCACATGTTGTTCAGCGTTGACATTCTTACATTCACCATCAAACCTCGGCAAGTATAGATCATAGTTTTTGGGGAAAGCATGGAGAACAGAAGGTAAAACAAGAGGTTTATACCGATCTGGAATTTTACAAGGTGTAGGGGTATGTACAGCAGGTATAGAATCAGTCTTGGTTGCTTGAGACTCATCAATTTGAAGATGGTCATCATAAGATTTAGAAGAAAGGTCTTGATCAAGCTCAACGGTATAAAAATCTTTGGTATTTACAATCTTCAAAGGGAAAGAATCAACTGCAGGCCGAGGATCTTTTCTCAAGCATAGTATACCTTGCAAAGCCTTCTTTACATTCTCGGGAAAAGAGAAGAAATAATTTAGAACAACGAACAAAATGTCTTGGATGCAATTCCAACTTGAGTACCTGATCTGTCCATGTTGTCCTTTCATGTTTTTGTTGGTCGGGATCATCCTCCAGTGGAGTCTTTGGATCTGATCTCGAAAATGATTTAGAGTCGCCAAGTGAATGATTTCAGCCTTTCAAGTGTCTGATCGTTGTCCACTATCAACAATCAGATCTGAACTTGATACATGTACTGGGGTAAAATGCAAATGAAGTGTTGTATTCACAAGCTCACGGAGATGGACTGAAGCAGCATTTATCTACTTCCGCTTATGCAAAGCAAAAGCGTTTCGAAGGCTACCTGGCATAACTTCAGGCTCCGTCTAAGACTTATGAGACAAACACATCAACCCACAAACAAGTTTGTTCTCCCCAGTATGGTCGCCAATATGTTAGCGCTTGAAATTTCACCTCAGGCTGAGAAAGGTAAACTCCAAGGCAACATCAAACCACTTAGCCTCGTAGCTAGCCCTACAGGGCAGGAGAGGGCTCTCTCCGGTCTATCTCGGTAGGGATCTTCAACGGGCGAGATAACCAATGAGGAAACACTGATTTTAGACTAGTAAACTGATAAAAGGTTAGATTTGGGATTTTTAGGGTTTTGGTGGAAAATTGGGGAAAGCCAATTCTGGGTGCGGGGATTGGACACAGTTTTTGCAGGGGGTTCTTTGGGGCAAGGTAGGAGACTGTACTGATGCCTTTAAATTAAGTGAATGGATAGGAATGACCGGTGAGGGGCTAAAGAGATCAAGAAACCTTCAAGATTTCTCTTTAGACAGATGAAAACATAAATATTAAGCAAACTTAAAAGTAGAGCATGGCAATCATGAATTCTACTTTAACACTTCATTTGCCTAATTTGCAGAAGGAAAAGTAAGGAGATGATTCACATAACAAACTTGCAAGTACAAAGAGAAACACACCATCAATACATGTAACCACAGGAATCCCAAAAAGGACTGCAAAACCCTGGTCTTTCTTCCTTTGCCAAAATTGCAGAGATACAATGTGTAGTACAATAGAAGCTTTCTCCCTCAAGAGTCCAACCCTCCAACCTCTGAAAATGACTAAGAAAATACATAATATAGGCAAGCTAACACCTTTCCTTGCCTCTAGGGGTCGAGCTCATCCTTCTAGGAGCTGTTTCAACCAATTCTAAACTGAGCACTAAAATCTAGGCAGTCAAAACAACTTGCCTCTATAAGCTAGGAAACCAATTCATTCATTAAATGTTTGCTATTTCATGAATGAATCTTCTAGAATAGGTAAATAAGTGTCATGTCAACATGAAAATACATTAATTACATCAAAGAGGGTTAAAAATCCCATCACAAGTCAAAACTGGTCAAAGCTGGGCGAATTCCTGAGTTGTAGATGAAAAATTGGCAAACTTTCCCAACAGGTCGCGTCGTGATCCTGAACAGGTCGCTCACCTTTGGAGCTGCTTTTGAAGCACTTACAAGTGTCCAAATGAAGCAAAAGTGGGCTTGTTGGAAAGGTATGGATGTCTACTTTCCAACCCAAGTGGAATTTCGGAATTTGGTGGCCATTTGCCCCTCCAAAATTGCAATCTCCCAAGACTGTTTCCTATGTGTCAAAAAGGTGGCAGCAAGTCATTTTTTGCATGTTTTTTGACCTTCTGGAGGCTCAAAACTTGATGAAATCTCTTGGTAATTTCTGAGAAGGTGTATCTTTGCATGAAAAATCCAAAAATGCTGAGTTTTCCTGAAATGGAGTTTCCCATCGAATAGGTCGCGCGCGGCGCGCATTCACAATTGACAAAATTTTCTCTAAATTTCTTGAAATTTGGGCTGGGAGTCCCCAATAAAGTACCATGCTCAGTCAAAGAGGCTTTGGCCAAAATTTGGAGTGGATCGGGCCTGTTCCGTCGTTTTAGTGCCTTGGCCAACCTCCTTGGATCTGGCGATTGTAATTTTGACATTTCTCTAAAACCATGACACCTGTGCAAAAAGTGAAGGAGGTTTTTCTTCTTTGGCATGTTATGGACAAAAACCTCTCTCAATTTTACCAAATTCATCTTTGATTGCTCTGAAACATCTTTTGAGTGAAACTTAT
Source organism: Pinus tabuliformis (assembly GCA_031772625.1). NCBI lineage: Eukaryota > Viridiplantae > Streptophyta > Pinopsida > Pinales > Pinaceae > Pinus > Pinus tabuliformis. Next base: position 716,183,288 of record CM062820.1, read on the forward strand.
CCCGATGTGTGGAACAAGGGATTTTGCCGAAATGAAGCGAAATGAAGGGGATAAGGGGCTTCTAAATTCTTGGGGAAATTTTTGGGAGTGGGGAGGGATGTTAGGAAGCAAGGGAAAGTGGAATCTCAGAGATTGAGTGAGGGGAAGGGGTCCAAAAGGGCAAAACACAGGCCAAACCTAGAAAATTGCCAGGTTGTAGCTAGAAACTAGGGTTTGTGCAAAAATGAGGAATTTGGCGGATCTAAGGGATGGGAAGTGTTTAATAAGGTACATGAAGGATAGGGGAAGGTGTATGAACATCTGGATACAAGTTTTGCTAATGATTTGGCCGTCCAAGAGAAATTAGCTTTCAAAACCCTAGGAGAGGGAAATGACCTTACCTAGGCGCAACTGAAGCATGAACAAGATGTAAAATGACTCATTAGACATTGACATGATAATGACAACCCTATGAATGATGATAGACTCAGCTGAATAGTGACATAGATTGGCATTTGGACAACTTTAGAAGGAGTGAAAGTAAACCCTAGACCTAATGCCTAGTGACCAAATTTTGCTTGAAGACTCACTGAAATGACAAAATTTGACCTTGACACTCTGAGACCACTTTGTAAGAGCATATTTGATCACTGGAGGAAGGCTGGAAAGACTGACACTAACAGATACAATAACCCCTGTGAGAGTGGTTTTTGGTTTTCTTGAGGCATATGGGAGATGTTGTATTCCTGGGATCAGTCTGACTGATTTCGTGAACTGGTGGGTGATGGGATGAACGGAGCGAAGGTGTTGATACAAAATTTTGCATTCACGTAAGAGAGGTGAGGAGTAACCAAAAGCATAGTCATGCGTAAGTGAGAGGGAGTGTGAGTTACTACCTTGACCAAATGATTGATGAGTGGGTGTGGGAGGAAATTCAGCCATAAACAACTGGCGACCCTCCTTCTAGTGCTAGAAATGTTGACGGTGCTGGACCCACCAACAGTTAGGGGATCTCCTCAGTATGAAGTCCCAACTAGACCTCACACCGTTTGGTGTAGGAGTCCCATCTGGTATGATGTTCTGGTTTCCATTATCTCAAATTTTTTCCTTAGCTCTTTCTTGTCAGCATGAGAGAGTGGTCTCCTATGTCTTCAAACAGTGAAGTTTGCATGGCTCGTGAGTGCTAGTGTTACTTGGGTCAAGGTTCTTTCACAGCAGAGAGAGAGGGTGGGAGTGAGACTCTAGTTGTCAGGTAGTAAGTCCCAACTCTGTCAGAAACTCACTACACAACAGGACATGCAAAGTGTCTAGAAGAGTTATCCACGTGGATTTGGCAGTCACAACACACAAAGGAAGAGAGCATGTACAACACCTAGCGGGCAGTTTGCGTGAGTGCAACGGTCGTTATAGCAGGTTTACGTGAAAGGGTTTGCCTGATGTCCGGGGAGGTAACCAACATGAGAAGGACAACATTAACAACTTATACAATACATTTTCATAAATATATGTATTAGAACAACTGAATGAGTTCAATGTTTAACACAGGTTAAAGCAACATGTATTACAAGTGTTCAATATTAATTCTACAAACAGTTACAACACATGTGTGAAAACGTGTTGGCTTGTGAGCCAGCTTCAGAATTAAGCAAAAGTTCCAAGACACATCGATACACCATACATCACTAACCCCATAAGTGGGGCATTTGAGCCACTACTCGCTCCTCAAATAAAATATTACAGACTCTCAAGGCTATGTGGGAGGAGCCAAGGTGAAAATTCCTTTGCATGTACAAATGAGGGGGTATTTATAACCAAGGGTGAAACTAGCCCTTGTGATTGTTCGACTTCCCTCATGACTATTTGAATTTCATGACTTTTTAGATTACATTACTCTTCAAATTACAAGTGGGTCTCTTGGACTTCCCTATTACATTACATTGATTAACAATAGTATGGCCCACAGTAGTGATGTTTCCGACATGACTCATGACATGACTCGACATGACAGTGCTGGTATGTTCATGTTGTTGCTGGTGTGCATGTTGAGATATAGTTTTTCCAAGTGATGGATGCCTTCTTCGTGTATCACAACTTCACCTTTACATGGCAAGGTGTGTTGAGTCCTCGATGGTCATTGGGTTCGTTTGATGTTGCATGTGCACGTTTCTCCTCTGCTTGTAATTTGGCATGCTTAACATGTTTGTCCATTTACGAAAATATCTCCTCGCATGTTCACTTGTCCATCCATCCGTGAAAAAATCCTTGCATGTTCATCCATTCGCCACCCGTGAACACATCTTCGCATGGTCATCCATTCGTGAACACATCTGCTCACATGCATCGATTTTTTGTCTATTCGCGAACACATCCTTTTGCATGTACTCTCCTTTTTCATCCCATTTGTCATCGCGTCATGTTTGTTCATGTACCTATATCTGCAGTCACTCATGAAGAGATGACATCAAATCCATAAACCTCCTAGTCTACCGTGATGCATGGTAATTCGCTTCCGAATGCAGGTGACCAGGAGAGAGGACAAGGTCACGAAACTGCACGAGACAAATTTCAAGGTGGGATGCAAGCTCCGGGCACTGCTAGTGAAAATTGCGCAGAGGTCACTGGGAGACTGAGAAAGATAATCTAGGTCAATAGTGAATATTTGCAAGATATGGCTTGGCTGGAGGGTAGATCTGCGCAATTTCTGGAGCAAAGCAGTTGAGGCAGCAAACGACCTTGGAATAAAAAACTACGCAATTCCTAGAGGGAGCTAGTAACGGGCTTTAGGAGGCTTGGTAGCAAAAACTGTGCAATTCTAGAGGGAGATGGCAGTGGACTGTAGGAAGGCTTGGAATCAAAAATTGCACAATTCTTGAAGGGAGCTGGCAGCGGGCTGTGGGGTTGCTGGAGGAAAAAACTACACAAATGCTAGGAGGCTAACCTGTTGGACACCTCTGCATAGTTTCTAAGATGAGAGGGATGTTGGGATGCTGATGGGCTTGCTCAGAAATCTGTGCAGTTTTCTGGGTGAGGAGTCGGTCGACTAACTATATGGTTGACTGGAAAAACCGCGCAATTCCTGGAGGGAGATAGGGACGAGCATTGGGTTTCTGTCCAGCCTGTTTGTGCAATTTCCTCAGTCAGTGGAGTGGGAAAGGTTTGCAGCTTCTGAGTAATTTTTGAGGGGAGTGAGTCCCGGGGTGACTACCCAGTCAAACTCTTCGGTTGACCAACAGGAGGGTTGGTTGATCAGCTTGCAGGTAGTGCATACTGAAATGGTTTGTTGGACACTTATGTATTGTTTTGGGTGACATTCAGTCGAGTTGATCGCAAGGTTGAGTTCTCGTTGTTAGAGGGTGGTCTAATCGTTAGAAATTCAGAAAAATGACTAAGTATGTGAGCGAGTAAATTTGTGCATACGCAACCTTGCGAACACACTCACATGCCTCGATGACAAGATGCCTCAAACCATCAAGACAAAATATGTTCAACATGGCTGACCAACGGTGTGAGCGACAAGTGCAACACTTGTGATGGATCGTTGAACAACCACGGTGAATCTTGAGTGATATTGCATACAACTTCATGTGTGAGTGCGACGGATGTTTACATGGCAAACACAACATGTACACACAAAGCAGAGACTTTGTGCACTACCAAAACATGGTTAGAAGCATGGAATTGAGACCAAAATGCAAAAATTTGTTCATTGAATAGTCAAGAAAAGAGGGTGAAAAGACTCACACAAGCCCACGAGGTGAGCCCAAGTTCTTGCAATCAAGTATAAACTCAAAGGAGGCTCTGAAATTGGATGCAGGCTAAAGTTTTGGAGGGTATTGCAGCCGCTACAATAGGTCTTATGGATCTGCCCTGAACTAGAGCTCCATTAACCTGTAAGGACAACTTCAAATTCTTCTCTTCTATAGAGATTTCAGCTCTGATACCATGTATAAATTTCTACAAATCTATCTCTGATACTCCTTGTAGAATCAAACTATAAATTATAATATGCTAAAACAATTCACTTGAACTTACTCAACTCATTAGTGGAAATGATAAATGGTCGATGAAATAACGAAGCACATAAGAGAAAGAATTCAATCACACATAACACAATGATTTTCTGGGGAAAGCCATAGCTAAAAACCCCTGTTATATGTATATTGCATTAATTAGAAAATATGAGATTATTGCAATTCTTTGCTCAAGCCTGAGCAACCTCTACATTATCTCTCTCTATCTCACGACTTCCTAGGCAAGCCTTGGATGAATACAATATGCTCTGCTCCACCTGCACAAGTATTTTTTGTCCTATGCCTGACTGACTACCTTTGGACAATACTTAGCCAAATTCCTAGCCTTCCAAGCTCATACTTCCTTGTGTTTTTCCTCAAGGAATTAGCCCCTATTTAATGGGGAAATTCTTCAATTATGAATTGTGCAATCCTCATAGGCCTTCCTCTCATTGCATGCACCATCAATTTAATTTAGATGATTTTACAATTGATAGTACATTGTCCCTGAACTCCAATCTCAACTAGATATTTCTCTGATCTGACATTCATGAGTTAATTATGAGTGAATATTCAGTTTACTGATTGATCATCAGGCAGCACCACACTACACTTTAGGTAGTACCCCGTTGTTCGATAGGCAACACCATGCTACACTTTAGGTAAGATCCCATTGTTTGACAAGAAGCACCACACTGTACATCAGGCAACACCCCACTATTATAGGCAACACCCCACTACTGCATGTTGCACCCCACTATTGGACCTCCCACTAATTCCTCCATCAATTGGAACTAGTTTAACTGACTTTAACTCAGTTAGACTGAATTAAATAATTACAACTCAAAATAAACTCAACTAGTGCTCCTAATTGTAGGAGACACTCTACATGACTCATTTAGACCCTCAACTAGAATTAACTAAGCTAACTAATTCAAATTAACTTAATTAACTATTACAAGTTGTCATGAGATGTGGAATTACAATTTAATTCAAGGACAAATTAAATTAGGATTTTTCTTGATGTTATTTTTAACAGTTCTTGTTGCTTTTTTCAACATGTAAAATGAGAAGGTGCACATATATTTGAATACTACAAGGTATGCATGGTATATTATTTCAATGTTATGTTTCTGTTGTAATATTGAATGGTAAGGTAAGCCCTAAGGTATGATGAGAATGTCTCCTTCTCAAATGGTTCGTGCATGCATATGAAAAATGACTTGGATTCATGGTTCTTATAATGAAATGGTGCACTTGATAGTAAACAAGTATGTTACCTTTTAGACATGATGAATTTCTTGACTCTATGAAGCTATTTAATATTGATCTATGATATAGTGGTATACTTGATGTTTGGATAACATCTATAATTTTGGATATCTTGATTTCATAAAAAGATATCACCTTGATTCTAGTAGATGGTAACTTGATACTATTGATCTTGTTTGTGAAAAGCATGGTAGCCATGATGACAGAAGTGTAACAATGAGATTGACATTCATGATATTTTCTTGACCATGGTTATCCTTTGATGTCCTTAATAATTAGGTCATATGGTAAAATTAAATGTCCTGACTTGATGAATTGAGTTATGTAATGTTGTGAGGATGAGTCTTAAAGTATACTCCTATTAGTTATTGGACACTAACCTTTTATGAAATATTGATTTCATGATGTAATGCATAAATTAGTTGATGATAATATGATATAACCATGATGAATATGTGATATACTTTGACTTTATGATCTAACAGATCTATTGATGCATGACAGTATTACAGTTATGTTGATGACTTGAATAAAGATGACTGAAGTGGATTCCCATTCAGAGGAAGAATCTCTCCATAATATTCTTACTCCTATTACCATTGGAATTATATGTTTGTATTATTTATTGTTGAAATAATATTTATGGATATAAATTGTTGGAATAAGGAATCGCTGAGAGGGGTGTGAATCAGTAACTGTGAGATTCTTTACTTTTTCTAGTATGCTTACAGTCCCTTTTTATATTATATTACTTTTGAGAGAATTCATTCATAAAGGGAGTGAACAACAAGTTCAAACATACATGTTCATACAACAATCACATGAGCAACACACACATTTGACACAGTGTTTTTCACGTGGAAACCCATAGGGAAAAAACCACCAAATTTGTTGTTTGTTTATGATGTAAATTAAGCACCTACTTAATTACATTTGTTTGTTTGTGAGCACCCACTCACAGGAGGCACTAAATTCCTTTGATTAACAAGCACCAACTTACCAAGAGGCACCAACCTCTTCTGAATGCAGGCACCAACCTACTCTTGCCAATGTTCTACTATTTCATAAAATTTTCAAACTAAAAACAAAGGTATACATATTACAAGTAAAAAAACCAAAATGTTTGGTTGTAGATTCAACTTCTGCTCTCTGTCCTCTATGCTCTCATGCAGTTTTTCTTTACTTACTACTCACAAAAATCTCTCCTCAACACTCTCCCTTCCTTCTCATGGGCTCTCTACTGCAACTACCTAAGTTTAGCTCGCGTTATTCTTCTCATAGCAGTCACTCTATTGCCATCTTCATCTTTTCCCTCATTATTCTTCCCACATCACTCCTATTTTTCTCACTGCACCAGCACTCAGTATGTTCTCAGTGCTTAAACCACTCTATCTCTACGCTTCTCTCACTCCTCAGCTATTTTTCAATATGCTTAACTCTCTGTTATAGACACATTTGGGCACAGTTACCCCAAAATCATATGTCCATAAACCAAGGGCTCTTTAGTCCCTAAAAGTGTTTTTTCATACCCTAAAGGATCATGGTCAACTGATTACATCATTTCCCATAAGTTCCACCTAAAAAACCACTTAGAACTGGCCAAAATTGGACCATACTGACTGCTCCATAGTCAAGGTGCGATGCATACTGGTTGCTACACTAGCCAGGTGTGATGCATACTGAAATGGCCTTCTGTAGGGTGCGATGAGCAAGAATAGACAAATGGTAGAGACAGTTTGCTAAGTGGAAGCTCATGGAATCTTCCATAAACTTCTCCCAGGACACTTGCCTCTCTGAATTCGCCCAGGGATGAGTAAGAGATCAATGAAATCTCCAAGTGGAACCAAGAACTATTAGTGGAATGACACTAATCGAAAACCTAGAGCTAACTCACACCCTTGCAAGACATCTATAAATGGATCCCTTATCTGAGAGATCTAGAGGCTGGAATTTTGTAATTTGTAAGGAAGTTTTGTTGGTTTATCTGTGAGAAAAGACATTGTATTGTTGGGTGATCTTGCTTTTCATGATGGTGTTACTTTGACTCTACAGGTATTCTCTAAAGTGGGACAAGTAGGAGAGGAGTGGCAAGCTCTATCAAGGGAGAGAAAATCAAGCAAGGAGCCAAAAAGAAGATCCAAGTTGGTCCCCTTTGCTTCTCTCTTATCTATCATATCTAAAGGAAATCACAAATTGCTTTGATTGTTTGTTTCTAAGATAGCTATCCGTCTTAGTGGGACTAGTAGATTGAAAAGACACTAGTTTTCCCTGAAACAAAATGGCGACTCCGTTGGGGATCAAATAGTTTGTTTTGTTTGTTTATTGTTTGCTTTATAAACTACAAACGGAGCCTGAAGTTAGCCAGCTAGCCTTCAAAATGCCTTTGCTATGCAATTGCGCAGTAGATGAATGTTGCTTTAGTTAATCTCTGGGTTGGTTTATGAACTGAACATCTGACTTACAAGCATTCTAAGTGCCCTTGCGGTAGCTCATAACCTCATAAGATCATACCCCTATACTTTGTTTATACTGTCCATCATAACTCAACCTAAGTCACTGAACTTAGCTGCAAATTTTGAGCAAAAACTAATCTTAGTTTCGCTCCCTGGTCCATTGCACTGTCTGTAACTAGCAGCCTGTATGTGTCACACCTCCCATGTGTTGTAGGTGAGATGCATCTTTTTTTCCCTGTGTTTCAGGTGCGATGATTAAGTGATACTGTTTCTCTCTTTGAAATTTGGTTTTTTCTCCTTGTTTTCAGTTCTATTCAGTAGTTTTTTTGTTCATGATCAGTATCTCATTGCTAAAGCCTCCTTCCTTTACATTATTTAGCCTCCATTGATTAGGATTTGTAAATGTTTTTATGTATTTTTCCATCATTTACTATCCTCCTTTGTCGAAAGTAGCTTAATCAAACTGTCGTTTTTGATGCAAAAAAGTGTCGTAACTATCATTTTGAGTCAAAAAGAAGAGTGTCATAAAGTCTTCCTCCTATAGATAGTCAATTGTACTTTTTTCATTGTATTTGATTTGAATTGTTAATATTTGAAGTGTCAAAAGCAGTTTTCCATTCGAAATTGAAAGTGTCATTTTAGTCTTCCTTTCATTTTGAAAAGAAATTGTCGAAATGTCGCTTTGAAGAAAATAGTTCAGATCTGTACTTAGTTTTCCTTTTGAGCATTCTCACATTAAGGAAACAAAAAACAAATACATGCATTTGCATTTGCATTTAGACTATGTGCGAAAGATGATTTAGGAAAAGTGCATTTAGTGTGTGCTCTTTGCTCTATGCTGAAAGAATCGTACTCTTCTTTCCTTAGTAGCTAGGATTTTCATTGCTAAAAGAAAATAAACGATTGTTTATCATTTTAGATTGCATATTTAGGAATTTTACATCTACATCACATGGTGAACCTTGAATGACAAACTTCTAAGCAATATCAACTCTAAAATAAATCTCAATGAACATAAAAATACTTTAGAACCTAATGCAACACATCTAGAAGTCTAGGCTAGAGACATGTTATGGCGTCGTAAAACCTGGTAACTATCATTTTCATCGAAGGTTTGGTGATTCCTCCTCTTTGATATGACAAGTGTCAGTACGGACTTGTGCTCCCCGTACCGTCGAGTATATATTGGGATACCACAATAGGATGATATCCTTTATCTTTAGGAAGCCGTGTCTGCCACCCTATCGATCGCAATGCACTGAACACAGCATTTGGGAAGATTGATTTCCATACGTAAAGTCCTTGGTAATTTCTCTTTAATTTACCACCAAGGTGTATATTGCAGTTTTGCGATTGGTTTGGTAATCCCTCTGTGTAGATTTCCAAAGTAATCACTTTCATTCCTTTTCGACTCCTTAAAATAAAAGTCCATTTGAGCACTTGTCACTTCAGGCTCATTAAAAATCAAAGGCGACTAGAGTCACCTTTAGCTTTTTCTTGACTCTTAAAAATTGAAAAAGCAAAGTTGCGTCAAAGTTTCTTAAAATTTATTTAAATCGGAATAACATCCCTGTTCCTTCATTGATCTTAGGTTGAGATAATGGATTCCAATCAAGGAACCCCTCTTGGGGGGGAATCCTAGTCCTTTCTCCCCTTGGGGAGATATTGGTGCTTCGTATATGCCTACATTGTCCCTTCCGGGAATCACAATCGGCCTGCCAGTATGGCTATTCTCGACCTTTGTCATTCAAAACACCATAATTCCTCAGCAACCAGATGATACTGAAGTTATCCCTTCACCTTCTACTTCACCTGTTTCTCCCTCCCCTTCTTCCTCTTTTCTTGGTGAAACTAGTGACACTAAAAACCAAGTAGCTAAGAAGAAGAAGAAAGGGAAGGAGAAAAAGAAGAAGAAGCCAGTTAAGCAAGGGGGAAACAATGAATCATCTGGTGAAAATCTGCACATTAAATCTCCTAGATATCCTTGTCTAAATTTCAAAGCAAACCATTTTCATTGAGATTGTCCTTGCATTCTGTGGATCTTGAGAGAGTGGTCTCCCCGTTAGCACCATCCGGTTTCATAAACCTCTGGTAATCAGATTGATAGCACACCATCAACTAGTGAAAATGAAAGTCCTAGACAAGAAAGAAAGGTCAAACCTCTATGTCTACTATGTGAGGGAGACCATCACCTTCCCCGTTGTCCTTTTCTAGATGAGGCCAAGAGAATCTTGCATAATTGTCCTACTTCACCGCAACGATTTCCGCCTAGGTACAAGAAACTCTTACCGAGTCCATTGCTAGTTGAAAACCCGACTGACATAACTCAGTTGTCAGTCGAAATGCCTATCGTTGAAAGTGAACTTTCTGATTCCATACCAGACCAAAGTCGATAGGTCGAGATGGCAGTCGAACCAGTCTTGCCTTCAGAAGGACCACCTTCGGATGATACAATTTCCAAAGAGAATGAGAATGACATTATTCAAATTCTTTTTGTCAATACAGAGTCTGGTGAACTTGGGGGAAATCTACCCATTCCTTTACAACAGGAGGAAAACCCCCCAATTCACGAGGTTTATCCGGTCATTTATCTGGTACCTCCTCTGAGTAGTCTAGTTGTTTTCTTTGACTGGAATCAACTAGCAAGACCCCACCTTCCATCTAGCGTACCATTCCAAATCATAGTACAAGTTTACAAAATGATCGTGTCTGGAACTATCATAGATGAAGGGGCTTCAGTGAGTATCCTTTCCTCAACTTCTTGGAAAGTGCTTGGTTCACCATCGCTTCTGCCTAAAACACAAAATTTGTCAGGCTTCAACAAAGGAACCAGTCGACCGTTAGGGATCCTTCCAAAGTTGCCGATAACTTTGAAAAGGAAAACCGTTCACTTGAATGTGATGGTAGTCCAAGGGCCACTAGATTACAATCTACTCCTTGGATGTGACTATATATATAGCATGGAAGCTATTGTTTCCACACTCTTTCGAGTGATGTGTTTTCCACATGAAGGCCAACTGGTGCAACTTGTCGACCAACTTTCATTTCCTGGTTCAAACACAACTATGAATCAACCATCATCCCTAAATGGTCTCTTCACATCAACAATGTCTCTTCAACCTTCATTCCATCCACCTAATTACCATGAGTAGTTCGGTGAATGTAACAAAGTTTAGGGGGCATGCACCCTGGTCTGCTTCGGCAGGCGAACCCAGAGGAAAAGAGAGATTTTCTTGAAGGTTATATGATTGGACTGAAAAAACATTCCCTTGTAGGTTATGTGATCAGTCTGAAACAAATATTTCCTTGAAAGGTTATATGATTGGATTGAAAAATCATTTCCTTGTTGGATATGTGATCAATCTAAAATAGGTATTTCCTTGTATGTTATGTGATTGGAAGCTCACCATTCACCTTCGTCTATTTCGATGGACAAAGCCAAGGAATAGATTTTTGTCTGCTAACAGAAACAATCCTGCCTAACCACAGGAACTTCCATATGGTAACCTGGAAACTCTCCTTTTCTGAAAGACCTAGGGGCATGCAAACCTTTATATGTAAGTAAAAATGACCAATTTGGTTTTTTTAGCTTTTTAGCGTTCTCGACCCTTTAGCTTTTTAGTTTTTCGAGCTTTGTACCTTGGTCATTTCTAGCCTACATAAAAAGGCAATGAGCACATGTTATAGTAGAGTTCAAGCTCATTAAAAAATAAACCTACCAACAAGAGACATCTTCAAATGACTGGTAAGAGCAACGTTCCCACAAGGTTCAAACTCATTAAAAGATACTACCACTAAGGGTAGTTTCTTCCGATTCAAGCTCATTAAAATATGAATCCACCTTTGGTAAATAACCTTTATGATTGCCCTACTATCAGCCTTTTCAAACCTTGCTTGTGTTCCTACCATCAACTCCATTCATTTCGCTGATCATATGCTTCCACTTGATTGTTTACCCTTTTTAGTAACAGTTGCGATGAGTGATTCAAATTTCCGCCGTCTTCACACTGCCATGTTTTGAGAAGTTCCAAACTTGCCTGGAACTAGTTGCTACCTGAAAATACCACTCGTTCCTCAAAAATGAGTCGCTTTTAAACTCTTTTTAGACTCGTTAAATATAAAAATATTGTCGAGCCATTGGCCTTTTCATCTCATTAAAGTAAAAGGAAACACCATCCCTCCTGTACATTTTAATCTTTTTGGACCTAAGGGATTATCAAACAAAAAGATCGAGCGCTTGTCTTTTTTGGCTCATTAAAGCGATTGAAAAGTCATCCCTTTTGTATTATTTTATACTTTTTCAGACTTAAGGGATTATGCTATGAAAAAGGACTATTAGAGTTTCCTTTTCGTCCCTTTTCAAACTCTCTAAAAAATAAAAGGACTGAGTTATCTTTGTTATTAAACTCATTAAAACAATAGCGACAAACATGTCCACCCAGACAAGAACGAGTCTCACTGACACTAGGCTCGCTAAAAACATAGCGACAGGTTCATCTGAAGGGCGAATTATAGACCAAGCATATGTTATCCTCCTCAAGCTTGACAAATATAAAGAGGTACTAGTCAACAATGACTGGGGAAAAAGGGAAGAAAACTTGAAGAATTTTATTGGTAGCAGGTCGCTCTTGGACATGACACTTTCACTCCGTCACCATGATTGAGTCGGGTTGGGTTATTCCATTCATCATATCACCATTGGTCTTTTGTACCATCCATGGGGTTAATGCTACCAATACCTTCACCCTTAATTTTTCATGACTGCCATTCATGAACCTTGTATTTTCAGATCGTTTTCACCTCCAAAAAATCATTTGCTCCATTTCGTGTCGTAGATGTGGGATACATCAAGGCACTCCTACGATGGGTCACTTCTTTTTGACATCATCTCATTATCCAAGAAGTTGACTTAGAAACAACCCTTTCAGTACCTTGAAGCTTTCATGCCTCGATGGCAAGTTTCTCACTTCCGGCGACAGGTTTACATCAATGGCCTTCAACTGAAAGATTTTTCATGGTGTTTGACATTTGCTCATATATTCATATCACGTGAATTGTACTATAGTACCTTGAGGGTCATTATCATTATCGGTGACTCCTCTCGCGCCTGTTAACAGCTTACATCATTGGCTGGTAATCAGGCGATGTCTTTCCATGTTCGACTTCAGAACATCTTTTCACATGGATCGACTTGTACATCGGGCGAAGATTGAATGAGTTTGGAGACCTTGGATCTAGTTTCATCCATCCGGGCTGCGATATATTCAGGAACATAAAGACATCAAATGTGCACAGAATCTACACAGATAGTCATCTAAGCAAAAGAAGATGACTCTTCATATGAAGAATCACTCTGTCCTATGTACATGAAAATGAATTTATGAAGTTGAGCATGGGAATACCCGCCTCAACTAGATCATGAAAATAATATGATGATGATGTATTGTATTGTATCTTATACAGGTCACCTTCCAGTTCGAATACCTCGGATCCTCATGATAAATCATTTCACCCGACATCAGAAGATTTACAACCTCATGCTTTAGGGGGAAACTATTATAGACATATTTGGGCACTGCAACTCCAAACTCATATGTCCATAAACCAAGGGCTCTTTAATCCCTAAAAGTGTTGTTTCATACCCTAAAGGATCATGTCAACTAATTACATAATTTCCTAGAAGTTCCACCTGAAACACCACTCAGAACTGGCCAAAACTAGACCATACTGATTGCTCCATAGTCAAGTTGCGATGCATACTAGCTGATACACTATCCAGGTGCGATGCATATTGAAATGGCCTTCTGTAGGGTGTGATGAGTGAGAATAGACAAATGGCAGAGACAGTTTGCTAAGTGGAAGCTCATGGAATCTTCCAGAAACTTCTCCCGGGACACTTGCCTCTCTGAATTCACCCAAGGATGAGTAAGAGATCAATGAAATCTCCAAGTGGAACCAAGAACTATCAATGGAATGACACTAATCAAAAACCCAGTGCTAACTCACACCCTTGCAAGACATCTATAAATGGATCCCTCATCTGAGAGATATAGAGGCTAGAATTTTGTAATTTGTAAGGAAGTGTTGTTGGTTTATCTGTGAGAAAAGACATTGTATTGTTGGGTGATCTTGCTTTTCATGAGGTGAAGAGGGCTTCTATGCTGGGAGGATGATGCTAGATCAGATAGCTGGGTTGTAATCCTCTCTTCTACTATTAATAATGTTCTTTGAGTTTTCCTCCATATAATCGTGTATTTGTGAATGAAATTGTATGCTCAATATATTTCTGATTCTACATTGTTTATGATATTATAGATCGAGATGCTTTGATGGTGTTACTTTGACTCTACAGGTATTCTCTGAAGTGGGACAAGTAGGAGAGGAGTGGAAGGCTCTATCAAGGGAGAGAGAAAATCAAGCAAGGAGCCAAGCGGAAGATCCAGGTTGGTCCCCTTTGCTTCTCTCTTATCTATCATATCTAAATTAAATCGCAAATTGCGTTGATTGTTTGTTTCTAAGATAGCTACCCATCTTAGTGGGACTAGCAAATCGAAAAGACACTAGTTTTCCCTGAAACACTCTCCCCAAAATTGCACATAGGAAGCCGATAGTTTTGATCCACGTATGCACATTGCGCAAAGCAGTCTCTAGTGCTTGTACCCATACTACCCAAACGTACTTTGGCATGGCTTCCCCTATTGTTGTTGCATGCTCTTGGATGACCCCTGTCACAACATTAAACATAGTGATAGACCTTGGATATTTTTATTGAACAACTATGTAAATATCCATGCTGAGAAATTAATTATCAGATGACCTGCACACTCCTCTGAGAGTCCCATTCTTATTTATTTCTCAACAGAGCTTGATAGTCCTCAGGGATGGTTACTTTGAACTTCATTTAACTCTCCCAATAGTTCATAGGAAGCAGTTGATTGCTTCCTTCATTCCCACATAATTTTCTATGTTAAATGATGTCCTCATTTCCTTTTTCAGAGTCTTCTGCAGGTTTAACCCATTTCAACAATCAACTCCACTGATCCTGCATTCAATTCTAAGGTTTCCGACCCAACCATCATTTTAAATTTTTTGTACTACCTCATCGAAACACCTCATATCGTAACTTACAGAGGCGGAACATTATAATATTTCACTCCCTGATATCCTTGGCTCCCTTTGCCTTCAACTCCTTTAGCAACTTCTTTCTCATAGGATCAAGATACGTGACCAGGGGCTTAGCACTACATCAAACGCCCTTAGTATCGTAACTTTTGCAATTGAAATGTTACGATATTTCACTGTCAGATATCCTTAGCTCCCTTAGTGTTTAGCTCCTTGTGTGTTTTCCTTCTTATAGGGTCGAGGGTTGTGACGAGGGGCTTATTCCTAGGTGCTAAGACATGTTGTTCCTTCTAGGGGTATATATTTATTTGTTAAATATTCTTCGCCCTTGGTTCCTTTGGACTCATCACGACTGAGCGTCTAACCAACATCGGAGAACTCTTTATCGGAACTTATTTAACCATTATTTTCACAGGAGTTATGATATTTCTATCCTCAGATATTCCATCCTCCGATATGCTGACATCACTAGCCACTACACTTTCTCGGGCCCACTGACCTACCACCACGTCTCCATATGGAGGAGAGAGAAAAGGGTCTTGATCACCCTTAATTTTGAAACAACTCCTTTGTTGACTTTATCTGCATTCATTTACACTTTTACCACTATTGGCCTTGCTAGATATCGTCACTTCTTAAAACACCTTTGTTAATAAATCTTGTATTTCGATGTCCCGGACCTCCAATGTTATCTGCTCTAATATCCCAATATTCGATATGTCACCTGCTTTGATATCCCGATATTTGATATGTCGCCTGCTCCGATATCTCGATATCTAATATGCTCATCTGCTCTGATATCCCAATATTCAATATGTTGATCTTTGTGGTTCCTATATCAGATCTCTATGGGCTCTGATTTCCGATATTTCATCCTTCTTAATGCTTCAAGTCCCTGGACTTCGGTAGACCACATCTTTTGATCCAGGAATCCACTTTTAGACTTCCACATACCATTGGAAATCTCTTCTAGAGAACTTTCCAATGGAGAAGGTATGATGTAATCTTTCTGAGATGGTTGAAAACTCTCTACCACTCTTTTCTCCTTAACTCTTCTTCTTGTGCATGGAATTTTGAACTCCCAGCAACCATAGTATCATTTTATGGCTTCTCTAGTAAGCCTACTACTATGATGATTCTCTATATACACCCTGCAGCTACCATGGGAATTCCCATTTGGACAATCACAGCAGTCATCATTTTATGGGTTTTCCAATAATCCTTCTACTGTGATGATTCTCTACAGAGTATTGCAGCAACCATGGGAGTCCTCCTAAGCCATTATTACCTGCATCTACTGCGATAAGCATTCATGCTAATATGGTTGACATCAATGCCAATACTAACACATGCACCACCAATTTTCCAACAATATATCCCTTTGGCATTGATGGAAAAACCATAAGGTCCCCCCTAGGATAGGCATGGTCTTCTTTGATGTCCTAGTAATCTTCTCCCCCTTTGACATCAATGATAAGGAATACTTCTTGAATGCTCCCCCTGAACCATTTCACCCTACTCTTCCATGGCTCCCATATGTTGAGTAGCTGCCACAACCTACCAAAATTTTGTCATTTGGAGGGAGGAGTTACAACCCCTATCTGTTTCCTAAGATATTCAAATGGTTCTCTTGTCAGTGGCCTAGTAAAGATATCTACAAATTTGTCCTTAGTAGCCACATATTCAGGTCTAACAATATTGGCTGTAATCTATTCCCTCAAGAAATGGAACTTGATAGGAATATGCTTAGTCTTTGAATGCATGACTATATTTTTGGAGATGCCTCTGGCACTTGTGTTGTCACACATTATTGGAATGGGATCAGTCAAGTCTACTTGAATATCTTTCAAATTCTGCTTCATCCATAGAATCTGCGTACAACAGGTAGCATCAGTAACATACTCTCCTTCAGCAGTCGATAAAGAAATCGAAGCTTATTTCTTGCTAACCCACAACACCAAGCATTTCCCCGGGAAGAAATTTCCACCAGAGGTGTTTTTCCTGTCATCAAGACTACCAGCTCAATCAGCATCAATGTAGGCCTTCAACTTGAATTATTTTCCCTTATCACAACAAATTCCATATTTTGTTGTTCCTTGAAGATATTTGAAAATTATTTTGAAAGAAACAACATGGATTTCATGCAGGAAAGCCTGAAATATGGCCACAAGGCCCACTACTTGCATGAGGTTTGACCTTGAAGATGTATGATACAAAAATATTCCTATCATTGATTTGTATGTAGTCTAATTTACCAGTGGTGTCTTATTTTCTTTGCACAACTTGCAACTTGTATTCATAGGTGTGCTTACTGGTTTGCAATATTCCAACCCAAATTTCTTCATAGTTTCCTTGAGATATTTGGATTGGGATATAAACACTCCTTGTGGATACTAAGAAATTTGCAGACCCAAGAAGAAGGATAACTCTCTAATCATGGACATTTCAAATTTTATTTGCATACATTTTTCAAATTGATGCCCCAATTTATCCATGTCCCTGCCAAATATTATGTCATCCACATACACAACTACTATTAGTAGATGGTATCATTATAGCACCAAACTGTGCTTATATACTCTTGTCTGATCTATGATCTTCTGCTATGTTACCAAGACTTTCCTTTTGAAATTTGAATCATTGTTCTTGTAATCAACCCTTAAAATTCTTCGTTACTCCCTTATCATCTTACTCGGTTTCCCTTCCATCCAAACTTATCTCTGTCCTAGAGATCCGAAGTTATCTTTGTTCTAAGTCACCTGAAAAACTCATAGATATTTAAACTTCTAAATTGTCCTAATGCGAGGACCCTTCACACCTATTTATAGTTGTTGATCCATATAAATAATCCTACCTTTGATCTTGAACCAATGTGTCTCCAAAATAGGTGAGTTGACATGAGTTTGTACTTCATTTTAAGGCTGACATGAAGAAGAGTACTAGTGCTTGTCATTGGAGGTATTCTAGACACTTTCATAGACTCATATACATTCCATACATGACATTAACTCTATGAAAATTACTAAAGGCTCACAATGGGAGCCATCTAAAATCAAATCCCTTTCACATGAAACCCATGAAGCAAGTCTTACAATAACAATTTTATTTTCTTTCTTTACATCATTTACAAAAGTCATAGTTACATGTCATTATGAAGACCAAACCTAGTTACACTTTTTAACACTCCCTCTTAACTAGGGAGGTATTCATAATGGTACTTGGTCATTCTCAATTTGAAGAATTTCTCATAAGAAGAATCGGATTGGTAACCCATATTTATAGCATCATATAAACCATCATTGTTACATAGCAAGGCCTTGACTAACAACTTTATCCCTAAGATCAGAGCACAATGTTGGCGAGTCCAATGATTTATAAAGACCATAATCATTATCTCTCAAGGTACCTACTTTTGACCATTCATATCTTGGATATCCAATCCTCAAATAATATCAGTCCTCTACGACTACTCTTATCTTGGATGCCCTATATCATCCTCAAAGAGCATCAGATGCCATATGTTTACCCAACCCTCCATTCTGTCTTCCTAGGTGAAGACCAGAATGATGTGTCTATCTCTCCCTCTCAATTAGGGAGGACATATCAGTTCCAATAAAGGAATGTACTCATTCCTATAGAAGGAATGTACCTAAGCTCCCTCTTGGCTTAGGAATTTCCAAGTTTCTTCCAAGTAAGAAACTTGTTTACAGGCTGCCTCTTAATTAGGGACCTGCAACAACTCCTCAACCAGCTTCTTGAAGAGCTCCTTCCTTCAATTTCATGAATTTATTTGTCAAGGAGTCTTCATCTTTTGTGGCTTCTTCATAGGGCACATACTATCCATCACTTTCATCCATGGGTTAGGCATTTCATCATTCCTTTCATCAAAAAGTGATCCATTAATCTTCATTTTGGATTGGTTCATGTCATGTTTCCTTTTTCATGTCATATTTTCTGAAAGGATCTTAAATCCTTCTATATGGCCCTCTTGGAAGACATCCATAGTTCTTCCCTTGGCATACCTACATAAACCCATCCAGATATTTGTTCAAAAATAAGAAATGAACACTTAAATAAGAATTACCTTTGTAATGGTCTTTCATCAAGACATCTTCCAGTATGCATCATCATCCTTCATACATGTTGACATATTTCCCAAAGATATCCATTTTCAAGGGTCTCCATGTTTTCCAAACTTCCCTCAAAGTCTTCATATCTTTTCGGGAGATTTTCTAGTCAAATCTTCTTGGTATTCTGGATGTTGATTACCTTTACCATGATTGAATATATTTTTATCTCTTCCTTGCTTGCTTCATACATTTAATTGCATTCCCAAGAGCTTCCAAAGATATTTCCTCAATTGTATTCAACCACCTCATACTTCATATGAGGACATATTGTTTTGATTTCATCTAGTGCGACTCGTGCCTTTCAGAGTCCTTTCATAGGAGTAGATTTCTTTCCTTTGATCATGCTTCCCAAGATAGAGCAATGATCCATGTTACCTGCAACCATACAACATGACTTGATAAGATTGAATACATGCATACATACCTTATTTACCTTTATTTCATATAGGCTCCTTTCAGAATCTTCCTTGATTGAAAAGAGCTTCAATCCCTTGATCTGCTTCATCTCTTATGTCATCATACCATCATCCCTGAATTCCACAAGTTGAAGTTCCTGATGAAACACTTTCTTTCTCTCTAGATCGGTGAACCTTTCGATGAATATTTCTATCCAGCGTATGTTACCTTTTGATGTATGATGAGCCTTCTCCTAGATGACTTATTCCTTTCCTTAAGATTCCAATGAGGTTCCCAAGAGTTATATCCTTCATAGTTGACTATCATACATCCTTCATGTTTCCCATGGTGATGACACAAGATCTTACTTCTGATTCTTTTCCTCTTACAGCTTCCTCCACTTCTTTGGTGAAATGGAATTTTTCTCTATATTCCTTATTATTGCCCCTTTTGAGCTTAGGATAATCTTCCCTATAATTCTCATAGCATCGAGTCTTAGCTATAATCTTCTCTTCTTTCGAAAAATGTCTGAATACTTCTTTCCCTCAATAATTTTTCTTCTAATTGCATAGAAACCACAAGTTGTTGAATGGGATAGCCTTCTTATCCTCATAGACATTTGTTACCTTCAATTTGTGTAGATCAAATCTAAGTGATATGACCTTATTTATTGTATCATCGAAGAATGGTTTGGACAACTTATCAAATATGTATTTTGATGTCTTCAATCTTTCTATATAGGGAATGAGGGAACCTTTGACTTATTTCATAAGAATCCTTTGATCCCTTTCCATGTATTTAAAGGAGACTTTTACATAGATAGGACTTCACTTTCTTTGAGGACTATGTCTATCCTCCTTTTCCATGCAAGGAAGTTCAATGACCTAACTAGCTTGTAGATCTCCTTGCAAAACGAAGTCATTTTACTAGATTAGATTATAGAATAAAATATACTTACTTCATAAGTGAAGATGAAATATTCAAATTGATCCGTTTGATGGTGGTTGATGAAGATTTATTAGTTCCCATTTTGTATGATATTCTTCCGAATTGAATCCCTTCTTCAATAAAAGGAGATGGCCTCTTTTATGATGACAAGGCCTTTGATCTAGCTCCCTTTGATGATGATTGAAGAGGATGTCTTAATGCTTCCTTGGATGATCTTCTTTAAGGATGAGGAGGCTATCCTTGCTTTAATGATAAGGAACCTTTCTTATAGATTTTTGAAGATGATTAACAATTATTTTAGCCTTTTTCAAGATACTTTGACTTCCTCGGTGGTGAATGAGTGCAAATCATAAATTCTTCTAGAGTTTCGACTTTATCCAAGATGATGTGATCTTGGCTCTAGAAATGCTTCTCTTGGATGTCTATACTTTGGGTTGCCTTGCTTTATAGATCTCTTTGACTTGATGAGGGTCTTTGTGGCATTTTAATGATGACTTAGAGGATCAAAAACTTTTGTTGGTGTAGACTTCTTCTTTGATATAGGGTTTGATACTTTGATGTAGATCTTGAATTCTTCTTTGGTATCGTTTGACTTGCTTTGATGTCCTTCTTGAAACTTGATCCTTGAGTGTCTCTTTGATTGCATTCCCTTTTATTTACTTTTAAACCTCACTCCAATACCATGTTGAGAAATCTAGGGCATCATTAGTTAGGTGATTTCTCTTTATTAGTAATTGCTTGTGATTTATTTCTACAACTTTGGATTAGGCTCTTCTTCATTATGTTATTAATGTTATTCTTCATCAAACAGTTACTAATGCATGAACATAAATATACAATAGACACAAAATGTTGACTATGAGCCAGGGCCAAAACCTCTCACTCTTTGAGAGGAAAACCCGCACAAATTCTTCTTATAGAGATTCTAATTGAATAATACCAAGACCAACACCCTTGACCTATTAGCCACTCCAAGACCAAGACACTAGTTCTCTTAATTGTATTATCCTTCTTTCTTCTTCATGACTCCTCTTCCACTTTCAGCCTACTGAGACTAAGTATCTGTATCATTGAAAGGCCTCATCACTGAACTATGCAGAGTATGTGAGCAACATTCCTTCATCAGTGTGAGAGTCAAACTTTCTAGGATTCTTATCATTCCTTTTGATAAAGAACTTGCTTCCAAACACCTTCAAATGTTTAACTAATGCAGATCTTCCCTTCCACATCTCATAGTGAGTTTTATTAATATTAGGCCTGAGTTTAGTTATGTTTGATGGATACATTCTTGCATGTGTTGCTTCTCCCTAGAAGACGTGAGACACGCCTTCTTCATCCAACATTGCTCTGGCCATTTCCTATGTTGTTTTGTACTTCCTCTCCACTACTCCATTCTGTTGTGGAGTTTTAGCCACTGAGTACTACCTCCTAATGTCGTGCTCTTCACATAATTCCTCAAACTCACTTGAGGTGTACTCTCCTCCTCTATCTAATCTTTGGAATTTTATCTTCACGTATTTCTCTACTTGAGATTTAAATTTCTTGAAGTGCTTGAATGCCTCTGACTTTTATTTTAGGAGCACAATCCAAGTGGCCCTGGTAAAGTCATCAATTAGCAACATAAAATACCTTTCTCCTTTTTGGGTTTTTGTTGTAGTCATGCCACAAATATCTGTGTGAATGAGCTCTAGAGGTCTGGATGAGGAGAATCATTTTGTCTTGAAATAAGTCCTAGTATGCTTTCCAAACTGACATGACTTGCATATTGAGTTATTGGGCCTTGACAATCTTGGTAATACTCTCACGGTTCCCATCTTGATAACTTTTATCAAACTATCAAAATTCATATGCCCAAGCCTCTTATGCCACAACCGTGCTTCACTTGTTTTGCTCAAATAGAAGTTAACCCTACAATCATCAAACACATATACATTATTATGGGTTTTGATTACCTTTCCAACCAATTTTCCATTCTTCATGTTGTGGATCTCACAGTCTTTATATCGAAAGGTCACATCATAGTCGTTATCACACATTTAGCTAACACTGAGCAGATTGTGCTTGAGACCTTCTACATACAACACATTTCGTGCTTTTGTTTCTTTATCAAGGTTTACTACACCTTTACCCTTGATTCTTGTTGGAGCATTGTTTCCAAAGGTGACATTATTTCCCTTGTCCTTTTCTTTTAGCAATGGGAATTTTCTTTTGCTGCTAGTCATATGTTTGGAACAACCACTATCCACATACCATTTATTTTCTTGATTGTGAGCTGATAAATAAAGTCCACACTGCATGCTCCTTTTAGTCTTTCATTTCCATCTCTCCTTATCATGTTAGATAGTTGACTTTCTAACATTTTGGAAGTTAAACTAGTATTCAAACAAGATTTTTCACTCACTTTCCTTGTGCCAAAAAATATTACATTTGAAGCATTCTACTTTTCTTAACAAATGAGAGAAGACGTTTCGATCTCTAAGACAAGATTTTTGAGGTCTATAACTTTGATATTTTTTATATCTAGGATTTTCATTTCTTTCAACTTTGATCCTTCTACAATCAACGGCTTTATGACCAAAGATATGACATTTATAACAATGACCATCAAATAAAGAGGCATGCCTATTTTGGAAGTCTTATGGGATTGTGTATGAAAGTACCTTGGTTGTCTAGCTGATTGATTTATCTTCCATTGATGGTCTCCTCTTTTCCCTTCTTCTATTTTATCTTCATTGATTCTTCCATGAAGGTTCTTCACATAGCTTTGTGGTTCTTCTAATCTTGTGGAATTGAAGTTGGTATTTTTCATAGAGGATTCTTGTGTCTCTGAGTATTCATACATATTTTGATTCATGGGGGCCTTTGGCTATTTAGAATTTGATCTAGTTTCCTTGTGCCTTGTGCAAATTTTTCATTTAAACCCTTCTCGGTATTTATTCCCTCAAAATTAGTTCTTAGAGAAACAACCTCTACTTCAAGACTCTGACAATTCTCTTCCCATTCTTGGATCAAATCTTAAAGAACCTCTTCCTTTCATTTAGCCTCTTCCAGTTTAGTTTTCAAAGACAGGATATCATCTTTTCATGTTTGTAAGATAATTTACCTTTTTAACTTGAGCAACTTCTATTTTAAATATTTGTTCTCCTCTTCTAGTCTCTCACATGTTTCTTGTTTTTCTTCTAGTAGAAGGACTAAACTATCTTTGCTCTTGATAGCTTCCTCAAGCTTTTATTTTTGATAGGAAAACTCCTCATTGTTAGAGTTATACATACCTTCCTCTGCACGTTGTAACTGTTCCTTTAGCTCCTTATTATTCTTTCTCGCTTTATTTAGCTCATCAAGGGCACTGATAAGTTCCACTTCAAGATCCATTATTCCTTCTTCTTCTTCTTCCTCTTTAGAGTCCATAATACCTTGTTTCTTAGATCCTGTTTCAAACTCCATAAGTAGATACTTATCTAATTCATTCTCTGACGAGTTTTCACTGTCTGACTCTAGTGCTGAGCTATCCTTTTTGGAGTAGAACCCCTTTTTCTTGTAGAGATTTTTCTTTTGATTTTTTTGAGACTTGTTCCCAAATTTTTTATCCTCTTCCTTTTCTGCCTTTTCCTTATAATGGAATTTGAATGAGAAATGTCCAACTCTTCCACAGTCAAAACACTTAAAGGGAAACTTCCCTTTATATTTTCCTGAGCCACACTTCAGTTTTCTGGCTAGTTGAGTCTAATCAGATTCATAGTTGGAGCAGTCTTGTGTTAGAAAATTATATATTATGGAGCAATGGAACACATAAAATATTGCAGAAATATAAACACAGAAAGCGCATAAAACAAGAGAGACACAGATATACGTGGTTCACCCAGTTTGGGCTACGTCCACCCCAAACAGCCAGTCCTTCCTTTTTATTGCCCAGCAAAATGAAGAAACACAACCTACAGCAGATCCACTGTAATATCCTCTGTTTTTTCTCACAGCCTCACCTCTCTATTTCTCACTCACAGAATACACATCTATCACACATCCTCAAATACAATGCCCTCATACAAAGAAAGGGGTTGCCTTCTAGGGCAAAAAACCCTAAACTAAACATAAGTTCTACCGTCAGATCATCCGCCTAATGAATGGCCCAGATTGACTAGAAATTACTATACTTTTACAACGCAATTTTACAGCTGCTTTTAGCTTCGGGGGCGCTGCCCCCGAAACCCCCCGCCAGGGGGGGCTCCCAAAGGTCACAGCCGCCCCCCCTGGACCCCCCCTGCAGCGAATATTTTACGGGCGGCGTTGCCGCCCCCAATTCGAACTGGGGTCCAATGTGGCGATACCTTTGAATATAGAAGATAATCAGGCTCCAGACCCAACAATCTCCCACTTGGAGACTGATTGTAGCAACTCCACCACTGCTCCATTTGCTAGAAAATGACTCCTCTTTGGACCTGGCTGTTCCTCATCTTCATTGTCATCCTTGAAGACCAATTGAAACTGAGCATATTCTCAGTTTCTCCCTGGTTACAACTTTTGTTAGCATATCTGCAGGATTCTGGCTAGTGCGTATCTTTTCCAGCTTCAACTCTCCATCTTCCAACACTGATCGTATGAAATGGTACTTGAGTTGTATGTGTTTAGTCCTGGAATGAAATGCTGAGTTCTTTGCAATATGAATGGCACTTTGGCTATCATTGTATAACGTGCCCATATCATGCTCCTTACCCAATTCACCCATAAACCTTTGTAACCAAATCATTTCTTTACTAGCCTCTATAGCAGCAACATACTCTGCTTCTGTTGTTGAAAGTGCAACAACACTTTGGATTTTTGAAACCCAACTGACAACTGTTCCTTCAACAGTAAATACATATCCTGTAGTGCTCCTCCTGTTATCTCTGTCACCTGCCATATCTGCATCAACATATCCTTGTAGGGAGATGTTTGAACCACCAAAGCATAATGCTTGATTTGTGGTACCTTTCAAATATCTGAGAATCCATTTCACTGCCATCCAATGTTCCTTTCCTGGATTGTTCATGTACCTACTTACAACTCCCACTGCATGTGCAATATCGGGCCTTGTGCAGACCATTGCATACATTAAACTTCCAACTGCTGATGCATATGGAACTTTAGACATATAATACATGTCTTCTTGGGTCTTTGGGCACATTTCCTTGCTAAGTTTGAAATGGCTAGCAAAAGGTGTACTAACTGGTTTTGCATTGTGCATGTTAAATCTTTTCAACACCTTTTGTATGTACTCATTCTGAGACAATGTTAATTTACGATTTTTCCTGTCCCTAGTTATTCTCATACCAAGGATTTGTTTTGCAGCTCCCAAATCCTTCATTGAAAATGAATTTGCCAATTTTCTTTTGAGCACATTTATTTCCTGCATGTTAGATCCTACAACAAGCATGTCATCTACATACAATAACAATATAATATAGCTGCCATCATTTTGCTTTTTCAAATAAACATAATGATCAGAGTGACATCTAGTATAACCTTGTTCAGACATAAACTTGTCAAATTTTAGATACCACTGCCTTGGAGCCTGTTTTAAGCCATACCGGCTCTTCTTCAACTTGCACACTAGTTTCTCCTTCCCTTTCACCTCATATCCTTGTGGCTGCTGCATATATATCTCTTCCTCCAAATCCCCATGGAGAAAGGCTGTCTTTACATCTAACTGCTCAAGATGCAAATCTTCAGCTGCTACAAGACTTAAAATAGTTCTGATTGAAGTCATTTTAACAACAGGAGAAAATATTTCATCAAAATCAATACCTTTCTTCTGTGCAAACCCCTTCACCACAAGTCTAGCTTTATACCTCTGTTTTCCTCCATCTTCTTCCTTCATCCTGTAAACCCATTTATTCTTCAATGTAGTTTTTCCTACAGGAAACCTGACTAAATCCCATGTTTGGTTATGCATTAAGGAGTCCATCTCTTCTTCTATGGCCACCTCCCACTTCTTCTTGCTTTCAACCTGCATTGCTTCTTCATAACATTCGGGTTCAGCGGAATCAGTCAACAATAAATAATATAATGAAGGAGAGTATCGTTCAGGGGGTCTACTTATCCTGGTAGATCTTCTAACACCACTTTCAGGTGTTTGGGGTGCCTGTTGTTGTTGTGGTGGTTGCTATTGTTGTGGTTGTTGATTATTATTATTTTCAGGCACCTTTACTTTTTCAGTGATTTCATCAAGAACTGCATATTCCTTGTTTTCCTTTTCCTGTTTCTTTTCCTGCAACTGATTCTTATACAAGACCTATTCATTGAATATTACATCTCTGCTCCTAATGATTTTGTGATTTTCGTAATCATATAAGAGATAACCAAAATCATTAACACCATATCCAATAAAGGTACATTTCTTTGACTTTGCCTCAAGCTTTGTTCTATTTTCTTTATCAATATGGACAAAGGCCTCACAACCAAAAGGCTTTAAAATAGGATAGTTTACCTTTTTACCTGTCCATGCTTCCTCTGGAACACCACCATCCAAGGAACTTGAAGGCCCTCTGTTTATTAGATAAACAGCAGTATCTACAACATCTGCCCAAAACTGTAAAGGCAATCCTGCATGCAATCTCATGCACCTTGCACGCTCCATGATTGTTATGTTCATCCTTTCTGACACACCATTTTCTTGTGGTGTTCTTGGAATTGTCTTCTCTCTGCGAATTCCATGCTCTGAACAGTACCTATCAAACTCTTTGCTGCAATATTCACCTCCATTGTCTGATATAAGACACTTCAATTTCTTTCCTGTCTCAATCTCAACCAAAGCTTTCCATTTCTTGAAAGTATCAAATACATCAGATTTATTCTTAATACAATAAATCCAAGTTTTTCTAGTTGCATCATCAATAAAAGTAACATAATAATGAGAGCCACCGAGAGATGATACCTAAGCAAGTCCCCATACATCTGTATGCACAAGCTCTAATTTTTCATTCTTCTTTTCTTTCCCAACTCTGAGAAATCTGACTCTCTTCTGTTTTCCATAAATGCAATTCTCACAGAAGTCCAAATCAACATTCTTCAAACCCGGCAACAAATTCCTTGAGTGAAGAATCTTCATCCCCTTTTCACTCATGTGTCCGAACCTATGATGCCATAATGTTGCATCTACTCCTTTGGAAGTTAAAGCATTAACAGAGTTAGAAATACCATTGCATAAATACAATGTACCAACCTTTTCGCCTTTTGCTATTACCAAGGCTCCTTTGGTGACCTTCCAAGCTTTATTTGTGAAAGTTGTCACACAACCTTCACCGCCTAACTGCCCTGTTGAAATCAGATTTTTCTTTAGATCTGGAACATGCCTTACCTCCTTTAATAGCAATTGGTTTACATTCTGCTGTTTTACAAGAACCTTACCCATTCCAACGATTTTACAGGGTTTATCATCACCCAGACGAACTTGTCCAAAATCTCCTTGAACATAGTCATGAAAGTATTTCTTATCAGGTGTGGCATGGAATGAAGCCCCTGAATCTACCACCCAGGAATCAGTAATATTTTCGAAAGAAAGAATCAAAGCATCTTGTAACACCTCACCTGTCACATTTGCTTCATGATTGTTTTCTTGCTGTGCATCTCCTTCTTTTCCCTTCCGAGATCTACAGTCTTTCTTTAGGTGTCCTTTCTTTCCACATTTCCAACACACTATCCCTGATCTAGACTTGGATCTGCCTTTCCTTGATTTACTGCAATATCCTAAGCTCTTTCCTCTTTCCATTTTTCTTCCTCTAGACTCTGCACTCAAAGCATTTCTCGATGTCTCACCGGAGCTTTTCCGTCGCATTTCCTCGCTAAGGATAGCACCAACAACATCATCAAACTTTAAAGTACTAGATCCAGAAACGGAGTTACTAATGGCCATTACGAAACCATTCCAACTTTCTGGTAATGAGCACAAGAATAACAGAGCTCTAACTTCATCATCAAAGTTTACCCCTACAGAACTTAACTGACTTGTAACTGTATTAAAATCATTTAAATGGTCTGCAATAGATCCACCTTCCGACATCTTCATATTAAATAACCGTTTCATAAGAAATACCTTGTTTGAGGCTGAGGGTTTTTCATATAGTTTCGACAACGTCTGAATCAAACCCTCTGTTGTGGTTTCCTTCGAAATGTTGAAGGTGACTGACGCAGCAAGGCACAACCGTATTGTTCCGAGTGCCTTTCTATCGAGAAGATTCCATTCTTCGTCTGTCATACCCGTCGGCATCTTTGATTTTCCGCCCAATGGTAGGTATAGATCTTTCTGATACAGATAATCTTCCATCTGCATCTTCCACAGCGAGAAGTTTTGGCCGTTAAATTTCTCGACCCTAAACTTACCATCTTCCGCCATTGCTCCCACTCGAACCAGGAACCCTTCTTTCCTGCGAGTTTATTAGCCAAATAGACCTTCATCTCTGATACCAGTTGTTAGAAAGTTATATATTATGGAGCAATGGAACACATAAAATATTGCAGAAATATAAACACAGAAAGCGCATAAAACAAGAGAGACACAGATATACATGGTTCACCCAGTTTGGGCTACGTCCACCCCGAACAGCCAGTCCTTCCTTTCTATTATCCAGCAAAATGAAGAAACACAACCTACAGCAGATCCGCTGTAATATCCTCTGTTTTCTCTCACAATCTCACCTCTCTATTTCCCACTCACAGAATACACATCTATCACACAGCCTCAAATACAATGCCCTCATACAAGGAAATTTTACAACTGCTTTTAGCTTCGGGGGCGCTGCCCCCAAAACCCCCCGCCAGGGGGGGGCTCCCAAAGGTTGCAGCCGCCCCCCCTGGACCCCCCCTGCAGCGAATATTTTACGGGCGGCGTTGCCACCCCCATTTCGAGCTGGGGTCCAATGTGGCGATACCTTTGAATATAGAAGATAATCAGGCTCCACACCCAACACCTTGATGATATTTTTGCTCCTTGTCCTTTTTGGATACTTTGAATGTTTCTTCCTTAGGTTCAAACTTTTCTATTCCTACTCTCATATAATAGGTTGTGAGAGTACCATGAAGTTGGTCCATCTTGAGATCCTTTAAATTAGTCATTTCTTCAATAGTTGAGACTTTGGCATTAAATCTCATGGGCAGAGATCTTAATATTTTTTTAACAATCATCTCCTCCTTGACCTCCTCACTAAGTCCTCTAATCATATTAGTTACTTCAACAACTCTGAGGAAGTATTCTTCTATGCTTTCATTTTCACTCATTCTCAAAGTTTTTAGTTTGGCCTGCTTGACTTTTTCATCTCCTTCATGACTCTGATTAACCTTTACCCACACTTCCTTAGCAGACTTGTAGTGCATAACTTTTACAAGTTTTGATTGACTAAGACCAAAGAGAGTGGAATTCTTGCCTTTAGCATTGTTCCCACAAAAAAAAATTACCATCTGCATTAGTGGGAGGAATATCAGGGACATTGTAGTCTATTAGCACTGAAGTCCAAACATATAATCCCAGGGACATAAGATACGCTTCCATTCTTACTTTCCAAAAGGCATAGTTTTTCCAATCAAAGACTGTTAATCTACTTAATTAAACCTCTTGACTCTCTTGTCTAGACATAATTCCTTATAAATCTACCTTCCAGTGATTAGACTGTTCCTGAAGGAACCTAGCTCTAATACCAATTGCTGGAATAAGGAATTGCTGAGAGGGGGTGTGAACCAGTAATTGTGAGATTCTTTTTTTTTCTAGTATGATTAGAATCCCTTTTCATATTATATTACTTGTGAGAGCATTCATTCATAAATGGAGTGAACAACAAGTTCAAACATACATGTTCATACAACAATCACATGAGTAGCACACACATTTGACACAGTGTTTTTCACATAGAAACCCTAAGGGAAAAAACCACCAAATTTGTTGTTTTTTTATGATGTAAATTAAGCACCTACTTAATTACATCTATTTTTTTATGAGCACCCACTCAAATAAGGAACCAAACCCCTTTGGTTAGAAAGCACCAACTTTCCAAGAGGCACCAACCTACTCTTGCCAATGTTCTACTATTTAATACAATTTTCAAAATGAAAATAGAGGCATACATATTACAAGTAAAATACCAAAATGGTTGGTTGCAGATTCAACTTCTAATCTTTTTCCTTTGTGTTCTCATGCAACTTTTCTTTACTTTCTGCTCACAGAAATCTATCCTCAGCATTCTTCCTTCCTTCTCACAGGCTCTCTACTACAACTACCTAAGTTCAGCTCACGTTGTTCTTCTCACAACAATCACTCTATTTCCTTCTTCAACTCTACCCTAGTTGTTCTTCCCATAGCACTCTTGTTGTTCTCAGTGCACCATCACTTAGTATGTTCTCAATGCTTATACCACTCTATCTCTTCACTGCTCTCACTCAGTTATTTTTCAATATTCTCAACTCTCCCCCAAATTTCACACAGGAAATCGATAGTTTTGATCCACATATGCACACTGTGCAAAACATACTTTGGCATGTCTTCCCCTCTGCTATTGTGTATTCTTGGATGACCCCTGTAATGGTATTAAACGCAAAAATAGACCTTTGAGCTTTTTACTGAACAACTGTGTAAATCTCCATGCTAAGAAATTAATTCTCAGATGACCTGCACACTCCTCCGAGAGACCCATTCTTATTTATTTCTCAACAAATCTTGACAATCCTCAGGGATGGCTACTTTGAACTTCATTTAACTCTCCCAGTAGTGCACACAAAGCAAATTCTTGCTTCCTTCATTCCCACACAATTGTCTCTGTTAAATGATGTCCTTGTTTGCTTGTTTTAGAGTCTTCTGTAGGTTTAGCCCATTTCAACAATCAACTCCAAAGATCCCACACTTAATTTTACAGTTATTGACACATACATCCTATTAAATTTATTGTACTACCTAATCGAAACATGCCATATTGTAACTTACATAGGCAGAACGTTACGATATTTCACTCCCCAATATCCTTGGCTCCCTTTTCCTTCATCTCCTTTAGCAATTGCTTTCTCATAGGACCGAGAGATGTGACCAAGGGCTTAGTACTATATCCGAGCCCCTCAATTTTCTAACTTTCACAATTGAAATGTTACGATATTTCACTGTTCGATATCCTTAGCTCCAGTAATGCTTATCTCCATGTATGTTTTCTTTCTTATAGGACTGAGGGTTGTGACCAAGGGCTTAGTCCCAAGTCCTAAGACCCGTTGTTCCTTCAGGGGGTATATTTTTCTTTATTAAATCTTCTTCGCCCTTGGTTCCTTTGGACCCATCATGATCAAGTGTCTAACCAAATAGGAACCCTCTTTATCAGAACCTATTTGACCATTATTTTCACAGGAGTTACGATATTGCTATCCTTTGATATTCCATTGTCCGATATGATGACATCACTAGCCACTGCAATTTCTCGGGGCCAATGAATTGCCACCACGTGTCCATTTGGAGGAAGAGAAAAGGGTCCTAATCACCCTTGATTTTGCAACAACTCCTTTGATCCAGATCTTGAGAGATGTCCCCTAAGATCTAAAAAAAATGAAATAGATCTTGGGGGGGGAGACCCCCAAGATCTGAAAAATTGAAATGCTAAAGAAAATAGGAGAATACACATTAAACAAAACCACCAAGAAACTTTTTATTAAAATAGAGAATAACTGTAAAAGCTACATTATGGTGGAAAATATCTCATTTTACAAAATGTGACTTGTTACTTATAGTCTTTTTTTAGTTATAATACCACGAGTAAATTCCATGGATGGGTAGATACCATGGATGATTGAATAACATGGATAAATACCATGGGTGGATGTCACTTACAATACCATGGGTAAATTCTGTGGGTGGATAAAATACCTTGAGTGGATGAATAACTTGGGTGGATGCCACTTACAATACCATGGGTATATTTCATGTGTGGATAAATACATGGGTCGATGAATACCATGGGTGGATGAAAATTTCCATTCATATCATTCCTCCCTCATTAAGAGGCAATGGTCCCCATTACATGAAGTTCCCTCCTAAGCCTTTGTTGAGTATGAAGAGCCATCAAAGAGAAGGGTTTTGTGTGGTTAACACATAACTGTGATGAACGAAGATTCGAGGATAGAGATACCCTGTAATGCTTGTGACCAACTGTGATACTAACAGTGTGAGACCTAGAAAATGGACTTCGATGAAGTGTGGGTTTTTGGGTGACCCATAAGCATAATAAACGAAAATCCGAGGGTAGAGATACCTTGTAATGCTTGTGACCAACTTTGATACTAACATTGTGCAACCTAGAAAAGGATTTTTTGCGGTTGACCCATAACCATGATGTTGACTGTTGATGAAGTAGAAAGTGCCGACATAGCCTAGGGTGGGATGGCACGTCTCCAAATAGCCCAAGAGGTATGTTGCTATAATGAAACTGATGAATGTGAAGCATGTGCCTACTAAAGTGTGGTGGGAGGGCACGTCTACAAAGGGAACCCGCTCTGAATGTTGCTCAAGATAAAAAAAAACTGATTTAAAATGGGCATAACTTGGTCAATATAACTCAGAATATTTATTATAACCTATTTTTTGAAACATAATGACCATTCTACATCTTCCCATGTGATTGAATTCCCTATTAGGACACTCTGGAAACTCATATTCGCACTACAATTGTCTTGATGTTACAAAAGTTTTGAAAAGATAGCTGATTTTAAATCAATGATATCTCCCTCATCCGAACTCTGATTCGACCAACAAAAAAAAAAATCAAATTGGGTGATTTTTTAAGAGGAGCTCACATATGCAATCATTTTTCTTAAATTAGTCACTAAAACTGCAAAAAATGATAGGAGAGCCATTGTCCATGAATTGCCATCAAAAAAATATTTGCAACACAACTAATTTTAAATCGGTGATATCTCCCTCATCTGGACTCTGATTCGACCAATTTTTTTTTTTTTAATTTGGGTATTTTTTCGCAAGGAATCTACATCTGGTATTTGTTTTGTAAATTTTGAACCAAAAGTTCAGATATGATCTGCAAACTCGTCGCCTAAAAAATTCCTACAAAAAAAAAAAAACTCCCCTCTTTGCCCAAGAAAGTGCTCTATGGAGGTCATAGCACGTGCATGAAGTTTGTTGAAGATTGTTGAAAAATTTTGAAATTGAAATATGCATAAAAACTTCATTCACATGGAGCTGTAACCTACTCTGAAACCACTGATCCAGATCTTGGGTGAAGGCCCCCGAGATCTAAAAAAAATGAAATGGATCTTAGGGGGGAGGCCCCCAAGATTTGAAAAATATAAATGCCAGAAGAAAATAGGAGAATACACATTTAAAAAAATAACCAAGAAACTTTTATTAAAATAGAGAATAACTATAAAAGCTAAATTGTGATGGAAAATGTCTCATTTTACAAAATGTGACTTGTTACTTATATTATTTTTTTAGTTATAATATCACAGATAAATTCCATGGGTGGGTAGATACCATGGGTGATTAAATACCATGGGTGGATCTCACTTACAATACCATGGGTAAATATGATGGTTGAGTGAATACCATGGGCGAATGCCACTTACAATATCACGGTAAATTCTATCAATGGACAAATACCTTGGGTGGATGAATATTGTTATCACCAAAATAGGACCCTAATAGGCTGCTCATCAAGTCAATCTTAGTGTAACTATTTCAAACCAATCTTTTGGTTGAGGCTTAGCCTCCTCAACCTGAGAGGGCTCTCTCTCTAGGTTTAGGGTTTTTGATTAATGATTAGATGGCTAACTCTAGGAACAAAATTAATAGAAGTATAACTTATTGACTGGTTGAAAGTACGATTAGCAAAACAAAATGATCAGCAAGATATGGAAATCAAGGCACTTAGAGTTTAAGTTTATGAAGAAAATTGTAACGCTGTGAAACAACACAGTTTACAAGAATGTGAAGGAAGTTAGAGCATTTTCCAATGAATTCTAAGTATCACAAGCTTATACCACTGCAAATAAGTAATTCTATAAATCCATAAGAACATCAAACATATAAACTCTTTGTGAATCTTGAGTAGTCAAATTGATCATTGTATTAAGTATGAAAAAACACAGTTTTTACAATAATCTTCAGACTCCCGGCAAATGCACCAAAATGTTATCACCAAAATAGGACCCTAATAGGTTGCTCATCAAGTCAATCTCAGTGTAACTATTTCAAACCAATCTTTTGCCTGAGGCTTAGCCTCCTCAACCTGAGAGGGCTCTCTCACTAGGTTTAGGGTTTTTGATTAATGATTAGATGGCTAACTCTAGGAACAAAATGAATGGAAGTATAACTTATTGACTGGTTGAAAGTACGATTAGAAAACATCTATTGGGCTATGGAGTCAAAATGATCTTCAACAAAACAACATGATCAGCAAGATATGGAAATCAAGGCACTTAGAGTTTAGGTTTATGAATAAAACTGTAACACAATGAAACAACACAGTTTACAAGCATGTGAAGGAAGTTAGAGAATTTTCCAATGAATTATAAGTATCACAAGCTCATACCACTTCAAATAAGTAATTCTATAAATCCATAAGAACATCAAACATATAAACTCTTTCTGAATCTTGAGTAGTCAAATTGATCACTGTATTAAGTATGAAAAAACACAGTTTTTACAATAACACAATCTTTCCTTTACTAATGAAAACTACAACCTGTTCTAATTTCATATCTTGCTTCATATATAGCTTTTAAAATAAGGATTCCATTATCCTTCAACAAGAGAATTCGAATTTTCTTGACCTGACACCTACTCATACCTAAAACAGACTATTAATTACAACTAGTTGTTAACTAACAGTCCTAGAGTCCTAATACAACTAGGAGTGTAACTCCTTGTTATGTTAACAACAACCTAGGATGTGAAATAAATTCAATTTTTGATAGATTCTCCTTCTTAACTTCGAACTTGGTGATGTCCATAACCCCCCAGCTGGCCTCCAATAGCTTCTCCTTCATCTGCCCTAAAAACTAGGAAATTGTCCCCTGCTCTGTTCCGGTTGAAAAATAGGTGTTGGGACAGATATTTTTTCTCCCCATCAAAAATGTATTTTTCAAACCTGAAGGAGGCTTTTGTAGACCACTCTGTTCTGAACAAAAACCTCTCTTGGTGTTTTGCAATACCTTTCCTACTTCCTAGAAACTGTCTTTGAATATCAGGTGTAAACAAGTTGAGTCATCAACTTTTCCCACATCATAATGAATTTGAAGAAATTGAAAGAGGTTTTTGTAGTTTAGTATGTTAGGAATAAAAAACTCTTTCACTTTTCCAAAATATGCTTTCAGTTGCTCAAAAAAGATCCTAGAAGTTGACTACTTAAAACAGTTTTTCCGCTAAAAAATGTTGCTTCAGTGATTTCGTAGTGCATGTAGTGTAAATTCTAGGTTTTGCGCTATGAAAACTCCTAACTAAGAATCCCCGATTTCATAGTGCATATAGTGCATTTTCTGAATTTTTCGCTACGAAAACTCCTAGGTAATTTCGTAGCACATGTCAATTTTGAAACAGCCTTAACACATGACACCTTTGAATCAATGTGGGATCAATGATAGGTAAAACAAAATTGTTGACCTTATTTGATAATGGGAACAAGACTCCATTCTATGTTTTAGACTCAAACAAAATAATAAAAATGACTTGACCAAGACTAACATAAAACTTTGAAACCATACCAGTTGTCCAAAATTTTAGAACTTTTTACAGTGATAACAAATACCGTGGGTGGATGCCACTTACAATACCATGGGTATATTCCATAAGTGGATAAATACCATGGGTTGATGAATACCATGGGTGGATGCCAATTTCCATTCAGATCATCCTTTGTTAACTTTCTCGGCATTCATTGACACTTTTACCACTCTCGGCCTTGTTGGATATTGTAACTTCTTAAAACACCTCTATTAAGAAATCTCAATATTCTGATGTCCCAAACCTCCGATATAATCTACTCCAATATCTTGATATCTAATATGTTACCTACACTCATATATTGATATTTGATATGCTTCCTTTCTCTCATATCCTGATATCTAATATGTTGATCTTCGAGGTTCCGATATCGAATCCAGATGGGCTACGATTTATGGTATTTCATCCTTATTAAGGCTTTAAGTCCCTAGACTTCTACATACCATATATTTTGATCCAGGAGTCCACTTTTAGAATTTTCCATACTGTTGGAAAGCTCTTCTAGATCACTTTCCAATGGAGAAGGTTTGATGTAAGCTTTGAACCCATATTCTAACTCTGATATGTCTGAAAACTTTCTACCACTCTTTTCTCCTTGACTCTTCTTCTTATGCATAGAATGATGAACTCCCAACAACCATAATCATTATTTTATGGATTCTCTAAAAGCCTACTACTATGATGATTCTCTACATAAATCCTGCAGCTACCATGGGAATTCCATCTAGACCATCACAATAGTCATCATTTTATGGCTTTTCCAATAAGCCTGCTACTGTAATGATTCTCTACATAGTATTGCAGCAACCATGGGAGTCCTCCTGAGCCGTTACTGCCTGCATCTGCTACAACAAGCATTCATTCTAGTCTAGTTGACATTAATTCCAACATCAATGCCAATAATAACATAGCCACCACCAATTGTCCAACATAAATTTGACATTGTTAATTTGCAACAAAGTTTTCATCTGATAAGAGAGAGTTTTCCCTTACGCTAAGACTTAGTCGCACGGAAGAAAGCTTACAGATGCAACTTTAGCCTCTCAGTCTCACATAAGTAAGGTCAAGGATGCAACTGTAGTCTCCCAACCACACAGAGGAAGGCCTATGGGTGAAACTATGCCTGCAGGACACCAAAACGAAGTTTTGTACATGAAATCAAATGTTCACCTGAATGATGTCAATCTTACAGAGATGAAGCAGGCAACAGAAAGGGAAGTTTGAATGTTTACTATAATATGAATATATAGATTGAACTTTTGTTTTCAAGTGACCAGGATATTCATATAGATATGTCATTATGATTTAACCATTGAAGTTTGTGCTGCAAGAGTTTGACTAGATTTGGATGATTGATATAGATGAGCAATGTTTAGAGTTTTGACATGATAATGACTTAAGAACTTTGACCTGATTATTGAGATATGTTCTGGACTATAGATCTCACTATGATAGCACATTTGGATTTGACTTGATGAAAATGATTTTATTTGACGAATGATAATTTACCCTGATGACAATGTTATGTGGGCATAGTGACTTTCAATGACTAATATTGTGTTAAATTTTCATAGGGCTACATTGCTCTTTGCTTTGATAAGTACATTTCTTCATTAATATATTAATTTCACCCCATATAATCATAACATTACGCATATCTATACCATTATTCATCAGCATATGCAATTATATATAAAGAACAACATCATCATCGTCAATGCAGCATAACATAAAGGAACAACAGAAGAAAAACATGCACACACATAGAGACACCAGGATTGGTTTGAGACCAAGTCAAAACCCATTATGGGGAAAACCCTTGAAAATATTCTTCTTCTTAGATCATCATCAAATAATTCAAAAAAATAGATTACAATGATCCATAACTTTATCTATGCAACAAAACAACTATGATATCCATGAAACAAATTTAATCATGCTTATAATCAAAACCCTGATTCTAAGGACTAAAGTGTGTTGTCACTAACTATAGAAAATTTTTGTCACTGAGTGGAATCTTCGGAATATAGAAATCTCATCCATGAGTCTCAGACGCAAGGAGGAGGAGCAGTGTGAGTGTCTATAGCATATCTGGACACTCTCTGCATAACTAGATGATTATTGCCAGAATAGATCTGGATGCTCTCAGGTGAAATGGATGAAGTCATATGGGGTCAAACATACCCAGACCTACTTCAAGCCCTATATTCTCTCATAAGGCTACTGTGCGAGCATCTATGGAAGCTTGGACACTCTCAAGACCACTTTGTGCAAGTGTCTGGGGACTAATACAACTTGATCTACGTATGAAGCCCTGAACACTTTCATAACCCATTGTGACAGTGTCCAAGGTTCCCTGTACACTCCAATAACACACTATGCCAATGTCTAGGGACTAAAATGCCCAGTTCTGTGCCAGCATCCAAGATCTAAGAAACCCTAAATCAGTGCAAGCTTCAACCCTGAGATTTCGGACCCTTGCGTGAACTTTCCTCCAATAGACCTGTGTGAACCAAGACAATAAGAGAAGAGAATATGGCTTGTTCAATGTGTCCAAACTAGCTTGAGGTCTCTTCTATTTATAGGCTTTCAGGAGGGTCCACTTGGGGTTGAGGCTGACCTAAGAAGTTACACATATGGTTAGGGCTGACCCATTCCATAATACATGTATGAATAAAATAATTCAAAACTCAACTTCCGCTGGACCAAATAAGGTGATATTTAGGTCGAAATTGGTCCTCTCAAAAAGAGGAATCTAATGAAATCACTATCTTTTTAATTTTATTTTCCCAAGATGGAATTTGATAGAAGTTTCAAAAATTAACTCTCCCTCTCAACTAGGGAGAATTCCACCTGCCACTATTTGTCCATCGATCAATATGCCATTTTGGAATCTTCAAGTGTCATTGTGTATCATCATAGATCATCTATGTCATGAAGTCATCATGCCATGTCCATCTCAAGGGTCTCATCATCACAAATAATCATTACATCTTGATCTATCCTTTTCTTTTTCATGCTTATATCTTGATTGTTCGTGCTTGAATGATGAACATTCTCGAATCTAGAAGAAGAAGAATTTGTTACCTGTTGGGAGCTTAATCTATCACCCTTTATCCATCAAGCTGCTACCTTGAATCTTTTCCAGTGGGCTACAACTTAGAATATCATCATCAATCATCTTCAGAGAGTATATCATCAAGGAGCACATCTCAATCTGGAACCACATCACGGAGAACATCTCGCCCGAAATCTCATGGAGGAGATATACATCTACAACCCCATATCAAGAAATAGGATATACAAACACACAGGGGAGAACATCTTGACCCTAGGATCTCATCAAGGAGCTCAATCTCAACCTGGAATCACATAGAGTTATCTAAACCCATCATATTGCCTACTAATATTCCCATCGATGACCCTAAATAGTCATGTGGTTGAACACCTGAATCATAATCGACTTGGTTTGTACACTCTCAACTCGTTGGCCAAATAAGGAGTGGTATTCCTGACAAGACATCCTGCTTGTGGTTATGATGCCATTTTGGGTATACTTTGCAAAGACCAAGCAGGGGAGCAGTGTTCTCTGACCCTATGAAGATAGGGGAGTAGCATTATCCAACCCTATGGGTAACACCCTATTTTCTATAGTTCCCTCAACCCCATGAGCCCTCCATCTCAATTCCTCACCCTGGGAGCCCAAACAAGGAGGAAGAGTTGGCCTAGTTTCCTCGATCAACGTTGCTCTCATCAAACTCAAATCTGGTATATGCTTGTCTCAATAGCAGTTGTTTCTTGTTCATACACAACATAAAATCAAATATCATGTCAGATTATATATAATTATATAAATCACAAAAGGATACCATAATCATCCTCCCTCTCAAGTATGTGCCAACCACAAGACTGAGCTTGCTTCGAACAACTGCACTATCTCAATGTATGAGAATATCTCAGTCCTAACTATAAATATGGGACTTTCTCCCAATCGGATCACAATGTATCAATGTGCTTAACAATGGTCTTTATAAATAAAAATACATCCATGTAGTCACATATCATAGGAGAAATATATTCAGCCTCAAAAATAGAATATCTCGTGCAGATATTTCAAAGGATGCTCAGTGGCAACTCTATGTGAGTGAAGCAGCTCAATCATGAATTTATTCAGGTTCTATGCACATCATACATATACAAATGGATGTTCAAAACGGAACATCAATGTGTCAATCAATTGTCATGTTCCATTTCAAGTTCAACAACATCTTGAACTTCAAATCGAAGTATCCAAGGATTTGAATTTTCATTATTCAAAAACATTTTCCAATAGATTTGCAATATGGAATTTCTTTCCCAAATTCCAAAAATCAAATTAGAATGCCATGATATATCATTTCAAGCTTCAGAAGCTAACTACCTCTGATTTAGATCATCATAGGCTCATCACTTGTCAAGTGTAGACCATCAGGATATAAAACCAAAACCATAATAAAAATCAAAGTCATACATTGGAACTCATCGTCCTGATTTCATCAGATAGTAGTCAAATACAGATATATATATATATATATATATATATATCAAGGAGCTTGTGTAATGTAGTTCTCTATGCATAATTCCGTACAAAGAAAACATAATAATCCTTACATAAATCAATGTTGTACCATCACATCAACAGATTCAGCTTATCAAAGCTCAGAGGTCAGATCAAAACTACTATCAAAGTCATCAATATCATAGTATCAATTATTTCAACCGAGTGACAGGGAGAGCTCATATCAAGTATTCACTTTATTTAATTCCAAGAAGATGCCATCGACCATGCATTATCAATCCAAACTTCATCAGGTCATTCTCATAATCATAACATAAGTCATTTTTGTCACTAGGTGCAATTGCATACACCAAGGACGAGTCATGCAAGTTTCAATTTCATGTCGAATCACAATTTTCATTACTTCAATCATTGTGCTAGGTACAAGGAAGGCAATCTCCGAATACACACATAAGTCATTGTGCCCACATAGCATAGTCATCAAGGAAAATCAACAATCGTCAAATCAAGTCAAGTCCAAAATTTGTTATCGTAGAGACATCTATAGTAAAATCATATCTCAATCATCAAATCAAAGTTATTGTCAAGCATCATGACAAAAAATTGTTCATCTATATCAATCAGCCAAATCATGCCAACCTCTTGTAACACAAATATAGTGACATATCTATATGTATGTCTCAGTCACCTGCAAACACAAGTTCAATCTGCATGTTCATATTATGGCAAACATTCAACCTTTTCCTGCTTGCAGATCTTGTAGTTAACTGCAACACATCTATGGTACTGACATTTTCCAGGTGAACATTTGATTTCATGCAAAATACTTCATGCTTATTTGATCAGCAATTTAACCCAACAACTTTAGAAATCATATTATAGTGGCAGGATATGTCAAAAACATATTGATTCAGAGTTCTGACAACTTCAAAAAGCTTCAGATGATGGTTAATTTTAGTCAAACCCCTAGACTCTCCTTTTAGTTTAGCATGGGAGCACATTTAGCTGCATGGACGCTATCTAGACCTTAGCATGTGATCGTCTAGGGATGAGATCCCTTAGATATGTGACTGTGTCTATAGTAGAAACTCTAATTTCTGTACGGACTTTAGATCTGAGACTTTGTTACAGATCAATAATGTCAGATGCACATAAATCATATTTCAACAATACAGAATGCAAACAGTGGTCTGAGAAGAGATTCTACTTCTGACTGGGGATCTACTTCATTCAAGTCATCAACCTTTCTCCACTAGAGTCTTGCAACATCAGATATGTTAGATCATAAACATATAGCTATCATGGCTATTAGTATCATGACATCAATATTTCATCAAAGGTTAGACTTCAAGAAGCATATAAATGCAACATCATATCTCAGAGATTACGAACAAAATAACACTTTCTATCAAGTCACTCCATCAAGTTAGGGCATTCATCTTTACCAGATGACAATAGAGAGTAATATATCTACATATCAATCTTACACATATATCTCTCATATCAAGGTTAACATGATCAATGAGGTCAAGTTAGGCCATTCAATAAAATTTACCAAAGCAGTAAGAGTGGCAATCTCTCTTTCCATGTGCTTTCATCATGCTTATCACAAGCATTACCAGCAGACTTATGTATAGGAGTCAATGAGCTAGACATCTATATGAAATCCATCATGAAAAGTATCAAGAGTAACATTTAATAGATTCAAGGTGCTACAATTATTTATAAGATTTCCAACTGATGGATGTTATCCAAACATCAAGTATATCAAAACATTAGAGAGCCTCATATAATTCAAGAAGATCGAAATGCTCAACACGACGTACATCATTTCATCACAGGAAACATAGATCCAAGTCACTTTCATATGCAGGTATGAGCCATCAAAGAAAGAGACTTTATCATCATGCCTTAGGGCTTATCAATCCATCCAATGATGAAGCTAAAATACAACATATCGTGCATACTTTGTGGTATTCAAATACCTGTGCACCTTTTCATAGGTAGCTTGTAGTGCTTGTCAGCTTTTTCATCAAGAACCTCTTTACCTCTTTCCAAATATAGCTTTTTTTTCCTACATCTCAAATGGTTCTCCAGAAGGATCTACTCATCAAATCTCATCAAGGATGCTAGAAGCATCCATATTCTCAAATACATATGCAAGAATTATAAGAAATAAACATAAACATCAGATCCATAAGACTAAACAAAAGTAAGAGGCATCATAAGTTGAGAAATACTTGTCTTCAATGAGAGGTGATCCTCTCCCTCTTGAACCAATCTTCAAGAGCCACCCATGTACATGGTCCATATAACAATGTTGCCTTCAATTATCCAACCAGTTCTGCTAAGGATTATCCCATCTAAAGATTTATCATATCTTTGTCAAGTGCTTGATCATCTTCACATTGATCGGCTAGGTTCCATATCTCATATCGTTTCCATAAACCAAGGTTTTCTTTCCAAACTTAACCTCGTAGAATCTATCAAACCCTAATAATCAATTTTCCAAGGATTTTCATTAAACCCTAGAATTATTTTAGGTCTCCACCATCCTCTTCTTGCATCTGTCAAAGGCTTCATCCTCAAGGTGATCTCCATGGTTTTTCTTCAGCCTAGCTCTGATCCCATGTTAAATTTTGATAGGGATAAATTGTTCTTTGCTTTGATAATTTCATTTCTTCATTACTACATTAAGTTCACCCCATATCATCATAACAATATCCATATCTACACCATTATTCATCAACATATGCAATTATATAGGAAGAACAACATCATCATCATCAATGCAACGAAACCTAAATGAACAACAAAAGAAAATCATGCACACACATAGAGACACCAGGATCGGTTTGAGACCAGGGAAAAACCCACTATGGGGAAAACCCTTGAAAATATTCTTCATCTTATATCATCATCAAATAATTTAGAAAAATAGAGTACAATGATCCATAACTTTATTTATGAAACAAAACAACTATGATATCCATGAAACATATATAATTATGCTTATAATCAAAACCCTGATTCTGAGGATTGAAGTGTGTTGTCATTGACTGTATACAACTACTGGATACTGTTCAACATTGTTTTCACTGAGTGGAATATTTGGAATACATAAATCTCATCCATGACTCCCGGACACATGGAGAAGTAGCAGTGTGAGCGTCTATGGAAAATCTGGATTCTCTCTGCATAACTAGATGACTCTGTATGGAATAGATCTAGATGCTCTCAAGT
Source organism: Pinus tabuliformis (assembly GCA_031772625.1). Classification (NCBI taxonomy): domain Eukaryota; kingdom Viridiplantae; phylum Streptophyta; class Pinopsida; order Pinales; family Pinaceae; genus Pinus; species Pinus tabuliformis. The sequence continues at coordinate 716,227,129 of CM062820.1, forward strand.
GAACTACATGAGGGAATTTGAGGTCAAACATAACCATACCTGCTTCAAACCCTAGACGCTATCATAAGGCTATTGTGTGATGAGCATCTATGGCAACCTATACACTCTCAGTACCACTCTATGTGAATGTCCAGGGACTAATACAACATGATCTGACTATGAAGCCCTAGAAGCTCTCATAACCCATGGTGTTAGCGTCCAAGGCTCCCTGGACACTCCCATAACACATTGTACCAACGTCTGAGATCTAGAAAACCCTATATCAATGCGAGCTTCAACCTTGAGATTTCAAACCCTTATGCAAACTTTCCTCCAACAGACATGTGTGAACCAAGACAATAAGAGAAGAGAAGATGGATTGTTCAATGTGTCCAAATGAGCTTGAGGTATCTTTTATTTATAGGCCTTCGTGAGGTTCCACTTCGGATTGAGGCTGACCTAAGCAGTTACACATGTGGTTAGGGCCGACCCATTCCATAATACATGTATAAATAAAATAATTCAAAACTCAACTTCCGCTTGACCAAATAAGGTGATATTTAGGTCGATTTTGGTCCTCTCGAAAAGAGGAATCTAATGCAATCATTATATTAGTCATTTGAACTATCCAAGGTGGAATTTGACTATAGTTGCAAAAATTAACATATTGGTATTCGATAATGGTTTTGTATTGGCCTCCTCAACGCACTGGTTGAATTATTGACAGTTGTGATTCAATGTGAAGTAATCTGACAATGAATGGATGGAACCTGCATAACTCATTGTATTTATTTTCACCTAGTGACTTATATTATGATCATGAGGATGACTTGATGAAATTTGGATTGATATTGTTTGATAAGTGACAATTTGTTGATAGATGAAGTCGTAATTTTATGAGAGCTCTACCTGTCACTTGGTCTAAATAATTTGATGAGTTTAATATTAGTTTTGATCTGACAGCATTGATTCATGTAAGACTAAGCATATTTCTTTGGTAAAGTGTTCTGTTTGCAGGAATCTTTGGATGAAGAAATCTCCCTGATCCAGATATGTCTATATTGACAACTATCTGGTGAAGCCAAGATGATGTGTTGATCCAAAACTCTACTTTAAAAGTGGTCCAAGGTATGGCTTTGATTTTGGTTTTATATATTGATGGTCTACTCTTGATAGGAAGTGAGCCTTTGATGATCAAAGTAAGAGGGATATGGCTTTTGAAGATCGAAATAATGAATCATGGCATGATGAATCAATTTCTAAAGTTTAGAAAAATAAAATCTATACTGTAAAACTATTGAAGAATTTTTGGAAAGTGGAAATGCAAATCCTTGGACACTATGATTGAATTTCAAGAAGTTGTGAAGAGATATTGTTGAACTTGACTTGGAAACCGACAGTTGATTGAAGCATTGATGTTTTATTTTGAACACTCATCTGTATATATATATATATATATATATATATAGATATATGATGTGCATAGAACTTGAGTGAATTCATGATTGAGTCGCTTCATATACATTGAGTTTCCACCAAGCATCCTTTGAGATACTTGCATGGGATGATCAATTTTGATCTGAGATATTCATTCTACAATATGTGACTGCATGGATGTACTGATGATGTTTGGGATTATTATTGATGAGCACATTTGGATGTTGCCTTAGTATGAGATATTCCATGATATCTTGGATGAGATGTCTGTAGCACGAACGAGGTTGAATATGATGTTGTTAGCATGGCTATCTATGTGGCAGGATGAAGAAGCTCCTTGGAGAGTCGTCTGAGCAGGATCTGGATATGACATGGATACATTATGATGACAAAGAGTGGGAACCAATTGGTAGAGAATCCCACATTGAATGAGTTACCTCCATATATTGAGACAGTGTTTTTGTACGAGACAAGCTTAAGCTTGTGGTTGGAACCTCCTTAAGAGGGAGTATAACTATGGTATCAATTTTGTGATATATATATTTTGGTTCTAATATGATATTTTATTTGATGTCCTATATGAATAGGAGACATATGCTATTGAAAAATGATGGTTACCAGATATGAGTACGATGATATGTTGTTGATCTATAGAGAGCATCAATGATCAAGGACATTGAGTCATCTCTTCCCCCTGTCTCAGCTCCGAGTCGAGGAATTGAGATAAAGGGATCCTAGGGTTTAGGGAACTCTGGACAATAGGGTATCATCCCTATATGTTACCCATAGGGTTGGATTAGTAGCTCACCTTATCTTGGTCTTTGCAGAGTATACCCCAGTTTTCATCATACCCACAAGCAGGGCTTATTGGGATTGTCCCTCCCTGTCTGGACAATGGGTAGAGGAGGCTTGGAGGTGTGTGATCCTTACCTCTTGGTAAGTCGGGTATCTCATCCAAGCTCGGATTATGATGTAGGTGTTCTACCACATGACTATTGAGGGTCATTTCTAGGAGATCGGTGGGCAATAGGATGGGTTGAGGAGTAGCTCCCTTATATCACCTATTGCTCGATATAGGGTCGTAGAAGTAGCTCCCCCATGAGATTTCAGGTTGAGATTGAGCTCCCCGATGTGGTTCTATGTTGATATGTACTCCCTGATGATATTCTCTCTCTTGATTATATGGGTCGTATATTTAGCTTCCCCCCGATATCCCCAAGTAGTAGCCCACTAGTAGATATTTCAGGTAGTAGCCTGCTGGCAGAAATTCTGGGTAGTAGCCTGATGAATAGAGGGTGGTAGCTTAGGCTCCCCTCTAATGAAAAATTCTTCTTCTTTTGGATTTGAGAATATTCAGCATATGAGCAGGTACAATCAAGAGTTAATAAATAATGACCAAGAGATGAATTGATATTATCATTGATGATAAAAGATGATGAGATACTTGAGATTGGATTTGATGACAGTATACATGTGACATGATGCAGGTGAAATTCTCCCTAGTTGAGAGGGAGTGTTAAAATATGAAACTGTAGTAAAATTCCACTTTGGAAAACTCACCTGATGGAGAGCATGATTGTGTTGAATTCATATTTTCAAGAGGACCAAAATCGACCTAAATATTACTCAAAACACATAAGGGAAAGTGTACTTATGAAGAAAATTTTGCATGTCCACATTTGACAAGGTCGTTCCTAAATCAAAGTGGACACCCTTGGAAGGATATACAAAAAATTGACCTCTACCTCATTTGGACAGAATCATGAAATGCTCTTCTGTCTGGGTTTTTGGCTCACACAAGTCTGAGGCTCATATGCAAAGGAACGGGTTCGCTCTGACGTGAAATTGCAAGGTCTAAAAATCGCATCTCATTTTTAGGGTTTTGGGCGACAGTCCTAGGCATAACATAGAAATAAATTGACCACATTTGCTTGCATAAAATATCATCCATGTGACTGGATTCTTTCAGTCGCATGGACAACTCTCCATCCATGGGACTGGGAGTTAGGGTTTTAGAATCTCGGTTGTAGACCCCAGTGGCATGCATGTCATGCTTAAGGGAATGACTGGGTGGTTATAGTCGCTCGCATGACTCCTCCTCTATGTGACCAGGACCTAAATGATGGAATTTCAATTGTCTCAATATTTCTCTCAGTGACCACAATGTTCGGCAGTTGACCGTAGACAGTGATAGTTCATTACAGGCTTCAGAGTCAGTGTTTTGAGTATAAGCATTGTTGGGTTCATTTCATGGATATTGTGTATTTTTTTCATTGAATAGTAGTATGAATGAAGATATGGATCATTGTACTCTCTTTTGCTAAATTATTTTATGATGATGTAATAAGAAGAAGAATTTGAAAGGGTTTTCCTCATAGTGGCTTTTTCCCTAGTCTCCGACCAATCCTGGTGTCTCTATGTTTGAATTATTTTCTTCTATTTCTGCTTCATGTTTCATTGTATTGATGATGATGATATTGTTCTTTCTACATAGTTGCATATGTTGTTGAATAATGTTTGTAAATTTGAATAATGTTATGATGTTATGGGGTGAATGTAATGTGTTAATGAAGAAATGAAGTTATCAAAGAAAAGAACAATATATCCCTAAGAAAAATTAATACAGACATTCTACTTGGGTTTCAAATTTGGCCCCTATCAGAAAGAAGTTTGGTGAGATAAGGTTATGTGTCGACCTTCACAATCTCAATCAAGCATCAAATAAAGACAATTACCCAATTCCATCCATGGAATAGATCCTTCAAACAGTATCTGGGTCTGAGATGTTCTTGCTGCTAGATGGTTTTTCTGGCTATAATCAAGTTCTAGTGGCAAAACCAGACCATATTAAAACCACCTTCAAGACCAAGTGGGGAAAATTCTCCTTTAAGCATATGCCATTTGGTATTATCAATGTTGGTGTGACTTTTCAAAGAGCGATGCACATTGCTTTCCGGGGCCTGATTAGTCAACGTGTAGTTTTTTATTTGGATGATGTGATTGTGTTCTCCAAAATAAGATCATATCATGTACATCATATAAATCAAATATTTAAGTGATGTCACAAATATGGGATTTCTCTCATCCAAAGAGAAGCATCTTTGGTGTGTCAAAAGGTGCTCTCTTAGGACACATCATTGCAAAGAGTGGAATTAAAGTTGATCCTTAAAGGGTCAAAGATATAACTCAGATCTCGTTCCCAGTAAAAAAGAAGGCTATGAAATATTTATTAGAGAAGATTAACTTGCTTCAAAAGTTCATCTCTAATTATGCTCAGATAATTAAACCATTATAGGAGATGATTAAGAAATATGCAACTTATAAATGGGACAAAAGGGAAAAGGATGCTTTCGCTCAAATTAAACAAGCTATTGTTGATTAACCTGCATTATTTAGTCCCAATTATGCCAAATATTTCTTTCTTTAAATTTTTTCTTCGGATTCATTTATTGTGGTCGTACTAACTCAGAAGGATGTTGAAGGAAATGAACAACCTATTTCTTTCATGAGTTTTGGGTTAAAGGGATCAAAGCTAAATTATCCTACCATTGATAAACATGCTTATTCTTTGTCTAAAGAAGTAAAATATTTCAGGCCCTATCTCCTTAAAGCTCACATGTTCTTGTATATGTGCCTCATCTAGTGGTCAAAACCTTTTTTTGTGTGCAGCAGGAGCTGGGTGAGAAAAGGGAAAATTGGATGACCTGTTTACAAGATTGTGATTTGGAGTTTAAACCAGTTCATACCATTAATGGTCATGGCCTCCTTCAATTAGCATTTGAAGAAAGAGATGTTCTTGAGCAATATATTTCAGGATGGGAGAAGGAAATACAGATGTATAATGTTGAACAATTTCCCCAGACCAAATCAACAGTGCCATGGTATTCAGACATACAGAAATCTACCTTAAAGCTCTATCTTATCAGCTCATTCATGGAGCACTTTTTAGAAAGCACCACAACGGTGTCTTGTTAAGATGCCTTGAGCCTCAAGAAAGGGAGAAGGTATTATTATATTTTCATGATAGACCAGAAGTTGGTCACTATGCAGGCGATACAATTGTGTAGAAAGTAATGAGGGTTGGTTATTATTGACCCACTTTATTCAAATATGCTCAAGCTTATGCTCGCAAGTGCCCAACTTTTTAGAGATGCGCTAGTCAAGATCAAATGTCAGTCGCCCCACTGCTACCAGTAGCAGTTGAGGAACCTTTATAACAGTGGGGAATAGATGTTATTGGACAAATTTTTCCACATCTATCAAAGCAACATTGATACTTTTTAACAATTACATATTATTTTACTTGGTGGATAGAAACAGTTCCTTTAAGACAAGTTAACAACCAAGAATTCATCCACTTCTTGAAACATAACATTATAACCAGGTTTGGCATTCCAACTTCTCTTGTATTTGATAATGCAACTTATTTTTCTTCACTGAAATTGAGCTTTGACAATGCTTTGACAAATGCATTACAGGCTAATTGTGTAACTCCTAAGCCTTCCCTCAAAACCTCACTATAATTTCTAGTTTGTGGTAAAGAATTTATCTTGCCTCCGAACCTGTATCTCCTAGTCTTGCAACTCTCCCAAGAGTCTCAAGGTAAACCTTGCATTTTGGTTCAAAGTAGGATAGACACTTTTCTTAAACTTTAGGAAGAAAGGCTTAAAGCCAAAGAAATATTTGTTGTCCATCAAAATCGTATTAAGCACTGGTTCGACAAGAAGTCTGCAGGGACTAAGAATTTAAATGTGGATGACTTATTATTGAAGTGGGATAAAGCCCACAAAGAGAAAGTTCCAATCCCTGTGGATTGGCCCCTTCGCCTTCGAATAAAATCTTAGTCATAATACTTTCAAGCTAAAATCCTTAGGCGGGAGGATTGATCCTCTTCCCATAAATGGTCAAGATTTGAAATGTTATTTCCAATAGCAGCTCTAAGATGCATTTCCTGTACAATATTTCCTTTTTTTTCTTTTCTTTTTCATTTGTATTAGTCATATTTGTGTCATGTAAAGTTGTGTCCTATCTTGTTTTGTGTCTTGGTCATTGTACATAAATAAGACCTTGTGTGAAAGAGTGCATGGCTTGGAAAGGTGTTGTGGATTAATTAAGAGGAGATGTGACAACCACAACACTTGGCTATTTGTTAGTTCCCCTTCTCTATTTTAGGAAGATGGTATAGGTTGAGCTAAGTCTAGACGAAAAGTATGATACATACAAAAGGAAAACCTTGAGGGAATATATTAGATCTGTACCTATTCTAGTATCTAACTTGGTGTGAAATCTACTTGGTGTTTTCATGATTATCCAATATATTAGAGAAATGATAAGGGGAAAATCTAAATCAAGAAAACCAATATCATAGGTTATATAAATACTTCTCTGAAGGGGAAACCTCCTCTGCTCTCAATAAGTCGGGATCCCTCTTTTGTTGCATTGAAAATATAAGTGTCGAAGCACAATCCTATTAAATAAATAAATAAAGTGTTAAATAATAGAAAGGCTTCTTACATAGGGAGGTGAAGCAAGAAACCTCATCGAGGTACTATCTAGGCCTACTGGCAATGAAGCAATGTTTTTGCTCCTAAAGTGACTCCATAGGGGTACTTTCCAGGCTTGTTGGCAGTAGGGAAACACTAGAGATGAAACTCATACTCTGAAAATCATAAAGTCATCATGCATATTACCCTTTCTTGAATTGAAACAATTGTGATATGGTATATCTTTTGTGTATTGAACTATGTGAAGTGAAGTAAGGTGTTATGTATACTACCAGCTCAAAAGGTTAAGTCAAGAAAATATAATTTTTGAATCAATACTTCCTAATGGGTTGACCCTTTAATTCAAAATATATTCCCATGGCATAGAATTTGAAGTTCATCCAGTGTGTCACCCAATGTTGTTGCTGCTACAACACCCTCCAAAATTTCTCTACATTCAAATTTTGGAGCCTACCTAACTTTTGTATTAAGTGTCTCTTTGATCCTCAAGTTTCATTTCAAGTCTTTCTACGTGTTTCAAGTGTTCTTGATCATTCTCAAGTGTCATTCCATTGTTTATAACATATCTAGTGCACTTTATGGTCATAATACCTTCCTTTGTTATAAAAAGGCCCTTTTGGTTGCAGTCACACAATTTTTTTCCGTTGTACTTGGGGAGTGTTTCCAAAATGGTGTTTTGATGTCTATTTACCATTGTTCAAGAATTTCTAAGTTTCATTGATGAGTTGGTATGTGTCGCACATGATTTCATGTCTAAAATCATTACGTTTGTCCCTTGCTCCATCTTCCAGACTTAGACAAATTTTGGTTGCAAGTGAACCCATTAAGGCTTAAAGAGAAAAATTGAACTCTTAAGCCCTAATTAGGAATCCTTCATTGTTTGAAAGTGCACCCTGTTCCCTCCAAGAGTGCATAGCACAATCCTAAGTCTCATTCCCCTTCATTGTTATGAACATCACCCTCAAAATTCCTTCCTCCTTGTTGAGTGCATGATGCATCATCAATGCATGAAGCCTAACTCCTTCATCCTTCAACAATGTGCCCTACACCCACCTTAACCCTTTTGAGCACATGAGTGCACCCCGAAACCCTGAAGCCAAACACCTCGCCCTTCAGTCCTACACCCTACACACTCCTTGGCCTCCTTGAGCACATGAGTGCCCTAGGAAGCCCAACTCTAAAGCCTTTACCAACACACCCTTCATCGTTGTTCCCTTCTTATCTCCCTTAAGCACATCGTGCACTTGGGAAGATCAAATTATCTCCCTTCATCCTTTGGACCTATGCCCTGTACCATCCCTTGAGTTTCTAGTTCTCCTCTTGAGCACATGAGCACATCTCGAAGCCCTGAAGTGTTAATTTTCACACTCCTCTATGTTTTTTCAATTACTTTTAGCCCAATTCACTTATTCAATTACAAATATTTTCAATAACAATTAATCTTTCCAATCATCAACAATAATTGAAGATATAATTATAGTAAATGCAATGATAAAGCACACAATCAACACATCAACAAGAGACACCAGGTTTGGTCAAAGACTAGGGAAAAACCCCACAAGGGGGCAAACCCTTTGAAAATTCTCCTTATATTAGATTGTCATAAAATGTTCAGTAGAGATTACAATGAGCCCAATACAAAATTCATCCAGAAAATAACCCAATAAAATTCAGAAATATGTTCCTAGCATCAATATATATCAGAGACAACTTTTCTTATCTATGGTCAACTGCGATCAAATGTTAAATTTTTCCCTAGAGCCCAACCACATGGAGGAGTTTTTTAGGTGGTTGAGACCTTCCAAAGGCACTCTTGAGCCTACTAGCCTATGGTTATAGTCAAAAATTTCCTTTAACGAGCTTCCAAGGGTGGCCAATTTCCTGTTAGGGGTGACCTATCCAAATGTGCATATGTGTGATTTTCTTCATAAGTACACTTTCCCTTACCAAATTAAGCACTTTAATAGTGAAAAATTGGTCCTCTAGAAAAGAGGAATCTAGACCCATAATTCGAATTTGTCATTGAGATGAAAATACTAACACTACCTCTTAGCGAGGGAGAAATTCCAACTGCATCATGTCAAGTGTATCATGTTGTCATATCATGTCCCATCTCTGCTCAACTCTATCCGCTGAAACATTCTCAAATATAAAGAATAAGAATCAAGGAGAATTAGATACCACCCTCTATAATATCATAGAGCACATCTCAATCCAAAAATAATATGATGGATCACATATCAACTTGAAACTACATTGGGGAGCACATCTCAACCCAGAATCTCACGGGGGAGCTAAACATCTGCAATCCCATATCGAGCAATAGGTGATATAGGGGAGAACACCTCAACCCATCATATTACCCACTGATCTTTGTAACAATTACATTCAAGATTCACGTGGTAAAACAACTGCATCATAATCAGCTTAGGTTAAACACCCCCAAGTACACTCTCAACCCGTTGGTCAGATGGGGAGCGTAGTCCCAGCAAGACTATATTGTGGATATGATGCCAACTAGGGTATACTCTACAAATACCAATATATGGTAGCGACATCTCCAACCCTATGGGTAACAAATAGGGGAGCAACATATATGACCCTATTTTCTAGAGGTCCCTCAACCCCAAGAGCTCTCCATCTCAATTCCACACCCTGGGAGCTCAGATAGGAGGGGAAGAGTTGGCTTGGTGTTCTCGATCAGTGATGCCCATTATCAGGAGGGGTCACATCCATTAGGCCAAACTTCTCTCTAAAGACCAAGAAATTCCCTTTCGGAAAATCCTTGGGAAGAATATCTAAAATATGCTTATTTTTCGATATATGATGGAGTCTAACATCTCCTCTTAGCACCATGTCTCGAATGTAATGATATCAAATCTCAATGTGCTTGGACTTGTCATGAAATATAGGATTCTCTACCAGATGGATCCCAGTCTTGTTATCACAAAATATCATTGTGGTGTTTAGAACCTGCTCAAATATCTCTCCAAAGAGCTTCCTCAACCAAATTTCTTCGTAGTTAGCCACGCTAGCGGCAATGTACTCTACCACGATGGTACTCAATGCTACGGACTTCTGCTTCCTACTCATCCAAGATATCATGGCATATTCAACACTAAAACAACTTCCAGACGTACTCTTCTTGTTGATAACATTTCCTTCCCAATCAACATCAGTATATCCATAAATTTGAACATCTTCTGCAGTATATATCATACCAAGGGTGATCCTACTATGCAAATATCTCAAAATATGTTTTCTAGTGACCCAATGTGCATGGAGAGGCTAGGTCATGAATTGACTCAATGTGTTCACTGCATAGCATATGCTTAGATGGGTGTTAACTAAGAACATCAAAGCCCCAATCAATTTTATATACTTAGATGGATTTTCCAAATTGGGTCCTGCATATTTTCCACATAACTTCTTGAAATTCGTTTCCATTGGTGCAATATCTTCATGAAATATTTTCCTTGTGAAAATGAAATCTCACCAAGCCTTTGCCACACCTCAAGGCCTAGAAAGTAGTGCATGAGTCCAAGTTCCTTCATCTCAAATACAGAGTCTAGCTCCCTCTTACACTCTATCATTAGGGGCTCACTTCTTATCAAGAATAGATCATCAACATATAAAACCAATATCAACAACATACCTTGGACTACCTTGAAGTAGACGTTGGGATCGGCATTGCTTCTTGTGAATCCTAACTTCACCAAATAATTGTCTATGCGGGCGTATAATGCTCCAGGGGCTTGCTTCAAACCATATGGTACCTTCTTCAACCTGCAAACATGTGTCTTTTGATCCTCTACTTCAAATCCATATGGTTTCTCAACGTACACTTCTTCATGTAACATGCCATGGAGGAATGTTGTCTTCACATCCATCTGATGTAGACTCCGTCCTTGATTTGCGGCAAGAGTAACTATTGAATGAATGGATATATATCAAGCCACAGGTGAAAATATATTGTCATAATATTCTCCCTCTTTCTGGGAGAATCCTTAGGCCACGAACCTCGATTTATATTTCTCAATGCTTCCATAAACTCCATTTTTGATCTTGAATAACCACTTTAAATTCACCACGGATTTCCCCTTCGGTCTTGGCACAACATTCCATACATCATTCTTCATGATTGATTCATATTCTTCGGTCATAACATCCTTACAAACTTGATCTTTCACGGATTCTTCAAAGGTGGAAGTTTCGGCTTGTATCATAGTACTTATGGTTTCAACATATCCCTGGTACCTGAATGGCTTGTTGATTTCTCTAAATGTTCAAATGGGAGCTTGTATTTCATTATCCTGCAATGTGTCACAGATCTAAAGTTGCCTCTTCCTGGAAAAAGGATCACTTGGAGGAGGATCTAAGGGATCCATAGGTTTCATGGGATCATCGACAATGTTGGTTTCAGATTCAGGAACGAAAGGACCATCTAAAATATCCATATCATCATTATTCTTCTCAGTAGGAGTTAGAGAAAGGTCCCTTGCCTTTCCAAGGGTAGCATCTTCATCGAACATTACATCCCTACTAATTTAAACCTTCCTTTGACTAGGAATAAATATTCTAAAATCTTTAGAATTTTCACAATATCCAACAAACGTAACTTTTCTTCTTGTGGTTTCTAGCTTGTTTCTTTTATCCTTTGGCACATGGAAATATATGGGACATCCAAAGATACGAAGATGGCTAACATTAGGCTTGACACCTGTAAACACTTCTTCGGGGGTCTTTTTGTCTAATTCTTGAAGAGGCACCCTATTTTGAACATATATAGCAGCATTCATTCCTTCTTCCCAAAGGAATTTTGGCAACTTTTGATCATGGAGCATGGCACAAGTGGCTTCTACAATAGACCCGTTATTTTTTCAGTTACTCCACTTTACTCGGGAGTATAGGGCACAATTATCTCTTTCTTGATACCCTCCTTCTTGAAAAAATCAATGAACTCATTCGAAATCTACTCTCCACCACTGTCAGACCTGAATATATTGATTTTCTTCCTTTTTTAATTTTCGATCAAAACTTTGAATTCTTTGAACATTTTGAAGCCTTCATCCTTATGCTTCAACTAATATATCCAAATATTTCTTGAGAAGTGATCAAGAAAGGTGTTGTAATAAATATGGCCACCAATAGAATGTACGAGCATCAAACCACATAAGTCGAAATGAATGAGATGGAGGATGTCATTTGTCTTATTCTCACTAAAGGGGAATGGTCCCCTTGTCTTCTTTCCACTAGCACAACCTGGACACACTCCATCATGTTGGGCTTAAACATCGGGAATACCATAAAACAATTTCTTCAATTTTGTAAGTGAATCATAATGTAAATGGGCCACTCTTCGGTGCCATGTTCAGTTAGATGATGTCTCATGGACCAATGCTAGAAGAGGTCTTCCAGTAACCCTGTAGATTCCTTCAAATCTCAATCCCAATGTGAATGCATCTCTCATAGGTTATCCAATGGGCAAACTAAGAACCTTTGCCATGATGAAAGAAAATCTCATCCCTTTTTCTTCCAAAGAATATATTGATACCAAATTCTTGTTCAATCCTGGCACATACATCACATCATGGAGCATAATAGATTCCCTAGAGTCCAAATGAAATTTGATGAACCCAAATCCTTTCATGGGATGAGTGGAGTTGTCTCCAAGAATAATTTTCAAATTTTACTCCCTCTCTACCAAATTAGAGAGAACTTCGTTATACCCATAGAAATGATGAGTGGCCCCACTATCAACCAACCAACTATCGCACAAATCTGAAGGAGAGGAACTAGTAAGGGCAGAAATAAAACATATTCAGATTGTTTGCCAGCATTACTTTCATACCTGGAGTATCTTGACTTCTTTTGAGGATGATGGTCTTCTTCATAATGTAAGATTTCATAGACTCTCCCTTGTTCATATTCATGTCTTTGAGTTGATCTTTTAAGGAGATGATTTCATTAAAATTGGTGACTTCTTACATGTCAGTTATCTTATGATACATGTCCTTAGACTTTCTCAAATTTCCAATGTTGCAAATAAACCATCAGCTATAATTTTCTTTGCTTTTAACTCACCTTTATTTTTCTTGTTCTCGGCAGCAGCAGAAGCATTCTCCAGAGGCTCGGGCACTTTTCCTTGAATGTATTCCAAAACATCATTGTTGTCATCTATGATCTCCAACCTAATTTTCCATGCAACAAAGTTAGATGAGGCTCCAAACTTCTAATGTTCCTTGAAGAAAGAGGAAGGCATCTTGACTTGATTAGATAGGCTCCTTCAAATTCCCAAAGATGATTGCTTCAATGCTTGTCTCCTTTTGGGCTTGTCCTTCACCTTAGCTCTGATACCATGTTAATTTTCACACTTCACTATGTTGTTTCAATCACTTTCAGCCCATTTTAGAAATTTTTTCAATAACAATTAGTATTTCCAATCATCAACAATAACAGAAGATAGAACAGTAAATGTAATGATAAAGGAGATAATCAACACATCAACAAGAGATACCAGGTTTGGTCAAAGACCAGGGAAAAACCCCACAAGGGGTAAAACCTTCTGAAAATTATTCTATTAGATTGTCATAAAATTTTCAACAGAGAGTACAATGAGCCCAATACAAAAATCATCTAGAAAAATAACCCAATAACAACTTTTCTTGTCTACGGTCAACTATATTCAGATGTCAAATTTTTCCCTAAAGTCCAACCGCATGGAGGAGGAGTTGTGCATGTGGCTGAGACCTTCCAACCGCACCCTTGAGCCTGCAAGCCTATGGTTATAGCCGGAAATTTCCTTTAACAAGCCTGCAACTAAGACCCAAAACCCTAGAACACGTGTGAGCTTTGGACCCTTTATTTTCAGACCTATGCAAACCTATTTCCTTGATTCAGCCTGAAGACGTGTGTGAACCAATCAATGAAGAAGAGAAGAAGATGATGCTTGGTGATGTCCAAATGATCTTGAGGTCACTTTTATTTATAGGCTTCCAAGGGTGGCCAATTTCCTGTTAGAGGTGACCTATCCAAATGTGCATATGTGGGCATTTCTTCATAAGTACACTTTCCCTTATCCAAATTAGGTTCTTAAATAGTCAAAATTGGTCCTCTCGAAAAGAGGAATCTAGACCCATGGTTGGAATTTGTCACTGACCTTCCAAAGTTAACATGAAGCTTAATCGCTTCAGCCATTCATCCTTTTGAAGTGTGTCCTTACACCTAGAGGTTTCCTTGTCCTTTCTAATGCACATTGTTAAGACATAAATAACAAAGTTGCATGAAACATGTTAGAATAGGAGATTTTTTAGGTTTATGTTTGCTTTCCATGAGTGGTTGCAGTTGCAGGTATTTCAAGAACAACATGGCAAGGATGCATGAAGAATATCAGGAAAATAGGGCAGTCAAAGTAAGAATTTGAAAACAAATAACACATGGAAATATTGAAGTCGAAGCATCTACAAAGACTCTGTAAGATCAAATACCCTTTGGAGGATGAAGAAATCAATTATCGGAAGTTTCATGCAAGAGCAAAGACATGAGTGGTAGCCATGTCACCTATTGAAGGTTCCATGTCATTAGTCACTACAAGTGCAAGTCATCAATGATAGTGACTTATCATATCCTCATCACATGATGATGTGGAAGTTATTATGTAATCATGTAATCATTGTAAATATAAAGAAGTAGTAGTCCAACAGTCATGTGTGGACAAAAGAGCCATGTATAGAAGTTCAAAAGACATGTAATTCCTAGAGTCATATGTAATTCCAAAATTCATTTGGAAATCGAAGGGTTCTACAAGTCCAAAGGTCATTAGAAGTATGAAAGTAAAGATTCATAAGGATATGAAAGGTCATTCCTCAAGCTATAAAAGGATCCTCATTACTAAATCAATGTACTTTTAACCTTGGCTTCTCCCATGAGACATTAAAGAGATATAGATGGTATTTTTTTGGGAGCAAGTAGTGGCTCTAACGCTCCACTATTGGAGCTAGTGATGTTCATTGTACTTATGTATCTTGAAACTTTTTCTTAATACTTAAAGCCATTTGGGTAGAAAATTTTCATGCATGGATTGTGGATGTTTTAATAATACTCTTCTAATGTTTATTATTGATGTTGTCTTTCACATGTACTAAAGTAATTGAACTATTTAAGTGACTTTGGTGATAAAATTGTTGGAAATGTGTTATAATGATTTTAATCATTATATCTATGTGAATTATTTTGCTTGATGCTAAACAAGTCTTTCTTGCCTACGTGTGTGTGTGTGTCTCCATTAGATTAGTACCATTAATTCTCTTTTAGAGGCTCACTTTATCTCCCCTACAGTAAAATAACCTTGATACATCTACAACTGAACATTCACAAGGCACACTCTCTTACTCATTCAAAAGCACATGTGCGCTTCTCTCTCGTGCTAATTCCTTAAGCAAAGGCAAACCTTTAATTAAACGGAAGGCGGGTTGTATTTCCAAATGGGACTCCTACACCAAACAGTGTGAAGTCTAATTTGTACCTAATATCAGGGAGATCCCCTGTATGTTGGCAGTACCCAACATTGTCAACACCATCAATGCTAGAATATAATGAGGTAGCTCAAGGATAGACCATGGAACTAGTTCTTTCATAAGCACAACACCACCATATTATTCTTAGAAATAAAAACAACACAACAAGTATTCGTCATTCATGATACTTACTTTAGTCTATTTTTTAGATTTTTTCAAGCTACTTATTTTTATAAGTGTATTTTTCAATGGTTAGAACTCACATTTTTAGCATATGTATAATGTTTCATTATGAAAAAACCATTAATGATGAAAACACTTTGAAGGTGCCATTAGACCCTAAGATGTTAGAAAATCAATGTTCTAGTTGGAATTTCTTGGAAAAAATAGAAAAGGTAAAAGATATTAGAAAGGAATTCCACTAGTAAAAACTCATTTTGGGACTTTAAAGATGGATTGAAATATTTATCTTTTTGAGAATCTCTTTGGTCTTTCCTAAAAATGGATAATTATACTCTACTCTAGTAGTTCAAAGTTTCATTCTAGAGACATATAGGTTATTGAATATGGTGATATTTTCTCCAGCTATAATGTTGATGATTTTAACACTAATAGAGGATATACATGCGATGTTATTTATGGAAAAAAGAAAGGATTTTAAAAAATCCATTAGATTGAAAACTATAAATTGCATTCTAATGAAAACCCAACTCAAAAACCTATCAAATGTGGCTCAATGATGTAGATAATTTTCAATAACCAAAACATCTAAAATATAGTATATTCATGAAAAAGGAGGGACTCCTTCCAAAAAGTTTCCATATTTAGCCTTGGTCAAGCCCCAGTTATATCTAATTTAAATTTTTTTAACTAAGTCGAGCATTAGATGAAAAGTTTAACATGCATACTTTCTTTTCAAAAATCAAATATTTCCATTGCTTGCCCCCAACATGATTTTCAAAGGTTGGAGGTTTTCCCCCTTGCTTTTTCTTCATGTTCCAGTTCTTCCTACTCATCTTCCTAGGGTATTCGCTAATAATAGTTTTAATTCTGCTAGATGAGGAAGAAGGAGGAGGAGGATAAGGTGACAAATTGCAAATCTAATTGAAAATAGTGTCACAAATTTACATAAGATTATTATTTTTCTAAATGATAAACATACAATGTAAGAATCGTTATTGAGAGGCTACATATTGCCCCCATAATAGTAATGTTTGTATATATTTGATTCAAGTTGTAATCGATCAAAAAATCTTCTCCAGCAACTGTTTAATTTATTGGATATATGAATACATTGTTTCCTTCACATCCCTCAAATATGCAATTGGGTTGCTTATTTGTTGTCCCGGGTTGTTAATCCAAGTGGATCTTGCCACTTGAATTGTAATTGAGTCTAGTCATATTGTAAACCAAGATGGTTATGTCTAGTCATGTTTTTAAACCAAGATGGTCATTCTAATGCCAGTAGTTGATCCCGAAAAGCTAAAAAATGAAGTATCTCATATCATCATGAAACCAATATTAGATTGTAAGGCTCGTTGAGATGAATCCAACGATGCAAATGACACACACAATGGAGTCTGTATGAAGAAGACATGAACAATAAATGTTTTTTGGACCAAGTGCAAAAGAGGTCAAAGTGGGTCCCACAAAGGTGACATTGCACTGTATGGACAGGACATTTGGCAGCTTCTGGTGAAGACACGTGGCATCTGTACAATGATGTGGTGGATCCATACAATGACGTGTAAAATGATGATGTCAGCATGATATTAACAAGGGCTGATGTGTACCAATTGGAAGGAGACACATGGCATGATGTTGACATCAACATGACATAAACATGATGTCAGCATGTGCGTAGTGGCAAGTGATGTGGCAGATGATGACGTCAGGATGTTAGCACGAAAATACGATTGATAACATCAGCAAGGTTACATGGTAGCATGAGAGGCTGACATGTGTCGCTCAGTTTGGAATTTTGGCATCAAGTTAGACCAGTCACATTTTGACAAGTGGCAATCCATATGGTGACATGGTATCCTGTATGGTATTGTGTCAACTAGTGTGGCGTTGATGTGGCAGGTACATCTTGAGGTACAGTACCTAACGTGGTAGGTATAAATAACTATGCAGTAGCTGACATGGAAAGTACAAGTAGTAGTACGGCAGATGACAGAGCAGTGAGGTCAGCAAGTTGACTAGATCAGGTTGACCAATCAGAGTTGGACAAATGGCAGTATGGTGCTTGACTGGGTAGTGATGTTAGCATGGTGAGCAGGAAGTACGGATGGCACGTGGGCCAATCCCGTGAAAACACTATGCATGTTCAGAAGGTGACACTTGGTAGTGTTTGGTTGGTAGAGATTAAGAAAATTTTGTGGCGCCATGTGGCCCAATCAGGAGAGGCCATATAGTTTTGTTTTGTGCATCAAAATTATAAGTTGGTTGCACTCTTCGGGGATCAAACCCCGGATCTGCCGAAAACTAATCTCGTGCCTTTCCACTAGGTCATGGGTGTCGCTTGATAAGTATGGAGGAGAAGCGCTATTTAAAGTTGACGGATATCGCATTTGGGGGGAAGGGATATGGCAAGAGCCTGCCATATTTGGTGGCTCTGCCATATCCCCACATTTTTAAAAGGATATTGGATAACGGATAAGCTGACAGTTATAAGATGTTACAATCGTACCTCCACCAAGAGTTATATTGATGCACTGACAGTGGAGCGGGCTAATGGTTACAGGTTTTGGGCCATAGACAAATGGTTATCAGATGGTGGCAGGGTATGGCACCAACACCAAATGTGATATTTTATGGTTTGATGTGGGGTGGTGGGGTCAACAATGTGATATTTTATGGTGTGGTGTGGGGTGGCAGGTGTGTTGACCCTGCCACCAAATCATTTAAAAAAATGTATGTGCATTCCACCCACGATAATATAACAACCCAAATCATATATATCACAACCGACCATCGATATATCACACAAAATCATGCAAATGGTGGATCAAACCCCCAACCGGGGGCTTTAAATCCTGAGTTCTCAGCCATTAGGCCACAACACATTTTGTTGAATGGTTTGCAGAGTCAAGCCTTGTTCTAGTTGCACAAGAAACAATTTTTTCTTTTTGAATCCATATGGAGGTATTTTTGAGCGCTACAAGAGCCTAGATAGGGGTTTTGACGCATTTTGGATGTAGTGGCTACATCAGTTTATTCATTGGAGCAACTTATTTTTTAGTATTTTCTCAATGTTATTTTGAGAAATACGACGACAACACTTTTGTTGGGAAGCAGTCAAATTTATGCTTTTTATCTCAGATTGAGTACAAGGACCTATTGCCACATTCAAAGAGAGGGTCCTTTTTATTTTGGCACCATATTTTATTTCTAATAATGAGTCAGTTTGCGAGTGAGAGTTCTTGAAGGAGAACGTTTCTTGAAGGGAAACAGTTCCACTCCACCATCAGCTTGATTCTATGAGACAAAGAATTTTTATGTACTCATTTTGCAGCCGAGAAATAAAGAAGCCTAGCCATTGTGGACATACCCCAGGAGGGGTGAACTCCGTTATCAGCTAGTTGTGTATTTTCATTTATGTCATTTTGAGTTTCAAATGTTTTTGTTTCATATTTAAGTTCTTTTGAAACTTAACCATGCATATGTGAAGACCCAAAATTTATACTTGCAAAATATATAGCGACGAATCGATCTATTTTCAGATCAAATTCTGTTATCAGAGCCTACGTTGGTAAAGTATTACAGATTGATTTTGCAAAGGGAAAAGGCATGAAACAAGTTCAGTTACAGGAGCTAGAAGAGTTTAACTAGAAATATCGGTAGGAGAATGTTGAATTATGACGAAATTTGTGGGAATTGCAAGAAGATAAACATAGATTGCAAGTGAGAATCCAAGCCATGCAGGAAATTCGAAATAGGGGAAGTCCCTTAGATAGAAGTCTAGTTATTGTTGAAGATAATGATGTTTACCCATTTCATTAGCAGCCAGATGATGAAATTTCATATCCATCTGCTACTCTAAAATATAAATCAGTGGAAGAATCAATTGGAACTTTTTCCTCACCATCTAAGGATCTCTCTTATGTATCAGCATCCTAAAATATTGATCCAGAAATGGATAAAGAAGACTCTTCAAGTGATCATGAGATTGGAACATTTGAAAAAAATACCAAAGGAATTGGTATCAAGTTGATGAAAAAATTGGGGTATTAGCAAGTTCAAGGCCTCGGCAAGCATGGCCAAGGTAGACTTTATCCAATATCAGTCCAAGAGAGATACCAATATGAAGGATTGGGATTTCACCAGTATGTGACTATTGTGGAAAGAAAGGTCACATTGCATATCATTATTGGTCATTGCATCCTGAACAAATGTCGAAGAAGATGCAAGATCACAAAGGCAAGCAGATAAGTCATTCCAGCAGTGACTCAGAAGGTGAGTCATCTTATCAAAATTTGGTCATGGAGGTCATTAAAAGGACATATGCATGTAATTTCTGTGGAAGTAATACCCATTATGTAGTTGGATGTTGGAAACAGAAAGTTTACAATAAGAAGGTTTGTTGAACAAGGAGTATTCCTTGGAAGGGTGATGCAACATTGCGAGTAAAGAAAATTTCGGGCAAGACTTTAGTACACTCAGAGGAAGACTCAGCACAGTCAAAATGAAGCTTGGGGAGATCGAGCAAGAAGACGACCACGATAGACTTAGGACAAAGAGTTTGTTCACAATGTAAACTGAGAGAACATTCATAGATCACACGTATGATGCTAACACGAGAATTGGCAGTAGTAGAATGAGGATGGGTGGAAGGAAGAGAAGTTGAGAAGGAAGATTGTAAGCCTTCATCAGCCAAAGATGGATTGCTTGCTTGGAACTAGGTAGATATCATTCCTTATGTTTGATTGTGATTGAGTCTGTAATAAAGTGATTTGTCAAATGGAAATCACATCAGTAAGTCTAGTTGAGTCTGTAATAGAGTCTAGACTATTTAAGTATTAATGATTGATGTAATAATTCCATTGTGTAATAAACTTTTGGTGGACCAAAATTATTTTAGTAGGGAGGTATGATCCAGGTGGATCTTGTCTGTTGAATTGCAATTGAGTCTAGTCATATTGTAAACCAAAATGGTTATGTCTAGTCATGCTTTTAGACCAAGATGATCATTCTAATGCCAACAGTTGTTCCCGAAAATCTCAAAAATGAAATATATTGGATCATCTTGAAACCAACGTCAGGTTGTAGATCTCATCAAGATGAATTCAATGATGCAAACGACACGCAAAAAAAAAAATGTATGAAAAAGATATGAGCAGTCAAAGTTTTGGGAGCAAGTGCAAAAGAGATCAAAGTGGGTCCAACAAAGGTGACATGGCACTGTACGGACTGGGCATGTGACAGATTTTGGTGAAGACACATGCAAGTCATACAATGATGTAGCGGATCCATACAATGATGTGTCAGATGATTATGTCAACATGACGTCAGCAGGGGCCAATGTCGACTAGTTGGAAGGAGACACGTGGCATGATGACACTAACATGATGTCTTCTTGTGCCCAATGGTAGGTCACGTGGAAGATGATGACATCAACAAGATAGTACGTTTGATGACATCAACAACGTGACATGGCAGCACAAGAGGCTGACATTTGTCACTCAAATTTAGAGTTTTGGCATCGAGTTGGACCAGTCACATTTTGATATGTGTCAATCTGTATGGTGATGTGGCAGTCCATATGGTTCTGTGTCAGCTGATGTGGTGCTAACGTGGCAATTATAGCTGTAGGTGTGGCAGCTGACATGGAAGGTCAAGTTGGCTGTACGATAGTTGATGTGGAAAGTATAGTTGGCAGTACAGAGAATGACAGAGCAATGACATCAGCAAGTTGACTGGACCGAATTGACCAATCAGAGTTGGACACATGGCACTATGGCACTTGACTGGTCAGTGACATCAGCATGGTGATTGAGCAGTATGGATGGCACTTGGGCCAATCCCATGAGGACACTTGGCATGTGTAGAAGGTGATACTTGGCAATTTTTGGTTGGTAGTGTTGTGGGGAAAAATGCCTATGCAGGACGATCCTATCCACCTAAGGTGTGACAGTGCCTTAGCAACAAACAGAAACAACTATTCTAGTATTCTTCCTTTATGAATTAAGAATGAAGAGAGATCGATGGACTAACCGGTGTCTTCCGTTTGTCCCTCGATCCGGTTTCTCTTCTCTTTGAGAGTTCCCAGCTACTTGCCTTCTCGCTCGCCCAGCTTCAACAGGTTCCTCCAAGATCACAAGAAGAGAACACTACACAAAGACATAGATTCATATTCATAACTAGTTCAGGATTAGAAATAAATTAAACATACTAATGCAACCATCCATCAAAGACACATCAGCATATAGGAGAAACCAAGATAGCTTTATTGATGAATAACAAGGTTCAGGAAGAGATACAACCCAGAGGGCTCCAATCCAGCATCTCCTTCCCAGCAAATGAAATTCCTATCTTCACCTTCCTTCAAAGCATTAAGCACCCAATGATTCCAACCTCAAACCAATAGCAATTCTTTGCAATAACAAAATTCCAGCCTCCAGATCTCATGGAGGAGAGATCCATATATAGATGTTTGGAGAGAGGATGAGTCAGCTTGAGATCTGACTAGTGTCCTCTCCCTCTTTCAGTTCTTGCTTCCACTTGGAGGTTCTTGCTTCCACTTGGAGATTGAGAACCTCTTACTCATCACTAGTCAAATTCACTGAGGCAAGTGTCATTGAGGAAGATTCTGGAAGCTTCCAGGGTCTTGACACCTTGTTGAATGAACTTTCCATTTGTCAATTCCCGCTCAACGCACCCTGGTAGTGCTTCTACCTGCGTTGCAGTGCAGGTAGCCAATGCATACTTTGCATTTCAGCGTAGACAGCTAGTGGAGCCTCTGAATTGATCCTGAATTGACTTGTTTTTGAGCAGTTTCTGGTGGAGAACTTCTGTGAATTGCTGTGGTTTGTTAGCCTTGTTCTTCTAGGGGTAGGAACAACATGTTTAGGGACTTTGGATCCCTTAGATTATGGAAATTTCATGCTTATAGTTGTAAGGCACAAAAATGTCTATAACAGTTGCCCCCTAAAGTATGAGGTCGTTTATCGGGTGAAATGCTTTATCAGGAGGATCCGAAGTTCATCCAATGCTGGGAGGAGACCTGTAATAAGATACAATACAATACATTATTTTTCATACTGCTTTCATGATCTAGCTGAGGCGGGCATTCCCATGCTCAGCTTTATAAATTCATTTTTCTGTACATAGAACAGACAATCGTCTGATGGTAGACTGATAATTTTGATGAAATTATCATCCTTTGGATAGGATGATTATCTGCTGCAATGATGTACATGTCAATGTCTTTATCTTTCCTGAATATATATCGCAGCCCGGATGGATGAAACTAGATCCGGGGTCTTCAATCTCATTCGATCTTCACTCTAAGTACAAGTCGATCCATATGAGAAATGTTCTGAAGTCGAACATGGAAAGACATCGCTTGATTACCGGTCGATGAGGTAAACCGTTAACAAGCGTGAGAGGAATCACCGATAATGATAATGACCCTCAAGGTACTGCAGTACAATTCACGTGGTGTGAATAAAGGACTTGGCGTCGAACACCACGCAAAATCTTTCGGTCGAAGGTCATTGATGTATACCTGTCGCCGGAAGTGAGAAACTTGCCATTGAGGCATGCAAGCTTCAAAGTACTGAAGGGGTTGTTCCTAGATCCACTTCTTGGATAATGAGCTGATGTCGACAAGAAGTGATCCGTCAAAGGAGGGCCTTAATGAATCCCACATCAATGACACGGAACGGAGCTAATGATTTTGATGGAGGTGAAAACGATCTGATGACATATGATTCAGGGTGGTGGTCATGAAAGGATGAAGGATAATGTACGGCAGTGGATGGGACACGGTTGACTTCTCTGAACGACTTCTCTTGAACATATGGCGACACTTATGCGATGGATCAGTAGCATTACCCCAAATATGGATGGTATGGCGAGACCATGGTGATGTGACCGGTGAATGAAACAACCCAACCCGATTGTGATACGGAGGAAAAGTGTCATGTTCAAGAGCGACTTGCTACCATCAAAGTTTTCTTGAGTTTCTCCCAATTTTTCCCCAGTCATTGCTGACCAGTACCTCTTTATTTTTGTCAAGCTTGAGGAGGATAACATATGCTTGTTCTATAACTTGCCCTTCGGGCAAGCCCATCGCTATGTTTAACGAGCCTAGCGATAGTGAAACTCGTTCTCGTCTAAAGACAAGTTTGTCGCTATTTAATGCTTTTAACGAGTCTAATGACAAGGATAACTCGGTCCTTTTCATTTTTAGAGAGTCTGAAAAGGTACGTAAAGTCAACTCCAAAAGTCCTTTTTCGTCATCTAATCCCTTAAGTCCGAAAAAGTATAAAACAATACAGAAGGGATGAGTTTTCGATAGTTTTAACAAGCCGAACAAAACAAGCGCTCGATCTTTTTGTGCAATAATCCCTCAGGTCCAAAAAGATTAAAATCTAGAGGAGGGATAGCTCTTCCGGTCGCTTTAACGAGCTGGAAGGCCAAAACTCGGCAATCTTTTCATATTTTACGAGTCATATGAAAAGAGCTTAAAGAAGACTCGTCTTTTGAGGAACGAGTGATAAAACGGGTTAGCAGCCGATTCCAGGTACGGGTTGGAATTTTCCAATCATGGCAGTGTCACAAGGATGGCTAGTGAAATCACTCTTCGCAGCTGTTCCTCAAAATGGGTAAACAATCATATGGAGGTGAACGATCGGCCAATGGAAAAGTGGAGGTGACGGTGCAAACACGACCAAGGCTTTAATGGCTGATAATGTTACATTCACAGTGGTTATTTACCGGAGGATAGTTCATTTTTTAACGAGCTTAAACGCGGGTTGAAACATTTGCTCAATCTTATGTTTATTTTTTGACGAGCATGAACTATGTGCTAAAACTGCTCGATGATGAGTTTGTATGCCCCCAGCATAATAACGCAAAACGAGGTGCATGCCCCCCAAGCTTCATTGCATTCAACTCGGTGGTTGGAATGAAGGTTTACCTTTGAGATTTGAAAAGGGGATTTGTTTCATTTTTTAATGAGGTTGACACAGTAAAAGAACTATCCTCATGACTCCTTGTTTCATTTTTTAACGAGGTTGAGACGAGATAAGAACCGTCCTCGGAGTCCAAATCCATTAGATATAGAAGGTTTCATATTCCACTGTGGCCACTTCCGCCAGATTATTCGGAGGCGGTAGGGCAAAAGTACCCATTAAGGCAGGGTCTTTTAGGATACCTACTCCGATATTTTGGAGCGAATGATTGCTTCCATGGATCATTGGAATGCTTCCCGTAACTTGTGAACTGTTGGGGAGAAATGTTTGTTGGTCAACGATTGTAATTCCTCCTTGGAAGAGAAATGCAATCTTCCTGAAGTAGGTCGACACAACTGCGGCCATGGCATATATCCAGGGTCTTCCCAATAGGATGTTGTAATCAAGGTTTCCGTCGATTACTTCAACATCAATTTCTATTGTTTTCCCTCCTAGTTCAACTTTCAAGTTATTTAGAATACCATATGGGGTATATGTCCATCCATCAAATGCTTTTAATGTCGTCGAAGATTGCGACAAGGTTGGAGATCCTAAAGTTTTCCAGCAACTCATCGACATAATGCATGTAGATGCCCCCTCATCAATAATTGTTCGATGAACAGTTTTGTTGAGGGCTTTCAATCGAATAAGTAAAGCTAGTTGAGCTGGTAACTGAGGGTCATATCCTTTATGATTAAAGGTCACAAGATTGGAATCCATTGGGTCAATCCCACCTATTGCTGATAATAAAGCTTGCTCTTGGGAGAGGCAATTTTGTGGTACCTCAAATGTCGACATAGCAGACGGCGATTGGGCCAGGTCCTCTATTATATTATAATTCTGTGCTATTTTTGCACGAGGATTAAATGTTGATTTGTGCACTACTCTCTTTGGCGACTTTATCATTTGTTCATGAATGATGGGTGGCACAACTTTGGTCAAAGTTGTTGTCGAACTACTAGGTTGTTCATTAGCCTTGTTATTCGACACCTGTGGATTCCTGTAATCTTTATTCCTTGCCAAAGCATCATTTTTTTGCTTTGAGATAGACAACATAAGCACTTGGGATCGAGAAGCATTTTGATTAGCAACCAGTTTGGTAACTGGGCTTGGAAACGGATCAGTCAATACAGATGAGGTTTTTGAACTCTTAATGAGTTTCTTAACTTCAGCTATATGTGGACAATCTCTCATCCAATGATCCTCATCGCATATATGACACCCCGCAGGGGGTTTCCTTTTTCTCCCTTTCTTTTTCTTCTTGCCCCCTGGTTGCTTCAGTTGTTTGCCCTTGTCAGTCGACACGGCATTTACTTCCGAGGCAAGAAGTTCCTCATTTGCATTTTGACTGGAAATCTTACGGGCCTTTTTAGATGTAGCCTTTGTCGATTTCGTGTCTGTCGCACCAATCACGCCATCGATGGCATGAGAGTCATTGTTCGATTTAGGAGGAGGAGGAATTGAGAATTCCAGTCTAGGGGCGTCAGGTATTTTGTCGTAGAGCGTGCCAGACTGAGTATAGACCAAGTCCAGATATTGCGCACGAGCGATGACTTGCTCTTCTGTTACGACTCCCCCCTTTGCCACATCTTCCGTGATTGTAAGAAGTAAGGATTTGATAAACCATTCAGCTAATAGCTGATCGGGAACGTACGTTTTTACTATCCTACGACGACGTCACCACTCATGTATATGATCAGATATGTGAGTGGCTGTTGTCTGTTTGAAGTTGGTTAGGAGTTCCGTTCCCGTTTCATACCTTATCGGTAATTGAAAATGGGTTAAGAAAGTCGTGGCTAAGGTACTGAAGTTGTTGAACGAAGCTCTAGGCAATTCAATATACCATTTTGCCGCTGGACCAGTTAACGTCCTCTGAAAAAGGCGAAGCCTAATCGAATCATCGTTTAGGGTGTTTGATGAACACCACAGGTGAAATGTCATCACATGATTCGACGGATCTTCACCTGGATTTCCATTAAATTTAGGAATATCTGACGGAAGTTTATGCGGAATCGCTGGCCACCAAGGGGCATAAGCAATTGGATCATTCGTCAGCCGGTTTAGATTTGGTAATTCTAGAGTTGCTACAAAGGGCAACTGTTGATTCAGGTTAGGCGAAGCATACCCAGGATAAGATGGAATCGCCTGAGCAATGGGTCTTTGCATACCAACATAATGTATTTCATGTTGGCAACTTTGACAAGGTTGATGGGCATAGCCATTATAGTATGGTTGTTGATAACCGCTTTGGAAATGTAGTTGCCCATTACTTACAAAGACTTGTTGCTCAGGTCCTTGATATGATTGCTGGAATTGCGGTTGTTGAGATTGAACTAGCTCTGGTTGTTGAACCATTTGTTGTTGACCAATACTGGATGATTGACCAAGATGAGGAGTCACAGTACTTGTTTGATCCTGAGTCACTCCAGATAAGGAGGCACTAACCTGAGGTTGTGATTGATTCGTTGAGACAAGAGGTTGTTGTATTGCAACCTGAGAAACTTGTGGTTGACATACAACAGGTAACGCTTGTACTTGCGATGCAGTCACCACAGCAGGTATAGTGGGAGTATTTGACACAGGGTGGACCGGTTGCATTGAATATACAACCCTTGGTTGCTGAGGCAGTATTGGTACCCAACCGCTGGACGTAATTCCAGTTTGACCTGAACTTTGTTGTAAACTCTCATATGGTTGTTCTCTGGGAGGGAACAATGAAAAGGCATACTGCCCTCCATATGGTGGCAATCCAGTACTTAAAGGGTAGATTGGCCTTTGAAGACACATTGGATCAATTTGTTGAGTTTCAACATAAGAAATACCAGATGATAATCCGAATGAAGAAATAGGAACTAACCATGTCGTCGAAACAGTCTCTGATTGGACTCCAGCTTGTTGTTGACAATTTGCCGGGACAGATGGTATACCAGTGAACATCGTTGGAGTAGCAGCAGGAGGCTCTACCGCTGCTGCGTTGGATGACACAGTCCTGGATGTCGACGGTTGTTCAGACATATTTAGTCTATCCAAAAGATTTTCTAGCGATTCTACAAGAACTTGCGATGAAAAGAGACTAACTTTGAAGACCAACGAGGGAATGGTGATGATTATTCCGTTTAAAATAAATTTTAACGACGCTTAGACACAACTTGCTTTTTCAATTTTAAAGAGTCGAGAAAAAGCTAAAGATGACTCTAGTCTCCTTCGATGTTTTAACGAGCCCGAAGTGACAAATGCTCGGATGGACTTTTTCCGTTATAGAGTCTGAAAAAGGCCAAAAGGAACTGCTCTGGAGTTCTACGTAGAGGGTGTGCCAAACTTTTCGCAAAACCACAGAATACTTTTTAAGGTACGGGCGGTCAATCTTCCTGAATGTTGTGTTCAGTGCATTGCGATCAGTAGGGCGGCCGACACGGCTTCCTAAGGATAAAGGTTTTATGCCTATAGGGGTCTCCCAATATATACTCGACGGTACGTGGGAGCACAATCCGTACTGGCGCTATCGTCCCTCAGGAGGAATCACCCACCATCAGCGAGATCGATAGTCACCAGGCTTTACGACGCCGGAACACGTCTCTAGCCTAGACCTCTATGTTGTGCGTTAAGTTACAAAGCGTTGTTAAGTTCATTCAATTTATTTTAGGTTGATCTTTCTTAGAAGTTTGCCTTTTTGGATCACCATGAGATGTATGATACAATTCCTAAATGCAGTCTAAAGATGATAAGCAAGCTTTTATATCTTTTCAACAATGAAAATCCTAGCTACAAAGGGAAAAGAAAGACACCATCTTTTCTCAAAGAGAAATCAGCACACTCTAAATGCAATTTTCCTAAATCAAGCATGCAAACTATCAAGATGCAAATGCACAATGCAGGTGTTTGTTTTCCGCTCTCTTAATATTGATGCCTAAAAAGAAAGCTTTCTGTACAACTTTGAATTTGCTTTCTGTGATCACAATCAATGAACTCTCTCCTAAGATCACAATCAACAGATCTGAATCAAGGGCTACAGGATGACTATTTCACTCTTGCAATGGAAAACTGTAAATGACGCCAAAAACACATAAAAACACTCACAGTCTTTTTGTACAAAAGGAGGCAGAATTTAAGCAGAGAAAAGGGGTTATCAGACAGGTACCTATGTTGGTTACAGGCTGCAAAAATCAGAGATCAAAACAAGGCAAAACAGAGCAGAGAACCCCAGCTGCACAAGGCTTAACTGGATCAACGCACCCTCAACACAGAGGTTTTGACATTCAGCGCAGGTAGCCTTCACGGGACATGCGTTGAAATGCAGAACCTCTTCACAGGGTCTGCGCTGAAGGAGAAACGAGAGTTCCTCACTGGGTTTTGGGTCACAGTTTGCTGATTAATCTACAGTTTCAAGCCAAATCAAAGCAATAAGCAAGGCACAATCAAAGGGATGCTTTGAGGGAGGGCTAAGATCTATCACAAAGGATCATCAAATCATTTGTGAGTCCATTGTTCAGATCATAGACAAATCCAGTGATTGGATCAAAGCAGCAGTTGTCTACTTTGCATCTGAGAATAGCAGATGCAGTTCGATTGTTTTAGTTGAGTCTATGAAACAAACAATGACAGAGACACAAATAAAATGA
The DNA here is from genome assembly GCA_031772625.1 of Pinus tabuliformis. Lineage (NCBI taxonomy): Eukaryota > Viridiplantae > Streptophyta > Pinopsida > Pinales > Pinaceae > Pinus > Pinus tabuliformis. The sequence goes on from CM062820.1 coordinate 716,256,363, forward strand.
CTAAACAGATCTCCCCAGTGGAGTCGCCAATTTGTTGTGGGGAAAAATTCCTATGCAGGACGATCCTATCCACCTAAGGTGTGACAGTGCCTTAGCAACAAACAGAAACAGCTATTCTAGTATTCTTCCTTTATGAATTAAGAATGAAGAGAGATGGATGGACTAACCGGTGTCTTCCGTTTGTCCCTCGATCCGGTTTCTCTTCTCTTTGAGAGTTCCCAGCTACTTGCCTTCTCGCTCGCCCAGCTTCAACAGGTTCCTCCAAGATCACAAGAAGAGAACACTACACAAAGACATAGATTCATATTCATAACTAGTTCAGGATTAGAAATAAACTAAACATACTAATGCAATCATACATCAAAGACACATCAGCATATAGGAGAAACCAAGATAGCTTTATTGATGAATAACAAGGTTCAGGAAGAGATACAACCCAGAGGGCTCCAATCCAGCATCTCCTTCCCAGCAAATGAAATTCCTATCTTCACCTTCCTTCAAAGCATTAAGCACCCAATGATTCCAACCTCAAACCAACAACAATTCTTTGCAATAACAAAATTCCAGCATCCAGATCTCATGGAGGAGAGATCCATATATAGATGTTTGGAGAGAGGATGAGTCAGCTTGAGATCTGACTAGTGTCCTCTCCCTCTGTCAGTTCTTGCTTCCACTTGGAGGTTCTTGCTTCCACTTGGATATTGAGAACCTCTTACTCATCACTAGTCGAATTCATTGAGGCAAGTGTCATTGAGGAAGATTCTGGAAGCTTCCAGGGTCTTGACACCTTGTTGAATGAACTTGCCATTTGTCAATTCCCGCTCAATGCACCCTGGTAGTGCTTCTACCTGTGTTGCAGTGCAGGTAGCGAGTGCAGACTTTGCATTTCAGCGTAAACAGCTAGTGGAGCCTCTGAATTGATCCTGAATTGACTTGTTTTTGAGCAGTTTCTGGTGGAGAACTTCTGTGAATTGCTGTGGTTTGTTAGCCTTGTTCTTCTAGGGGTAGGAACAACATGTTTAGGGACTTTGGATCCCTTAGATTATGGACATTTCATGCTTATAGATATAAGGCACAAAAATGTCTATAACAAGTAGATATTAAGCCAATCTCATGGCACCATGTGGCCCAATCAAGAGATACCATATGGTTTTTCTTTGTGTGTCAAAATTATAAGTCGGATGCACTCCACAGGGATCAAACCCCAAACTTGTTGACCACTAATCCCATGTATTACCACTAGGTTATGGGTGTTGATTGATAAATATGGAGTAGAATCTCTATTTAAATTTGATGAATATCGCAATTGGGGGGAAGGGATACGGCAGGAGCCCACCATATTTAGTGGCTTCTCCATATCGCCACACATTTTAACGAATAGCAGCTGGAAGATTAGTCCACAATTATAACACGTTACCACTGTACCTCTGCCAACAGTTATGTTGAAGCACCGGTAGTGGAGCGGGCCAATGGTTACGGTTTTTGGGCCACGGGCCAATGGTTATCAAATGGTGGTAGGGTATGGCACGGGCGCCAAACGTGATATTTTATGGTGTGGTGTGGGGTGGCGATGCATTGACCCCACCACCAAATCGTTTAAAAAAAATTATATTCATTCCGCCCACGATAATATAACAACCCAAATCATATTATATCACATCGTTGATATATCACACAAAATCACGCCAATGGTGGATCAAACCCCCGACTGAGGGCTTTAAACCCTGAGCGCCCAACAATTGGGCCACAACACATTTTGTTGAATGGTTTGCAAATTCAAGCCTTGTTATAGTTGCAGCAGAGATGGTTTTTGGCTTTTTGAATCCATATGGAGGTATTTTTTAGCGCTTCAAGAGCCTAGACATGGGTTTTGAGGCATTCTAGATGCATTGGCAACATCAGTTTCTTCATTGGAGCAGCCTATTTTTCAGTCTTTTCTTAGTGTGATTTTGAGAAAGACGACGACGAAACTTCTTCTATTGGGAAGCAGTGAAATTTATTATTATGATATCGAATTGAGTATGAGGACCTGTTGCCACGTTCAGTGAGAGATTCATTTTTATTCTGGCGCCAAATTCTCTTTGTAATATTTTTCAGTCTTTTCTTAGTGTGATTTTGAGAAAGACGACGACGACACTTCTATTAGGAAGCAGTGAAATTTATTATTTTGATATCAAATTGAGTACGAGGACCTGTTGCCACGTTTTGTGAGAGATTCATTTTTATTTTGGCGCCAAATTATCTTTGTAATAATGAGTCAGATTGCAAGTGAGAGTTCTTGAAAGAGAATATTTCTTGAAGGGAAATAGTGCCACTCCAGCATCATCTTGATTCTATGAGACAAAGAATTTTTATGTACTCATTTTACAGCTAAGATCAATAAAGCAACCTAGCCATTGGAGCAGGGCTCGAAAACATAGCCTAGGAGGGGTGAACTCTGTTATCAACTGGTTGTGTCTTTTCATTTATGTTATTTTGAGTTTCAAATTTTTTTGTTTCATCTTTAAGTTTTTTTGAAACTTAACCATGCATATTTGAAGACCCAAAATTTATACTTGCAAAATATATAGCGACGAAAACTATAACATTTTTGTCAAGTTCCCATCACCTAAATCCTTCACTTAATTAATCTTCCAAAATAGTCATTTCCTCCATGAGTCAAAATTGGTAAATATCCCTTTTCATTTCTAGCCTTAATCCAAACATGTATATCCGAAACCCATATCTAGACTTAATTTTTATCTAAATTCCTTGGTCCCATTCTACCTATTCCCAAATCTTATATTTCTTCCAGAAATAATATTTTTATTCCCACCTTTGTTTTACCCATCACTCCATTCACTTTTAACCCTTATTATCATATCCCCATATTTTTTTTATATTTTACTATACCTTACCATTATTTTTATTATTCATTTATTTTTCATTTTTACCATAATCTCATGTTAAAGTTATTATATTTTACTTTATTCTTTATCTTTTTATTTATCTCGTTATTCCGCACTCCATATATATATATATATATATATATTCCATCCAAACAAAGTTGTTTCATTTTACCACCTTTTACATGTGTCTCTATCTCATGTATTGCAGACCCCCCCCCTCTGCAGATTTGTTTCATTTTACCACCTTTTACATGCGTCTCTATCTCATGTATTACAGACCCCACCCTATATATATATATATCTCATGTATTGTGGACCCCCCCATATAGACCCCCCCCTGCAAAGTTGTTTCATTTTACCACCTTTTACATGCGTCTCTATCTCATGTATTGTGGACCCCACCCTATATATATATCTCGTGTATTGTGGACCCCCCCTATATATATATATATATATATATATTCCATCCAAACATATGTCACCATCCCTCATTTCGCACATTAAAACACCATAATATACAATGCCTCGAGATGTGTGAAGTAACAAACCCCCCCCCCCCCCCCCGGAAAAGTTGTTTCATTTTACCATCTTTTACATGCGTCTCTATCTCATTTATTGCGGAGCCCCCGCACAAAGTTGTTTCATTTTACCACCTTTTACATGTGTCTCTATCTCATGTATTGTGGACCCCTGCCCCCCTCCACAAAGTTGTTTCAATTTACCACCTTTTACATGTGTCTCTATCTCATGGGTGAACTTTGTTATCAACTAGTTGTGTCTTTTCATTTATGTTATTTTGAGTTTCAAATTTTTTTGCTTCATCTTTAAGTTTTTTTGAAACTTAACCATCCATATTTGAAGACCCAAAATTTATACTTGCAAAATATATAGCGACGAAAACTATAACATTTTTGTCAAGTTCCCATCACCTAAAGCCTTCACTTAATTAATCTTCCAAAATAGTCATTTCCTCCATGAGTCAAAATTGGTAAATATCCCTTTTCATTTCTAGCCTTTATCTAAACATGTCTATCCCAAACTGGTCCCATTCTACCTATTCCCAAATTTTTATCTCGTTATTCCATATATATATATATATATATATATATATATATATATATATATATATATCTATATATATATATATATATATATATATATATATATATATATATATATATATATATATATATATATATATGTATGTATGTATGTATATATATATATTCCATCCAAACATGTCACCATCCCTCATTTCGCACATTAAAACACCATAATATACAATGCGTTGAGATTTGTGAAGTAACAACCCCCCCCCCCCAATCGCAAAGTTGTTTCATTTTACCACCTTTTACATGTGTCTCTATCTCATGTATTGCAGATCCCCCCCCCCCGCTCTGCAGATTTGTTTCATTTTACCACCTTTTACATGCATCTATATCTCATGTATTGTGGACCCCCCCCCCCCCCCGCTATATATATTCCATCCAAACATATGTCACCATCCCTCATTTCACACATCCATAATATACAATGCCTTGAGATGTGTGAAGTAACAACCCCCCCAATATATATTCCATCCAAACATATGTCACCATCCCTCATTTCGCACATCCATAATATACAATGCCTCGAGATGTGTGAAGTAACAACCCCCCCCCCCCCCCCCCCCGCCGCAAAGTTGTTTCATTTTACCACCTTTTACATTGTCTCTATCTCATTTATTGCGGACCCCCCCCCCCACCGCAAAGTTATTTCATTTTACCACCTTTTACATGTGTCTCTATCTCTTGTACTGCGGAGCCCCACCCCTATCCACAAAGTTGTTTCATATTACCACCTTTTACATGTGTCTCTATCTCATGTATTGTGAACCCCTCTTCCCCCCTCCCCTGCTGCAATACCATTGCAATGCCATTTACCACATTGGTTTGAATTTAAAAATGTCTATGAGGTATGACCGGAAAAAAATTGCATGTAAGGGATAATGGAGGAAAGATTTTCATAGACCTTTTTTTCTAGAATAAGCTTATGGGTAGCTTGAGGTAAGAGGAGGCTAGGCCAACAATTGAAATACATTTTCGTGTACGTAAAATAAGGATACATGTTCCAGAAGTACATTTCAATAAAAAGCATGGAATTTCCAATGTTATAAAGAAATGTTTCCTCCCTATGGAATAATTTTACAGAGGTAAAAATAAAATTTTACAGAGCAGAGAAATAAATGTTTTATGATATGGATATAAGGAGGAAAGGAATTATAAAGACAAAAATCCACCTAAACAGAAAATTTAGATAATTTTTTATCCAAAGTTTTTACAGGAGTGAAAAGGGAGGATAAAAAAGATATTTTCATAGTTTACCAAACATGGTTGAAGACATGGTTTTCAAAACCACAAGAAGTAAACCAGTAAATGGTTTTCACAGAAAAATGAAAATTATTTATGAAGTTTCATTTATTCATAAGTATACCAAAAGTGGGAAAAACAAAATATGAAAAAAGTGGATGGTTTGGGTAAATTGTTTTAAATTTCATTTATGAAATTCATAAACAAATAAATACTACAATGGAGAAGTATTACATGACATGGTTTTCTTTGGGAGACATGGTTTTTTAAAACTGTATGCACTAATATTTTCTATAGAAATATAGAAAATGGAATTTTACAGGTTAAAGAAATATTTGGGAATTATTTTTATCAAAATATCTTGTTCCCACATATTTGAAAATTGATATTTCAAATGTAGATATGGATAAATAAAAATCAAATTTGAAAGGGTACAAGTGGCATTTCAAAGAGCATGTGGCATTCAATGATTTATTTTCTAGATTTTAGACATTGAATAATTATGTGGAGATAAGAAATGAGATTTCACTTGATCTATTCAAAATATCTTGCATCTATTTCCAAGGGTTGACCATTTTTAAAGGGAAGTTGGCAGATTATGGGAAACAACTCCAACATAATCAAATTTGAAGGAGGAAACTCAGAATGATCCAGATATTCAAGGAAAAAGATCAGCAGTCAGTGAACTAACTCCAGTTTCCAAGACACAAGACTATCAATCAGTTCCAGATTTCCTAAGATTATTTAGGAATTGTATTTATTTTTAATACATTGTTTAGATTTTTATTCTAGAAAGCTAGACACAGTTAGCAATTTGTAAATTTATATATATTGTATCATTTGTAATGTGAAAGGGTTGGATTTTGATGCCAAACCCTGACCATTTTTGTAAAATCTCATGTTGCGGAATTTTTAATAAAGGGATTTTGGCTTCAATTTTATGACAGAATTTTTTTCTTATGTATGTCTTCTCCTGTGATACATATATTTTTCCTCCATGCATTTGAGGTAATATAGGGGAATTGGATAAGGCTAGGTTGACGATCAACCTCCCTCATAGTTATTATCATTACTAAGATTGACTAATTGAACAGGTTGTTTGAATTAGTACCTCTGCATCATTAAATTATTTCCTCTTGTCATCTCTTAATGTATTAATGTCAGCTATAGAAATTTTTCTATACACATATGCTCTTGTTAGATGATTGAGTATTCAGGGAAGATACTTGATTATCTAATTTGTCTTATATTCCTCTATCAAAACCTTTCAAAATATATTTTTCTAGTATAAACGAATGTTGGCACTTTGATAAGGCCTCTGCGAGAGAGGGCTTTATTTGTTAACCAGGGGCTTCTGACTCATCAGCAACCACCTATACAACAGATCATAGATTTGGTCATTATTCTTCATACGTTGTTGTCCAGTGACAATGAACAACATTAAAAAGCCTCGTAACACTTGAGGGAGCCCCCTCTAATTCAAGGGCTATCTTGAACCTAAATATTGGTCGAGTTGGTTTCACAGCGCAATTTCGCAGCCAAGAAATGCCTTCAAGAAATAGATACAACATTGTGTAGATATCTCATAACATGTTTTGTGGCCACCCAATGATCATTTAAAGGTTCCACTGTGAAATGGCTCAAGATGTTAACAACAAAACATATGTTTGGTTTTGTGTTGACTAGAAACATCAAAGCCCCAATCAGTTACCAATACAAAGAAGGATTCACTAGATCTGGTCTTGTAGCTTCACCACTTAACTTATTGAATTTTGCCTCCATTTGTGTGGTCATGGATTTGCAATCCACCATCCCATATATCTCCAAGATTTAGACAAAATATTTTCCTTGGATAAGGAAAAACTCACCAGGTCTTTACCACACCTCTAAGCCCAAGAAATAATTCATCAACCCAATATCTTTCATATCAAACTCAGAGGTAAGTTCCCTCTTACATTGGAGTATCAAAGTCTCTTCTCCTGTCAAGAATAAGTCATCAACATATGTAACCAAAATCAAAGGCATACCTTGGAAAACCTTGAAGTGTAGGTTCGGATTGGTACTACTTATGGTGAATCTCATCTTCATCAGGTATCCATCAATCCAAGCATACTAAACCATGGGGGATTGCTTCAATCCGTAGAGGGATTTCTTCAATCTAAAAACATGGGGTTCCTTATCATGTTCTTCAAAGCCTTGAGGTTGTTCTGTGTACACTTCTTCCTTCAATATGCCATGAAGAAAGGTTGTCTTCACATCCATCTGGTGAAGACTCCAACCCTGATTAGGAGCAAGAGAAATGATGGACCGAATGGTAGTGTATTAGGAAATTGGTGCAAATATCTCAGCATAATCTTCTCCTTCTTTCTGGGAGAATCCTCTATTCATGAATCTCGTATTGAATTTATCAATGTTACCATCAGCTACATGTTTTATTTTTTACAACCACTTGTAATTCACAACAGACCTTCAGGTCTCAGAACCGCCTCCCATACATCATTCTTCATGATGGACTCATATTCCTTAGCCATGGCCTCTCTCCAAACTTGTTCCTTCACCACTTCTTCATAGTTGCAAGGTTCAAATTGTATGAGGTCACTCATCAAGGCAGCATATTGTTGATATTTACGAGGTTTCTTGCTTTCTCTAAAAGTTCCTCCTCGGGGTAAGTGTCTCTTAGCATCCTATAATGTATCATAAATTCATAGAGGTCTCTTCCTCATGGGAGGTTCACATAGAGAATGATCCATCGGTGCGATAGGCTCAATTACGAGGTCGAGCTCGGGCATGAATGGGTAAGAATCTATATCCATAGCATCATCCCATCTTCAACGTTGGCAAGGACAAGAGAGTCCCTTACTTTCCTAAGGGCATAATCCTCATCAAATGTCACATCTCGGTTAAACTCAATTATCCTTTGGCCTAGTACATATATCCTATAAGCCTTAGAATTTTGAAAATATATAAAAATGTACCTTTCTTTCCTAAAGCCTCAATATTTGGCCTCTTCCCCTTTAGCACTTGAAAGTATACATGGCATCCAAAGATTCTCAAGTGTCCAACTTCTAGTTTCTCACCTGTAAAGACTTCTTCAGGAGTCTTGTTTCCCAAGGCATGATGAGGACTCCTGTTTTGGACATATGTAATAGTATTTGTAGCTTCTCCCCAAAGAAACATAGGAGCTTCTAATCATGAATCATAGTTTTGGCTACTTCCAATATAGTCTTGTTCTTTCTTTCGGGAAATCCATTTTGTTAAGGGTTGTATAGAACAATGACCTCCTTCTTGATCACGGCTTCTCTACATAAGTATTTGAACTCATTAGAAGTATATTCTCCTCCATTATTTGTCCTCGGGATCTTGATTTTATTTCATGTTTGATTTTCCACAAGGGCCCTTAAATCTCTTAATATATCAAAAACCCGATCCTTGGCCTTCATGTAGAAGATCCAAGTTTTACGAGAATAGTCATCAACAAATATCGCATAGTACAAATATCCTCCAAGATATTTCACCAGCATGGGCCCACAAAGATCAAATGAATAAGATGAAGGATCTCCTTAGATCTATTGCAACTAGAAGAGAATGGTTCCTTGACATTCTTCCCACTAGCACATCACTGGCATACACCATCATGATCAACCTACATCTTGGGTATCCATGTAACCATCCTACTCACAATAGGAAAATATTTATAATGAAGGTGAGAAAATATTTGGTGCCAAAGTTCACACTAATTTGTACTATCATGGACCAATGCTTGAATTGGTTGTCCACAAACTTTGTATAGGCCATCATCCCTGCACCCATTGTGAATGTTGCCCTCATACTAGAATTACTTGGCCAAGCAAGGACTTTTCCATCAATGAATGCAAGTCTAAATCACTTGTCTTCCATGGCAAAGATGGAGACAATATTCTTCTTTAGGCTTGACACACACAATACAGCTTGAAGAAGAATGGTTTGACCAGATTTTAAAATAAAAGAAGCAAATTCATTCCCTTTTTCATCATGAGTGGAATTATATCAAATTAAATTTTTCAAATTTGGACTCCCTCTCAACCAAATTTGAGAGGACTTCACGATACCTAGTAAAATGTATAGAAATCCCACTATCTGCCAACTAGATATCAATGTTATTCAAGGAAGAACTAAAAAGAGCATCAACATAATATATTCAAATTGAGAATTTGCAACATTATTAGCATACCTTTTATTTCTTGTTCTCTTTTGTGGGCGTTAGGACTCTTCAATGCTTGTATGGGCAGCATGATCTCTTCCTATATTTCTATTGTTGAAATTGATATTGTTGTTGTGGGTTCTTTGATCATTTCTTCTATCAAGGAAATCCTGGGCCATGTGGCAATATATGTCACACCTGAAGAATTTCACTTTGGAAAAGTCCCTTCTATTGTTATTGAAAGGTGGCGTTGGCTTCTTCGAATTCCCTTTGAAAGGTGGTGTTGCCTTCTTCGAATTCCCTTTGAAAGGTTTCCCTTTTCCTTTTCCTTTTCCTTTCCCTTTCTTAACATTGGATGGAAAGGTTGTAAGTTCTCCTTCTTCTTGATTTTGAAGTATCACTCTGGAAATGATCCTGGATTCCTCTTGAGTGTAACAACGCAAGAGTTCATCAAATGAAAGAGGTTCATTTCTGCTACTAATACCTGCAATGAATGACTCCCAAGACATGGGGATCCCACCAAGGTCTATCTGCACAAGTTCCCTATTAGAAACATTTCTCCAATGGAAAAAAGTTGATCTCTTATTTCATAAATCATCATGAAATACCATGTTATAGATTCTTTCTTGGTCATCTTGATGTCATGAAGTTGTCTCTTCAAGGAAATGATGTGGCTAAGATTGTTGACCTCATACATCCCAATCAATTTATCATACATCAGCGTTTGACTTCTTTGGATTGAACACATAGGTAATGATATGATCCTTGAGCGAATCAATAATGATTTTCTTAGCCTTGAACTAACCTTTCTTGTACTTGGATTTGACACTGCAATGGCACTCTCCAGAGGTTCAGCTACCTTTCCTTCCAAATATTCCATCACATCATTTTCTTCAAGGTTCAAATCCAATCTAGCGCTCAATGCTGCAAAGTTGGAGGCATCATTTAGCTTCTCTTCAATCTTGAAGTAGGAGGAAGCCATCTTACCCAATAAAGTGATCTCCAATTAGCAGAAAGAGTGTATCTACGAGGTGCTCTATGGTCTCCTTAAGCTAATCTTCACCTCAGCTCTGATACCATGTTAATTTTTCACAGTGTTCTAGGCCAATATAATCACTTTAAAAAAACAATTTCTTCAATTCCAATCACCTCAATAGTAGTAATGCAATTATAGATAGAATAGTGAACAATAAATGCACAATAGCAGATAGCCAAGCAAAATGAGACACAGAGATTTGGTCAAAGACCAAGGAAAAACACCATAAGGGTTAAAACTCTTTGATTAAATATTCTTCTTCTATTAGTCAATCAATGTTTAGCAAGAGATAATAATCCAATTTGTACATCCATCAACCAGTCAAGGTCAAAGCCTTGACTTACCAATTCAACCAATCCAATACAAGTCAACAATCAAGGATAAAGTCAAATCTAGTCAAAGATACCAGTCTGCAATTTTTGGCCCTGTGAAAGTACAGTCAACAGCAGTCAACGATTTTCTCTAAGCAGTTAAATTCAATGGTCCAAATGCTTAGAAAAGTTCAGTTAGACCAAGAATGAACTTGGCCTTCCTTCCTTAGTCCAACCTAGTCAAAACAATCCACAAATTATGTCAGCAATTCAATCAACCTTCAAGGCCAACCTACAATCAAACCCTAGCTTATATCTACGATCAAAACTAATCAAAGTTTGACAAGGAGTTCGTTTAAAGTTTCCCTAAATTTAGACTCCCATAATAGATCATAAATTCAGTCAAAATAGCCCAAGTCAAGAAAATTCAATGCAGGTCAAGGCAGTCCCAAAACTAGATCAAAAAGTTAACTCGGCCAAGATAGAAAATGTACTCCAACTCCTTCGCATGTGTGAAGTCAACATGAGGTATTTCATATAAAACTTATGTGTGTTGAGTGATGATGGTCTCCAAATGAAGTCAACGAGTGTCTATTTATATAAGGGTTAGGAGAGCCAATTATTGACTTGAGGCCGACTTGACTTTTTGAATTTGTCATGGTCAAATGTCAAAAATAAAATTTGCTTCGTCAATTTTAAAGGTGAAATTTGGACCACATGTGCCAATTTTCAACATTTTATCCATAATTTCTCTTTCCCTAGTTGTTTTCCCTAGGGTAACACCCTAGTTTCAAAATAGATTCAACTGAAAGGCTTGTTGAAGGTTTCATGTGCCTTTTTCTTGCTAATACTTACTATTGGAAACATTTTCTTGGAATATTGACCTTGGGCATCCCAACACATGACACATCAATCAAACACTATGTCTTGCATTGCCTCAATTTGGCCTCTACGTGGAAATTGAATTCCCCTTCTTCATCATTGGAGCCTTGTGCCTAAACTGTGTCTTTCCTCTAGAAGCCTCTTAGTACCCTTATACGTTTAAATGTCTAAAACCTCTTAGGTTACCTTCCTACCAGGACTCCTCCCATTCGTGAAAATCCATAAAGAGCAGGGGGTAGTATATGTGGTAACAATGGGCTACTAAATTATTGTTGTCACTTGATCTAGTGATAGCCTTGTAGGGTATCCCTCTCCAAGGCTTGCTACTTTTTGCAACAACAAGGTTGACTCCTTGCTCTCACTTAATCCTTTTCCTTTATTCTTCATTGCCTTACCAACAAAAGATAAGTATTCCTTGTCTTCCTACTTGCTCGCCTTGGCCCTTGACTTCTCCCTCGTCTTCTCCTCGATGTAGTGCTCCTTTTCCCCCATGGTTGTAACCTAAATCATGAATCTTAGTGATCTTTATCAAGTAACTCATCAAAAATTTAGATTTGATCATCTGTGTAGACTAGAGCTTGTCTCTCAACACCATTCTCCTATTGATAATATTTCTCTAGTATAGACCCGCCAAATCATTGAAGATCTCCTTTGATGACTTATTTTCAAATAAGTGAGGGATCAAATGGCCCTTCACTACATCCAAGAGTACCATTTGTGCCTTTATTTCTCTCTTTGCTAAAGCATCTTTCTCCTTGGAATCTATTGGCTCCAGGATCACCTTCTCAGCAATATCTCAAAGAGAATTTTCCTTGAGAATCAAGGTGACCCTAGACTCCCAAGGCAACAAATTTGAGGCTCCATCCAACCTACCTTCAAACTGAAAACCCATTGCAATCATCTCACTAGATCTTCCCAAAGATATGTGTTAAGTCCTTCTAGAACTCTTAACTGAAGAAATTTGTCTAGTCATTTAAGCACCAATGAAATAAATTTTTCCACCAAAACACCTAATTGGTATGTTGTCCCTCTCTCCCTCTGAGGCTTGACCTCTTCCAATCACATTGGTAGCACTATGCAAATTGTTGTTTAGGTAGTTATCTCATTATAGCTCCTCTACAGTTTTTCCTATTACAAACACTTTTATTTATTAAGTTGATTTTGGAGTTTTGTGATTGTTCTATTTTCCCTAGTGGCTCATAGTTACATAGAACCGTGATCTACAACCCAACATCTTGTAACTACTACTGGCTCACACTATTAGGCAGCTCGACCCCTTTGTAAACTAAAAATCCCTCCCCCACGACTAGTATGGTGGCTCAGCTAGACCCCAATGGGTGGTGGTTGAAATGTTCTTTCAGTTACTTTCCAAAATTCTGACCATGGCCCAAACTCCATGCTCATCTCCTAGCAATGGTCCCTACTTTGCTACCGAAACCCTCTATGTCCCTCTACCTCATTTTGCAAGCGAAAAAATATGTTCTCTATGCACACACACTATAACCTTCCTTTCCGACACCTAATAGATCTACAGACAACTATATTTCCTCCATGACCTTGACACCACTCCACCCGCGGCCAAGTCCTACCACTCTTTTTCTAGGTAGACCCTGTCTTGAATTAGTTTTCATCCTACAACACTAATGGTTTCTTGCACCTTATTTCTTTTTGGTTGTGGATGGTTATGACCTTTGATTCAACTGGGCCTGGCACACTCCAACCTCACAGTAATGCACTAGTTTTCTTCTCAACCCCTCTACAAGCTCGTTGCTTCACAAAATTTCCAACTACCTCTACCACTCCTGTCCCTAATCTACTACAGATTGTCTAGCTAGTTGGTTGACAATTTGGTTAACCACTCACATCCCACTTACTCAAGCCATCTTCAATAATCACATGCATCATATAACATGCCTTTGTGCAGCTTACCTCTGCTATGATTTCCTCGATCGGTTTTCTAGTACAATTCACAAACGTGTGAATCTTCCTCCCGCATAATTACTCGTACTATCAATTCCTCACATTTAAGACTTTTTGTGGCCCAATCTATGTATGCAAGTTTTCAGAGATTGGTTTTCAAAATTTTGAGTTTTTATACCATGTTAATAAATGAACTTAACACCTAGAAATTATTTCCTAGCAAATTTTATGTCTACTAAATAAAATCACAACTAAGTTCTTGACATAAAAATTTATTCAATGAAATAAAATACACAACCAATATTAATCACATTTGACACACAAAAATTATGCACAATCAATACTTCTTCATTAAATTAATCTCATAACATAGTTCAGCTCTCTCTTATGATAATGGCCCAACTAAGGAATTTACAAATACAAAATATCGTGGATATGAACCAGTTGATCAAGCCCTAGCCTTGGTTTATCTATATCTCCTTATTCCAACCAAACACCTTTCTTAAACCTAGCATTGTTGAATGGAAGTCATTCTCCACCCAATTACTGAGATTTTATCTCGAGTTTTGTGTTCATTGTGTGGAGAGTCTTTTTCCTCTCTTTAGTCTTTCTTTTATAACTTCTCATTAAGCTAAATACCTAGCCCTAATCTCCAAATTGATTGACAATTGAGATTATATCTCACCTCACTTGAGATCGATGGTTCAAATTAAAACATAATCACTAAAGTAAATACTTTACTAGTCCTTAGTTTCTTTAGCTCAATAGCCAACATAATTAATTATGTGTTTTTCCTAAGGCTAAATTACAAAAGCAACTTACTCAATATTAGAGAAAGTATCCTAAATAAACTTTGGGTGACTTCTACACACCTAGACACTTAGGTTGATCAAAACGCACATGTCCAAACTACAATCATCGTCATCAAACTCAAAGAAGAGAAAGGGCCTACAAGTGAATAGGTATTGGCCAAAAATGTTGATCTAATAAGTAATTTGTGAAACAAAATGGTATATATTGAGAAAGACATGCAAAGCCAACAAGTCCAATAGGATATACAATTGAATTAAAGGCTTTACCAAAACAAGAAGCCATTTCAATATGGAAAAAATTCGAACACACAAAACTCTCCTACAGTAATTTCTAGTAATAACAATTTCATGGATTACCCTGTGCCTACCCATTATTGCAGAGCATGTAATCTCCCTCGCAATGAGGAGCAAAGTGAAATTTTTGCTAGAACAACATACATGTTTGCCTCAGAACAAGAAAAAAACTTTGGGACCACAAGAAGATTCTCTAAATATGTTGTGAGAGATAGAGTAAGAAATCCAACAAGTTTTCCAAATTTCATATGTAAATGGGTAAGTACAAATGATGTATTTCAATCAAATGTTGATAAATTTGGTGCATTTAGATTGAACATGAAGCCAACTATCTCAGTGCTTTTTGAAAGTCAAATTAGTGTTGCTAGACAAGAAGAAGTTGAGGATAAAGCCACACATATGTGGATGGAAATAATGAAGACATATCACAGAAGAGGACACCTTGTAGCTAATCCATTTATGAATAGAGAGAATTAGCAAATGGCTACCCCTATTTTTCATCATCCCATCAGATTCTCATTAGAGGGAAAGTTGGAAAAGATAAAAATATCAGTCCCATTACAAGATTTGATCTACATATTGATTCAAAGATAGGTTATTAACAAGTTTGTGTATTTGAGTGATGTTGTTAAAACTACTGAGGAATATCCTCAAGTATAATTGGCTAATGTTAAGGCAAACAATGATCTCTCACCTTTTTACATTTCATTAGTGGTAAAAGGCCCAATTTTGCACAGTTGTATGCTTGATTTTGGGGCATCAACTAATGTCATGATAATAGAAATTATGAATGAATTGGGTCTCGAAATAACTAAACCTTAAAGGAATCTTCAAGCAATGGACTCACTTGAAGTGCAGGTGTGCAGGGTGATAAAAAAATTTGGAAGTGTACTTATAAGTATGTCGAGAAAGAGTTATAATGATGGCTTTCATAATAATTGACTGCCCAGTTAAATGGGACATAATGTTATCTAGAAAATGGGTTACAAACGTTGGAGGGAGTATACAAATGCATTGGCATATGTCGATAGTTCCATCCCTTAATCAGAGTTTTCCATGAGCATAAGACACTACACCATGAGGAAGATCCTAAACCATTAGATTGTGAGACATTATACTCAAGAATTTCAAAGCCAAATTTGGAAACCTATATGGTGGTCATGGAGGATCAGGAATAAATAGTTTCACCAGACGCAAGTTTTTGGACCATGTAGCACTAGAGAAATTTTGAAGTCTAAAATGGCTCTCCTAAATAATATTATAAAATAATTGTGGAAATAATAAAATAATATTATATTACATCATCAAATTTTAGAGGGAAAATGGAAAAACTTACATTTTCAACTTGTATTTTCAATTTATATCCCTATGGTTTTACTCAAATTTTGAGCGGGAGCACTCGTTGGATGCATAATTTAATTCCTCATCCAATGAGTACCCATGTTGCATACTTTCGATGCATGTATTTTTCATTTTCATTTAGCATGGTTCATCGAAAGTATGCAACATGGGTACTCCTTGGATGAGGAATTAAATTTCGCATCCAATGAGTGCTCCCACTCGAAATTTGAGTAAAACCATAGGAAAAAGTTGAAAATATGAGTTGAAAAAATAGTTTTTTTTTTTAATATTTATACTTTTTTACTCCAAAAATGGTGAATCATCCCCCATGGTTGTAATCATCATCTTGAATCCTATAGTTTCTTATAAAATTTATTTTGGTTGTACACTTTTGTTTTGAAGCCCATTTTAGACCTCAAAATTTCTCTAATGTTTGATGGAGGCCGAACTAGTGTGGGTGTCAAAGCAAGGGTGTATTTCATCTCCCCTTTAGGTATTGAACCTAATTTTTCATTTTGTCTTTAATTTAATTACATAAACGACATTGAGTAATACGAGATTTTGATATTGGGATTGGAAGAAGCAAGGAAAACATAATCGAAATTTTGAAACTTTTGGGGGATTATGAGTTAATAGTAAACCAAGGAAGAGATCAATATGATGTTAAGAATCCAAGATTGAAGCAATACATAAACGCAAGGTGGGATGAGATTAAATTTTTTCATGCTTTTAATATCATTTCTATGCCAAGGACGTTGAATGAAATGGCAGATAATATGGCTTCCTTTTCTACAGCATTTAGGCCATGCATACCAACACCATATACTAGGTATGTAATAGAGGTAATTATGACCTACAACTCTAGATAATATTGGATCATGGCAACTTTTTTAGAATGAAAATCACATTTTCAATTTTTAAGTTGTTTCAATGAATTTGTTTGTCATGTAATAGATGAAGTGCGGGAAGATGAACAAGTACCTTACATTGGGTGAAGAGAAAATAGGATTCCCAAGGGATTGGTTCCTCTGGAAAGAATATTTGGTAGATCAAATACATATAAGAGAACTAATAAACCTTGTATAGAAGAGAAAGTGGTAAAGAACAACATTGGACCAAATGAATCTTCAAGCACAATTAAAATTAACCAAGAGTGTACATCATAGAAAGAAAGGAAACGTGAAACATTAGTGCATGAGTACAAGGACGTTTTTGCTTGGTCCTACAATGAGCTAAATACATATGACCCAAAAATCATAAAGCACTCAAGAGTATGCTAAAACTTTCAAATAGAGACAACGATACATAAACTCAACGATCACTCCTATCATTCGAAGGGAAATACAGAAGTTGGTGGAGGCACAAACCATTGTTCTCATTCGGCATCCCAACTGGGTGGAAAACATAGTTCTAGTAAGAAAAAGGAATGGTGACATTTAAAAGAGTATGTTGAACCTTTCAAACAGAGACAAAGATACATGAACTAAACAGTTATTCCTATCATCTGAAGGGAAATATATAAGTTGGTGGAGGCACAAAGCATCGTTCTCATTCAATATTCCAATTAGGTGGCAAACATAGTTTTAGTAAGAAAAAATAACAGTGAAGTTCACATATGCATAGATTTTCATTATTTGAATCTTGCTTCAATTAAAGATAATTTTCGTTTACCCAACATGGAACATGTTTTGTAAGTTGTTACAAGTGCAAGTACGATGCCCATGCTGGACCTATTTTCAAGTTACAATCAAGTATTGGTTTCTAGAGAGGACAATTATAAGACTGCTTTACCACTCCTCAGGGTAAATTTTCATATAGACGTGCAATTTAGTCTAATAAACACTAGATAAATATTCCAGTGTGTTATGGGTTATGATTTTTTAGATTATTTATTTAAATTCATAGTATTGTATCAAGATAAAATAACTATTTTTCAAGAAACTAGGAAGATCATGTTACTCACTTAAGAAACATTTTTTATAGGTGTTGTTAGTTTTTGGTAGCAGCGAACAAGTTTTATAGTATCTATGGGGTCTAAGAGGCTAAGGAACACGAGATCTCTAAAACCCAGAAAAGGTTTCACGAGAAAAGCCTTAGAAACACCTCAATTAGATTAATTGACCAATAATTAAATATTTCCCAAGTCTAATTTAGGAAAATTGGTTAATTAAATCAGACTAATTGAGGGAAAAACAATTTTCTTCTAGAGACTTCCAGAAAATTCATTTGATGGGGTCAAGATGATCTTAGCAATCGATTGAGATATGATCATGGTCATTGAGAGTCAAATGAGAGATTATAACAGCAAGTTGATGGGGTTTGGAGAATACACACAAGACACAAGAGAGTTGAGCAGTTTGACTTACCCAGTTGCAGTGATTCAGCAAGGGTGCAGTTGAAGCAGTGGAAAACACCAATAGAGGAGTTTCATCAGTGAGAATTTTCAGAGAAATTCTCAGGAGGTTTTCTAGCATTCCAATGTGAGGAAGGAAGGTCGATTTTTCGATTATCGCAGGTCGATTCAGCTAGTGTGAGTAGCCAGTTTCCCAATGCAAGTGGCAGAAGCAGTATTTCCACTTCCAGTTGCTAGAAGAAGCGTCGAAGGAGATGTGAGAAGCTTCAAGAGGAAAAGGAAGGAAGAACAACTTGCAAGGAAGTGATCCTAGAGGTTGTGTGAATTTTCCAAAGCCACCAATGTGCATTTCTGGTAGGTAGTTCAAGTAGCAAGAGGGAGTGCAAGTTGGATAGGAGGCCCAGTTGATTTGCTAGAGGGAAAAGGGATTTTCCAATTATTTTACTAGTGATATAAATTTCCGGAAGCTTTGCCAATGAATAGGAAAGCAGTGGTATTCTCTATTTTTTTTAAGATTAATAATAATAAAACCTTCATTTGTTGCCTTGGTTTTCCCTTCGAGGTTTTTTTAGGGACGTTTGTCCAAAAATATTAGTGTCAGATTCATTATGTGTGCACATTATTTCTTAGTTCTAGTATTTTTATTTTCCACAACCTTTTTATTTGTGAATATTGCAGTAGTGGATTGTTCATTATTTGTCATAAATTAATTTGCAAAAGACAAATAAACTACACAAGTTAGGAGAATAATACCCGACAACTGCAATCATGGAATTTCACATGGTATCAAAGGGAGGTTGATGTTGATTAGTTAGATCAGTGTATTGAATATCATATCTAGCACAGGGAGTTTACCACAAAGAGTTTGCAGGGTAAATCAATGTAGAGCATATTTAGTGTAGAGGGTTTACGACAAAAGGCTTTTGCAGGAGTAAACTAGCATAGGGCCTAGAAGATAAATCGCACAGGGTCTTATAACCCAGTTTATTAATTTATCTAGTGTATTTGAGTTCTTAGATTCTCCAGATATGGCCACAGAAAGATTTAAAGGCAAAGATAATTTGAATTTTTCTTATAGATTAGAATATCAATTTGCTTGGATAGCTTTCCTCCCTATCTCGACTTCACAGGGTGTCTGGTACATAGACAGTGGAGCATCAACACATATGACAGGGGTTAGAGACTACTTCTCAAGCTACATGGAGGAGGATATGAACTTCCAAATAAAAATGGGAAACAAGAAAAAATGTACTCTAGTTCGGAGAGGTACCATCGATGTTTAGAGGGAGCCAGGCACAAGCACCAATGTTACATATGTGTTGCAAGTGACAGGTTTGGGAATGAACCCGATTTCAGTTTCTAAACTAGAGGATAAGGGATATGATGCCTACTTCATAGGGAATAAGGTGTTCATCAAGCACCATATTAGGAAGAAAGTGAAGCATATTTGGGTTCAAAGCAACAGATTATATAATTTGTAGCTCAATTCTCCAAAGGCACTAGTTAGCAATAGTAGTAGCAATGGTAGAGACTTGGGTGTATTGTGGCATAGGAGAATGGGAAATTTACACCATGGAGCACTTAAGATGCTCAAGGAGATAGTGACTGGTGTTCCAAAATTGAGCATAAAGCATGATGATGTGTGCAAGTGGTGCGTACTTGGGAAGTTCGCTAGGGCAACATTCCCAAGGAGTGACAGTAGAGCAGATGATGTGTTGTAGCTTGTACATTCAAATATTTGTGGTTTGATGTCCACCAAATCTCTTATAGGGTACGAGTACTTCATCACCTTCATATATGACTACTCCAAGAAGACTTGGATCTACTTTTTGAAGACCAAGGATGGAGTCTTCAATCGCTTCCAAGAGTTCAAGGCTCTTATGGAGAACATAACAGGGAAAAAGATCAAGGTGCTTCATACAGACACTAGAGGAGAGTAAATAGATAGTGACTTCATGGGGTTCTATGTGAAGGGGGTCATTAATAGGGAGTGTAAAGCTCCATACAATCCACAATAGAATGTAGCGAAGCAGAAAAATAGGAATATTGTTGGGGTAGAAAAGGCTCTACTATATGACCATGATATGCCTGAGTTTCTATGGGAAGAGACATGTAGCACAATGGTGTACATATAAAACAAGGTTCCTCACAGGGCCTTGGGAAAGATAACACCAGAGGAGGTTCACAAGGAAGAAACAAAAGGTGGTCACTTCAAAATCTTTGGTTATATAGCATACTATAATTTACTAGATGAAATATGCATTAAGTTGTATCAAACTGCAGAAAAGGGATATTTTGTTGGTTATATTGAAATTTCCAAGGCATACAAGATCTAAATTATGAGCAGTAGGAGGATCAATGTGAGACGAGATGTGAAGTTCATGGAGGAGAAAGCTTTCAGTAGATATCGCTAGTTTCCAGTAGGTGATCAGAGTGAGCTAGTATAGGCTCCATTGGTTTAGTAGTAGGGACAACCGTAGGGATAATCGTAGGGTCAGTAGAGTACTAGTATAGTTACCAGTACAACCACCAGCTCATGTACAAGGGGTCTAGCGAGTTGGAAGTAGAGAGGGAAATAGAGGCAGCAAGAGGAGCTGGTAGAGCCACCCACCACCTGTTGGGTTGTGTTATATTCTTTCCACGACTAGCCCACGTAGTTAACCGGGGGGTTGGGGGGGGGGGGGGGGGGGGGGGCGGGGGCGAAGCCTCCCTTCGTTGCGTCGATTTTGTAGGTGGGGGGGGGGGGGGGGGGGTTCATAGGGGTTTTGAGGTGTACCCATAACCCCACTTTATCAGGTCTGGGGCGGCACCCCAGAAAATTTTGGTTTTGGACCCTATGTTAGGATGGGCGAACCCACCTATAGTTTTGTGCATGATTTTCGCACATGTTTCTAGACTCGATGGTTTTCGGTCCATGGTATTGGACGCAATGGTTTTCGGTCCATGGTAAAGGAACATAATGAAAAATCAAGCTGGTAGTCTCAGTTTTGGGATCCAAGGGAAAATCTCTGTGTAGATGTATTTTATGTGTTATTCTCTCGCTATTCTCTATTTTTTGTGTTTTAGAATTCATATGTAGCTAATTTCTATACGAGGTTAAAACCTACATTTGGTATCAGAACTATTTCTGGCTTCAAGGCGATGCCTTTGTTGCTGAGGGGTTTTACTTGAGCCTGTGGTAGACCCTGTTCAGTGGGAGATCTGCGAGATCGATTCTGGTGGTGAAAGAAGATGGCGAGTAGTGGAAAGATAGAGATCGAGAAATTTAATGGTCAGAGTTTTGAGTTGTGGAAATTCAAGATGGAGGATCTGTTGGTGGATAAAGATCAGTGGATCACAGTAGATCTGGGTACTAAACCAATGGGAGTATCTGATGAAGAATGGAAAAGTTAGATCAGAAGGAAAAGAGCACAATATGATTGTGTGTCTCAGATTCAGTATTGTTGAATATATCAAGGGAAGCTATGGCGAAGGCTTTGTGGGACAAGTTAGGGACTTTGTACCAATCTAAGTCTCTGGTGAATAAATTGTTCCTGCAGAAAAAGTTGTATAACCTGAGGATGAAAGATGAGACCTGGTGACAGAGCATATGAACTCATTTAATACTGTGGTAAGTTAGTTAGCATCTGTTGATATTAAAATTTCAGATGAAGATAAGTGCATCAGTTTGTTGTGTTCTCTACCAGATTCGTGGGATAGTCTGGTTATTGCAATAGGTAGCAATGCAACTGCCTTGCAGTTTGATGAAATAGTCTCAGCCTTGCTAACGGAGGAGATGAGACAAAAAAATATGGAGAGCCAAAATGGTGATTCCTTGTCTATAGGAGGACGATCCCAAAATAGAAACAAAAATAAGTCATCGAGTGGGAGATCTAAATCTAGAGGGAGATCTAAATCTCCAGGAAAACCTGTAAAGGTGGTGTGCTAAAAATGCGGAAAGGAAGGGCACTACAAAAGGGACTATAAATCTAAAGCTCCTGACAAAGGAAAGGGATCTGATGAGGCTCCTTCGACAGAGGTGAAAACCACCTCGGATGAAGGTGGGGATGTGTACTTGGCTTCTTCAAGTACACATGTAGATCATGAGGCATGGTTGATTGACTCAGGTGCATCCTTTCACTTCACTCCCCATAGAGAGTGGTTCTGCGAGTATGATAAATACGATGGTGGTGATGTCTTCTTAGGGGATGATAAGAAAGCTAGAATCATTTGTCGCGGAAAAGTAAAGTTGAAGTTGCAAGGTGGAAGGGTTAGAAAACTTCCGAGTGTTCTGCATATTCCTGCATTAGCCGGAAATTTGATTTCTGTAAGCAAGTTGGATGATGCAGGTGTAAAGACAGAGTTCGAGAAAGATACCTGCAAGATGGTTCGGGGAGCACTGGTATTGATGCGGGGAGTTCGAATTGGAACTCTGTACAAGCTGCAAGGTAGCACTGTTATTGATGGGTGCAACATTTTTGTGGTTCTTGAAAGTGGAGCAGAAAATTTAGTGGTCTCTAGAGAGAAGACCATGTTGTGGCATCAAAGGCTTGGAAATTTTGGAGAGAAGGGCCTTTGAATACTTCATGGTAAAGGTATGGTAGAAGGTATGAGTAATAGCTCTCTGGATTTTGATTTCTGTGAAAATTGTGTATATGGGAAGCAGAATCACGTGAGTTTCCCCTCTAGTAGTAAGAGGGTGAAACAGATATTAGAACTTGTGCACAGTGATGTGTTTGGAACTGTGAAGGTTCCATCACTAGGTAATTCTATGTACTATGTATCATTTATAGATGACTTATCAAGGAATACATGGATATATTTCTATAAGAAGAAATCTGAAGCCTTTGACAAGTTGAAAGAATTTAAGGCTCTCGTGGAAAATCAGACAGAGAAGAAGATAAAGGTGTTGAGGACAGATAATGGTGGAGAGTTTTGCAGCAAGAATTTTAAGAATTCTGTAAGAAGTGTGGTATAGCATGAAAGAAGAATACTCCATATACACCTTAGCAAAATGGAGTTGCAGAAAGAATGAATAAGATGTTGATGGAAAGGGCAAGAAGCATGCTCAGTGGTGCAAGGTTAGGACAAGAATTCTGGGCAGAGGCGGTGGATATTTCATGTTACCTAGTCAATAGGTCACCTTCATCAGCGTTGGAGGATAAGGCTCCACAAGAGGTATGGAGTAGTAAGAAACCCTCTCTTTCACATCTAAGGGTATTTGGATGTGATGCATATATACATGTTCAAAAGGAGAAATGAACAAAGTTGGATAGTAAATCTGAAAAATGCATCTTTATTGGGTATAAGGATGGTTTAAAGGGTTATAAGCTTTGGAACCCAGTCACACAGAAGGTTGTGTACAGCCGAGATGTGATGTTCAGAGAGGTAAAATATGTTATTAAACATGAAGTCCAATCAAAGGAACCTGAGAAGATAGAGTTTGAGCTTAAGGAGGAAGAATCAGACTCTACAACAGAGGAGGAATCAGAAGATGAAGAGCCACAAACTTCGGGTGTAAGAAGATCAGTTTGAGAAAGAAGGCAGCCAGAAAGGTATAGTCCATCTACTTTCTGTTCAAATTTTACTTTATCTGTTACTGGCGATCATCCCAGAACTATGAAGGAAGCAGTGGATTCAGAGGATGGCAAACTCTGGAAAGAGGCCATTGTTGATGAAATGGCATCTTTGCACAAAAATGAGGCTTGGGATCTGGTGGAGTTGTTGGTTGGAAGGAAACCCATTGGCAACAAATGGGTGTTCAAGAAGAAGACAAATGTTGAAGGAAATGTGGAGAAATAAAAAGCTTGGTTGGTAGCAAAAGGTTATTCCCAAGTGCCGTGAATTGATTTTGGTGATATTTTTTCTCCTGTTGCCAAGGTAACTTCTACTAGATTACTTTTATCTGTTGTTGCTTCTTTTGATTTTGAGGTAGAATAGATGGATGTGAACACAACATTTCTTCATGAGGATCTAGAAGAGGAAATATACATGAAGCAACCTGAAGACCTTGTGGTGAAGGGTAAGAAAGAATGGGTATGCAAGTTAAAGAAGTCTTTGTATGGGTTAAAACAGTCACCAAGGATGTGGTATCAGAAATTTGATACATTTATACGGGGACTTGGCTTCACCAAAAGTAATGTAGATCATTATGTGTATTTTAAATTAATTGGTGACTGTGTTATTTATCTGGTCTTGTATGTGGATGATATGTTGCTAGTTGGAAATGACAAAGAAATTATCCAGGATTTGAAGACCCAATTGTCCTCCAAATTCGACATGAAAGATCTTGGTGCTGCAAACTATATTTTGGGCATGGAAATTAAAAGAGATCGGGCAAAGAGGAAGCTCTGGTTAAACTAGAGGAAGTATGTCGAGACAATACTGTAGAGGTTTAATATGCAGGATAGTAAACCAATGAAGGTTCCTATTCCTGTAGGTGTGAGGTTATCTGCTAAACAGTACCCCAAGACACAAGAAGAGGAAGAGGATATGTCCCGTGTTCCATATGCAAGTGCAGTCAGTAGCCTGATGTATGCAATGGTCTGTACTAGACCAGACATTTCACATGCAGTGCGAGTATTGAGCAGGTTTATGTCAAAACCAAGGAAGGATCACTGGACAGCAGTAAAGCGGGTTTTCAGGTATTTGCGTGGCACTAGTGATTATGATTTGTGCTACCAAGGAAGATCAGGATTGGAAAAAATGTTGGATATTTGTGGCCTCGTTGATGTAGACTGGGCTAGAGATCTGGATCAGAGAAGATCTACAAGTGGGTATGTGTTTAACCTATTTGGAGGTGCAGTCAGTTGGATGAGTAAGAAACAATCTGTAGTGGCATTATAAACTACAGAGGCAGAATACATGGCAACCACTCATGCAAGCAAGGATGCAGTTTGGTTGCATAGATTGTGTTCAAGTATGGGGTTAGTACAGGAAGCTATAAGGATAGACTGTGACAGCCAAAGTGCAATTTTCTTGGCAAAGAACCTCGCATATTATTCAAAGACAAAGCACATTGATGTTCAGTATCACTTTGTGAGGGATATGATAGAAGACAAAAAGTTGTTGCTAGTAAAGGTGGACACTATGAAGAATACTACAGATGTATTCAAAAAAATTTGTGACCTCTGAGAAGTTCTCTTGCTGTAGAGAGACAATGGGAATTTCAGGGCTGGAAAAATGACTAAGCTCTCTTGTGGCCCCCTGTGGAAAGAAAACAACAAGTGGGAGAATGTTGGGTTGTGTTATATTCTTTCCATGACTAGCCCACGTAGTTAACCTGGGGGGTTAGATGGGGGGCAGAGCCCCCCTTCGTTGCGTTGATTGTGTAGCGGGGGGGTCACAGGGGGTTTGAGGCGTACCCATAAACCCACTTTATGGGGTCCGGGGTAGCACACTGGAATATTTTGGTTTTGGACCCTATGTTATGATGGGCAGACCCACCTATGGTTTTGTGCATGATTTTCACACATGTTTTTGGACGCGATGGTTTTCGGTCCATGGTATTGGATGCGATGGTTTTCAATCCATGGTATTGGATGCTTCGGCATGTATAAATATGTATTATAACATTGAAAGGAACATAATGAAAAATCAAGCTGGTAGTCTCAGTTTTGGGATCCAGGGGAAAATCTTTGTGTATATGTGTTTTATGTGTTATGCTCTCGCTATTGTTTATTTTTTGTGTTTTAGAATTTGTATCCAGCTAATTTCTGTACGGGGTTAAAACCTACACCACCAATGGTAGAACTAACAGAGAATTTTGATAGGAATTGAAGGATTCACAGGATTTTGTGGGAACTCCTAAGATGGGAAAGAGGGAGCATAGGCAACCAGGTAAGTACAAGGCATTGGTGACAGAGGTCGTTGCCAATGAAACTTCCAGTTATGAAGCTACACAACATCAAGTGTGGTAGGATGCCATGTTGGATCAGTATGGCTCCAACATGATAAAAGATGTATGGAAGGTTGTGCATAGACCTGTGGATAGGTCAATACTAGGCCCTGAATGGATCTACAAGATCAAGTACGCTACATATGGAAATTTAGAGAAGAAAAAGGCTAGGTTTTTGGCCAATGGGTATGCATAGAAGGATGGTATAGACTGTGAGGAGTGTTATAGACATTTTTGGGCACTGCAACCCCAAGCATAAAATGTCCATAAACCAAGGGCTCCTAAGTCCCTAAAAGTGTTGTTCTAACCCCTAAAGGAACAAGGTCAACTGATTACAGCTTCTCCCAGAAGTTCTCCATGAAAAACTGCTCAGAACTGGTCAAAACAAGATCATTTTAGCTGCTCCATAGGCAAAGTGCGTTGCATCTCACCTAAGTACACTCTGTGGGTGCATTGCACTTCAAAAATACCTTCTATGGGGTGCGATGGGCGAGAAGTGACAAATGGAAGTGTCAATCCGCGAGGTGGAGAGGCATGGAATCTTCCAGAAACTTCTCCTGTGACACTTGCCTCTCTGAATTCGACCAAGGATGAGTAATAGATCATCAATCTCCAAGTGGAAGCAAGAACTATCAGAGGGAAGACACTAATCAAATCACAAGCTGACTCATCTCCCTTACAGATATCTATATATGGATCCCTCATCCCAGAGATCCAGAGGCTGGAATTTTGCATCTTATAAGGAATTGTTGTTGGTTTCTTAAGACAACATCATAGTGTTGGGTGATCTAAGCTTTGTATGAGGTGAAGAAGGGCTTACTTGTTGAGAGGATGATGCTGGGTCAGAACAACTGGTTGTAACTCCCTTGGCTCTTTCTTGATTATCAATAAAATCTATTCAAGTTTTCCTCCATACTCTTGTGTCATTTATGTTTTATGCATTTGTATGGGCAATTTACATCTGATCCTAGATTGTTTATGATTATAGATCCATGTTCTTGTATAGTGTTATGATACTTTGATCCTACAGGTACTCTGTGAAGCTGGGCGTACAAGGAAGCAAGTAGCGAAGGACTATCAAGAGAGAGAGGAATCGAACTAGGAGATAAGCGCAAGACAGAGGTTGGTCTCCTTTGTTCTTCTCTCATCTATATTTCATAAAGGAAAAATGAAAGTAGCTTTACTTTTTTTGTTTCTAAGGTAGCTACCACACCTTAGTGGGATAAGCAGTTCTGTGTAGACACTTTTCCCTGTAACAAAATGGCGACTCCGCTGGGGAGCGACTAGGTTGTTTGTTTATCTTCCTTGTTGTTTATTTTATAAACTTACAGACGGAGCCTGAATTCAAGCTAGGTAGCTTTCGAACTGCATTTTCTATGCAAATGCAAAGTAGATAAATTTCGCTTCAGTCAATCTTTGGGATTTGTTTATGAATTAAACAACTAATTTACAAACTCTCTGATTGCCCTAGTGGTAGCTCTAGTAACCTCCTTAGATCTACCCCTGATTGTTGCTTTACTGATTACCATTTGCTCGGCCAAAACCCATGAACTGAACTGCAAACTGTGACTTGGAACCCAAGAAAAGTCTCGTCTCTGGCCCAGCGCAGGCTCTGTTCTGTGAATCTGAAATTCAGCGCACTTCCCGAGTGTAGTAGGTGCGCTGCATTTCAAGTTCACTGTTGTTAAAATTGGCAACCAGGGAAAAACTTCATGTGGGTCATCTTATTCATGGCTAATAATATTTTTATTAGATTCCTCTTGTCGAGAGGTGTAGGATTGATATAAAGATCATCCAATTCCGATAAGTATTCATGGAGATATGAATTTATTTTGATTATGGAATTATTATCAAGCCGACCTACAACTCATGTAGGCTCAGAAGCCCAACAGTCGCATCTATTCACCCACCAACGTTGTGTATAAATATAAGAGGACTTTTCCTCATTTGGACTAACTCATCTGATCACATCTCTCTCTCTCTAATGCGCAAATATGAGTCTCTTCTCTACTGCGCTGAAATGGGTCTCTCTCTCTCACACATGTGAAGCCGAAAGCTGTTGAATTTGAAGCTGCAACTGCAGAAGTAAAGATTGACTTGCGTGGCCTAGAATATCTCCTCTTTGGAACTACGCTGTAGGTTCATCTAAACCTTCTTTTAAAGCCGCAACTTTTGGTGGTGGAATGAAGTCAATCCGATGAACGGTTTGCAAGATATCGACTGCCCTAGTTTGAAGCCGGAAACTGCTGAAACTGAAGCTGCAACTGCAGAAGTAAAGATTGACTTGCGTGGCCTAGAAGATATCCTCTTTGGAACTGCATTTTAGTTTCATCTGAACCTCCTTTGAAAGCTGCAACTTTTGGTGGTGGAATGAAGTCAATCCGACAAACGGTTTGCAAGATATCGACTGCCCTATTTTGAAGCCGGAAACTGCTGAAACTGAAGCTGCAACTGCAGAAGTAAAGATTGACTTGCGTGGCCTATAAGATCTCCTATTTGGAACTGTGCTTTAGGTTCATTTGAACCTCCTTTGAAATCTGCAACTTTTGGTGGTGGAATGAAGTCAATCCGACGAACGGTTTGCAAGATATCGACTGCCCTAGTTTGAAGCCGGAAACTGCTGAAACTGAAGCTGCAACTGCAGAAGTAAAGATTGACTTGCGTGGCCTAGAAGATCTCCTCTTTGGAACTACGTTGTAGGTTCATCTGAACCTCCTTTGAAAGCCACAACTTTTGGTGGTGGAATGAAGTCAATCCAATGAACGGTTTGCAAGATATCGACTGCCCTAGTTTGAAGCCGGAAACTGCTGAAACTGAAGCTGCAACTGCAGAAGTAAAGATTGACTTGTGTGGCCTAGAAGATCTCCCCATCTGAACTGCGTTGTAGGTTCATCTGAACCTCCTCTGGAAGCTAAAACTTTTGGTGGTGGAATGAAGTCAATCCGACTGTCGCTTTGTGAGATATGGTCTGCCCTAGTTTGATAATGAAGCGCTAATGTTGATGCTACTGATCTAGGGTTTGCTACTGTTGATATGAATCAGATTTATTGTACTATTTCTCTCTGCTGAATTATTGAAGATAAAAGAAGATTTGATCAAAGGGTTTCCCCACACATTGTGGGGTTTGTCCCTGGCTAGCCGCCACATCTTGTGTCTCTTGTCTTGGCTTGTTTTCTGTCGATCATTTAATGTTCTATCTGCACTTTACTTTATGTACATGTGATTAATAATCGGTGGAATATAATAAGAAAAAGAAGTAAACTGTTATAAGCATAGAACATACCATAACTTAACATGGTATCAGAGCTGAGGTGAAGACAAAGCCCAAGCAAGAGAAAGAGCAATCACCGAAGAGAAGATTG
This sequence comes from Pinus tabuliformis, assembly GCA_031772625.1. Taxonomy (NCBI): domain Eukaryota; kingdom Viridiplantae; phylum Streptophyta; class Pinopsida; order Pinales; family Pinaceae; genus Pinus; species Pinus tabuliformis. The sequence goes on from CM062820.1 coordinate 716,285,966, forward strand.
GTGAGGCTATCCTAAAAGAACTACGGGGTTCACAACACTCTACTGAAGGCAAGCTTCGTGAAAATGTTGACTATCACGGATGGAAAATGTCTATCGATCTAACCCTAGATGATTAAGGAGTGCTAGACCATGTAAGAGGCAATATTGTTGTGCCTCCATCAAATGCATCCACTGCTGCCTGGAACAAATGGAAAAATGGAGAAGTCGAAACAAAGAAGATCATGCGGGACTCTATCGACAAGCACTTGGTGGCCTACACCTTTGAACTGGACACCTCCAAGGAAATCTACAATAGACTGGTGAGTTTATTTTAAAGTTAAGATGCAAATCAAGTTTTGTTTCTTAGAAATAAACTGAGGGAAATCAAGAAGGGTAAAGATGAGAGTATGCAAGCATACTTCTTAAGGATCACCGAAGTCAAGAACGATCTCCTATCTATTGGGGAGGCTATTACTAACAGTGAAATGGCACTCACGACTTTTGGAGGATTACCATCCGAATGGTATGTGTTCAGGACTACTCTTTTGAAAAATAATGTAATTCCTGGTTTCGAGGAATTAATGGCTAGATGCATTCAAGAAGAAACAAAGGTAGAAGAGCAAGAAATGCCCTTGCCTAAAGATCCTCCTGCTGCCTTTTCTTCTCATGCTAAGAAAAGAAATAATTTCGGGACTAAATCAAAAGGAAAGGTTGGACCTAAGGTTGGAAGAAAAGGACGATGTTACATCTGCGATAAAGCAGGTCACTATGCAAAGGAATGCCCTGATAGAAAGGACTCACACCGGGACGATGATCAAAATCCCTCTGATGGAAATCAAAGGAATGACAAATTCAATAGCAAAGGTAAAAGGAGAGCTGGGAATCAAGGAAGAGGACAAGCATTCAAGAAGGCTAGGATGTACTAAATGCACCTGACCTCCGAAAGAACCTGGTGTCCATCTCGGCAATGGAAGACAAAGGCTACAAGGTAACCTTCAGCGATGGCAAGGTACGTATATGGAAAAATAATGTTAAATATGCCTTTACTCTTGGGTTTCGTGTTGATTCATTATATCAGGTCGATGGAAGTCTGCTAGGTGTCATGTCTTATGACACATCTCTTTAGTCTGAACTTTGGCATCAGAGGTATGCCCACCTTCATTACAAAGCTCTACTCTATGTAAGACAGATGGTAACAGGAATGCCCGAATTCCAAGTAGAGAAAGAAGGTGTATGTCTGGATGTGCTGAAGGAAAGCTCAAAAGGGGACCATTCCCCTCAAGTCAAAGCAAGACCTCCCATATATTACAGTTGGTTCACTCAAGCATATCTGAGGCTGGCATTAAGAGGGAGACTACTACACCACATACTCCTATGTAGAATGGTGTGGCGGAAAGGAAGAACCCTATGATTGTGGACGTTGTCTCTATGGGTAGATGATGTAACAATGCCTAATGTGGAGGAACCCATGGATCCTATTTATCCACCTGAGCCTCCCTCTTCTAGGAAGAGGCCTTCATGGCTTAGGAGGATACTTGATGATGTTGAAGGACATGTTGCACCCCGAGGAACCTTCCGTGAAAATAAGAAACCTAACAGGTATCAGGAATACCTGACCATCATGAGCACGATTATACAAAATGAGCCTTCATCATTCTTAACTGCCATCAAGCATCAAATATGGAAGGATGTTATGACCTAAGAACATGAGTTTATTATGAAGAATGATGTAGTTCCCTGACCCCCGAGCGAGAAAGTAGTCACTTCTAAATGGCTTTACAAGATAAATCATGCAGCAGATGGAAGTACGGAAAAGTATAAGGCTCGTTTTGTTGCTCGTGGTTTCTCCCAGAAGGAAGGTATAGACTATGATGAGATATTTGCACCTGTTGCCAGATATACGACCATCCGCTTGATCATAGCCCTTGCCACTTCACAAGGATGGAACCTACATCAGATGGATGTCAAGACCGCATTCTTGCACGGTTCGATCAAAGAAGAGGTCTATGTGGAGCAACCCGAAGGATTTGAGATTTATGATTGAAAATCTCATGTATGTAGGTTGAAGAAGGCTCTCTATGGGCTGAAGCAAGCATCCCGAGCATGGTATGAGAGGATCGATAGCTACTTGATGAAGTTGGGATTCACTAGGAGTGAAGTCGATCCTAACCTTTACTTTAAGGTTGAAGATGACAAGCCTCTCATACTGGTATTGTATGTGGATGACCTCTTTCTAACAGGTGCAGACCCTCTCGTTCACAAATGTAAGAGGGAGTTGGCCTCTGAATTTGAAATGAAGGACCAAGGACTTGAAGTGTGGAAGAAGCCAAGGGAAATTTTCCTATCTCAAGGAAAATATGTGGTGAAGATATTGGAAAGATTTGGTATGATGGACTGCAAGCCTGTGACTTCCTCGAGGATCTTAACTTTCAGAAGTTATATGGTAGTGATGTCGGACCAGATTTGGGAAATGCCTCTGAGTTTCATAAACTCATTCACATTGATGTTCTTGGTGAACCTCCGTCTGAACATATTGCAGTTAGCATTGTGAGCTCATATTTGGTTGAGCCTCACTAAATTGATGCCAGGAATCTTCTGAGACTACTTGGATATACTGATGTTGATTGGGCAGGCAGTGTGGTGGACCGTAAGAGCACTTACGGGTGTTGTTTCACCTTGGGATCTGCTTCGATATCCTGGATGAAAAGGAAGTAGAAGTCGGTGGCTTTGAGCACCGTCGAAGCAGGATATATTGTTGCTAGCATAACCTCGTGTGAGGTAGTCTGGTTGCCAAAGCTCTTCAGTGAGCTGTTTGGATTTACATTGTATACCACTGTGATTCTCTATAACAACCAGAGGTGGGATTCAATTATTGATGAATCCTGTATTCGTCAATTGCTCCAGCAGATAGACATCATCTTGGATATGGTAAGTTGATGAGCAAGGAGGCTCCATCGCATTAAGATGATGTATAGGTTGATACACCTTGTCAAAGCCCCGAGGAAAGATCTAATCTGTGATTTTCCCAAACGACTTGGAGTCAGTAAGAAACCCTTGTACAAGGGTCCTGCATGTTGCATACATTGAGCTCTCGGAGCTCTGAGGGCTTGCGGTTATTACTGGAGCAACATACGACCACAGGGTGACTCACCCTCCCCTGGTGGTGCACACTGGAATAAGATGATTCGCTCTCTTGTGGGACAAGATGATTCGCTCTCTTGTGGAACAGGATGATTCGCTCTCCTGTGTAGCAAGATGATTAGTTCTCCTGTGAGGCCTGGATTGATGTGTTCTCCATGGCGATTGTAGTAGGATTGATGTGTTCTCCTGTGAGGCCTGGATTGATGTGTTCTCCATGGCGGCCTGGATTGATGTGTTCTCCATGGCAATTGTAGCAGGATTGATGTGTTCTCCTATGAGGATAGGATTGATTAGTTCTCATGTCGAGGCATCCTACCCATGCAGTCTAGGACTCATGGGAAGTACCTCTCATCTGATCAATGAGCAGGGAAATGAAGCTAGTGACCATAGTAGTACCGATGGATGCATCGTTGTAACTATTGTACTCCCTGCGCTAGGATGACCTCCATTGATCTAGGATCAATGATACTGGTCTGGGACCAGTGGTAGGAGTTGTACCATACTATGACGCTGACTTCGGGTCGGTTGAGACTGGTCTGGGATCAGTGGTACATACTCTGAGACTGACTTTGAGTCAGTGGAGGATGATATTGGTCTGGGACCATTGGAGTTGTACTCACTATGACGCTGACTTTGGGTTGGTTGAGACTGGTCTGGGACCAGTGGTACATACTCTGAGACTGACTTTGAGTCAGTATGATACATCCTCGATCATTTCTTCTTCTTCTTCATAATTCGGACAAAAGAAGAGTAGAACAGAACAATGCAAGAGCAGAGCAGAACAAAACAAAACAGTACAGATCAGTGCAGGGCAGAACAAGACAAATCAGAACATGCAAAGTAGAGCAGAGCAGGGCAAGGGTCAAGCTGTACAAGGCAGTTCATTTGATGGATGAATAGTAATGACCGATAGACAGATTGCAGATGAAGTTCTCCATGGTTGAGAGGGAGTGTTAAAATTGGCAACTAGGGCAAAACTTCATGTGGGTCATCTTATTCATGGCTAATAATATTTTTATTAGATTCCTCTCATCGAGATGTGTAGGATTGATATAAATATCATCCAATTCCGATAAGTATTCATGGAGATATGAATTTATTTTGATTATGGAATTATTATCAAGCCGGCCTACAACTCATGTAGGCTCAGAAGCCCAACAGTCGCATCTATTCACCCACCAACGTTGTGTATAAATATAAGAGGTCTTTTCTTCATTTGGACTCACTCATCTCATCACATCTCTCTCTCTCTACTGCGCAGATATGAGTCTCTTCTCTACTGCGCTGAAATGGGTCTCTCTCTCTCACACATGTGAAGCCGGAAGCTGTTGAATTTGAAGCTGCAACTGCAGAAGTAAAGATTGACTTGCGTGGCCTAGAAGATATCCTCTTTGGAACTGCGTTGTAGGTTCATCTGAACCTCCTTTGAAAGCCGCAACTTTTGGTGGTGGAATGAATTCAATCCGACGAACGGTTTGCAAGATATCGACTGCCCTAGTTTGAAGCCGGAAACTGCTGAAACTGAAGCTGCAACTGCAGAAGTAAATATTGACTTGCGTGGCCTAGAAGATCTCCTCTTTGGAACTATGATGTAGGTTCATCTAAACCTCCTTTGAAAGCCGCAAATTTTGGTGGTGGAATGAAGTCAATCTGACGAACGGTTTGCAAGATATCGACTGCCCTAGTTTGAAGCCGGAAACTACTGAAACTGAAGCTGCAACTGCAGAAGTAAAGATTGACTTGGGTGGCCTAGAATATCTCCTCTTTGGAACTATGCTGTAGGTTCATCTGAACCTCCTTTGAAAGCCGCAACTTTTGGTGGTGGAATGAAGTCAATCCGACGAACGGTTTGCAAGATATCGACTGCCCTAGTTTGAAGCCGGAAACTGCTGAAACTGAAGCTGCAACTGCAAAAGTAAAGATTGACTTGCGTGGCCTAGAATATATCCTCTTTGGAACTGCGTTGTAGGTTCATCTGAACCTCCTTTGAAATCCGCAACTTTTGGTGGTGGAATGAAGTCAATCCGACGAACGGTTTGCAAGATATCGACTACCCTAGTTTGAAGCCGGAAACTGCTGAAACTGAAGCTGCAACTGCAAAAGTAAATATTGACTTGGGTGGCCTAGAAGATCTCCCCATCTAAACTGTGCTATAGGTTCATCTGAACCTCCTCTAGAAGCTGAAACTTTTGGTGGTGGAATGAAGTCAATCCGACTGTCGGTTTGTGAGATATGGTCTGCCCTAGTTTGATAATGAAGCCGCTAATGCTAATGCTACTGATCTAGGGTTTGCTACTACTAACATGAATCAGATTTATTGTACTATTTCTCTCTACTGAATTATTGAAGATAAAAGAAGATTTGATCAAAGGGTTTCCCCACAAATTATGGGGTTTGTCCCTGGCTAGCCGCCACATCTTGTGTCTCTTGTCTTGGCTTGTTTTATGTCGATCGTTTAATGTTCTATCTGCACTTTACTTTATGTACATGTGATTGCTAATCGGTGTAATATAATAAGAAAAAGAAGTAAACTGTTATAAGCATAGAACATACCATAACTTAACAACTGTGTTACAAGTGCGCTGATCAGACTAGGCATTATTCTTCAGTTTTGGTTTCTGTGATTCATTCTTTTCAGTTCTATTCATGAATTTTGCTGCCTGTAATCAGTATATCTCTGTTTGAAACCCCTTTCCTTGCTGATATTCCACCTCCATTGTGCAAAAGAACTGTAAATGTTTTTGTGTATTTTTTGAGTCATTTTCAGTTCTCCTTTGCAAAAAGTAACGTAATTGTACTGTCGTTTCTTGATTTGAAAGTGTCGCAAGTGTCGTTTTCAGTCATAGGAGAGAGTTTGGTTGCTCTTGATAGTCAATTACCCTGTTACTATTGTATTTGGTCTGAATTTGTAGTTTTTCTAGTGTCGAAAGCAAGTATTCATTTCCGAATCGTAAAGTGTTGTGATTGTCTTCATTTTTTATTTTGAAAAGAAACTTGTTAGTAACTATCGCTTGAAAAGTAATTCAGATTTGCACATTAGCTTTCTTTTTATCATTCACATACTAAGAAAGCCGAAAACAAATACATGCATGTGCATTTGCATTTAGACTGTTTGATTGGTTTGATTTAGGACAGTGCATTTAGTGTGTGCTCTTTGCTCTTTGTGAAAGAATATTGTCTCTCTTTCCTTAGTAGCTAGGATTTTCATTGCACAAAGAAGATAAAAGACTATTTATCATCTTAGATTGCATTTTAGGAATTGTTCATCTACATCTCGTGCTGAACCTGAAAGGAAAATTTCTTAAGCAAGATCAACTATAAGATAAATTTAATGAATCTAACAACGCTTTGGAACCTAACACACAACATCTAGAAGTCTAGGCTAGAGACGTATTTTGGCATCGTAAAGCCTGGTAACTGTTGTTCTCACTGTTGGTTGCGTGATTCCTCCACTTTGAGACGATAAGTGCCAGTACAGACTTGTGCTCCCATGTACCGTCGAGTATATTTTGGGAGACCACAATAGGCTTAATCCTTTATCCATAGGAAGTCGTGTCTGCCGCCCTATCGATCGCAATGCACTGAACACAGCATTTGGGAAGATTGACTACTGTACCGTAAAAACTATTCTGCAGTTTTGCGATTGGTTTGGTAATCCCTCTACCTAGATTTCCAGAGTAGTCCCTTTCGTTCCTTTTCAGACTTCTTAACGGAAAAGGTCCATCTGAGCACTTGTCACTTCAGGCTCATTAAAAATCGAAGGCGACTAGAGTCATCTTTTGTTTTTTCTTGACTCTTAAAAATTGAAAAAACAAGTTGTGTCAAAGCGTCCAAAATTCATCTAATTCGAAAACATACTTCCCCTTGATTTTTAGTTGATAGAGTAATCCGCAATCGTGGAAGAAATTCAATTGAAACCCCATCTTTCACGGAGGCTTACGAGTCAACCGTCTTTGTCTCCAAAACTGAAGCTATTACGAACAAAGCGAACTCGTTTAACCGGTTCCAAATCTCCTGGTAAAGTTAGAACAAGTGTTCCAACAACATCAGAGACTCCGGTTACTCCAAAAATTTCTAGTATCCCTGCCTTTACAGAAGAAGTTCAACAGCCACCAAAGGATAGTAGAACTGATCCTAGTCTGAGGGTAAACACTTGTATCACTGAACCAGTTCCATCTACAACCAGTTCGGAGAGTGTTGTTCCCCAAACATCTGTCGCTGTAGATTCTATACCTTCTTCGGCACCATAAATATTCTACGGACTTGATGGTATACCCCTTCCACCTGGTTTGATTGCTATAGAAGAGATTGTGGAGGATCCTCCATCACAATTTGGAGTCGGGATCACTCTGTATCCTTCTTCATCATAAATTAGTCTACCGCCGACGGAAGCTCCTGTAGAATCGCTAGGTAATATTTTGGATAGGCTAGAAATGTCTGAAGAACCGTCAACATCTAGGACTGTGTCGTCTGACACAGCGACGGCAGAACTTCCTGCTATCACTCCAACAATGTTCGCCGGTATACCATCTGTCCCAACTAGCTTTCAATCGCTAGAAGGATCCCACTCAGGGGCTATTTCGACGGTATGCTCCGTTCCTGTTTGTTCATCCGGAATAATATCCGGAAACTCTTATGTTGAGTCTCAACAAATTGATCCATTTGGAGGTCAATTTGGGCAGTCCGGTCCTCAAGGGAAAACCATTCCCTTAAGTACCGGATTACCGTCGTATGGGGGGCAGTATACCCTTTCATTGTCCCCTTCGGGAGGACAGCCATACGGGAGTTCACAACAAAATTCGAGTTATGCTGGAATTACGTCAAGCGGTCTGGTACCGATACTACCTCAACAACCAAGAGTTGTATATTCGATGCAACAATGTTTACCTATGTCAAGTATACCAACTACGCCAGTTGGTGACGGTGTCGCAAGTTCAAGCGCTACCTGTTGTATGCCAACCTCAGGTTTCTCAGGTTGTAATGCAACAGCCTCTTGACCCTGCAACTCAACCACAATCGCCGACTGGTGGAATGACACAGGTTCAAACGAGTACAATTACCCCTCATCTTGGTCAAACAGTTAGTATCGGGCAACAACACATGGCTTCACAACCATGGCTACTGCAATACCAACAACCGCAGTTCCAACAAGTATACCAAGGTTTTGAGCAACAAATCTTTGCAAATAGTGGGCAGCCGTATATTCAAAACGGTCAAAATCAAAAATTCTTCAATGGTCATTCCCACCAACCTTATCAAAGTTACCAGCTTCAAATTCATTATGTTGGTATGCAAAGACCAACTGCTCAGACAATCCCATCTTATCTTGGGTATGCTTCACCTAACCTGAATCAACAGTTACCCTTCGTGGCGACTTTAGAGTTACCTGATTTAAATCGGTTAACAAACAATCCAATCGCTTACGCCCCTTGGTGGCCAGCGATTCCGCATAAACTTCCATCAGACATTCCTAAATTTAATGGAAATCCGGGTGAAGATCCATCGAATCATGTGATGACCTTTCATCTGTGGTGTTCATCAAACACCCTAAACGATGATTCGATTAGGCTTCGCCTTTTTCAGAGGACGTTAACTGGTCCGGCAGAAAAATGGTATATCAAATTTCCCAGAGCTTCATTTGACAACTTCAGTACCCTAGCCACAACCTTTTTAACCCATTTTCAGTTACCGACAAGGTACGAAATTGTTGTTGGGAAAAGTATCCAATACGAAATGACCCTATCCCACTCTAAGGGTGATAGTTCCTTAGCAACAATCAAAGCAAAGCTATCTAAGATTACTTCTTTATGAGATGTAAAAGAGGGGAGAAAGAGATCCACTAATCGATGTCTTTCGCTAATGGTTGATCCAATCTTCTCTCCTTGCTGCTTGCCCCCAGCTCCTTGCTCTTTCACTGGCCCAGCTACACCAAGATCCTGTAAAATGGCAAGAGAGGGAAACTACAAGAAGCATACATTCATAATTGATTCAAGGATTAGAATAAATCAAATACACAAGTATAACAATACACCATTGAGACACATGCATATAGAAGAACCTCAAATGCTTTATTAATGGAAGAAGTAAGGTTCAGGAAGTGATACAACCATAAGAGGCCCAATCCAGCATCACCTTCCCAGCAGAAAGAAATCTCCTCTTCACCTCCTTCAAAGCAAATCACCCAATAGTTCTAAACTCAAACCAACATCAATTCTTTACATTCACAAGATTCCAGCCTCCCTAGACCTCATGAGAGAGATCTATATATAGGAGTTTTGGAGAAAGGATGAGTCAGCTTGAGGCTGGCATGAAGCTGACTAGTGTCCTCTCTCACTACAGTTCTTCTTCAGTTCTTGAGTCCACTTGGAGGTTCTTGCTTCCACTTGGAGATCTAGAACCTCTTACTCATCACTAGTCGAATTCCCTGATCCAAGTGTCATTTTGGAAGCTTCTTGGGCATTGACACCTTGAGGAATGACTGTGCCACATGTCCAAACTCGCCCAGCGCAGGTAGCCTTCTTTGCAGTTGAAATTCAACGCAGGTAGACAGTGGAGCAGTTGACATTCAGCGCAGATGCTCAGTGGAGCAGTTGACATGATCCAGAATTGCCTTGTTTTTGAGTGTTTTCAGGTGGAGAACTTTTGTTCAGTGCTGTGGTTTGCTGACCTTGTTCCTCTAGGGGTAGGAACAACATGTTTAGCGACTTTGGATCCCTTAGATTATGGACATTTCATGCTTCATGCTGTAAGGCACAAAAATGTCTATAAGAGTTGCCCCCTAAAGTATGAGGTCGTTTATCGGGTGAAATGCTTTATCAGGAGGATCCGAAGTTCATTCAATCGCTGAGAGGTGACCTGTAATAAGATACAATATGATATATTATTTTTCATATTGCTTTCATGATCTAGCTGAGGCGGGAATTCCCATGCTCAGCTTTATAAATACATTTTTCTGTACATAGAACAGAAAATCGTCTGATGGTAGACTGATAATTCTCTGCTGAAATTATCATCCTTTGAGTAGGATGATCATCTGCTGCACATGTCAATGTTTTTATTTCCTGAATATATATCGCAGCCCGGATGGATGAAACTAGATCCGGGGTCTTCAAACTCGTCCGATCTTCACTCTAAGTACAAGTCGATCCATGTGAGAATTTCTTGGAGTCGAACATGGAAAGACATCGCTTGATTACCAGTCAATGATGTAAACTGTTAACAAGCGCGAGAGGAATCACCGATAATGATGATGACCCTCAAGGTACGGCAGTACAATCCACGTGGTGTGAATAAAGGACTTGGCGTCGAACACCACGCAAAATCTTTCGGTCGAAGGTCATTGATGTATACATGTCGCCGGAAGTGAGAAACTTGCCATTGAGGCATGCAAGCTTCAAAGTACTGAGGGGGTTGTTCCTAGATCAACTTCTTGGATAATGAGCTGAAGTCGACAAGAAGTGATCCGTCAAAGGAGGGCCTTAATGAATCCCACATCAGTGACACGGAACGGAGCTAATGATTGTGATGAAGGCGAAAACGATCTGTGAAATATGATTCAGGGTGGCGGTCATGAAAGGATGAAAGATGATGTATGGTAGTGGATGGGACACAGTTGACTCTTTCTGAACAACATCTCTTGAACATATAACGACACTGATGCGATGGATTGGTAGCATTACCCCAAATGTGGATGGTTTGGCGAGACCATGGTGATGAGACCGGTGAATGAAACAACCCAACCCGATGTGGTACGGAGGAAAAGTGTCATGTTCAAGAGTGACTTGCTACCATTAAAGTTTTGAGGTTCTCCCAATTTTTCCCCAGTCATTTCTGACCAGTACCTCTTTATTTTTGTCAAGCTTGAGGAGGATAACATATGCTTTTTCTATAACCTGCCCTTCGGGAAAGCCCATCGCTATGTTTTAACGAGCCTAGCGATAGGGAAACTCGTTCTCGTCTAAAGACAAGTTTGTCGCTATTTAATCATTTTAACGAGTCTAACGACAAGGAAAACTCGGTCCTTTTCATTTTTAGAGAGTCTGAAAAGGTACATAAAGTCAACTCCAAAATTCCTTTTTCATCATCTAATCCCTTAAGTCCGAAAAGGTATAAAACAATACAGAAGGGATGAGTTTTCGATAACTTTAACGAGCCGAATAAAACAAGCGCTCGACCTTTTTGTGAAATAATCCCTCAGGTCCAAAAAGATTAAAATCTAGAGGAGGGATAGCTCCTCCGATCCTTTTAACGAGCTGGAAGGCCAAAACTCGGCAATCTTTTCATATTTTACGAGTCAGTTGAAAAGAGCTTAAAGAAGACTCGTCTTTTGAGGAACGAGTGATAAACAGGGATAGCAACTGATTCCAGGTACAGGTTGGAATTTTCCAATCACGACAGTGTCACAAGGATGGCTAGGTGAAATCACTCTTCGCAGCTGTTCCTCAAAATGGGTAAACAATCATATGGAGGTGAACGATCAGCCAAATGAAAGTGGAGGTGGCAGGTGCAAACACGACCAAGGCTTTTATGGCTGATAAATTTACGATCACAGTGGTTATTTACCGAGATAGGTTCATTTTTTAGTTAAAAATGAGCTTAAACTCTGGAGGAAACATTGCTCACTGCTTATATTTATTTTTTAACGAGCATGAAGACCGCGTTAAAACTACTTGGATCTTGCGTTTATTTTTTAACGAGCATGAACTTTATGCTAAAACTGCTCGATATACCAGTCATAAGATAAGAATGTCTCCTGAAAGATTCCATTTTTTATAGAGCTTGCGCCTTACCAAAGCTATGCTCCCTCGCATCCTTTCTTTATGCAAGTTCGGAAACGGCTAACCTAAAAAAACAGATAAATAACCGCTCTTTCCTTGCACTCCAAAAGGTTTGCATGCCCCCAGGTATAAAATACAATTTCAAGGTTGCCCCTCCTCCTTCTCACCTCTGCTTTTCTTTGGGTGTTCACAGCTACTTGTCGTCTTGCTAGTCCAATTTTAACGATACTTGTCTTCTCATTAATTTTAACGGGTCTATATGATACTTGTCTTCTCGTCAGCCCAACTTTCAATAGATTTTTCGCAAGATCGCAAGAGAACAGCTTCTTGCAACAAGAGAGCAGCTACTTGCGACAAGATAAGAACACTACTCAAAGACAAAACATTTGTGTTACTGAGGGAGGCTTACCTCTTTCAGGTTACCCAAAGATTGTCTTGTTATTCTTTCAACAAAACACTTCCTCGGCAATGTCTACCGAAATAGACAAGGGTGAATGACCTTTGTCAAACACGTAACTTTGACAAAAGAATCTTATTCTAGAACAACCCCTCTTCCATCCACGGACGGGGTACGGACTAGTCATATTCTCTCGTGGAAATTCTACCTTATACCCAAAGTTCCCCTGCCGAAGCAGGCCAGGATGCATGCCCCCTGGGTTCCAGTCCCATCTTTCTGAATCACTCGCATTCATCGGGAAGAAGGACTGGGGGTGGAGACATTTCTTGATTGAATAGACCATTCAGGGTTGGTATGTGACTATTTGCGATGCATGATCCCGGAAATGAAAGTTGGTCTACGAGCTTGACCATTCTTCCTTCGTGTGGAAAACACATTACTCTAAAGAGTGAGGAGACTATTGCTCCCATGCAATATATATAGTCTCGTCCAAGGAGTAGGTTATAATCCAAGGGTCCTTGAACGACCATCACGTTCATTTGAACGGCCTTCCCTTTCAATGTAATGGGCACATTGGGGAGGATCCCTAATGGTCGACTGGTTCCTTTATCGAAACCCAAGAGATTTCTTATCTCAGGTAAAAGCGTCGGGGAACCCAGTGCTTTCCAAGCAACAGAGGAAAGGATACTCACAGACGCCCCTTCATCAATGATAGTGCCAACCATTACCATCCTGTATATTTGGACTATAATTCTGAAAGGTATACTGGCTGGCAACCGGGGTCTACCTAGTTGGTTCTAATCAAAGGACACAACCAGGTTGCTTGGTGGTGGGACCGAATACACGGCCGGATATGACCCTGATGATGTTCCTTCCTGCGATAAAGGAATGGGCGCATTGCCCTGACGCTCATCAGAGTCTGTGTTGATTAAAAGAATCTGGATGGTGTCATCCTTATTCTCTTCAATGAGGGTGTCATTTGAAGATGGATCTTCAGTGACGGTGTCATTTGAAGATGAAACTTCTGAAGGGAGAAAAAGGTCAACTGCCGTTTCGACCTTTGGACTTTCGTCTGGTCTGGATTCAGTAGGTTCATTTTCAACGACTGACGCTTCAGCTGACCACTTGAGCGAGCCAGCTGTATTATCAACCAACGAAGGACTTGGCACGAGTTTTTTATATCCAGGAGGAAGTCTCAACGGTGAAACCGGACGATCTTCCAAAACTCTCTTCGCTTCGTCTAAGAAGGGACAACGGTGGATGGCGTGATCGCCTTCACACAGTCTGCAGGGGGATCTTGCTCCCCCTCTTTGTCTTGAACCTTCACTTTCGCTGGTTGACGGTAAGCATTCAACATGGCTATCAGAGGTTGATGCTCCCGAACTGTGCAAACGAGGGGACCAGTCCCTTAGTATCCGGGGAATACAGGGACAATCTCTATGGAAGTGGTCTCCTCTACATATGACACATGGCGATTTAGGCCCGGTCTGTGCTGTGTGTGGATTTTTGTCAGATGTCTTTTGCTTGCCCCCAGTCACCTTAGGCTCCTTCTTCTTCTTCTCTCTCTTCTTCTTCTCCTTCTTCTCCATGGGAGCTTGGCTTTTGCCGGCTCTACCTTGCGAAGATGAAGGATTGGAGGAAGAGTTATAGGAAGTAGAAGGCTGGTGAGCAGCTCTAGACTGATCTAACTGTTGACTCGATTGTTCAGGAACCATGGTGTTCTGAACTACATTGGTTGAGAATAGCCAAATTGGCAGGCCAATTGTCAGTCCTGGAAGCGACAATGTGGCCATGTGGGGCGCACCAACTTCTCCCCAAGAGGAGAAAGGACTAGGATTTCAATCATGGGGAATTCCTTGGTTGGTGCGTTCCATGTTTTCAACCTACAGATCAACGCAGGAATAGGAGGTGATTATGTTCTGTTTTAAAATAAATTTTATAACGACGCTTTAGACACAACTTGCTTTTTCACTTTTTAAGAGTCGAGAAAAAGCTAAAGATGACTCTAGTCTCCTTCGATGTTTTAACGAGCCCGAAGTGACAAATGCTCGGATGGACTTTTTCAGTTATAGAGTTTGAAAAAGGCCAAAAGAAACTACTCTGGAGTTCTAGGCAGAGGGTGTGCCAAACTTTTCGCAAAACCACAGAATACGTTTTACGGTACGGGTGGTCGATCTTCGTGAATGCTGTGTTCACTACATTGCGATCAGTAGGGCGGCCGACACGGCTTCCTATGGATAAAGGCTTTGTTCCTATAGGGGTCTCCCAATATATACGCGACGGTACGTGGGAGCACAAGTCTGTATTGATACTTATCGCTTCACCATGGAGGAATCACCCAACCACTCAACGCTAAGATATCACGTTTAACGACGCCGGAACACGTCTCTAGCTTAGACCTCTATGTGTTTGCGTTATGTTTCAAAGCGTTGTTATGTAAATTCAATTTATTTTAGGTTGATCTTGTTTAGCAGTTTGCCTTTATGGATCACCACGTGATGTATGGTACAACTCCTAAATGCAGTCTAAAGATGAGAAGCAAGCTTTTTCAATCTTTTCAACTTATGAAAATCTTAACTACTGAGGGAAAAGAAAGACATCATCTTTTCACACAGATCATAGAGCACACACTAATGCACTTTTTCCTAAATCAACATGCAAGCTGTCAAAATGCACACGCACAATGCAGGTATTTCTTTTCTCTTTCTTAATGTTGGTGTACTACAAAAAGAAAGCTGTTGTATAACTTTGAATTCAATTTCAAGTGAAAGCAAACAAGCTTTTGTCCAAAATCAAAAGACACCTTAAGATTTACTTGTTTCAACACTAGAAATACATAAATTCAAACCATATGACGAAAGCAAAAGCTCAATTAGCTATGAACAGAAAACAAACTAACTCTTAAGATCAGAACGACACTTATCACAGGTCTAGATCTAAGAGGCCACAGCAAGACTAGTTCACTTTCGTTATGGGAAACTGCAAATGAAGTAAGAAATACACAAAGAACAAATACAATCTCTTTATACAACCGAGGCGGAATAGTGGCAAAGAAAGGTGGTTTCAGATAGTTACATTGACTGATAACAGGCTGCAAAAACAGAGATCAAAACAGGGCAATAAAGGACAAAGAACCCCAGCTGCACAAGGCCACACTAGTGCAGCGCAGGTAGAACACTGTCAGTTTGACATTCAGCGCAGGTAGCCCCTTCGGGACCTGCGATGAAATGCATACTTCCTTCACAGTGCCTGCAATGAAGAGAGAAACTTTCGTTTCTCTTGGTTTCCGGGTCACAGATTGCTCAAAAATCAACAGTTTTTGGCCAAATCAAAGCTACCAATCAAGTACACACTAAAGGATGATTCAAAGGAGGATGAAAAGCTATCACTAAGAGCTGTTCAGAGTCCTTGTGGATCAGCTCTTCAAATCATAAACATGCCCAGAAACTGAGCTAGAGTAGCTGCCCTCTACTTTGCATTTGAAAGATCCAAATGCAGTTTGATTCGGTACTCCCTGTGTTTAAGAAATGAATAGCAAAAACACAAACAACCAACAAGATACGATCCCCAGTGGAGTCGCCAATTTGTTGTTGGGAAAAGTATCCAATACGGAATGACCCTATCCCACTCTAAGGGTGATAGTTCCTTAGCAACAATCAAAGCAAATCTATCTAAGATTACTTCTTTATGAGATGTAAAAGAGGGGAGAAAGAGATCCACTAACCAATGTCTTTCGCTAATGGTTGATCCAATCTTCTCTCCTTGCTGCTTGCCCCCAGCTCCTTGCTCTTTCACTGGCCCAGCTACACCAAGATCCTGTAAAATGGCAAGAGAGGGAAACTACAAGAAGCATACATTCATAATTGATTCAAGGATTAGAATAAATCAAATACACAAGTATAACAATACACCATTGAGACACATGCATATAGAAGAACCTCAAATGCTTTATTAATGGAAGAAGTAAGGTTCAGGAAGTGATACAACCATAAGAGGCCCAATCCAGCATCACCTTCCCAGTAGAAAGAAATCTCCTCTTCACCTCCTTCAAAGCAAATCACCCAATAGTTCTAAACTCAAACCAACAGCAATTCTTTACATTCACAAGATTCCAGCCTCCCTAGACCTCATGAGAGAGATCTATATATAGGAGTTTTGGAGAAAGGATGAGTCATCTTGAGGGTGGCATGAAGCTGACTAGTGTCCTCTCTCACTTTAGTTCTTCTTCAGTTCTTGAGTCCACTTGGAGGTTCTTGCTTCCACTTGGAGATCTAGAACCTCTTACTCATCACTAGTCGAATTCCCTGATCCAAGTGTCATTTTGGAAGCTTCCTGGGCATTGACACCTTGAGGAATGACTGTGCCACATGTCCAAACTCGCCCAGCGCAGGTAGCCTTCTTTGCAGTTGACATTCAACGCAGGTAGACAGTGGAGCAGTTGACATTCAGCACAGATGCTCAGTGGAGCAGTTGACATGATCCAGAATTGCCTTGTTTTTTAGTGTTTTCAGGTGGAGAACTTTTGTTCAGTGCTGTGGTTTGCTGACCTTGTTCCTCTAGGGGTAGGAACAACATGTTTAGGGACTTTGGATCCCTTAGATTATGGACATTTCATGCTTCATGCTGTAAGGCACAAAAATGTCTATAACAGAAACGGGAACGGAACTTCTTACCAATTTCAAACAGACAACGGCCACTCACATATCTGATCATATACATGAGTGGTGACGTCGTCGTAGAATGGTAAAAACGTATGTTCCTGATCAGCTTTTAGTTGAATGGTTTATTAAGTCATTATTTCCTTCCATCACCGAAGATGTGGCAAAAGGGGGAGTCATCACTGAAGAGCAGGTTATTGCTCGTGCACAATATTTGGACTTGATTTACACTCAATCTGGCACGCTCTACGATAAAATACCTGACGCTCCTAGACCGGAATTCTCAGTCCCTCCTCCTCCTAAATCAAACAATAACTCTCATGCCGGCGATGGCGTGATTGGTGCAACAGACACGAAATCGACAAAGGCTACATCTAAAAAGACCCGTAAGATTTCTAGTCAAAATGCAAAAGAGGAACTTCTTGCCTCGGAAGTAAATGTCGTATCGACAGATAAAGGCAAAGAAACCAAACAACTAGGGGGCAAGAAGAAAGGCAAAGGGAAGAAGAAGAAACAGGAAGAATCATCACCTGAAAAATCTTCTGCAAACCCTTCTGGAAATAGGAAACCAAATCATCCATGCTTTATATGCGATGAGGATCATTGGACATCAGATTGTCCATATAAAGCTGAGCTTAAAAAATTCTTCAAGAATACAAAGACCTCAGCAGTATTAACTGATCTGTTTCCAAATCCAGGAACAGATCTGGTTGACAGTGTAAATGCTTCCCCGTCTCAAGTGTTGATGTTGTCGGTTTCCAAACAGCAAAATGATGCTTTGATATCGACAAGGAACAAATATTATGGGAATCCACAGCTGTCGAACAACAAGGATAAAGATCAACCTAGTAGTTCGACAGCAACTTCGACAGAAGTTGCGCCGCCCACCATTCCTTAGTTGAAAATAAAACCACCAAAGGGAGTAGTACACAAGTCGACGTTTAATCCTCGTGCTAGAGCAGCACAGCATTATAATATAGTGGAAGATTTGGCCCAATCGCCATCCGCTATGTCGACGCTTGAGGTACTGCAAAATTTCCCATCCCAAAAGAAGGCTTTATTATCAGCCATCGGTGGGATAGACCCAAAGGATTCCAATCTTGTATCCTTTGATCATAAAGGATACGATCCTCAGTTACCAGCTCAACTAGCTTTCCTCGTTCAAGTGAAAGCCCTCAACAAAACTTTTCATCGAATGATTATTGATGAGGGGGCATCTACATGTATTATGTCGATGAGTTGCTAGAAAACTTTAGGATCTCCAACCTTGTCACGATCTTCGACGACATTAAAAGCATTTGACGGATGAACATATACCCCATATGGTATTCTAAGTAACTTGAAGGTGGAACTAGGAGGGAAAACAGTAGAAATAGATGTTGAAGTAATCGACGGAAATCTCGATTACAACATCCTACTGGGAAGACCATGGATATATGCTATGGCTGTTGTTGTGTCGACCTATTTTAGGAAGATTTCATTTCCCTTTAAAGGAGGGATTACAGTCGTCGATCAACAAAACTTCCTCCCCAATGGTTCTCAAGTTACGGGAAGCATTCCAATGATCCATGGAAGCCCCCATTCGCTTCAAAATATCGTAGTAGACCTACTAAAAGACCCTATATTAATGGGAACTTTTGCCCTTCCACCTCCAATCAATTTGGTAGAAGTAGCATCAGTAGGAACCTGCAATATGATATCTTCAATTAAAAAGATCTCAGGAAACGATATCAACATGGATCATGCGTAGGTGTTGCCTCCAAGCCCAACAGAAATATTGTAGCAATCAATGTTCCTAGCATGGGAGGCAAACCCAAATCAACGCTCATCAAGCGTTTGGATAGATAAGTCTAAGGAATATGGCACCCCTTCAGATCCTTGGTAGCGAGTGCATGTCACCGATGAGGGAATTTTTCAATCAATGGTAATTGAAGGGGCGCCATGGGAAGATTACCACCATCATTCCCTTCTTCCAGATTGTGAACAAAATACTCTTGATGACCTTTGTCATCCTTCAATTTTTGATTTTCTATCAAATACTATAAACACGGTGGATTCCGAGCGAAACTTGTCCAACATTGAAGAGACTATCGCCATAAATATCTCAACCAAAACAAATGTTGTAGAGAATATTTATGTTGGCAAATGTTGTTCTCCTTCAGAACTGGAAATATATAACGCTCTTTTTCGCGAGTTCAGAGATGTCTTTGCTTGGTCATATAATGAAATGCCAGGCATTGACTCAAGTATCGTTGAACATGAAATCAAGATGTATCCAGATGTCAAACCAGTACGACAACGGCTATGGTAGGTGCACCCCAAGAAAGCCGCTGCCATCAAGGCAGAAGTTGAAAAACTTCTCCATGCTAGTTTCATTTACCCAATTCCTCTAACCGATTGGGTATCGAATATTGTCCCTGTTATGAAAAAACAAGGAACAATTAGAGTGTGCGTCGATTATAGGGATGTAAATCATGCTTGTCCAAAAGACAACTACCCTACACCCTTCATTGACCAGATAATTGATGAATGCGCCGGATGTGAAATCTTTTCATTTATGGATGGATACTCCAGGTATAATCAAATAAATATCCGCTCACATGACCAGTCAAAGATTGCATTTATTTGTCCATGGGGCACATTTTCATATCGAAAATTACCCTTTGGTTTAAAGAACGCAGGGGAAACATTTCAGAGGGCAATGAATTATGCCTTCCATGACATCAAAAACATCGTTCAACCATACCTCGACGACCTTCCGGCTCATTCGCGAAAGCGGACTGATCATCTGCAGCATTTAAGAGCAATATTTCTACGTTGCCGACACTACAAGATACGACTCAATCTACACAAATGTGTATTTTGTGTTAGTTCTGCTCATTTACTTGGCTTTGTAGTTTCGAAAGACGGGATTCGTCTCGACCCATGTAAGGTTCAGGCAATCATAAATTTGCCTCCACCTTCCAATTTGCTTCAGATTCAGAAACTCCAACGGAAAGCAAACTTTCTGAGGAGGTTCATTCCAAATTACGTCGAACTTGCTAAAGGTTATACGCGTCTTTTGAAAAAGGAAGTACCCTTTGTCTGGGATCAGGTTGCGCAAGCTTCCTTTGATGCTTTAAAAGAATCCCTAATGAAAGCATCATTAATGTACGCTCCTGATTATCAAAAAGACTTTAACCTGTATTTGGCTGCAGCGGATACAACCATCGCAATGGTTTTAGTTCAAGAAGACAATGGAATTGAACATCCTATATATTATTTAAGTAAGAACTTAAATGATACAGAAAGCAAATATTCTTATGTTGAAAAGCTAGCGCTCGCAGCTGTTCAAGCGATACAGAGATTTCGACACTATGTCCTCTTTCGAAAAACTACCATTCTGTCAGATTGCAACCCCATGACTTATATATTGTCGCGACAGTTGCTGGGGGGAAAATATTCAAAATGGATAGCAATTCTACAAGAGTTTGATCTGGAATTTGTAAAATCCAAGTCAAAGAAAGCTCTGGTTTTCGCAAAATTATTATGCGATCTCCCATCGTCGTCCAACAATGAAACATCCGAAGAAACAATCGTGAACGAAAATGTGTTTCTGATATCTTCAAGCAATCTGTGGTATGGAGATATAATCATTTATCTCCAAACCCAAAAATATAGGCCCAATACCTCTCACTCCGAACAAAAACATATTCGATACCAATCAAAAGACTACATGATCGTCAGTGATACACTTTACCGTCGTGGTGTCGGTATAGTTCTGAGGAGGTGCCTCACCCATGAGGAGGCCGAAAAAGTCCTGAATGATTACCATTCAGGCGCGTGTGGGGGGCATCAATCCGGTTATGCTACAGCGCAAAAAAAATTACGAGCCGAATACGTTTGGCCAACAATGTTCAAAGATTGCATAACCGCAGTCAGAAGTTGCCATGCTTGTCAAATTTTCGATAGAAAAACCAGAAGACCACCTGCACCTCTGCAGCGAATAGTTGTTTTTGGGCCATTCGCCAAATGGGGCATCGATTTCATGACATGTAACCCCCCCTCGACCGGGGGGCATGGGTATATCATAGTCGCAGTTGACTATTTTACCAAATGGGCCGAGGCGATGCCTACATTAGATAATACTGGTGAAACAGTTGCCCTCTTCTTTTTCAATCATGTAGTCGCCAGATTCGGCGTCCCACAAGCTATAGTCACAGATCATGGATCGCGTTTTCGCAATCACATGATGGTCGAATTGGCTGCCAAATTAGGATTGTCTCACGACAACTCTACTCCATATTACCCGCAAGCCGACGGACAAGTTGAAGCAATCAACAAGGTCCTGAAGCGCATGCTACAAAGGATGATTGGAGTTCACAAAAGAAGTTGGCACCTAATCCTGTACTCAGCCTTGTGGGCTTACCGAACATCGGTAAGGAATGCAACTGGGTTTACACCTTTCCAACTGGTATATGGCCTAGAAGCAGTCTTACCAATCCAGTGTGAAATCTCATCCCTCAAACTCGCAATTGACCTTCTCCCAGGGACTTCCGAAGAGGAGGCTCGTTTCTTGGAACTAATCCAATTGGATGAAACCCATCGTGATGTCGCTTTGGCTAACAAAGCCCATAAGAAACGAGTCAAGGCACAGTTCGACAAGAATGTCAAACCCCGTGTCTTCTCAGAAGGTGACTTGGTCTTGCTTTATGACCAAGAATCCGATAAATTGGGGGTAGGTAAATTCAAGTCTTTATGGATGGGCCCCTATATTGTTAAGCAAGTATTAGCAACAGGAGCCTACGAGTTAATGGATTATGACGAGATTCCACTGGCACAAACTCATAATGGGTTGTACCTCAAGAGTTACTATGCATGATTCAGTATAGTAACCTATATGCTTTTGTTATGTTTTTGTTTTCGCTAAAGTATTTGTTTTGGTCAAGTAATCTACTTTTTACATTTATTACAGATGTCAAACCTATTGGAGTCATGTGTTGGATATGCCGACGGAGCGATTCGTAGTTTACGGAACCTATCTTCTGCAGCCTGGGCCATTTTTTATCCAAGCGGCAAGTTAGTAAGTTTCAGAGGGGTATGTATTGGTCGATCAACGAATAACATCGATGAATATAGCGCGTTGATATAACTTCTCTCTGATGCCATCACACATGGTATATGCCGACTGATTGTTAGGCTAGACTCACAACTCGTCATACTACAACTCACTGGTATCTACTCTGTCCGAAATCCAGCTATTTATCGCATGTTCCTAAGGGTTAAGATTTTGGAAAGGCAAATTGATTTTATTCAATATCAGCATATTTCCATAAGCTTAAACACATTAACTGACTCATTGGAAAATTATCTGTTAGATAGACATTTGCAACATTTATAAAAATAATCATCCCATCAATATTTGCATTTGGATCATGTAACTTAACCAAAATAAAACTCCGAAAATCAAAATTATATATATAACTGTTTATGGTTTACACATAATGTTCTGTAACTAAGACAAAATTGGTCAAATGACCCAAAACGCAAAACGCTAGGGGACACCCTAGTCTAATGGTGCTTGTGATAGCAAGTCACAGCCTGTGCGATCATGCGTAAGAGCCGAGTCCATCGTCTTGGCACACCAGTAGTATGTCGCTGCAACCTCAAAGGCAGCTCGTCAGTCCTCACATCTGGAATACCGAGAGTGAGGCCCTCGACCTTGTCCTGTAATGTTGTGAGAGTCTTGGCCACATCGAGGTCATGAAGGATAGCCCTTCCAACAGCCTCTCCTGCTGGGGCAGCAGCTGGCACTCTCAAGCGTACTACTAGCCGAACGGGACCGACATCTGCCTGAACACATGAGTTTGATTAGTCTTGATAGAATAAAGCACAGGGACATTATAAAAGAAAAACGATAAACAGGAATATCGTCAAAGAATTTACGAATGGCACCCCATTGTTCGCCAGCCGGCAATACTAAATCTGGGTCACCCCGGAAGTCCATACAGCATATGGATACTCGGAATAAACCATCTCCTAATGATCAAACCACCCAAAGAAGGTATCAGAAAAGGAAATCTGAGATTGACCAGCATGCCTAGACATATGGTCGACCCATCTCTGCATACGTGGTTCAATCAGTGAAGGTAAATCGAGTGCAATATACTGCAGCTGCATCAGTGGTATCTTTTCCAAGGCGAAGGCGGTCAAGATAGAACCATACCCAAAGTTCTTCAACCTCCCACTCTTCACCTTGGTCAACTGTTCTTTTATCGCAAGGAGTACTGCGTCGCACCAGTTGAACACCTTCGGTTGGAGACATTCCAAGGCATACTGCATATAAGATCGGTTGGCTACATGAAGATCCGCACCACCATCCATCCTACCAAAAGTAAACAGAATAGTCCTCAGGGACCTGTCAATGACGTCACGGATGATGATCTTGTCGTCTTTACTCGGATGAGATCCCTCTTTGTAATATCTGCAAACATAATCTCTAACAGATTCACCTCCTCGGGCCGAACCTAATAAAGAGATGGGGGCACCCCGCCTCGATAAGCCGGTCAAGAAATAGATGTCCAATACAGTCAAGGGGATGGATTTGCCCCTAATCTGGAACACCTAGCTGGTAGGATCCCAAGCATCGAGCAAATACTGCAGCAAGTTGATCTGTTGTCTCATGCTAGAAATGCGGAAAAACTTTAGCAAGCCACAGTTCCGCAATGCATTTACTGTATCTAGATCATGTAAAGCAAGCATGTCCTCTTCTTCATGCTCACGTTCTCGCCATGTAATAGTCATCTTGCTCCAAAAATCTCTAAAAACAAACAAGAGAAGAGTTAGATCCTGATTTTGGTGAGAGACAGGAAAAATTTCCATCAAAAACTGTGCATAAACTTCCTTCGTTGCGCCCATCGCACCTACAGTAGTGTTCTAGGTGCGTTGCATGTCAGTTAGCCAGTAGATAGGCTAACATCCAATGCACCTTTTGATACACAAGGGGTGCACTGAAGCCAGGGCAAGTTTTTCAAACCCCAGAGGCTCAGAAAAACCAGGAATCAAGCTCAGAATGCAAAATGGAAAGCATGAAATGAAAGAGCTCAGATTTAGCTCCTACCTGGTCCAGACGGCACCGAGAATCGTCCACAGAATCTCCCAGAATCAGCTGATGAAAATCAAAGGGGAAAAGCACCTCCAAAGCTCCAACAAACCAAAGTTCAAATGAAACGGTAAAGTGAGAGGTAAAAGCACTTTTAAATTACTTTTTATGTAGTTCGAGTAAAATATTAGTGTTATGCTCTTAACCTGCAAAGTAATAGCCAAACACAGAATATGCGAGGAAAAGATACCCAGAACACAGAATATGCGAAGAAAAGATACCCAGAACACAGAATAGCAATGATTTTATTATTCAGAGAGAAATGTTCACAGGTCTCTTCGAGGGGGCAACCTCCAATAGAGCAGAGCTCGATTATAAAAATAAGACACGATACTCCTCGCAGGGAGTCTCTATCCTTTATATATGACTCATACATGCAATACCATGGGCCAATACCGTGGGTTTTATTAATACCATCTATCTAATACTACCGCCCATTTTCAACTAACTGTGGTCCCGTCATTAATTGCGGGTTAACCACTTACAAATATTAATATGGGCTTTATTGACTCTTGACTATGACGTGATCCCATGACATAAATAAGGGGGTTAGGGTGGGACCCTAACATGCCCTCCCCCTTAAGACTAGCCTTGTCCTCAAGGCTGAAGCTGCGGAAACTACTGAAGAATAGTGGCTGGTTCCCAAGTTGCATCTTCCGGAGAGGTGTCTTTCCATTTGACGAGGACCTCCTTAATCATGCGGCCGCGCAGGTGCTTGTCTCGTGTATCTAGAACCTGTTCAGGTTGAAGCCAGATTGACCCTTCTTCGTCCAATTCAGGTAGACTGGTTTGAACTCGGCAATTGTTCCCAATCACTTTCTTGAGGCACGATACATGCAAAACTGGGTTGATTTTTGTTGTAGGTGGCAAAGCCAACTTGTAAGCCACTTCTCCAATGCGCTGAAGTACTTGGTATGGTCCGTAGAATTTTGGAGAGAGCTTTTGACAACCCTTGTCTTTGAGTGATGTTTGCTTATATGGTTGTAGCCTCAAAAAGACCTGATCCCCTTCTTGAAATTGGCGCTCTAAGCGATGTTGGTCGGCCTGTTGCTTCATATAGTTCTGAGCTTGATGAAGATTCTCGCGCAGATGGGAAAGCATGGTTGCGCGGTGTTGTAGGAGTCGATCCACGGCTTGTACTTTGGAGCACCCCATGAGATAAGAAGTAGGGGAAGGCGGAAGTTGACCATAGACTACTTCATAGGGAGTCATTTTGGTGGTGGCATGATAGTTGGTGTTATACCACCATTCAGCCAGAGGTAACCACTGTACCCAAAGGTGTTGCTTTTCTGAAGTGAAACACCTAAGGTAGGTTTCTAGACATTTGTTGACGGCTTCGGTTTGACCATCTGTTTGCGGATGATATGAAGTACTGAGTTTGAGTTGAGTGCCTTGTATTCTAAAGAGTTCCTGCAAAAAATTACTGGTGAAGATCGGGTCGCGGTCGGACACAATAGAAGTGGGCATGCCATGCAATTTGAAGATCTGATCCATGAAAGTTTGAGCAACCAAATTTGGTGTAAACAGTTGGGGTAGGGCGCAGAAATGAGCATAATTCGACAGTCGGTCCACAACCACCATGATAACTGACTTGTTCCCAGAATTTGGAAGACCTGTAATGAAATCCATGGAGACCTCCGTCCAAATTGACGCCGGAATGGACAATGGTTGTAATGTGCCTGGTGTGTTGACGGTTTCCCCTTTGTGGCGTTGACAGACGTCACATTCTGCTACGAAAGTAAGGATGTCCTGTTTCATGCCGGTCCAAAAAAATGATCTTCTGGTGCGAGCATACGTCTTCTGAAAGCCTGAATGTCCTGCAATGGGAGATGAGTGCAATTCTGCCAAAATGCGACTTTTGAGGGTGGATGTTGGTGATATTACGACTTTGTCCTTGTAGCGAAGAATATCACTCTGCCACGAGTAGCCCTTGCTGGAATTAGGATCTACCTGCAATTGAGAAATGAGTTGGGAGAGCCCGAGATGTGAAAACCATTCTCTGCGAGCCTCTTCAATCCAGTCTGGAATGGGGAGGGAAATTGCGAGTAGAGTACTTTCCTCCTCAAATTGGCGCGACAATGCATCTGCTACATTGTTGTCTTTCCCCTTCTTGTAAATGATCTCATAATCATATCCCAGCATTTTGGCTAACCATTTATTTTGTTGTCGGGAAGATAGGCCTTGCTCCAAAAAATATTTAAGACTGTGATGATCTGTGCGGATTTGGAAACGTCGCCCCAACAAGTAAGGTCGCCAGGTCTCAACTGCATGTAAGATGGCCATCATTTCCTTCTCGTAGGTAGATTGGCCCAGATTCCTCCCACTTATTTGTTGGTTGGTGAAGGCCAATGGTCGCCCTTCCTGCATTAAGACCACTCCAATACCTATACCCGAAGCATCACATTCAATGACAAAGGATTTGGTGAAGTCAGGTAGTGCTAAGACGGGAGTGGAACACATGGCGGTTTTGAGAGCAGTAAATGCCTGTTGTGCTTCCTCGTTCCAGACGAAGGAATTTTTCTTTAGGAGTTGAGTTAGGGGCTTCGCTATGCGGCCATAGTTGCAGACAAATTTACGATAATAGCCTGTGAGACCCAAAAATCCCCTCAAGATTTTCAAGGTCTTAGGTTGAGGCCATTCTTGCATTGCCTGGATCTTTTTGGGGTCCACCTTGACACCTTCACGCCCCACAATGTGGCCCAAATACTCAACTTCTTCCATGCCAAACGAACACTTAGACATCTTGACAAATAATTTATGCGTGCGGAGTAGTTGCAATAATAGATCTACATGCTGAAGATGTGCCGCCCAAGTGCCACTATAGATGAGGATGTCATCGAAGAAGACAAGGACAAATTTTCTGAGATATGGTTTGAGGAGGTGATTCATAAGGCTCTGAAAAGTAGAGGGGGCATTACAGAGACCAAATGGCATGACCAGGAACTCATAATGGCCTTCATGAGTTCTGAAAGCCGTCTTGGGAATGTCGACTTCCTTCATGCGAATTTGGTGGTAGCCTGAGCGAAGATCCAAATTAGTGAAGAATTGTGCCCCATTGAGTTCGTCCAGCAAATTGTCAACCACCGGGATGGGAAATTTATCTTTGACTGTCAACTTATTGAGGGCCCTGAAGTCGGGACACATCCGCCACTCCCCATCTTTCTTGAGGACCATGACCACTGAGGATGAATAAGGACTAATGTTGGGACGAATGACACCTGCTTCCAACAATTCCTTGATGATTTTTTCTATTTCATTCTTTTGGGTGAACGGATATCTGTATGGTCGCACATTTGGGGGTTGGGCCCCTGGAACCAACGTGATGTTATGATCATGTTCCCCTCGCGAGGGTGGAAGCTCATGAGGCTTGTCAAAGACCGTCCGATGTTTATTTAAAATTTGTTGCATCTCAGGATGAACTGGCAGAGACATGGTGTCGACTACCTGGATGGCATTAAATTGAGCTACCACTCCATGATGGCCCTTTTTTAACAATTTTTCCATCCTATGCGAGCTGATGATAGAGGGGGCTCCCGCCTGTAGTCCACGGAGGGTATGTGTGGAGTTTTTCTGCTTAAAACTCATATATAACTCTTGGAAATCCATTGTGATTGGCCCAAGAGTGCGGAGCCATTCCGCGCCTAGGACAATGTCGCAACCCCCCATTTGTATTGAAAACATGTGGGTTTTCAATTGATAATCCCCCATTTGAAGTTTGACATTTTCACAGCGACCTTCACATTTCATTATGCCCCCATCTACAATCTGGACTTGGAAGTTAGAAACTGCCCGGACAAAACAATGTGCTGCTTCAGCGATCTTTTGATGGATGAAATTATGGGTACTTCCACTATCAATCAAGACTACTACTGGGCGATGTTTAAGAAAACCCCTGATTTTGAGAGTTTGAGGGGAAGAAATTCATGCCAATGCATTTAGCGAAATAATTGGTTCATCAGATACAATCTCCTTTTGGTTATCTTCTTCGATCGCCTCCGGTTCCTCAAGTGGTGGATCTTCCTCGGTGGAGCTATAGTCAGTGGCATCTATTTGAAAAAACTTGGGCTCTTTGCATTTATGACCCGGGGAATATTTTTCATCACAGTAGTAACATAGTCCTTGCTTCCTTCTTTCGGCCATTTCCGCAGGTGACACCTTTTGAATCTTAAGTGTCTGAGTCGTGTTGGGAGCCTGTGAGGGACGACCTTTAGCGGGGAAGTTGGGGCGGCTGAATTGGGCTGTTAATGCACGTTCCACCTTACGAGCTACCTGGCAAGCCTCTGTCCATGTGGGAGGGTGGTGGAGTAGAACCTGAGCTTTGATGGCTTCTTTAAGACCGCTGATAAAGAATTCCATGTAGAACTCATCTGTGAGACCCTTAGTGCGGAAGGCTAAGGCTTCAAAAGTAGTAATATATTCCTCCACTGTACCCGTCTGTCAGAGCTTAGTGAGACGCCCCAAAAAAGAGTCTTCCTGTTCAAAGCGATTTCGAAGAGCTTTGGCAAATTGGGCCCAATTCTGAAAATGTCCATTGCAACGCTGATGCCATTCCTTCCATTGCCATCATTCATTGTCCAAGTACATGGTGCCCACCATAAGCTTAGTCCCCTCATCTATGATATGATTCAATTGGAAATACTGCTCCATTTGTGCTAGCCATGTGGACGTGTGAGAACCGTCAAATTTATGCATATCCAACTTGGGAGGTTGCTGACTGGGTGGTGGGTGGGTGTGCCAGACATGGGGAGAGTGGCTAGACTCACCCTCATGGTATTCATGACCATTATTCGCCTCCTCGTGGGTTGGCTCCTTGCCCTTCAGTGCATTCTGTATCTGGATACTTATTCCTTTAATCTCATGTTGTATTTCGTTCACCAAAAATTGGATGGAGTTCACCTGGTCTTCAAATTTGTCCATCCTTTCATTGGCCATTGCTTGAGCGCGAGTTTCTACCATACACCAACCTGATGAAAAATTGGGACCGTCAAAAAAATTTTACTAAGAAATTGAATGGTACCACCTTGCTCAGCTCGTCGTCCTAATTCTGATGGGCTAGGTCACCAATAAGCGCACCGTAAGATCTCAGACTTTTTTTCTTTTTTTTTTTTTTTTTGGAAAACTCCTAACGGAGTTTTACTCCTTCCTGATCAATACTGCAGTCGCCAAATCCTTAGAATGTCAATGCCGCCAAAAGTCCTGCGAAAATTATATCCAGGTACAGGAACCCTTCACAACTACTCTGATCTGGTGGATCTGAGAGATCTGAATGGTGGAACAACTGCTGCTGCAGATCTGATGGAGCTGCGGGACTGATGTCTGCTGCTGCTGCACTTGCTGATCTGGAATAGATGATGTGTGATCCCCCGATAGAAAGGGAACTATGGTCTTGAGGAGTGTCAGGTGCTACAGATCGCAATATACATAAGGGTCTGACAGTAGTACTCGGCCCAATGTTTCAGGGCTCTAACTAAGGAGGATCGACCGTACCCTTAGCCGTACAACCCGACTACCCTATCGTACGGGCGAGTAATCTCTCCGAGTGCTGTTCTCGGTGTACTATAGCCACAAGACGGCCGAAGGTTTATCTATGGCGAGGTTTCAAGGGAGCTAGGGGGCTTCCTATATACCCAGAGGGTACGTGGAAGACAGTCCGTGCGCGGTTCTGTCTAATGCGCTACTACTCGAAGGGGTACCCACAAGGGCTACAAGGGAGTCCAACAGACGTGACCACCTCTTGTATTTCCTGCGTGCATTCCTCCCCAAATCCATAGGTTTATGCGCTTAACGACAGATCCTGTGGTTTAAAGACGCCGGAACACGTCTCTAGCCAAAAAAAAAATTTGCTAAAATTTGGAGATCCCACCGAGCCCTGGAAAGTGCTCTGATACCACTTGTTATGCTCTTAACCTGCAAAGTAATACCCAAACACAGAATATGCGAAGAAAAGATACCCAGAACACAGAATAGCAATGATTTTATTATTCAGAGAGAAATGTTCACAGGCCTCTTCGAGGGGGCAACCTCCAATAGAGCAGAGCTCGATTACAAAAACAAGACATGATACTCCTCGCAGGGAGTCTCTATCCTTTATATATGACTCATACATGCAATACCACGGGCCAATACCGTGGGTTTTATTAATACCATCTATCTAATACTACTGCCCATTTGCAACTAACTGTGGTCCCGTCATTAATTGTGGGTTAACCACTTACAAATATTAATATGGGCTTTATTGACTCTTAACTATGACGTGATCCCATGACATAAATAAGGGGGTTAGGGTGGGACCCTAACAATTAGTGTTTTAACTCATTTTTCAAACATATATTGTTCATTTCTAACTAGTTTGATGAAGCAATTGAAAATACAGTACAATCTTTGAAAGAACAAAGCTATTTATGGTAAAATCAAAAAATGACCGTTGTATCAAGCAGTTTTAGCACATAGTTCAAGCTCGTTAAAAAATAAACATAAGCCATGAGCAAATGTTTCTCCCCGCATTTAAGATCATTAAAAAATGAACTATTTCCTGGTAAATAACCATCGTGAATGTAGTACTTCAGCCTTTAAAGCCTTGGTCGTGTTCTCATCATCACCTCCACTCTGTATTGGCCGATCATTCACCTCCATTTGATTGTTTACCCCTTTTGAGGAACAGCTGCGAAGAGTGATCCTACTAGCCATCCTTGTAACACTGCCATGATTGGAAAATTCCAAACCTTACCTGGAATCAGCTGCTACCCAATTTTATCACTCGTTCCTCAAAAGACGAGTCTCCTTTAAGCTTTTTTCAACTGACTCGTAAAATATGAAAAGGTTGCCGAGCCATTGGCCTCTCCAGCTCGTTAAAGGGACAGGAAGTGCTATCCCTCCTTTAGATTTTAATCTTTTTGGGCCTGAGGGATTATTACACAAAAAGATCGAGCGCTTGTTTTGTTCGGCTCGTTAAAAGTATCAAAAATTCATCCCTTCTGTATTGTTTTATACTTTTTCGGACTTAAGGGATTAGATGATGAAAAAGGAAATTTGGAGTTTCCTTTACGTCCCTTTTCAGACTCTCTAAAATTGAAAAGGACCGAGTTATCTTTGTCGTTAAACTCGTTAAGACTTACTAGCGACAAACTTATCCATAGCAGACAAGAACGAGTTTCACTATCGCTAGGCTCGTTAAAACATAGCGATGGGTTTGTCCGAAGGGAAAATTATAGAACAAGCATATGTTATCCTCCTCAAGCTTGACAAAAATAAAGAGGTACTGGTCAACAATGACTGGGGAAAAATTGGGAAGAAAACTTGAAGAAACTTTGTTGGTAGCAAGTCGCTCTTGAACATGACACTTTCACTCCGCATCCAAGTCGGGTTGGCTTGTTTCATTCACCGGTCACATCACCATGGTCCCATCACACCATCTACATTTGGGGTTAATGCTACCAATCCATCACGTCAGTGTCGCCGATATGTTCAAGAGAAGTCATTCAGAGAATTCACCTGTGTCTCACCCGCTGTAATACATTTACACTCCATTCTTTCATGACCGCCACCCTGAACCTTATATCACCAAATCGTTTTCACCTCCATTAAAGTCATTTGCTCCATGCCATGTCATTGATGTGGGATTCATTAAGGCCCTCCTATGATGGATCGCTTCTTGTCGACATCAGCTCATTATCCAAGAAGTCGATCTAGGAACACCCCGTTCAGTACTTTAAAGCTTACATGCCTCAATGGCAAGTTTCTTACTTCCGGCGACAGGTTTACATCAATGACCTTCGACCGAAATATTTTGTGTGGTGTTCAACGCCAAGGCCTTTATTCACACCACGTGAATTGTACTGCAGTACCTTGAGGGTCATTATCATTATCGGTGATTCCTCTCGCGCCTGTTAACAGCTTACATCATTGGCTAGTAATCAGGCGATGACTTTCCATGTTCGACTCCAGAACATCTCTCACATGGATAGACTTGTACTTCGAGTGAAGATCAAACGAGATTGAAGACCCCGGATCTAGTTTCATCCATCTGGGTTGCAATATATATTCAGGGAAATAAAGACATCAAATGTACATCGTTGTTGCACAAATAATCATCCAATCAAAGGGATGATGGCTCTACCAGAATCATCAGTCTCCTATGTACATGAAAATGAATTTATAAAGCT
The DNA here is from genome assembly GCA_031772625.1 of Pinus tabuliformis. NCBI lineage: Eukaryota > Viridiplantae > Streptophyta > Pinopsida > Pinales > Pinaceae > Pinus > Pinus tabuliformis. Next base: position 716,318,221 of record CM062820.1, read on the forward strand.
GGGCATGGGAATTCCCGCATCAGCTAGATCATGAAAATATTATGAAGATAATGTATAGTATTGTATCTTATTACAGGTCTCCTCCCAGCTTGAAAGAACTTCGGATCCTCATAATAAAGCATTTCACTCGACATCAAAATATTAACGACCTCATGCTTTAGGGGGCAACTGTTATAGACATTTTTGGGCACTGCAACCCCAAGCATAAAATGTCCATAAACCAAGGGCTCCTAAGTCCCTAAAAGTGTTGTTCTAACCCCTAAAGGAACAAGGTCAACTGATTACAGCTTCTCCCAGATGTTCTCCATGAAAAACTGCTCAGAACTGGTCAAAACAGGATCATTTCAGCTGCTCCGTAGGCAAAGTGCATTGCATCTCACCTAAGTACACTTTGTGGGTGCGTTGCATTTCAAAAATCCCTTCTATGGGGTGCGATGGTCGAGAAGTGACAAACAGGTGGAGAGGCATGGAATCTTCCAGAAACTTCTCCTGTGACACTTGCCTCTCTGAATTCGACCAAGGATGAGTAAGAGATCATCAATCTCCAAGTGGAAGCAAGAACTACCAGAGGGAAGACACTAATCAAATCACAAGCTGACTCATCTCCCTTACAGATATCTATATATCGATCCCTCATCCCAGAGATCTAGAGGCTGGAATTTTGCATCTTGTAAGGACTTGTTGTTGGTTTCTTGAGACAACATCATAGTGTTGGGTGATCTAAGCTTTGTATGAGGTGAAGAAGGGCTTACTTGCTGAGAGGATGATGCTGGGTCAGAACAACTGGTTGTAACTCCCTTGGCTCTTTCTTGATTATCAATAAAAGCTATTCAAGTTTTCCTCCATACTCTTGTCATTTATGTTTTATGCATTTGTATGGTCAATTTACATCTGATCCTAGATTGTTTATGATTATTGATCCATGTGCTTGTATAGTGTTATGCTACTTTGATCCTACAGGTACTCTGTGAAGCTGGGCGTACAAGGAAGCAAGTAGCGAAGGACTATCAAGAGAGAGAGGAATCGAACTAGGAGATAAGCGCAATACAGAGGTTGGTCTCCTTTGTTCTTCTCTCATCTATATTTTGTAAAGGAAAAACGAAAGTAGCTTTACTTTGTTTGTTTCTAAGGTAGCTACCACACCTTAGTGGGATAAGCAGTTCTGTGTAGACACTTCCCTGTAACAAGGAGACCTTCGCACCAGTGGACATATATACTTCCATCCAAGCAGTGATATATCTAGTAGTGTAGATGGGATGGAAGATTCACCAAATGGACATCAAGACTGCATTCTTGCATAGGATGATAGAGGAGGAGGTTATATTGAATAATGAGAGGTATTTTGGACACATGAGAGAAGAGCACACGTGTATAGACTGAAGAGAGTGTTATATAGGCTCAAACAGGCTCCTAGGGCATGGTATGTTTAGATTGACATCTACTTGTAGCATATGAGCTTCTTGCAGAGCGAAGAAGACTCCAATATCTATTATTTTAATGGTTGGAGGTGATCCACTCATCATAGTGTTGTATGTGGATGTTCTCTTCTTGACAAGGTCATCAAGGCTCATAGAGGACTACAAGAGGACCCTGGTAAACAAATTTGAGATGAAGTATTTGGCATTGATGCAGTATTTTCTAGGCATGGACGTATGGCAAACAGACAGGGATATTTTCCTTGGTCAAGGGAGATATACTATGGATATCTTGAAGATGTTTAGGATGCAAAACTGTAGACCCATGTACATGCTTATGATTACTAACTGGAGGAAGATATATGCATCAAAGGACACAATGTTATTTTTCCACGGCATTTGTGAATCTAGGTTTGGTCTTAAAATATTTGACATACACACACTCAAATGCCTCGACCATCCTACTTTTTACAGTGGAAAAATATGAATTAGTGAATCAATTAGCACACATGAAAATTTTTAACTTTTTTCCAAACCAACTTCGTTATATTAAAAAACTATAATACACCATTCTAGGGCTCTTGCACCAAGGATCATAGCCCTTTACAATCACTAATACAAGAATACAAACTAGGGCTTGGATTCAATCACCTTGACTGCCAATCTACCCTGAACAAGACAAAAGTTGAATGACTTACTAATGGTTTCCACAAACAGCCCTTTTAGTCTCTGTATCCTTGACACATTTTTTAGTCCTTATGCTCCTAATATGTAGCAACACCAATCACCAATCTGCCTCTATCAATGAAACCTTCTCCTCTTTAGGTCACTGAACACAAATCACCAATCTACCCTCTAGTTTATCATTAGTCCATCAACAAATAAACACATAGGGTCTTCTTGTGATTTGTTCACAACTCCATTTGTGAACAACTCATAAACTACCCACTGGTTTCTTCTTAGTCCTTCAAGAGTGAAACCCTTTGGGACTTCTTCCCATTATTTCCTTTAAGTGTTTCTTCAATGAAAACAAACTTAGGTCATCGAGGGTTTCCTTTATTCTCACTACAAATTTCTTTCTTTGATGATGAACTAGGGTTGTCAATTTGCTCTCTTCGCTGCCTTCTTTTTTCCTTCAAAGATCAGATCCTGAGCTCAATAGTTCTGCCACTCCTAGCAAATTTGAAATTCATCTAAAATATGCACTTAGGGCTCTATAAAGTAGTCACCTAACATCCCTCCTTACTCTACTTGGATTGCCATACACTTTTCCCAATATGGACCTCTTCTTACTAAAACACATCCTACATTTCCAAATCTAGGGCTAGCAGAATCTGCCATCTTTTCTTTGATTTGATACTCCAAACCATTGAACTAGGGCTATCATTTACTTGTCAATTCTGGACTCATAAAGTTTCTCTATAATAGGGCTTCATCCATACAATTATTCCAACCATGAAACAAACCTTCTTTTTTGTCCTTCCTTCTTAAAATTTTTCCCATAATGAAGAGTCTATTTGCCTCCTTATCTAGGGTCTCAACCCTCTTCATTCAAACTTTACTAAGATCTACTAGGGATAATTTTTTACTGAGATATGGACAAGCTTTACTAACCTTGAATCTTCCCTCTTCTCCCTACTTGATGACAGTCCATTATGCACTCAACTATTGTTCCTTATACGCACTTCTTGGACAAGCCTAAGAGCATATATATGAGACTGTGTATGCATGGTGGTATCCCCAACTAGGGATTTGGGTTTCGTTGTCCAAAAATCCTTAAGAAAAACTCTTATTTAATTCATAACTTCATCATGATGACACATGCAAATCTTTCTTCTTGGATCCCTCAACTCCAATAATCACTAGGTTTGGGCTCAATCTTGACTGAATGGTTTTGCCTTGTACATAAGCCTTTGTGGCCCCCCAAACTAGGGTTATATCAGTGATTTCTAAACATGTTATCACCTCTTTCACTGCCTTATATCTCCTGAATAGTACCCTCAGGAAATGTGACCTTACTTAGACTATATGTCGAGCCTCTTGGCCCTCCAAAATAGGACTCATGGCTCCAATAAATTGCATATGTCATAGTTATGGCCCACCTTTCCTGATATGAGTTGATGCAGCTAGGGTACAAAGATGATGCTCAGATATTAAGCCTAGAATTCCTCCAAAAACAGAACTCTAACTTGGCCATCCAACACTTGAAACAAAGGTCCACAAGGTGTCTTCCTCTTCTCGCTGATTTGGATTCCTTTAGAAGTTTGTGTCTTTCTTGATATTGCCTCCTATCATGTTCATAGCCTCCTTGGTAGCCCTCTCATCCCTCAAACTACGGAATCCTCTAGGCTACATCTTGACCTCCTCCTTGATCAAGCATGTTCCCTCTCACTTGATTTCCTTTAGGCTCTCATAGGCCTCCTTTAACTAGCTTATCCTAAGCCTCTTAGGAACCCACTATAACTTTAGGGTTTTAGTCCTCTTAGACTTAATATATAATTTTCCTTTTAATTTTCTTTTTAGAATTTTTAACCCCATTTGGGTTTAAAACCTTTTCACTTGGGTTCTTTACCCACAAACCCCTTTTGTGACCAAACTTCTCACAAACCCCAAATTTGGGCTTATGGAATATTTCCCAAGCTACACAATTCAACACTCCCTCTTAGTCAGGAAGATACTTGCACTGCTTGGAAGTAACCATCATCACCAACGACACTATCCCATCTGGCATTCATTACTACAACATCCTATGTAGGAATGGATCATATTGTATTTGTAGTGTCTTTGCATCAACAAAACCTGAACATCTCGAACTTCCATAGGGTTGCTCCCTTTGAAGCTAGACTCCATCTAATCTACATGATCTCCACCGGCTCATTCTGCTTCCACTGGCCCTTCAAAGTAGTTTTTATACCATGTTTTTCCAAAATATTCAAGAATTTGGGTTTGGTCTTAAAATATCTGACACAAACACATTGAAATGCCTCAACCATCCTACTTTGCACAAAAGAAAAATACGCATCAATGAATCAATTAGCGGACATGACAACCTTTAACTTTTTTCCAATCCAACTTCATTACATTAACAAAATATAATACAACAATGTAAGTGTTGTTGGGAAAAGTATCCAATACGGAATGACCCTATCCCACTCTAAGGGTGATAGTACCTCAGCAACAACCAAAGCAGAGCTATTCGAGATTACTTCTTTATGAGATGTAAGAGAGGGGAGAAAGAGATCCACTAACCGTTGTCTTCCGCTAATGATTGATCCAATCTTCTCTCTTTGCTGCTTGCTCCTAGATCCTTGCTCTTTCACTGGCCCAGCTACACCAAGATCCTGCAAAATGACAAGAGAGGGAAACTACAAGAAGCATACATTCATAATTGATTCAAGGATTAGAATAAATCAAATATACAAGTATCAATACGCCATTGAGACACATGCATATAGAAGAACCTCGAATGCTTTATTAATGGAAGAATTAAAGTTCAGGAAGTGATACAACCATAAGAGGCCCAATCCAGCATCACCTCCCAGCAGAAAGAAATCTCCTCTTCACCTCCTTCAAGCAAATCACCCAATAGTTCTATACTCAAACCAACAACACTTCCTTACATTCACAAGATTCCAGACTCCCTAGACCTCATGAGAGAGCTCTATATATAGGAGATTTGGAGAGAGGATGAGTCAGCTTGAGCTTGGCATGGAGCTGACTAGTGTCCTCTCCCACTTTAGTTATTCTTCAGTTCTTGAGTCCACTTGGAGGTTCTTGCTTCCACTTGGAGATCTAGACCCTCTTACTCATCACTAGGCGAATTCCCTGATCCAAGTGTCATTTTGGAAGCTTCCTGGGCATTGACACCTTGAGGAATGACTGTGCCACTTGGCCAAACTCGCCCAGCGCAGGTAGCCTTCTTTACAGTTGACATTCAGCACAGGTATAGAGTGGAGCAGTTGACATTCAGCGCAGATGCTCAGTGGAGCAGTTGACATGATCCAGAATTAGCTTGTTTTTGAGTGTTTTCAGGTGGAGAACTGATCTTCAGTGCTGTGGTTTGCTGACCTTGTTCCTCTAGGGGTAGGAACAACATGTTTAGGGACTTTGGATCCCTTAGATTATTGACATTTCATGCTTCATGCTATAAGGCACAAAAATGTCTATAACAGTTTCCCCCTAAAGTATGAGGTCGTTTATCGGGTGAAATGCTTTATCAGGAGGATCCGAAGTTCATTCAATCGCTGAGAGGTGACCTGTAATAAAATACAATACAATACATTATTTTTTCATTCTTATTTCATGATCTAGCTGAGGCGGGCATTCCCATGCTCAGCTTTATAAATTCATTTTGGTACATAGAACAGACGATCGTCTGATGGTAGACTGATAATTCTCTGCTGAAATTATCATCCTTTGAGTAGGATGATCATCTGCTGCAATGATGTACATATCAAATGTCTTTATATTTCCTGAATATATATCGCAGCCCGGATGGATGAAACTATATCTGGGGTCTTCAAACTCGTTCGATCTTCACTCTAAGTACAAGTCGATCCATGCGAGAATTGCGCTGAAGTCGAACATGGAAAGACATCGCTTGATTACCGGTCAATGATGTAAACCGTTAACAAGCGCGAGAGGAATCACCGATAATGATAATGACCCTCAAGGTACTGCAGTACAATTCACGTGGTGTGAATATAGGACTTGGCGTCGAACACCACGCAAAATCTTCTGGTCGAAGGTCATTGATGTATACCTGTCGCCGGAAGTGAGAAACTTGCCATTGAGGCATGCAAGCTTCAAAGTACTGAGGGGGTTGTTCCTAGATCAACTTCTTGGATAATGAGCTGAAGTCGACAAGAAGCGATCCGTCAAAGGAGGGCCTTAATGAATCCCACATCAGTGACACGGAACGGAGCTAATGATTTTAGTGGAGGTGAAAACAATCTGTGAAATATGATTCAGGGTGGCGATCATGGGTGGATGAAGGACAATGTATGGCAGTGGATGGGACACGGTTGACTCTTTCTGAAGAACATCTCTTGAACATATAACGACATTGATGCGATGGATCGGTAGCATTACCCCAAATGTGGATGGTTTGGCGAAGACCATGGTGATGAGACCGGCGAATGAAACAACCCAACCAGATGTGATACGGAGGAAAAGTGTCATGTTCAAGAGCGACTTGCTACCATTACAGCTTTGAGGTTCTCCCAATTTTTCCCCAGTCATTTCTGACCAGTACCTCTTTATTTTTGTCAAGCTTGAGGAGGATAACATATGCTTGTTCTATAACCTGCCCTTCGGGAAAGCCCATCACTATGTTTTAACGAGCCTAGCGATAGGGAAACTCGTTCTCGTCTAAAGACAAGTTTGTCGCTATTTAATCATTTTAACGAGTCTAACGACAAGGAAAACTCGGTCCTTTTCATTTTTAGAGAGTCTGAAAAGGTACAGAAAGTTAACTCCAAAATTCCTTTTTCGTCATCTAATCCCTTAAGTCCGAAAAAGTATAAAACAATACAGAAGGGATGAGTTTTCGATAACTTTAACGAGCCGAATAAAACAAGCGCTCGACCTTTTTGTGTAATAATCCCTCAGGTCCAAAAAGATTAAAATCTAGAGGAGGGATAGCTCTTCCGGTCACTTTAACGAGCTGGAAGGCCAAAACTCGGCAAACTTTTCATATTTTACGAGTCAGATGAAAAGAGCTCAAAGAAGACTCGTCTTTTGAGGAATGAGTGATAAACAGGGATAGCAGCAGATTCCAGGTACAGGTTGGAATTTTCCAATCACGGCAGTGTCACAAGGATGGCTAGGTGAAATCACTCTTCGCAGCTATTCCTCAAAATGGGTAAACAATCATATGGAGGTGAACGATTGGCCAAATGGAATGGAGGTGGCAGGTGCAAACACGACCAAGGCTTTTTATGGCTAATAAATTTATGATCACAATGGTTATTTACCGGGGTATGTTCATTTTTTAATGAGCTTGACTGCTCAATCTTATGTTTATTTTTTAACGAGCATGAACTATGTATTAAAACTGCTCGGATCTCGCTTTTCTATTTTTTAACGAGCATAAATTCCACGGTAAAACTGCTCGAGTTTATGGTCAAATTTTGATTTTTTACCATTACTAGCTTTTATCTTTTCAAGTATAGTACTGCATTTTCAATTGCTGCAACAAACTTTGTTAGAAATGAATAATATTTGCATGAAAATGAGATTATAACCCTAATATTTCACTTTGAACTACGTAAAAAGCCATTAAACGGTGTTTTTACCTCTCATTTACCATTTCATTTGCATTTGGTTTGTTGGAGCTCTGGAGGTGCCTCTTCTTCCTTGATTTTCACCAGCTGATTCTGGGAGATTCTGCGGACGATTTTCGGCGCCGTCTGGACCAGGTAGGAGCTAAACCCTAGCTCTTTCTTTTCATGGTTTCATTTTCCAGTTTTAGGCCTGTTTTTCAGTGTTTCTGAGCCCCAGGGGTTTTGCAAAATCGCCCTAACTTCAGCGCAGGTTCCCCTTTTGAAACCTACGCTAAATGTCAAGCTGCCTTAAGGCAGCCTAACCTTCAGCGCATGAGGGACACTTTCTGCCTGCGCTGGGCTCAGAAAACTGAGTTTTCAGGTCATTTTTTGATGATTTTTCGCCAGTTTTTCATCAAAATCAGGAACTTACTCCTTCTTTGTTTGCTTTGCAGGGAACTTTGAACAAAATGTCCCTTACATGGCGAGAACGAGAACATGAAGAGGAGGACATGATTGCCCTCCATGACCCGGTCACGGTGAACGCGCTGTGGAACTGTGGCCTGCTGAAGTTCTTCCGTATCTCTAGCATGAGAGCACAGGTTTCTTTGCTGCAGTATATGCTTGATGCTTGGGATCCTGTTAACCAAGTATTCCAGATTAGGGGAAAATCTATCCCCTTGACCATAGAGGACATGTACTTCTTGACTGGGTTGTCAAGACGAGGTGCCCACATTTCCTTGTCAGGTACGGCCCAGGGGACTGATTCCACCAGAGATTATGTCCGCCAGTATTGCAGGGAAGGTTCTCAGCCGAGCAGAGACGGCAAGATTGTTATCCGTGAGATTACTGACAGGTCTTTCAGGTCCATTCTGTATACCATTGGTAGGATGGCCGGTAGCGCAGCTCTACATGTTGCCAACAGATCTTATATGCAGCACGCCTTGGAGTGTCTCCAACCGAAAGTATTCAACTGGTGTGATGCAGTACTTGTTCAGATGAAAAGTCAATTGACCAAGGTAAAGGACGGGAAGCTGAAGAACTTTGGATTTGGTTCTATTCTGACTGCCTTTGCATTGATTAAAATCCCACTGATGCAGCCTCAGTACATCATACTCGACTTGCCTTCTCCGACTGAGCCACGCATGCAGAGGTGGGTTGATCACATGTCTAGGCATGCTGGTCAACCTAAGATTACTTTTACTGAGGCCTTCTTCAAGTGGTTCGAGCGCCAGGAGATGGCATTTTCCGAGTATCCATATGTAGGTATGGATTTCCGAGGTGATCCGGATTTGGTGCTACCGAATGGCGAACAGTGGGGCGCCATTGGTAAACTCCTTGACCATATTACTGTTTACTGTTCTTATTTATAATGTTGTTGTGCTTTATTCTATCAAGACTTTTAATTGTACTCTTGGGTGCATGCAGATATTGGTCCTGTTCGTCCAGCAGTTCGTCAGAGACCGCCAGTTGCTGCCCCGGCAGTGGAGCCTGCTAGGAGAGCTGTTATTCGCGACCTTGACGATACTGAGACCCTTACAGCTGTGCATGAGCAGGTTGAGAGCCTTACTCTCAGCATTCCCGATGTGAGGATTGATGAGTTACCTTTACAGATGCAGCGACACACTACTAGTGTACCTAGACGATGGACTCGTCTCTTGCGCATGATTGCACAGGCCGTGACGTGCTATCATGAGCACCACTAGGCTAGGGTGCCCCCTAGCATCTTTTTGAGTTTTAGGTCATATGACCAATTTTGTCTTGGTTACAGAACATTATGTATGAACTACAAACATCTTATATATATTTTGATTTTCGAGTTTTATTATGTTTGAGTTATATGATCCATATGTACAATCTTTGATGATGTGTCCTTTTTATAAATGTTGCAAATGTCTATCTAACACATAGTTTGCTAATGAGTCGGTTAATGTGTTTAAGTTTCTCGAAATATGTTGATATTGAATTGAATCAAATCGTCTTTCCAAGATCTTAACCCTTAGGAACATGCGATAAATAGCTGGATTGCGAACAGAATATATACCATTGAGTTGTAGTATTACGAGCTGTGAGTCTAGCCTGACAATTAGTCGGCGTATGCCACGTGTGATGGCATCAGAGAGTAGTTCTATCAACGCGCTATACTCAGCGATGTTATTCGTTGATTGCCCAATACATACACCTCTGAAACTTACTAACTCGCCGCTTGGATCAAAAATGGCCCAGGCTGCGGAGGATAGGTTCCGCGAACTACGACTCGCTCCGTCGGCATATCCAACACATGTCTCCAGAAGGTTCGACATCTGCAACAAATGGAAAAGGTGGATCACTCGACCAGAACAAATGCTTTAGCGAAAACAAAATACAACAAAAGCATGCAAGTTACTATTCAAGCATAGTAATGCTTGAGGTACAGCCCGTTGCGGGGCTATGCCAGTGGAATTCCATCGTAATCCATTAACTCGTAGGCCCCTTTTGTTAACACCCTTTTAACAATATAGGGGCCCATCCATAAGGACTTGAATTTACCTGCTCCCAACTTATCGGATTCTTGGTCATAAAGCAAGACCAAATCACCTTCTGAGAAGATACGGGATTTGACATTTTTGTCAAACTGAGCCTTGACTTGTTTCTTATGGGCTTCGTTAGCCAAAGCGGCATCACGACGAGTTTCATCCTATTGGATTAATTCCAAGAAACGAGCCTCTTCTTCTAAAGTTCCGGGGAGAAGATCGATTGCGAGTTTAAGCGACGAAATTTCACACTGGATTAGCAAGACTGCTTCCAGGACATACACCAATTGAAAAGGTGTGAACCCGGTTGCGTTCTTTACCGACGTTCGGTAAGCCCAAAAGGCTGAGTACAGGATTAGGTGCCATCTTCTTTTATGAACCCAGATCATCCTTTGCAACATACGCTTCAGAACCTTGTTGATTGCCTCAACTTGTCCGTTGGCTTGCGGATAATATGGGGTAGAGCTGTCGTGAGATAGCCCTAGCTTGGCAGTTAATTCGACCATCATGTGATTGCGAAAATGCGACCCATGATCTGTAACTATAGCCTGTGGTACGCCGAATCTGGCGACTACATGATTGAAAAAGAAAAGGGCAGTTGTTTCACCAGTGTTATCCAATGTAGGCATCGCCTCGGCCCATTTGGTAAAATAGTCAACAGCAACTATAATATACCCATGCCCCCCGGTCGAGGTGGGGTTACATTGCATGAAATTGATGCCCCACTTGGCGAAGGGCCCAACAGCAACTATCGGCTGTAAAGGTGTGGGTGGTCGTTTGGTTTTGCTATCAAAAATTTGACAAGCATGGCAACTTCTGACTGCGGTTATGCAATCTTTGAACATGGTTGGCCAGAAGTATCCTGCTCGTAAGATTTTTTGTGTTGTTGCATATCCAGATTGATGTCCCCCACACGCGCCTGAATGACATTCATTCAGGGCTTTTTTGGCCTCCTCATGGGTAAGGCACCTCCTCAGAACTGTATCGACACCACGACGATAAAGTGTATCACCGACGATCATGTAGTCTTTTGCTTGGTATCGTATACGTTTTTGTTCGGAGCGAGAGGTGTTAGGCCTGAATTTTTGGGTTTGGAGATAAACTATGATATCTCCATACCACTCATCGCTTACAGATATCAGAAACAAACTTTCGTCCATGATTGACTCTTCCGATGTTTCATCGTTGGACGACGATGGGAGATCGCATAATAATTCTGCGAAAACTAGAGCTTTCTTTGATTTGGATTTCACAAATTCCAGATCAAACTCTGAAGGATCGCTATCCATTTTGAATATTTGCCCCCCAGCAACTGTCGCGACAGTATATAAGTCATGGGGTTGCAATCTGACAAGATGGTAGTTTTCCGAAAGAGGACATAATGTCGAAACCTTTGAATCGCTTGAACAGCTGCAAGCGCTAGTTTTTCAACATAAGAATATTTACTTTCTGTATCGTTTAAGTTTTTACTTAAATAATAAATAGGATGTTCAATTCCATCGACTTCTTGAACTAAAACCATCGCAATGGTCGTATCCGCTGCATCTAGATACAGGTTAAAATCTCTTTGATAGTCCGGGGCGTACATTAATGATGCTTTTACTAGACAATCTTTCAGATCATCAAAGGAAGCTTGCGCCACCTGGTTCCAGACAAAAGGTACATCCTTTTTCAAAAGACGAGTATAACCTTTAGCAAGTTCTGCGTAATTTGGAATGAACCTCCTCAGAAAGTTTGCTTTCCCTTGGAGTTTCTGAATCTGAAGCAAATTTGAAGGTGGAGGCAAATTAATGATTGCCTGAACCTTGCAGGGGTCGAGACGAATCCCATCCTTAGAGACTACAAAGCCAAGTAAACGACCAGAACCGACGCAAAACACACATTTGTGTGGATTGAGTCTTATCTTGTAGTGTCGACAACGTAGAAATATCGCTCTTAAATGCTGCGGATGATCAGTCCGCTTTCGCGAATGAGCCGGAAGATCATCGAGATAAGGTTGAACAATGTTCTTGATGTCATGGAAGGCATAATTCATCCCCTCTGAAACGTCGCCCCTGCGTTCTTTAAACCAAAGGGTAATTTTCGATAAGCGAATGTGCCCCACGGACAAATAAATGCAGTCTTTGACTAGTCCTGTGGGCGGATATTTATTTGATTATACCTGGGAAATCCATCCATAAATGAAAAGATTTCACATCCAGCGCATTCATCAATTATCTGGTCGATGAAGGGTGTAGGGTAGTTGTCCTTTGGACAAGCTTGGTTTACATCCCTATAATCGACACACACTCTAATCGTCCCTTGTTTCTTCATAACAGGGACAATATTCGATACCCAATCGGTTAGAGGAACCGGGTAGATGAATCCAGCATGGAGGAGTTTTTCAACTTCCGCCTTAATGGCAGCGGCTTTCTTGGGGTGTACCTGTCGAAGCCGTTGTCTTACTGGTTTGACATCAGGATACATTTTAATTTCATGTTCAACGATACTCGAGTCTATGCCTGGCATTTCATCATATGACCAAGCAAAGACATCTCTGAATTCGCGAAAAAGAGCGTTATATATTTCCAGTTCTGAAGGGGAACAACCTTTGCCGACATAAATATTCTCTACAACATCTGTTTTAGTCGAGATATTTATGGCTATAGTCTCTTCAATATTGGATAGGTTTCGCTCGGAATCCACCGTGTTTACAGTATTTGTTAGGAATTCAAAAACTGAAGGGTGATAAAGGTCACTTTGAGTATCTTCTTCATATTCCGGAAGAAGGAAACGATGGTGGTGATCATTCCATGACGCCCCCTCAATCATCATTGATTGTAAGATTCCTTCGTCAGTCCCATGTACTTTCGACCAAGGATCTAATGGGGTTCCATATTCTCTAGACCTATCTACCCAAACGCTTGACGAGCGTTGATTTGGGTTCACCTCCCATGCTTGAAACATTGATTGCTACAATATTTCTAAAGGGCTTGGGGGCAAAACCATTGAATGATCCATGTTGACCTTCGTGGAAGATATCATGTTGCAGGTTGCTACAAACGGTACATTTCCTATATAAATAGGAGGTGGTAGCGCGAAAGTTCCCATCAATGTGGGGTCTTTCAATAATCCTACTCCGATATCTTGAATTGAATGGTTGCTCTCATGGATCATGGGAATGCTTCCTGTAACTTGTGAACCATTCTGTTGGTCGACGATCGTAATCCCTCCTTCAAACGGGAATGCGATCTTCCTAAAATAAGTCGACACAACAGCTGCCATGGCATAAATCCATGGTCTACCTAGTAGGATGTTATAGTCAAGATTTCCATCAATGACCTCAACATCAATTTCTATTGTTTTTCCTCCCAGTTCAACTTTCAAGTTATTAAGGATACCGTATGGGGTATAAGTCCTTCCGTCGAAAGCTTTTAGTGTTGTCGATGATCGCGACAAGGTTGGAGATCCTAATGTTTTCCAGCAACTCATCGACATAATACATGTTGATGCTCCCTCATCAATTATTGTTCTGTGAACCGTTTTGTTGAGGGCTTTCACTTGAATAAGGAAAGCTAGCTGAGCTGGTAACTGAGGATCATATCCCTTGTGATCAAAGGATACAAGATTGGAATCCTTAGGATCAACCCCACCAATTGCTGATAACAAGACCTGCCTTTAGGTTGGACATTTTTGTAATACCTCAAGAGTCGACATAGCGGATGGCGATTGTGCCAAATCTTCCACTATGTTATAATGCTACGCTGCTCTGGCGCGAGGATTAAATGTCGACTTGTGTACTACACCCTTTGGTGGTTTTATTGTTAATTCAGGGATGATGGGTGGTACAACTTCTGTCGAAGTTGTTGTCGAACTACTTGGTTGATCTTTACCTTTTTCGTTCGACAGCTGACGATTCCCATAATCTTTGTTCCTTGTCGAAATCAAAGCATCATTCTGTTGTTTTGAAACCGACAACATAAGGACTTGCGACGGGGAAGCATTTCCACTATCAACCAAATTTTGACCTGGGTTGGGAAATGGATCAGTTAACACAGCTGAGGTTTGGGAACTTTTAAAGAACCTCTTTATCTCAGCTTTGAATGGGCAATTCTTTGTGTTATGATCCTTATCATCACATATTAGACATGGATAATTTTGTCTCCCTTTCCCAGGAGGGTTTGAAGAATTTTTCCCAGGGGATGACTCACCCTGTTTCTTCTTCTTCCCTTTGTTTTGCTTTTTCTTGCTTCCTGGTTGATTGGTTTCTTTGCCCTTATCTTCTGATACGGCATTTACTTCCGAAGCAAGAATTTCTTCTTTTGCATTTTGATCCGAATTCTTACGGGCTTTCTTTGATGAAGCCTTTATCGATTTCGCGTTTGCCGTGCCAATCACACCATCACCGGCATGAGAGTCACTAATGGATTTAGGAGGGGGAGGGATTGAAAATTCCAGTCTAGGGGCATCGGGTATTTTGTCGTAGAGCATGCCGGACTGAGTATAAACTAAGTCCAAATACTGTGCACGAGCAATAACTTGCTCCTCTGTTACAACTCCCCCCTTGGCCACATCTTCCGTAATAGCCGGAAGTAACGCCTTTATAAACCATTCAGCTAATAGCTGATCGGGAACATATGTTTTCACCATCCTACGACGACGACGCCACTCATGTATATGATCAGATATATGGGTAGCAGTTGTCTGTTTGAAGTTGGTTAATATTTCTGTTCCCGTTTCATACCTTATCGATAATTGAAAATGGGTCAAGAAAGTCGTGGATAGGGAACTAAAATTGTCGAAAGAGGCTCTTGACAATTCAATATACCATTTAGCCACTGGACCTGTCAATGTCCTCTGAAAAAGGCGAAGCCTTATCGAATCGTCGTTTAGGGTGTTCGACGAACACCACAGATGAAAAGTCATCACGTGATTCGATGGGTCTTCACCTGGATTTCCATTGAATTTAGGAATGTCAGATGGAAGTTTATGAGGAATCGCTGGCCACTAAGAGGCATAAGCAATCGGATCGTTTGTTAACCAGTGTAAATCGGGCAACTCTAAAGTTACCACGAATGGTAACTGTTGATTCAGGTTAGGCGAAGCATAACCAGGGTACGATGGAATCGCTTGAGCAGTGGGCCTTTGCATACCAGCATAATGTAAGTGATGTTGGTATGACTGATACGGTTGGTGGACTTGACCACTGTAAAGTGGTTGATTTTGACCGTTTTGGATATACGGTTGTCCACTGTTCGCAAAGATCTGCTGCTCAGAACCCTGGTACACCTGTTGGAATTGCGGTTGTTGGTATTGCACAAGCCATGGTTGTGACGCCATGTTTTGTTGTGCTATGCTAACCGTTGGACCAAGGCGTGGGGTAATTATACCCGTTTGGACCTGTGTCGCCCCATCAGTTGGCGATTGTGGTTGTGACCCATGATCAAGTGGCTGTTGCATTACAACCTGAGAAATCTGAGGTTGGCATGCAACAGGTATCGCTTGAACTTGTGACACTGTTACAATAGCTGGTGTGGTTGGGATATTCGTTATAGGTACACACTGTTGCATAGAATATACAACCCTTCGTTGTTGAGGTAGCATAGGTACCCAACTACTTGATGCAATTCCTGTATAACCTGAACATTGTTGTGAACTCACGTATGGATACCCTCCCGGAGGGGGTAATGAAAGGGCATATTGCCCCCCATACGGTATCAATCCCGAACTCAAGGGGATTGATTGCCCAGATTGACCTCCAAATGGATCAATTTGTCGAGTTTCAACATAAGAGTTACTGGGTATTACTCCGGATGAACAGACCATACTGTCGAAATAGTCCCTTGGTGGACTCCTTCTAGCGGTTGTGAGCTAGTTGGGACAGTTGGTATGCCGGCAAACATTGTCGGAGTGACGGCAGGGGCTTCTGCTGTCGCTGTGTCATTTGACACAGTCCAAGATGATGACGGTTGTTTAGACATCTTAATTCTATCCAGTAGATTGCCTAGTGATTCTACAGGAACTTCCACTTGTGGTGGATTAACCTCTGATGAAGGAAACAGAGTGACCCCGACTCCAAAATGAGTTGGAGTATTTGCTTGCGGATCCTCTGCAATATCCTCTATTGCAATCAAACCCGGTGGAAGAGGAAGACCGTCAGGTCCGTAAAATATTTCTGGTGCCGAAGAAGTGGTTGCTTCGACAGCGACAGTTGTTTGAGGAACAAAACTCTCTGGACCGGTTACAGATGGAACTGGTTCAGTTATACAAGTATTTGCCCCCAGACTAGGATCAGTATTACTGTCCTTCTGTGGCTATTGAACTTCTTCTATAGAGGCAGGGTTTCTAGAAATGTTAGGAGTAACCGGAACCTCAGATGCAGTTGGAACACTTGTTCTGAATTTTATAGGAGATTTCGAACCGGTTGAACGAGTTCGCTTTGTCCGTACTGTTTTCGATTCCGGAGACAAAGACAGTTGACTCGTAAGCCTCCGCGAACGACGGGGTTTCAATTGACTTTCTTCCACGATTGCGGATTACTTGATCAACCAAAATATTAAAAGGGGAAATTTGTGTTTCCGAATTGAATGAATTTTATTAGACGCTTTTAGACACAACTTTCTTTTTCACTTTTTAAGAGTCGAGAAAAAGCTAAAGATGACTCTAGTCTCCTTCGATGTATTAACGAGCCCGAAGTGACAAATGCTCGGTTGGACTTTTTCAGTTATAGAGTTTGAAAAAGGCCAAAAGAAACTGCTCTGGAGATCTAGGCAGAGGGTGTGCCAAACCTTTCGCAAAACCACAGAATACGTTTTACGGTACGGATGGTCGATCTTCGTGAATGTTGTGTTCACTGCATTGCGATCAATAGGGCGGCCGACACGGCTTCCTATGGATAAAAGATATATGCCTATAGGGGTCTCCCAATATATACGCGACGGTACGTGGGAGCACAAGTCCGTATTAGTGCCACCGACTCTCAGGAGGAATCACCCACCTTCGTCGAGATCGACAGTCACTACGTTTAACGACGCCGGAACACGTCTCTAGCTTAGACCTCTATGTGTTTGCGTTATGTTTCAAAGCGTTGTTAGGTTCATTCAATATATTTTAAGTTGATCTTCTTAAATTTTGCCTTTCAAGGTTCACCACGAGATGTTTGATACAAATTCCTAAATGCAGTCTAAGATGAGAAGCAAGCTTTTTCAATCTTTTCGACTTATGAAAATCTTAACTACTGAGGGAAAATAAAGACAACATCTTTTCACACAGATCAAAGAGCACACACTAATGCACTTTTTCCTTAAATCAACATACAAACTTATCAAATGCAAAATGCAAAATGCAGGTATTTATTTTCTCTTTCTTAATGTTGGTGCAATACAAAAAGAAAGTTGTTGTATAACTTTGAATTCAATTTCGAGCGAAAGCAAACAAGCTTGTCCAAAATCAAAAGACACCTTAAGATTTACTTGTTTCGACACTAGAAATATATAAACTCAAACCATATGAAGAAATCAAAAGCTCAATCATCTATGAACAACAA
Source organism: Pinus tabuliformis (assembly GCA_031772625.1). Lineage (NCBI taxonomy): Eukaryota > Viridiplantae > Streptophyta > Pinopsida > Pinales > Pinaceae > Pinus > Pinus tabuliformis. Next base: position 716,335,937 of record CM062820.1, read on the forward strand.
ATAAACTAACTCTTAAGATCAAAACGACACTTCTCACAGGTCTAGATCTAAGAGGCCACAGCAAGACTAGTTCATTTTTCGTTATGGGAAACTGCAAATGATATAAGAAATACACAAAGAACAAATACAGTTTCTTTATACAACCGAGGCGGAATAGTGGTAAGGAAAGTTGGTTTCAGATGGGTACATTGACTGGTAACAGGCTGCAAAAACAAGAGTGAAAACAGGGCAATAAACAGGAGGGAACCCCAGTAGCACTAGGAAAAACTGGTTCAGCGCAGGTAGTACACTGGCAGTTTGACCTTCAGCGCAGGTAACCCCTTCGGGAACTGCGCTGAAATGCAGACTGCCTTCACAGCACCTGCACTGAAGAGATAAACTTTCGTTTTTCTCAGTTTCTGGGTCACAGATTGCTAAAAAATTCACAGTTTTTGGCCAAATCAGAAGCTATCAGTCAAGTACACACTAAGGGATGAAAAGGAGGATGAAAAGTTATCACTAAGAGCTATTTAGAGTCCTTGTGGATCAGATCTTCAAATCATAAACTTGCCCAGCAACTGAGCTAGAGTAGCTGCCCTCTACTTTGCATTTGAAAGATCCAAATGCAGTTCGATTCGGTACTCCCTTTGTTTATGAAATGAATATCAAAAACACAAACAACCAACAAGATATGATCCCCAGCGGAGTCGCCAGTTTGTTGTTGGGAAAAGTATCCAATACGGAATGACCCTATCCCACTCTAAGGGTGATAGTACCTCAGCAACAATCAAAGCAAAGCTATTCGAGATTACTTCTTTATGAGATGTAAGAGAGGGGAGAAAGAGATCCACTAACTGTTGTCTTCCGCTAATGATTGATCCAATCTTCTCTCTTTGCTACTTGCTCCCAGATCCTTGCTCTTTCACTGGCCCAGCTACACCAAGATCCTGCAAAATGACAAGAGAGGGAAACTACAAGAAGCATACATTCATAATTGATTCAAGGATTAGAATAAATCAAATATACAAGTATCAATACGCCATTGAGACACATGCATATAGAAGAACCTCGAATGCTTTATTAATGGAAGAAGTAAAGTTCAGGAAGTGATACAACCATAAGAGGCCCAATCCAGCATCACCTCCCAGCAGAAAGAAATCTCCTCTTCACCTCCTTCAAGCAAATCACCCAATAGTTCTATACTCAAACCAACAACACTTCCTTACATTCACAAGATTCCAGCCTCCCTAGACCTCATGAGAGAGCTCTATATATAGGAGATTTGGAGAGAGGATGAGTCAGCTTGAGCTTGGCATGGAGCTGACTAGTGTCCTCTCCCACTTTAGTTATTCTTCAGTTCTTGAGTCCACTTGGAGGTTCTTGCTTCCACTTGGAGATCTAGACCCTCTTACTCATCACTAGGCAAATTCCCTGATCCAAGTGTCATTTTGGAAGCTTCCTGGGCATTGACACCTTGAGGAATGACTGTGCCACTTGGCCAAACTCGCCCAGCGCAGGTAGCCTTCTTTACAGTTGACATTCAGCGCAGGTACAGAGTGGAGCAGTTGACATTCAGCGCAGATGCTCAGTGGAGCAGTTGACATGATCCAGAATTAGCTTGTTTTTTAGTGTTTTCAGGTGGAGAACTGATCTTCAATGCTGTGGTTTGCTGACCTTGTTCCTCTAGGGGTAGGAACAACATGTTTAGGGACTTTGGATCCCTTAGATTATTGACATTTCATGCTTCATTCTGTAAGGCACAAAAATGTCTATAACAGTAAGGATCCCATGCCAACGATCATGGCCCTTTACAATCACTAATACAAGAATAAAAACTAGGGCTTGGAGTCAATCACTTTGATTGTCAATCTACCTTGAACAAGACAACACTTGACCTACTTTTTTATGGTGGCCACACACAACCCTTTCAATCCACATGTCCTGAACACATATGTTAGTCATTCTATGCTCAATCTGCAACAACACCAATTTCCCTCTATCAATGAATCCTTCTCCTTTAGGTCACTGAACACAGCTCATCAATATTCCCTCTAGTTGATCATTATTCCATCAACGAATCAACACATATGGTCTTCTTGTGAGTTGTTCACAACTCCATTTCTGAACAACTCCTAAACTGCCCATCAGTTTCTCCTTAGTCCTTAAATAATGCTACCCTTTGGTACTTCTTCTCACTATTTCCTTCCTGTGCTACTAAAATGAAGACAAACTTAGGGCATGGAGGGTATCCCTTCTTCTCACTGCAAATGTCCTTCTTTGACAGTGAACTAGGGTTGTCAATATGGCACTCTTGGCTGCCTTATTTTGTCCTTCAAAGATTAGACCATGAGCTCAATAGTTCTGCCACTCCTAGCAGATTTGAAGTCCATCTCAAATTTGCACTTAAGGCTCTCTGTAGCAGTCACCTAATATCCCTCCTTACTCTACTTGGACTTCCATACACTTGTCCCAATATGGACCTCCTCCTGCATTGCATCATCTACCCTCTTCCTACTAAAACACCTCCTACATTTCTATATTTATGGCTAGCACAATTTTCCCTATTTTCTCTGATTTTAATTTTAAACCAGTGAACTAGGGCTACCAATTACTTTTCCATCCTAGACTCATAAATTTTCCCTCTTCTAGGGATTGGTCCATACAGTTGTTCCAACCATGAAACATACCTTCTTTGTTGTCCTTCCTTCTCAACATTATGCCCATAATGAAGAGTCTATCTTCCTCCTTATCTAGATCTTGACCCTCTTCATTCAAACTAGACTAGGGATACTTTTCTACTGAGATATGGATAGACTTTACTAACCCTGAATATGCCCTCTTCTCCTTACTTCATGACAGTCCATTCTGTACTCAATTGTTCTCCCTTATACGCACTTCTTAGATTGGCCTAAGAGCATATCTATGATAATGTGTATACATGGAGATAACCCAAACTAGGGCTTTAGATTCGTTCTCCCAAAATCCTTCAAAATAGCTCATATTTACTTAAGAACTTCACCATCATGAGTCATACAAATCTTCCTTCTTTAATCCCTCATCATGGCTCCAAAAATCACTAGGTTTGGGCTCAATATTGATTGAATGGTTCTTATTTATACATAGGGCTCTATGGCCTCCCAAACTACGTTTATATTAGTCACTTTTGAGCATACCATCACCTCTTTCATGTCCTTATATCCCTTGCACAGTACCCTCAAGACATGTGGCTTTACTTAGGCTATATGGTGAGCCTCTTGGCCCTCCCAAATAGACCTCACAACTCCAAAAAATTTCATATATCATATTTATGAACCACCTTTGCTGATCTGAACTAATGCGGCTAAGGTACTGAGATGATGCTCAAATCTTAAGCCTAGAATTCCTCCATGAACAGAACTCTAACTCAATCATCCAACACTTCAGACAAAGGTCCCTTTCATGTTTTTGGAAGTGAAGCATGGGCCCATATTCCAGATGAGAAACATAAAGCTTTAGAACCTAAGAGTGAAAAATGTGTTTTTTTTTTATATTCTGAAGATGTCAAAGGATATAGACTTATTCCACTTAAGTCCAAAAATTTTATCATTAGAAGATATGTAAAGTTTTCTGAAAATATATCAACCTGTGAGCCTAGTTCGGCGGATGTGCCACCTCTCCCTATCTCTTCTACTTTTGAAAATATTTCTTCTTCAGATGATGAAAGCGAGGAGGAAAATCCTCCCCCACCTTCTCAAGATCCTCCTTCATCTCCTCAGCTTCCAAAATGGATCTGTGCTACTCGGAATGCAGCAGGTGATCTTGCCGGTGATCCTACATATCAGCGACGTACACGTTCTCAGTTTGATAGAGCCTCTTCTTTACTGGCTCATGCTTCAGGGAATTATGATCCTGACACCTTTGCAGAATCTTCAGGCCATCCAGATTGGGAAGCAGCTATGAATGAAGAATATCATTCATTATTGGCAAATGATACATGGGATCTTGTTCCTCTACCAAAGGGACGGAAACTTGTTAGATGCAAATTGGTTTACAGAACCAAGTATGGACCAGATGGGAAAGTTGATAAACATAAAGCTCGTCTTGTTGCTAAGGGTTTTTCACAAGTTGAAGGCATTGAATACACTGAAACCTTCTCCCCTATTGCCAAAATGAACTCTATCCGCCTTGTTCTTTCCCTTGCTGCCTCTTTCAAATGGGAAGTCCATCAGATGGATGTTAAATCTGCCTTCTTGCATAGGGACTTGCATGAAGAAATCTATATGGAACAACCTATTGGCTTTATACAAACAGACTCCAGCCTTGTATGTCAGCTTAAGAAATCCCTTTATGGTCTCAAGCAAGCTCCTCGAGCTTGGTATGCCAAAATGGATAACTTTCTTTTAGAAAATGGCTTTTCTAGGTGTCATTCTAACAATACTGTCTACACCAAGAAAGTGGGCAAGTCTCTTATCATTCTTGTTCTTTATGTTGATGATCATATCCTGACTGGTAGTGATCCCAACCTTATAAACCATGTGAAGTCTAGCCTTAAAAGGAAGTTTGAAATGACAGACTTAGGACATTTACATTATTTTCTTGGTCTTCAAGTCTTGCAATCCAAGGAAGGTATTTCCCTTTCCCAGTCCAAGTATGCATGTGATACTCTACGCCATTTTCACATGGAAGACTGTAAGCCAGCCCCTTCTCCCTTTCAGTCTGGAGTCAAACTTTCAATCACTTGTACTTCTCCTGAAGTTGATGCTACCTTATACCGTCAACTTGTAGGAAAAATTTTGTATCTAACCCATACTCGTCTTGACATTTCCTTTGTCGTTGGCCTTGTTGCTCGGTTTATGCAAAACCCATGTGAAAGTCATTGGAAAGCAGCTAAAAGAATACTTCATTATGTTCGAGGTACAATTCAGTTTCGGATTCATTACAGTGCCAGAGCATCTCCTCTATTGGTTGGTTTCACTGATTCCAATTGGGTTGGTGACCCTGATGATCGGAAGTCTACTGCAGGTTATGTGTTCACTCTTGGTTTAGGACCTATTACATGGGCTTGCAAAAAACAAGGTGCCATTTCTCTTTCTTCAGTAGAAGCAGAGTATCGTGGTGCCGTAGAAGCTAGTAAGGAAGCCTTGTGGCTTCATCAGATCCTATCAGAGTTTGGCTTTCAGCAGCAACATCCGACTACACTTTGGTGTGATAATCAAAATGCCATTCAACTATGCAAAGATCCATTCCAACATCAGCGAAGAAAACACATTGAACTACACATGCACTTCATTAGAAAGCTCATTCATGACCATGTTCTTGAAGTGCAATAGAGTTCAACAGATGATCAAGTTGCAGACATCTTTACAAAGGCTCTCACAGAGGCGAAGTTCACTAAACTTCGATTTATGGTTGGAGTTCAGGAAGTTGTCACTAAGGGGGGATAGGCTCTAGTGCCTCCTTCCTTCTCCTATTGTGTCATATTTGTAAATCCATCAATCCTATCCCAAGTTGTTCTTAAGGGGGGATGTTAGGATATTCCGACACATAGGAAATAGTTAAGTATAACTTGGTCTAGTATAGAGTTAGGTAAAGTGTGTTTCTTTACTATGTACATTTTGTAACTTACAATCCGACGGTCACGATATGTAGTGATCCGACGGTTTATTCTCTCATCGGTATTACCGACACTTGATCCGTGGCTTAACACCCGATTGGTCCATGATCTCTATTTAAAGAGCATGGAGGGTCATTTGTAGGTTAACCCGTTCATGAGAGAAGCTTATGTAAATTTTCATTCTTTTATTAATAAATTGCCTGAAGTGACCGCGTTGGCTCAAGTTGTGGACTGTTTCCCTCTCTGAGGGTTTTAACCACATCAAAATATTGGTGTATTGATCTGTGATCTGTGTGTGAGCGGTGTCCTTTGGTGTTCTGTCTGAGGAACTTACCCTGTAAATTCCTACACTCTTTTCGCTGATTTGGCTTCCTTTAGAAATCTACAGCTCTCTTGATATTACCTCCTATAGTGTTCACAGCCTCCTTAGAAGCCCTCTCGGACCTCAAACTAGTGCATCCTCTAGGATGCATCTCGACCTCCTCCTTGATAAAGCAATTTCCCTCTCACTTGATTGCATTTAGCCTCTCCTAGGCCTCCTTTAAATAGCTTCTCCTAAGTCGCTTAGAAACCAACTATAACTTTAGGGTTTTATTCCTCTAAGAGTTAGGATTTTATTTTATTTTTATAATTTTAAACCCCATCTAGGTTTAAAACCCCCTTCGCTTGGGTTATTTTCCCATAAACCCCTTTTGTGACCAAACTTCTCACAAAACGCAAATTTGGGCTTGTGGAATACCTCCCAAGCTATACAATTCAACATGTAGATTGGACCCAACCTTATATAGGCAACTCATCGATTCACCCATGTATCTGATCAACACAAGGCGAGACATTTGTTTCACTGTCAACACTCTCAGTCAATTCATGGTGGAACCTAAGAGAGTGCATTGAACAGCAACGAGACATATATTGAGGTACTTGTGTAGCACAGTTGAGTATGGTTTGAGGTATACTAGAGGTGATAGTGTCAGTCTATGTGGATATACAAATGTAGCTTGGGTAGGCAGTTGAGTAGATCAGAAAACCACATCATGGTGCTACTTTAGTATTGGATCAAGGGTTGTCTCTTGGTGAAGCAGGAAGCAAAATTATGTGGCAACGAGTTCTGCATAAGTAGAATACATGGTAGCTAGCATGGCCACATGTGAAGCTATTTTGTTTCAAAATATGCTAGGGATTTTGTTTGTTCAGAGGATCAATTCGACCAGTATCTACTATGATAATCAAAGTTGCATCAGGCTCTCTGAGAATCCATTGTTTCATGATAGGTCAAAGTATATCAACATAAGTTACCACTTCATCAAAGATTGTGTGTAGCATGGATTCGTTCGGCTACAACATGTTCCCACAAATCAACAGGTTGCAAATATACTCACAAAGGCCTTGGGTAAGGCAAAGTTTGTCTACTTCAATGATAAAATGGAAGTAGTGGAGAACACCTTCCTTGCTAAGAGGGAGTGTTAGTTTTTGGTAGCAGTAGTCAGGTGTTCAATTCTCTATGGTGTCTACGAGGCTAAGGAACACAAGGTCTCCAATACCTAGAAAAGGTTTTGAGAGAAAAGCCTTGGAAACACCTCAATTATATTAATTGACCAATAATTAAATATTTCCTAAGTATAACTTGGGAAAATTGGTTAATTAAATCAAATTAATTGATTGAAATCGATTTTTCTCTAGAGACTTCTAGAAAATTCATTTGATGGGGTCAAAATGATCTTAGCCATCGATTGATATGTGATCATGGTCGTTGAGAGTCCAACAATAGATTATAAGAGCAATTCAATGGGGTTTGGATAATACACAAGACACGAGAGAGTTGAATTGTTTGACTTATCCAGTTACAGTGATTCAGCAAGAGCGCAGTTGAAGTAGAGGAAGTGACTGGCGAAGGAGTTTCAACAGTCAGGAATTCTAGAGAAACTCTTAGGAGGTTTTCCACCATTCCATTGTGAGGAAGGAAGGCCAAGTTTTCAAATTGAGTGGGTTGATTTAGCTAGTGCGAGTGGCGCGAGAAGTATTTCCACTTCCAGTGGTCAGAAGAAGAGTCGAAGGACTTGCGAGTAGCTTCAAGAGGCAAAGGAAGGTTTAATGACTTGCAGGGAAGTGATCTCGGAGGTTGTGCAAATTTTCTAGAGCCACCAATGCACATTTCTAGCAGGAAATGCGAGTAGCCAGAGGGAGTGTGATTTGGCTAGGAGGAGGTCCAATTGATTTGCTAGAGGGAAAAGGGATTTCCCAATTATTTTACTAGTGAGATAAATTGTCGAAAGCATTGCTAGTGAATAGGAAAGCAGGTGTATTCTCTATTTTGTTGAAGATTAATAATAATAAAACCCTCATATGTTGCATTGGTTTTCCCTTTAGGGTTTTTCCAGGGATGATTATCCAAAAATATTGGTGTCAGATTTAGTTGCAGTATTTTATTTTCCATGGAGTTTTGATTTGTGAAGATCGCAGTAGTGGATTGTTTGTTATTTTTTTATAAATTAATTTACAAAAGACAAATAAAATGTATAAGTTAGGATAATAATACCCAATAACTACAATCATGGAAATTTCACAGGTCTTTCTCATTAGGCATATCACTCAACCCCAAAAAATATATGTTTGGGGTATTGGTGGGAAAAATGTTGGGACATGTGGACTCCAATGAGGGAGTGTGGATAGATTCAGATCATATAAAGGGTATTTTGGAGATCCTACTTCCTAGAAATAAAAAGGTAATATAGTGATTTTTTGGTAAAATTGGATTATTGTGGTGTTTCATTCCCAATTTTGTGGAAATTGTGAGACCCATCTCAGACATGCTTAAAAAGGACCATGACATGAAGTGGAATGGTGAAGTGAAAAGGGAATTTGAGAATATCAATTGGTCATTATGGCATGTACCCATAATGATCAGCCCAGATTATGGTAAGGATTTTCAATTTTTTTCATTTGCTTATGATCTTAATATGGTCGTTATTTTGTTCCAAAAAAACAACAAAGGAAGAGAGTAACCTATCTCCTTTATGAATATACCTTTTCAAGGTTCCAAGCTGAATTATGAATTAATGGATAAATAGTCATATGTGTTGGTTAAAGCCTTAGCACATTTCCAAGAATATTTTTGGAATGAAAAAGTGACAACATATTTTCTACATCTTATAGTTAAGGAAATCTTGATTCAGAAGGAATGCATTGGAACTAATGTTAGGTGGATTACCAAAATATAAGAATAGAAAATTGAGATCAAGCCCACTAACTTGATCAGGGGCCAAGGTTTAGTAATGTTGGTGGATGAAAGTAACTTGAACACCCTACAAGACCTATAGGTAAGAGATTAGATAAAAGCATTATATTCTCCAATGTTTCATCATGAGTGTTATGCAGACATTATATTTTATTTGAAGAATTTAACTTGCTCAGCTAACCTCAACAAGACGCATAGGCGATCTTTGCAGTTGAAAGCTACTAAGTATTATTACGTGCAGGGTAGCCTTGAATGTATGATGGTATAATTCTCAAGTGTGTGGATTCAGATGAGTCCAAAGAGTTACTAAAAGAACTACATGCAGGGACGTGTGGTGGTCACTTCTTTGCTCACACCACATCACACAAAATAATGTGAGGAAGTTATTATTTTCCAACATTCTTCAAGGACTTGTTACCACAAAATATAGTAGGCCTTGGAGAGTAAAACCCCACAAGGCAAGAGCTAGAAAAAGTGCTAACAATGGGGTAGAGGCCCAATGTCACCTCAGCCAAAACCCCCTACTCTTTATGGACTTTCATCAATGGGAGGAGATCACTTAGAATAGATATGCTAAGTACATAGCACAAGGCGATCAAGCTAGAGCTCATTCAAGAGAGAGGTGCAATAATGGTTCAAGGATTCAAAGAAGGGAAATTCTCTCAAAGAAAATCCCTAAAAAAGAAGGCTCAAGACCTAGGGTTTTGATATTTTTTGATGTTGCTAGGTATTCAAAAGATCATGAAAAAAGAGAAAGGGTTTCTTGCAAAAATAATCAACTATTCCAAGGCTCATGAAACCCTCAACAAATTCCTCAAGTTGAGGGAGAAGAAACTAGGGTTTTCCTCTTAAGGCAACACCTAGGGCAAGATATTTTATGGATTTAAATTGAGTGAATGCCCGCCAAAATGATATGTCATGTAGCTAAGACATACCCCTTGATGTTTAGGCTCTCAGACTATTAAAAAGCATCCTCCCTAACATTTCTCTCCAAGCCTTAGTTTTTCTCTCTGGCCTTAAAATAACCAAATTTTAGGAGAGAAATTTATGGAGAAAACTTTGAGATGATCATCAAAGACTTGGACTAGTGTCATGTCCTTTAGGCATATGGAGTCAAGGCATGATAGATAAGAAAAAATTTGTTGCTAAGGAGGTCAATATTTGATGTCGTAGGTATAAAAATTCTAGCATTTACCCACTAACTGATAAATGGAGTTTGATGGAGATTTATAAGAATTCCTCCACTAGGAAAATTCATTACATGTTATGCAATGAGTGACATATGCAATCTCAACTAGATAGCCATTAAAATTTATTTTCAACAAATTATGGCACAATCAAGCATAACCTAAAAGCAGAAATTCCATACATTACACACATTCAAAATGATAATCTTCAACAATAGGCACTTACAAGATAACATGTAGTGTATTCATTCATTCATCAAAGAAATGGATCCAAATACAATCCAAAACAAGCTTCCAAACATCAAATGCATTCCAAGAATCTCTAATAGCCAAAAAGGAACAAGTATGAATTCTCTTATGAGGTTTGAATTGTCCAACCAATGATGATGAGAGAGTGAAATGAACTCTCTCTTATTTATACATGCCTAATTATCTCTAATTTAGCCTAAAATCCCCTCAAATCATAAAATAATGGGCTAATACTAGGTGAGGTTACAATCCAACCTCATAGCCAATGGAAAACATAAGCATTAACCCACAAAAGAGACAAAAATGTTGATGGCATGCACATGTAGGACCTTCTAGGGCATGTGTTGGGCTCCTCCAATGCCAAGTCGAGTGTAAAGGGCTCCAAAATTCAAATCTAGGGGTTGGCCCCTGAATCTCCATGCAAAATCATCTTGTTGACCCCAATTTTGTGTTTGGGGCACAAAATGGCTCTCATGGGTCTTTTGGTGATAGAATAGGTTGGCTCTGCTCCAACATTGACAACTCAAAGGATGGTGTTAACCCTCCAATGTCTCAAGGGGTGAGACAAATGTCATCTAGGCCTAAAATCAGTTGCCAAAACCTATATATATTGCTAATCTGGTTGTGGTCATTTTGGTCCAAGTGCATCATCTCATGAATAATGTGGGGAAAAGCGCAAACGATTGGTGTGTTGTAGGTTCCCATGGAATGGAGTGATGTTCTACAAGTGATAAGATTCCCATGGCTCTCAAAACTTTACCTATAAGGTGTCATAATGATCCTCTAGTAGACCTGGGCCCCAGTTAAGTGTCCCATCCCATGATGAAAACCACCTGCCAATCACACACAATGTCTAGTGTTGCATCTTCACCATTAGGTGAAATTAATCATTAGTGTGTCTAAGTGAACTAGGCTTGTTAATCAAGGGAAAATTGAGACTTCATACGAGGCTTCTCTTCCGAATTTGGGACTTTGATCACATAATAATGTTACTACCTAGGTAGGAGTGGTTAATAGACAATCTTATTAGGTGTTCCCATAACCTAAGGGGAAAGACTAGTCCATGGTACACCCTTCAATCAATAGGTGGCATGTGAATAATCATGGAAAGAAATGAGGATGAAGGGGTCTCAAGGCTAAATTCCATGGACAAAGGCATAGAAATAATCAGGAAGTCCATATATTGGGTGTAGAGATGTGAGGAGGGAGCAATCATGGATGTATGAGTTACCCTAGCCTTTGTTTTTCCACCCCTCTATATTTGCATTTTTCATTTTCTTGATTTTTTAATTCCTGCTTGAAGCTCTAGGTGGCGCATTTCATCACCCACCAGGTGTTGGGACGTGCATGGGTTCCTTTGATGATGTGATGGGGAAATTATAGGCCCGAGGAACCAGGGTGATGGCCATAATGATAAGGGGTAGAGCTCATGCTTTCCTTTTTCCCACATGATAATATTAATGTCCTAACCATCATATGCATTTTATGATTTTATTTTCTTTTATTCCTTGCTTGTGGCCACAATATGCTTTTAACTTTGTTTTAGTTTCATCAATCTCTCCAGGGAAACGTTTCCAAGCTCAACCCAGATATATGGACAAGGGGAAGGGGTGTGTTAAACCCTATGGATGCAATGGTCATATGGACCAGGAGAAGGGAAATAGAAAATAGGGCTAGTAATATGCAAGGGGAGTGATAAATATGGAATAGGAAAACGAGACCACGCTACCAAAATCATGGTCTCCCAAGTAATTCCCTTCCTAAATCCGTAAGACTATAGGGGAGATCCTATGTGACGAGGATTGAAGATTAACCCTTTATTTAAGGTGAGGGAACAAAACCATGATCAAAGCCCTTCCTTCTTCCATGTCACCCAATAATCCATGCCAAAATTCCCAAATGAAAAACAAGCATAAGAACCCGATTGCACAATGAATAACATACCTTTTGTTTTGGATTTCCCACCTTATAACATGTACTACTAACAAATGGGCGAGGAAACATACAATGAATGCAAGTGGCGAAGAGAAAGTGGCAGATCACATCAGCTACAATTGAGGTTGTCGGTCGACAAAATGTTGGAGCAATTCACCAATAACACAAAGGAATTACAACCACATATCAACCATCTAATACAATTGGAAAAAGAAAGGCATGAAGCATACGCCCATTTATCAAAGTATTAGGGACATATTAAAAATATATTTGATATCAAACCTAAAGGGAAATCATTCAAAGTTCATGATTTAGTATTGCAATGGGAAAAAGGAAACAACATACCAAGAAACCATGGCAAGTTCGATAGTATTTGGTTGGGTCTGTATCGCATCAAGACTGCAAGAGGACCAAACACTTTTCAGCTGGCCAATGTGGAAGCATTTCTCATAAATGGGTAACAATTGAAGTGTTATTTTGAGTAAAAAAAAAGACAAAGAAAAAAGGAAAGAGAAAGAAAAGAGAAGGAAATTTCAATGATGGGAGTTGTGGGCACTGTTCGTTAGTTTAGGTGGTCCCATTTCCACTTTTTCATGTGTAGTCAATAGGAGTTATGATTTTGCAAAATTTTCACTTATGTTTAGGAATTCTTTCTTGCCATGGATCACTTATAATATATCTTTTTCATTTAGCTCACTTTCAGTTTAGATGCATGAAATTAAACCTTTTAAAGGTTTGGTTATTATACTCTAGTCATGATGCATTGATATTTTTGGTCAATTTTGGATCGAAGATCTAGTCATAGACATTTTCCATGATTGATTGATTCTATTAGGATGGGTATTTTGAAGAGGTTTTAGGAGTTCTAATGAATCATTTTTTGGGTTGCATCTTCATTGATATTTATTGAGTCCTACTTTGTGATTCAGTCACCTCATATCCAACATCTAGGGACATGACGCCAATTATTTTCTAATACCTCTTATATCTTGTTTCATGTTAAGGAAAATAACTACACTATCTTCTCTCTCTTAACAAATTGTTCCTCATCAACCTCAACAATATGTCTAAGGAATGATCCAAGAGCTTAATCACTTTAGCAGTTGTTAGCTTCATTGGAAATCATTTCACATCCAACAACGTTGATCGCTATTAAGAGTTGATTGGATGATCCTTGCCACTATTTGACTTCAATTCATTCATTCACAGGTGTCTAGATGTGTCCATACCTTAGGGCCCATTAACCTTATCGGTGGGTGTTACCCACTGAAATATGGGTAACCCCATAAGAGAAAATTGTTATTCTTTGGATAGTCAACCAACCAGCAGCCCTACATTACTTAATATATGATATCATGCCATGATCCTCCACCATTTACATCAACCAGACATGTCTCACCATCCAACATTTCTCTTGAAGGAAGTTGGGTCATCATTCAGCAAGTACTTTAACCATATTGCATTATATGCTTTTACTTAATGTTATGGGTGTTCTGACATGGATTAAGGGATGATCTAGATGGTCAATAGATATTGACTATAAACGTAATCTCACTTTACGAGGGATTTTAGTTTTTGACCCTACTCTAGTGGGACCTCTGTTGATTTTTCCTTGGCACTTTAGAATCATGTTTATGTCTAAGACATGATCACAAACACACTAAAAATGCCACAACAAAAGCACTTTGCACAACGAAAAATGTATAACATTGAATCAATGTAGTATACAAGATAATTTTTAACCCAAAACGTGTTATATTACAATATTTAATATAACAAGCATAGGGCTCTCGTAACAAGGATCATGGCCCTTACAATTAGCCTTGATATAAGAACAAATAGGGCTTGATGTCAATAACTTATGACTATCAATATATCCTTGAACAGGTCACACTTGACTTAGTTGCTAAAGGAGCGCTCAACTCAATGCTTTCAGTCCACATACCTTGAACACCTAGCAAGTACTTTGCCACCTCTTATGTTGCTCACAAGTAATCTTGCTGCTCTAGAATTGCTTGAATCTCCAACTGACCATTCTGCCTATATCAATCATTCATGTTTCTCTAAGATGGCTGAACTTAGGTATTCACTAAACTACCCACTAATAGACCTCTTTGACTCTAAAGTTTTATGTACTTAGGGTCTTCAATCAATTTCCCTCTCACATACTTCTTGTTTCTTTAGGACGTTTGAATATAAGTCACATCAAATCTTCCCTCTATCTCTTAGTTGCTCCAAGGATGACAAAACTTAGGGTCTCTGTATCGAACCTTCTAACAAACCTCTAGCTGCTCCTAGATGATCATACTTAGGGCACACATAAAACAATTCACACAATAGTGATTAACCACCTATACTCTGTTAGAAATACTGAGAGGGGGGGTGAATCAGTATTCCTTTCCAATTGTTACTTTTACCAGTTAAATCAATTATATTTAGAAAAAAAATGAGCAATAGGAATAAATGATTTTATTATATAATCTTTATAATGAATCAAGTACAATATATATAGGGCTCCAACCCTTGATGAAGACACTGATATTCAATCTCCCAGGCTCCAACATGTTGCCAAGCACCAACTTGGTCTTTTGTGAGGCTCCGACCTCTAGGGAACCAACCTTATCTTCTCAAGGAATCAACCATGAGTTTATAGGCTCCAACCCTTATCTAGTACAGGCTCCGACCTGGTTTCTTGAGGACACCGATCCTCTAGGCCTCTGACCCTATCCTTCAAGGCACCTACCTTGTTTGTTCGAGGCTCCAACCTTCAGGGCACCTACCCTCTGGGCTCCAACCCACTGCTATAATTTCTTTAAATATGTTTGGTAGTAACTCACGTCTCCCTATCTATTCTTCAATGAGCCTTATCAATCTTCAATAATGTCTTCACATAGTCTCCACATTACTTTATCAATGAACACCTTGTCTTACCATGAAAGTGTTGCCATTGTTCTTCATATTTACCCAACCACTTTCTCCAAGGTCACTTCATGATGACTAATGCATCATGGTCCTCAAGATTAACTCTAGGGACAACTAGGATTATCAACAATGTGTCTTCAATAAGCTGCACTAAGCCTAAAAAATCTACACAAAATAATTCTCTGTTTCGAGCCTTTGTTTTCACTATCGCGGAAACTGCTTCAGGAATGACTGTCGTGGATTTATATTGTGCGTTCAATTAAAACAACCATGTTCATACTCAGATAATATTTTGAACTGCGATATGAATCATTGTTAAATACACGCCCGGGTTGTATGAATGATCCTATGCATAGTCAAGCTCAACTTTCTTCATTCTTCAACTCTTTAATGCTCTTGTGTCTTTCTCCTTCGATTGACCTTCGACTTCGTTTATTCCTTCAAGTTCACAAGTTGTGAATGTTTTCTTCTTCTCTGTGATCGATGCTCTGAGATCCTTATTTGAAGTGAAGTGTTTTAACTCGTTTTTATACGAGTTTCACCAATGACTGAAAGACACGTTCATTGGAAGGAGAGACTGACTTATGAGGTTGCACATTACAAAATATATCAAAGGGGCCTTTTGTTAATATTCATTCGATAGACTTGTTATTTACGGATATCACATAGGAGAGGTTATGCCCACATGGAGGTCCCCACATGCCACGTCATAACCTTTAATCTCGCAATCGCAACTTCATGAGAATTGTAGTTTCGCACATAATATTGCCAATTACCCTACTTTCGACAGAGAGGATGCGATATTCAATAAATTGTTTTTGATAAGCCAATCGAGTCCACAATATTATCGCAATTGGTGGTCTGAGGTCCACCACTCTATCGCAATCAACGATCCGCAATACTATCGCAATCAATGTTTTACCATGACATCCTGTTAATACTTGTGATATGAAAGTTCTGATACGCGGATGCAATATTACATTAGGGCGTTTTATAATGGAGAAATCGGGTCCGCACCTTATATCGCAATCGTAATTTGTAATGTGACATCCCTTTATGACTTGTGATATGAAAGTTCATATGGCGAATGTGATATTGTATTAAGGTGTATTGTAATGGAACCATCGGGTCCGCAATACATATTGCAATCGAAGGATTTGAATGTAACAAGTCTTCACAACTTGGGACGCAGCGGATGTGATATTGCATTGTGAACTTTGGTTAAAAGGTTTCCACAGTTTATTACTCTAATTGGGTTCTTTTGCTGGATATTTTTCCAACATTACTATTGGGTTCTTAAATCCTCTGATATCATTGTTTTATTCATTTCAGCCCTTATTGTTAGTTTCTCGCTCCTATGGCTTCTCTTCACTCCTATGACTTTCGATTAATTGCTTCTCTCGCTCCTGTGGCTTCTCTTCCCTCCTATGACTTTCAATTAATTGCTTCTCTCACTCCTGTGGTTTTACTCCGATGAACTCTTACGATAGCTCTCCCGATAGTTCTTCTTTGATTTCTCTTGTTCTTGACTTCCAATGTCTTTCCAATGGCTTCCCTGATGGCTTTCTTCCTTGGGTCTACTGCTTCTATTCTGTCAGTAAATCCATATATTGTATTCATTCCTTGTGTCCTCCATGGCAATGTTGTACTTTAAGAAACCAATTTGCTGGCTATGGAGAAATTGTGTTTAAGACATTAATGATTATTGTTTGTTGTCACTTATTTGTCACTTTATTGTTTGTTGTATTCTTAAATGAAGGACCTGGAAAACTTGGTCTTTAACCCTTAATACATGTGTGACCGGAAAATCTCATAATGCCATTTGTTGCTAGATATAAATTATAAATGAAGAAAGATTGAAGGAGAAGTTTAAGATAATATGTTGCTTAACACAGAACCTACTATCCGTCACTTAGAAGAATTATGAAAATGAGAACTGAATCATAGACAATATGCTGCTTGACACAAAAACTATTATCTGCGACCATTGGAGAAGTTAAAGATAATATGTTGCCTTACACATAAACTATTATCTATAACTTAGAAAGGAAGATGAAAACTTCAAGTATAGGAGTGCTCTTTTAATGAATTTTAACTTTATCTACATAAGCAAACAAAAACCTGAAGCTTCATTACTATACTAGAAAGAAGAAAACATAAGATGACACATGATAGAGAAGTTACAAAATTATACCCAACAATTCATGGAAACTTTTGATCCTTTCATTAATCAACAACTATATCAGGAATACAGTGGCTTAGTCTTCGGGTTCTCCAAAATTCGAAAAACACCTTTACAATTCCCTTTTCAGGATTTTATCTCTTCCCTCTCTGATTAAGTGTCAAATCAGTTTTGGAAACTGATTTCTCGAAACAACTAATAAACTACTTTATAACAGTTACAAAACTATTTTCTATTTGAGATTATTCAACTTTATTACACATAAAAGATTGAAACTCTAAAACTGTGCCAAAAGCTTTGAAAGGGGACCACATATATGTCGGGAGTATTCTGATTGGTGAAAATACAAATAAACCCGACCAATCACCTTTTCTTTATATTCATTTCAAACATTGATTCTTCCCTTTACACAGCGAAATCGACGCAAAGCGGAACTCAAAAGAATTAACTCTGTTTCATAACCCATCAGATCCGCCCATCCAATGTTCCATTGACTTCTCATCGCAAATCACAATCAGCTCTTTCAAATGTTATATCGACACAATCCTTTACAACTTGTGATATGATGGATGCGTCAAAGTTATAGAACATAATATAAAAACTATCGAGTCCGACATCTTTATCGCAAATCGCAATCGGCGAATGAACCAATACATATGCATTCAGTGCTTTACGGACCCGCCGGAATTATAAAACACGATATACATGCTTTCGGGTCCGGCCATCGCAATCGCAATCGGTGGAACCAACATCTATAGCCTTGCGGTGTGGCGGACCCGTCGAGACTTTAAAACACAATCTATATATGTTCCGGGTCTGTCTATCACACTCGCAGTCGGCAGAAGCTGAGGTGCTATGGGATGTGTCGGACACACCGGGCTTTTAAATATAATATGTATATATATATTTCAGGTCCGGATCATTAACACTTTAGCACTTGTTTCTTGTGCAATTCTGATATATTACTTTGTTTCTTTCTTGTTAAGTGTCGTTGTGATTCATATAACTACCACTGCAATTTGCGATTGTGATTTGATCGCATCGCAAGCCAAAGCACTGCCCTTATTACTTGTTTCTCTTTATTATTTTCAATACGCAATGTGCTTTGCGATATATATATATATATATATATATATATATATATATATATATATATATATATATACACACGTATACATTCAGATGTGTTTCCATATACTTTCTTTTAGCAATTTCAATATGTAATTATCACAAGCACAATACTTCTTTACTTTTAGGCTTTGCGAGGGAAGAGAATATAAAGGAGCTTCATTGAGGTTGAACCCCTGTGGTGGTTTTTTAGACCACACATTGTGATAAAAGTGATAAATAAGCTTAAACACAATATAAGCTACAACATCTGGCTCCAATTGGGGATAGTGCTTTTGCCACAGAAGCACTAAGAACCGCAGATTAATGCCTTCACTTTGGGCATGGAGTCATATATTGCTTTGCCAAACTTAACTGTGTGAAAATTTTGTATAGTGAACCCACGCCGATATCTGCAGTGATAGGATGCTTTTACTTTGATAGCAAAATATTGAGAATCATAGATCAGTAGCCTTAGTTGGGCATGGAGTCCAAAACTGTGAAAACCCTGAAATTTGACAAACTGAAATTTAACATTCCTGAAGTCTGAAACCTCTGCAAACCAGTTGGAAAGTCACCCTTATTCATCAACTAAGATTAAACTGAAGAACTACAACTGGAAACCAAATGCTCAACACCTGAGCTTATTTATGTACAAGTTCCTACATATGTACATGATTGATCTCCATCAGGTGAAGTCAATCTTCCAATGGTACCAGGTTAGCATTTGAGTGCTTAATCTAGAACCATTCCGCCAGTGAATCTTGAAAAAACAATTCATTCTGAGTTTCTCCTGAGTTCCAATGTTGTGATCCTGAATGTGTTCATCCTGTGAAACCTTCCCTGAGTCAACAGCCACATCATTGGGGTTAGAAATCCTTTCAAGGGGAACAAGTCCCTTTGGCAATATATTATCCTTCAATTGAAAAATCTTTTGATTAGCTATTGAATCTTTTAAACCACTGATTTCTGCAACTTTTGTTGTTTCTTATTTATCCTGATCAATTTCTGTGCCCTAAAACTCCTCAACTATAGTCAAAAATTCTTTAATCTATTGATCATCTTCAAAAGCTTGCCAATTTTTAACATTATTGGGAACAGAGGGTCTGTGTCTCATCCCTACCTCATATCTTAGTCTTGGATTAATAGGAGGCTTCAAAGTACTAGCAGCCACAACCAATGAATCTGCTAATCCATTCTCATTTCTTGGAATAAATTGAATGTTAAAAGCTTCAAAATAATTCTCAATCAAATCCCATACCTCATTTATGTATGCCCTGAGCCTAGGGTTCTTTGTTTGGAAATGATCTTTCATTTTATTAATAATTAGCTCTGAATCTCCAAAAGAATAAATTGAATTAACTCCCATCTGTTTAGCTAGTTGTAGAGCAATATTCAAGGGCTCATATTCCGCCACATTGTTTGTTGCCTTGAACTCTAATTTAAAGGAACAAGGGAACATATTACCTCTAGGTGCAACTAGAAGAAAACCAACACATGTTCCTTCCTTGGAATAAGCTCCATCAAAGAAGCATTTCCATAATCCTCCAGTTTGTAGCTTTGTAATTACATTGGCTGAAGCAAGCTGCTTCTGATTATTATCAACCAACTCTGCATTATCATGCAGCATGAAACAAGCAAAGTCATCCTTCTCCTGGCTATATACAGGTGAATTACCTGCTCCATTTTCTGTAAAAAATTTTACAAATATAGTTTCTCTGTACAATCTCCTCTCTTTCCCAACAAAATTCGATATAACAACGTATGTAAAATCTAGTTTCAAAATACTACCCAATTTATCCCTCCAGGACCTAGATAGAAGCATTCCAAATCTAGCAGGGATATCTGTTACTACTATATCCATGACCAAGCTTCTAGCTAGAATTTGAGCTAGTGACACTGCCAAATCCTTAATGACCCCAAGAAACTTGACTTTATTGGAATCAAAAGAATACAAGTCCCTATAGGGTTTGGTAACTTGTAGATTTAGTTGCTTCATTGCTAACAAAGGCATAAGATTATGTGAATCTCCCGAATGAAACATACAATTATGTAAGAGGAAGTCATGGACCAATAAGGAAATATAAAAAGGAGGTATTGAAGGGTCTACTTCCTCTACATGTGGACCAAAAACCACTACTGGTTTGTCTTCCTGTAGATTTACAGTGTCATTTATAATCTCATTTTCTTTCAAATTAACAAACTCAACAATCTCCTTTTGATAAATAGGTATTTTTGTCAATTTTGTAAGAGGAACTTGAATTCTTACCTTTTCCAACTCCTTAGTAAGACTAAAAAAGTGACCCTGTTTAGCAGTGCTTTCATTCTCCTCTTCACCTTTTTTCATGACTGGGATTACTTGAGGAATTAAAACAAGTTTCTCCAAAGGAATTTTTCCAGTTTGATCTTGAGAAGACTCACCTTGAAGTATCTGTGTCTTGCCATTTTCATTCTGTTGCTTCTTTCCTTTATTCACTTGTTTTGTAGAGTGAGATTCTTGTGGAGTCGCCTTTGGTGAGGAAGTTGAAACTCGCTGCTCACTTTAATTTTCTTGATTTCTTGATCTCTTCCTCGATCTCAAGTCATATTTCTTATGTAGTTCAGCCTACATAAAATCAGATAATTGCTTCCAATATTCATCAATTTTATTTTCATCATGAATGGCATATGTTTCATCATATTCATACTCTTCTCCTTTGATACCAAGTTCATATTCATCCACTGCATATAATGTAGAAATTTGATCTTCAGGATGCTCTTGTTTTTCAATAGGATCTGCCTCTATATATAATGGTGCTTGAATCTGATCTTGATCTTTTCTTCCTCTCTGCAAAATTTGCAAAGGTTGTCTTCTGTATTGGGGATTAAAGCTCTTACTATAATGTGTTTGTTTCTAAGAATTTTTATTTTCTAACTCTAACTTATTTAAGTTATCTGACAAAGTTTTAATTACATTACACATATCCTCCAATGCTTGACTTTGAGAGGATTCTATCTTTGCCTTTCCCTTGTCTTGGATAGGTTGTGTTTCTGGTGCTTTTCCTGCAACCACCAGATTTGCTTCTAGCTCTAATGCATCTGTTTGGATCTGATCAAGGGTTGGAGATCTTCTTTCCCTTAACGTGAATCCAAAATTTGATTCAAAAGCCCCTGCAAAAGTTATTTTTTCACCAATAGGAGGAGGTTTAATCTCCACTAGAAACTATTGTACAATTTTTTAAACCTTCTAACAAATTCGACCACAGTTTCATCGGACTTCTTCTTTATGGCATTAAACTCTTATAATGAATACCCATGGTCTCTTTTTTCTCCCCATTTCTGGATGAATAAATGTTCCATCTCTTCCCAAGAAGGAATAGAATTATTAGGAAGTCCTTTAAACCATTTCCTTGCTTCTCCATCCAAGGGCTGAAAAAAAATTCCTATAATAACATCTAAATGTTCAACGTTTAGGCTGTCTGCAAAATTGCAAAATACTGATACATTATTCTCTGCTACTTGTTCATCTTCCCCTATAAAACGAGGAAGAATTGTGAGGTAATCCTATGGAATTTGATTAAAAGGTTGTGGCAGTTGAAGGGGTGCATACCTATTCATCAAGAATGTAGGTACTGCCATGTTTATTGAACCTTGATTACCAACATATGTGGAACTCAACTGAAAGTTAAATGAAATACGTAGAGGTGGTAATGTGGCTATTGGTTTAGGTTGAATAACTATAGCAGATAAATGAAAAGTAACAGATTCTAAAGATTTCTCTTGACAGTTAGGTTCCTGAAATGAAGATGATTAAAAAGATGACTCTTTATTAGATGAATGTTCAGGTGAATTACTGCCTGATGCAAACAATGTAGGAATGGGTGTAATTCGGATTTTAGACTTTCCAACCCTCCTAGAAACTAGCTCTTCGGGATCTGAAAGAGCTTGAACCTTCTGTTGTGAAGTGTTTGATCTTGTATGGGTTGTCCTTGAAGCCAGAGTTATTGCTTTGATTCAAAAAAGCCAAATGTTTCCTCCTCACTGAACAACCAGAGGAAAACATTGAAAAACCCAGGGAAAAGTGTTCTTGTCTTCTCCCCCCGGCAATGGCGCCAATTAATGTTGTACCTTAAGAAACCAATTTCCTGGCTGTGGAGAAATTGTGCTTAAGACATTAATGATTATTGTTTGTTGTCACTTATTTGTCACTTTATTTTTTGTTGTATTCTTAAATGAAGGACCTAGAAAACTTGGTCCTTAACCCTTAATACATGTGTGACCGGAAAATTTCAGAATTCCATTTGTTGCTCGATATAAATGATGAATGAAGAAAGCTTGAAGGAGAAGTTTAAGATAATATGTTGCTTAACACAGAACCTACTATCTGTCACTTAGAAAGGAAGATGAAAACTTCAAGTATAGGAGCACTCTTTTAAGGGATTTTAACTTTACCTACATAAGCAAATAAAGACCTGCAACTTCATTACTATACTTGAAAGAAGAAAACATAAGATGACACATGATAGAGAAGTTGATTCTTTCATTAATCAACAGCTATATCAGGAATACAATGGCTTAGTCTCTAAGTTCTCCAAAATTCGAATAACCCCTTTACAATTCCCTTTTCGGGCTTTTATCTCTTCCCTCTCTAATTAACTGTCAAATCAGTTTTGGAAATTGATTTCTCAAAATAGCTAATAAACTGCTTTATAACAGTTACAAAACTATTTTCTATTTGAGATTATTCAACTTTATTACATATAAAATATTGAAACTCTAAAATTGTGCCAAAAGCTTTGAAAGGGGACCGCATATATGTCGGGAGTATTCTGATTAGTGAAAATACAAATAAACCCAACCAATTTCCTTTTCTTTATATTCGTTTCAAACATTGATTCTTCCCTTTACACAGCGAAATCAACGCAAAGTGGAACTCAAAATAATTAAATCTGTTTCATAAGCCATAAGATATTCCCATCCAATGTTCCATTGACTTCTCATCGCAAATCGCAATCAGCTCTTTCAAATGTTATATCGACCCAATCCTTTACAACTTGTGATATGATGGATGCATCGAAGTTATAGAACATAATATAAAAACTATCAGGTCCGGCATCTTTATCGCAGATCGCAATTGGCAAATGAACCAATACATATGCATTCGGCGCTTTACGGACCCACCGGAATTATAAAACACGATATACATGCTTTCAAGTCCAGCCATCGCAATCGCAATCAGCGGAACCAACATCTATAGCCCTACGGTGTGGCGGA
This sequence comes from Pinus tabuliformis, assembly GCA_031772625.1. Taxonomy (NCBI): domain Eukaryota; kingdom Viridiplantae; phylum Streptophyta; class Pinopsida; order Pinales; family Pinaceae; genus Pinus; species Pinus tabuliformis. The sequence goes on from CM062820.1 coordinate 716,359,579, forward strand.
CCTGCCAGGACTTTAAAACACAATGTATATATGTTTCGGGTCTGTCTATCGCAATCGCAATCGGCAGAAGCTGAGGTGCTATGGGATGCGTCAGACCCGTCGGGCTTTTAATATCATATATATATATCTATATATATATATATATATATATATATATATATATATATATTTCAGATCTGGATCTTTAACACTTTACCATTTGCTTCTTTTGTGATTCCGATATATTACTTTGTTTCTTTCTTGTTAAGTGTCGTTGTGATTCATATAACTGCCATCGCGATTTGTGATTGCGATTTGATCGCATCGCAAGCCAAAGCACTGCCCTTATTACTTGTTTCTCTTTATTATTTTCAATACGCAATGTGCTTTGCAATCAATATATATATATATATATATATATATATATATACATATACATTCAAATGTGTTTCCATATACTTTCTTTTAGCGATTTCAATATGTAATTATCACAAGCACAATACTTCTTTACTTTTAGGCTTTGCGGGGGAAGAGAATATAAAGGAACTTCATTGAGGTTGAACCCCTACGGTGATTTCTTAGACCACACATTGTGATAAAAGTGATAAATAATCTTAAACACAATATAATCTACAACAAGAAACATTATCATCAAAGGGTATCAATGGGAAACATCACGTATGACAAGAATTTTCCATCACAAACACTGCCATATTGACATCAATGACAACCTAGATTAAAAATCTCCCCCTTTTTCATTGATGGAAATATTCTTGTCCTTCAACATTCTCTCCCCCTTTGACATCAATGGAAAACGGGGTGCCCAAGTACTCCCCCTGTCAATCTGCGCCTTTTCTTCACGACTAGTTTCTTCATAGGTATGTTACTCCCCGTGTCATGGTGCTCTTCTTTCTGGCAATGAGGTTCATGATAAATGTGCTTAATTCATTCATGTAATGAACCAACTCCCTGTGGCAACATAAATTCTTCTAGCTCATGAGAACTTGTTGTCTTGTAAACAAGTGGAAGAAGTATTCAACAATAGTTCATACGATAGATAAGAGATCATTTTCTTCAATGGAGTGTTCCTCAGAGATTATCTATGAATTTCTAGATATGACTCATCAAGGTTTTCATAGGATCCATCCATGAATAGCTTCTGCAAGAATGCCTAATCTCGATGCCCATTTTGACACTTTACAATATTTTCAATTTGATATTCCCAATAAGCAACATTCACATTTGATAGCTTCATCTACTTTAACTACTTGTATCTCTCTCGGCCTCTTAATTTGAAAATATGTGAATTTTGTGCTTCTAAACTCTCCACAGTTGTAGCTTTTTGACCATTTATTTCATCGAAGCCACCTATTTCATTGATTATCACCTTTCCCTTCTCATTTTGGAAGTTAATCGGTTGTCCCATGAACGAAGATCTTCCTACTTCTCCCATCCTCCTCTGAACTCGTAACTCCATGACTTTAGAGGGTCCACCGTCTGATGAATGCAGAGATCATAAGATCAACCTAACTATATGCATATTATTCCCATGAAATGCTTAGATTGTTGAAGATCAAGTCAAAAACATGTGCTTTTGGCTGGAGAGTTCAGGGGATTTTCGGATTGTATTTGCTTCCTCCTCCATACTTGTGTAACTTTCTTCTTTGACATGGTTCTAGCTTGTGTAGGAGCCCAAGTCAAGTTACAATCACGTGCCATATGACCAATGTTATGACACTTGAAGCATTTCATGTTCTTCATGAATAGGAATTCATGATTTCTTGAAAAATGGCTTCTCAGAGATTGTTGGGGACCATAATATTTATCTTTTTGATATGCCCTACAATATTTTTCCATGTGTCCAAAGTTTGTACAAGCATAACAATAACCAAGAAATAAACTTTGGTACCTGGGAGATGGAGACTTCCTAGATGTACTTCTGAAGTCTTTCTGCCTTGAGATCCTTTGATGATAACCATTTCTTCTTGCATCCTTGACACCATCTGCATTTCTTCTTGGAATAGGATTTCTTCCATAGTTGTCTTGACTCTTCTCCTTGCTTTTGCTAGAACTGGGAGCATCAACATTTCTTTTTGGCTCCCTCATATCCTTGTTGTTTGAAGCATTATTATTCTTGCTTGAGAATTCACTTGCATACCTGAGACCTGATTTATCAAATGGAAATCTTTGATGGTTGAGCATGTCATCCAGGGCTGGGTAGCTCTTCAAGATTTAGTCCATCCCTTCCACCTTTTTCCTGAGGGAGACAATCTCTTCTTCAAATCTTTCGCAGTCTTTATTCTTCTTAGCAAGTTGTTTCTCAATCTCTTGCTTGATACAAGTTGCTTCATTTGCTTCTATTTTAAGGGAGATGATATCTGATTTCATTCTGAAGATTTATTCATTTTCCTTAGCTAGACTGCTCTCCATTTTTTCCATGATCCTTGTATCTTTACATGTTTCGGCCTTGAGAAGGTTGAGGTAGGATTTTAGTTTGAATGTTTCTTCATCCTTTGCTTTTAGTTGGCATATCATGGTGTTTCTCTCCTTTTCTGCTTCATCAACCTATCCTTCTATGATTACCAATGCTTCCATTGTCTTCTCAATTCCTATTGCTTGTTTCCTTGCTTCTTCTAGTTGTGATCTAAGGGAGGAGACCTTTTCATTGTATTGACCAATATCTACTTCAAGTTTTTTCAAGCTCTTGTGCCTTTGTTCAAGGTGGCTTGACAAATTATCTTCTCGTTTCTTTGCCTTATCCAATTGATTTGTCATGGATATGACTTCTTTATGATGCTTTCTTTTGTTTTGACGAAATTCCTCCTTAAGCTTGGCAAGCTCTTCATCCCTTTCTTGTACTTGAAGCTTGACAAGGTCAACTTCCTTCCTTGTTTGGTATTGGTCACCAGCTAGTGCTTTCTTCTTAAGTTCCTTGTTTTCCTTTTTCAAATTGATAATCTCTTCCATGACAGCCATAAGTTTAGTGAAGAGATCTTCTTCAAAATCTTTTTCATTCTCTTCATCTTATAGGTATTCTTTATCATTGATGTTATCGCTCTTATCTTCAGCTTCCAAGATGGGTTCTGGATTTCCTTCATGGTTTCCATCATCTTCGTGACTGGTGGTCATGGTTAATGCTCCTTTTGAGTGAAGGGCATGAAGTTTGTCCCATATACCCTTTGTTGACGAACACTTTTCTAAATTGTCCTTTATAGAATCTGGTAGCCCATTCAATATTTCCTTCCTCGATTTTGCATTGTACTCCTTGGATTCTTCATCCATCATGTTATCAGCAATCACTTATTTCGAGACTTCAATGCCTTGATTCTTTAAGAAATTCCTCATTCTTGCTTCCCATATATCAAGGTTTCCATTGAACAATGGATCCCTCACAAATTGATTGATTTCAACTTCGGTGGTTGAGGGAGACACATCTTTAGGAGGATTAGATACTTTCTTCCTTGGCTTCACCATTTGTGTTCTAATTGATCAACCTTCAAGTTGTTAGGCTTTGAGTGAAGGTACTGGCTCTGACACCAATTATTGGAAATACTGAGAGGGGGTGAATTAGTATTCCTTTTCAATTGTTACTTTTACCAGTTAAATCAATTATATTTGGAACACTAAATGAGCAATAGGAATGCATTATTTTATTAATATAATCTTTATAATGAATCAAGTACAATATCTATAGGGATCCAACCCTTGATGAAGACACCTATCTTCAATCTCCTAGGATCCAACCTGTTGCCAAGCACCAACTTGATCTTTTGTGAGGCTCCAACCTCTAGGGCACCAACCCTATCTTCTCAAGGCACCAACCTTGAGTTTAGAGGCTCCAACCCTTATCTAGTACAAGCTCCGACCTGTTTTCTTGAGGACACTGATCCTCAAGGGCTCTCAACCTCTCCTTCAAGGCACCTACCCTGTTTGTTCGAGGCTCCAACCTTTAGGGCACCTATCCTATGGGCTCCAACCCACTGCTATACTATTTTTAAATATGTTTGGTAGTAACTCACGGCTCCCTATGTCTTCTTAAACGAGCCTTGTCAGTCTTCAGCAATGTCTTCGCTTAGCCTCCACATTACTTTATCAATGACAACCTCGTCTTACCATGAAAGTGTCACCATTGTTCTTCATATTTACCCAAACAATTTCTCCAAGTTCACTTCATGATGACTAATGCATCATGGTCTCTAATATTAACTCTAAGCACGGCTAGGCTTCTCAACAATGTGTCTTGAATAAATTGCACTAAGCCTAAAAAATTTGCACCAAATAATTCTGTGTTTCGAGCCTTTGTTTTCACTATTGCGGTAACTACTTCAGGAGTGACCACTTGTTATGAAACCAGCTCAAGAAAAGATAGAAAAGATAGATCAACGCCTTAGAATTCAGCCTCTTCGAGGTGGAAACCTCCTTTACATTACATAAATGAACAATTCTTGGATGATACAAATGAAGAGACCTCCTTTCTATATATAGGAGTCTAAGGGGTCATAACATAATCAAAGTCGACATAACAATAATAATGTAAGGGCACAAGAATAACAATAGTGGGCTTCTATGGGCACAATAGTAACAATATGGGCACTACATGGGTACATCAATATAATAAGTGGGTTGTACGAATAACAATAAGGGTTACACTAGTAGTATAGGGGCCTAACATGCCCCTCTCCTTCAAAAATCGTTGTCCTCAACGCTTGAGTAGTTCTTGATGCTTCTGTATAAAATTCTTGTCCTCCCATGTGGAATCTTCAGCAAGTAAGTCCTTCCACTTGATGAGATACTCTGAAATTGATTGATTTCGTAGCTGTCGGGTTCTTGTTTCTATGACTGCTCCAGGTTCCAATATGATTTTTCCTTCCTCTTCAATTTCTGGCAATATTGTTTGAATTGGGATCTTTTGCAACTTTTGAATAAGTAGCCATACTTCTTCGTCCTTCTTCCATTCATCCCTTGCTTCGTTTATCCAATCTAGTTGGATAATAGAAATAGCACAAAACAATGCTTCCACATCCTCATCCTTGAAGAGTCTTCCCATTCGGTAAGGTCGCCATTTTTTAAGTGCATGTAGTATTGCCAACATTTCTTTCTCATAAATAGCTTGCTTGAGATGTAGCAGTAAAAATACCCAATCACCTACATCAAAACATTTTTCACTACAATGTTGATCTACCTGTTGTTTCATTTGATTTTGCACTGAAGTGGTGTTATCCTTTAAAAGTTGGAGAACTTGTTGTTGATGCTCGATGTGATCTTTCACTGCTTGAACCTTTTTCTTCTTGATATGTCATTCTATCTCTAGAGTTTGAGGAGTGGTAATTTCTTCCAATCCTTTACAAGATATGGTCGGATTCATTTCTTGATGCTCGATGTGATCTTTCACTTCTTGAACATTTTTCTTCTTGATATATCCTTCTATCTTGATAGTTTGAGGAGTGGTAATTTCGACCAATGAATTACAAGATATGGTTGGATTCATTTCTTATTTCTTGATGTGATCTTTCACTTCTTGCACCTTTTTCTTCTTGATATGTCCTTCTATCTTGAGAGTTTTAGGAGTGGTAATTCCTGCCAATGCTTTACAAGATATCGTCTTATTCATTTCTTCTTTCTCTAGGGTGGGGTCCTGGCGTATATCTTCTTCTTTTGATGTTTCTTGATCCTTTTCTTTCTCCTCTTCATATTCTATGTAAAATAATTTCTTCTCAGCACACTTATGACCTTTAGTGCATTTGCTATCACAATTGTAACAAAGCCCTTTTTCTCTTTTTTCTTCCAATTGTTGTGGTGTAACCCTTGTAGGTTGTGGAAGGCTAGGAGAAACAACACTTCCATCTTTATAGTTGTGAGGGGTATGCTTCCTGGTTTCCATAATTTTGCTTTCCAATATGTCACAAAGCCCTTTTACTCTTTCCAATTGTTGTGGTGTTGCTCTAAAGAAGGTGTTGCTCTTTGTGTCCTCATAATGTGCTATCATTTCCTCCGTGAAAATTGACCACGTAACAAGTTGTTTACGAGAACAAAGCCCTTCATACCATAAAAATTGATCCGGTTCTAAATATGAAGATGAAATACATACCTTTTGTAATAGTGGTACACCATGTAGATCAAAATATTGCTCCATCTGAAGTATCCAATTTACCGGATCCTTTCCATCAAACTTCCTCATCTTGCTTTTTCTTGATTTTAGGAGCTCGATCTTGAAACGACTGTAACTCTGTACTTTCGGATCTTTAAGTTCTGAAATTGCGAAATGTAGTATCCCTCTGTGTCCTCTTTCCAATGCCACCAATCTGATCCAAATTGGATTCTCCAAGGAAGAGTTATGCACAATCTCCCAAGATGACCTGATTATAGACCTTTCCAAAAGAGCAAACTTGTATTAAGTGCCACGTGTCACTGTTTCGACCTTTGGCTCTAAAAAATATATACAAGAAACTATAGTCCGTCCTCTTTTTGTACTTTCTTACGAAATTTCAATCCGATGCTCAGAGAGAAAGTTACGACGATTTTCCCTAGGTCACCTGTTTGGAATGTAATTCAGGGGTCTGCAAAAAGACCAACTTCCTCATATCATATCTCCGCAAATATAGTGCGAAAAGCTCTAAAATGCGGACCCGAGGTTTAGCGCGATTTCTTCTCAAATGGGTTTTTTTTGCAACTTCTGAAACGTCGCAGAAAAAATGTTATAGCGAAAATTCCACGATGACCTGTTTGGAGCAGCGAAACCCTAGAATCCAAAGCTCTGATACCAAATGTTATGAAACCAGCTCAAGAAAAGATAGATCAACGCCTTAGAATTCAGCCTCTTCGAGGGGGCAACCTCCTTTACATTACATAAATGAACAATTCTTGGATGATACAAATGAAAAGACCTCCTTTCTATGTATAGGAGTCTAAGGGGTCATAACATAATCAGAGCCGACATAACAATAATAATGTAAGGGCACAAGAATAACAATAGTGGGCTTCTATGGGCACAATAGTAACAATATGGTCACTACATGGGTACATCAATATAATAAGTGGGTTGTACTAATAACAATAAGGGTTACACTAGTAGTATAGGGGCCTAACACCACTTCATAGGAATGACTGTTGTGGCTTTATGTTGTGCGTTCAATTAAAACAACCTTGTTCATACTCAGATAATCTTTTGAGTTGTCACCTAAATCACTGTTAAACACAGGTCCGGGCTGTATGAATGATCCTATGCGTAGTCAGTCTCGACTTTCTTCGTTCTTCAACTCTTTAATGCTCTTGTGTATTTCTCCTTCGATCAACCTTCGTCTTCCTTCTTTCCCGCTCGACCTTTGGCTTCCTTTGTTCCTTCAAGTTCACGAGTTGTGAACTTTTTCTTCTTCTCTATGATTGATGCTCTGAGATCCTTATTTGAAGTGAAGAATTTTAACTCGTTTTTTTACGAGTTTCATCAATGATTGGAAGGCATGTTTATTGGGAGGAGAGGCCGACTTATGAGGTTGCACATTAAAAAATATATCAGAGGGGCCTTTTGTTAATATTCATTCAATATAATTTTTATTTACGAATATTACATAGGAAAGGCTATGCCCACATGGAGGTCCCACATGCTACGTCATCACCTTTAATCCCGTAATCACAACTTCATGAGAATCATAGCTCCGCACATAATATTTTCGATTCCCCTACTTCAGACGAAGCAGATGCGATATTCAATATAAAAAATTTGATAAGCCAATCGGGTCCACAATATTATCGCAATCGGCGATCCGGGGTCCACCACTCTATTGCAATCGGCGGTCTGCAATACTATCTCAATTCGCATTTTACCGTGACATCCCGTTAAGACTTGTGATATGAAAGTTCCGATATGCGGATGCGATATTACATTAGGGCATTTTATAATGGAGCAATCAGGTCCACACCTCATATCACAATTGCAATTTTTAATGTGACATCCCTTTATGACTTGCGATATCAAATTTCATATGATAGATGTGATATTGTACTAAAGCATATTGTAATGGAACCATCAGGTCCGCAATACATATCGCAGTCAGAGGATTTGAATGTAACAAGGCTTCAAGACTTACAACGCAGTGGATGCGATATTGCATTGTGAACTTTGGTTAAAAGGTATCCACGGTTTATTACTCTAATTGGGTTCTTTTGCTGGATATTTTACCGATATTATTGTTCGGTTCTTAGCTCCTCTGATATCATTGCTTTCTTCCTTCTGACCCTTACTGTTGGGTTCTCGCTCTGGTGGCTTCTCTTCACTCCTATGACTTCCGATGAATTTATTCTCTCGCTCATGTGGTTTTACTCCTATAAACTGCTTCCGATGAACTCTTCTGATAGCTCTCCCGATAGTTTTTCTTTGACTGCTCCTGTTCTTGACTTCCAATGTCTTTCCAATGGCTTCCCTGATGGCTTTCCTCCTTGGGTCTACTGCTTCTATTTTGTCAGTAAATCCATATATTGTATTCAGTCCTTGGGTCCTCCATGGGAAACATTATCATCAATGGGCATCAATGGGAAACATCACATATCACAAGAATTTGCCATCACAAACACTGCCATATTGACATCAATGACAACCTAGATTAACATACTCATTGTACTTAGGGTTTTTCAAAGTCTGCTACAACACAGTGAATACTCAAACACAAAATCATTGTCAACTTCAGCAACACGGTGATTTTGTTTCCTCCAATTCACTATACATAAGCACACAACATTGTTATCCAAACCTCCACATAGGACAAACTTCTACTAGGCAACCACCTTTGCAATCATCACTATAGAAGACCCAACCACAACCTTTTCAAGACTCTGCACACAGTCCTAAAAATCTCAACTTTGTGCACTCAGCTCACCGAGATTTTCAGCCCTCTTTTAGGGCTCTTGTAACAACCTCAAGGATGCCCTAACTATGGCCCAAAACATTCCTCAAAACCCTACGCAAACCTCCCTTCTAAGACCTTAAACCTCTATGTTGTTCCTTAAATACATGTGGCCCTCACTCCAACACTATACGAGGGCTCATGGCCCTACTTACAAGGTTCTCAACCCTCCTCTAAGGAATATGATTCAAACTCGGCCTATCACATGTTGAGAAATCCATTAGGGCAACATTAGGGCAATTTTATTTCGATTTCTCTTTTTTGACATTTACCTATGATATTAAATATTTCTTCTATTGATTATACTAGTGTTCTTTATTAACGAATTAATGCCAAAACAAGAATATCACAAACACAAAAGAGGACACAAGATGTAGGCACTCAGCCAGGGAAAAACCCCTATGAAGGGGAAACCCAGTCAAATTCTTCCACTAGTAGATTCAAAACAAATTGAGAAAACCAAGACCATAGACGCCTTCCATCCACCAAGGCAATCTCCATGTAACCTAGTAAAACATCTCTCCCTTTCCTTCACAATTCAACATAGGTCTTTTTCTCCAAAACGAGTCAACAAGAATGTTGGTCTGATTTGTACTTATTGAAGCTTGGTTTGTACCTTTGGCCTTACAGTTTCTCTTTATTCCCTTCGCATTTGAGGCAGAATCTCGATTCCAAATATCTCTCCTTCCTTCGCTATGATAATGCCTTCCTTGTGATGAGAAAAGACTTCTATTTAGACACCTTCGCACTTCCTATAAAAATTGCATATCGATGTGATATCTCTCTTCCTTAATAGGTTGAATAGTACTTGTATATATACTCTTCTTGTGTGAGGACGTGTCCCTTCAATGAGGCCAACTAGTAGAAGATGGAATCGACTTGGTGAATGGAGGCTTATTAAATATTTTGACATAAAAACATATTTTCTTCTTTAACATGAGGAACCCAAGAAATGTCCTTTATGTAATGAATATGACTTTGACTTTTGACATAAACCTAGAAGCCTTCAATGGAGGCTTTTGACCTAGAAACAAACAAATAAAGCATGAAACCCATGCTTAATAACAATTTTCTTTTTATAAATTTCCTTTTTCTTTCTTTCGACAAATACATGACTCAAATACAATTATGAAGACTGGCACAAGTTACATTCTTCAACATTACAAAGATATGCCCTTAAACATATGCCCAAAACCTTGTCCAAAGTCACATCCAGCAGCTCCTAATATTCGACTTGTACCAGAACATAGAAACAAGACAAAACTCGTATTCCTTATTCTCTCTAGGTCAACTCCTCTATGTCTGTGACTCCTTAGTTTAGTCTTCTCTTTGATTAATGAACTTGTAATGTGTGAAAAATGATCTCAGTCTCTCCTCTACTTATAGTGTCTTTGGTGGTTTCAAATTTCACTAGGGGGTGCGACCTTTAGCCCAAGTTGACTTGAGTTTAAGTTTTCAAAACCCAACTAACATAAGAAATGAGAGTTTTTTCATTTGTCTTTGGCCACACTATTGAAGCCTTAGGTATTCTTTAGCCCTTCAAGGGTGCCCCTCATGCATCCAATGGTTAAACTATCATTTTTCACCTTGGTCTTGCGCCCACAACTTTGGGTACAAAACCCACCACTTGGGTACATTGCCCACAAAACCACATTTTTGTGGGTCAACTCCTCACAAACCTAGTACCCCAGGGGTTGTGGGAGTACCTCCCAAGCTACACATTTCAACACTCCCTCTTAGTGAGGGAGGTACTTCCACCACTTGGAAGTATCTCGTCATCATCAACGACACTAGCCCAATCTTTGGCATTCACCACTACAACATATCATGTAGAATGAACCACACTATACTCGATGTGTCCCTTCCACCATAAGCTTCTTTCTTCTTCTCCTAAAATTTCTGCAGGCCATTCCAAGGTTCCTTCTTTCTAGCAAAAGTCCCCTTTCTTCCTACTGACCATGCACTTTTCTTGGGTTGTGGATTCTCCCTCTAAACCTGCATACTCCTGCTCGAACTTGACTCCCTCTGAGTCTCAGGAACCTGCTTCTTCCCTTGATCTATAGGCTTGCCCGTTAGCCGATATAGACCATGCTCCCTAACTCCAATGATAGCTCCAACAGAGTTAGAGCCTTTGGGCCTGAGCTTCGCTTTCCCATCCTGGAAAATCACCTCAAACCCCTTCACATCGATCACTAAGACAAATAACACATTGTACCTGAGCTCTAGTACCCACAATACATATTGAACTCGTAACATCCCACCTGACTCCATCCTAAACGACACAACAACTGATCCTCTTATCTCTTTTTAACTCTTGTTGTCAACCTTCATGTACAACTTCGAGTCCATTCAGTTATAGACTCAAAAACTTCACGCAAACCTGTCATATGATTTGACGCTCTACTATCCATGGACCATGCAGTGTTGTCAATGGCACCCTCGGAGAAATGAGAGACCAAAGAAAAGTCCTCCTCGAAGCTTCTTGAGAAGTCATCCATCTCACCTAAAGATGCAGTAGCCCCAACTACTTCCTTTCCCTTCCTCTTCTCATTTTCTCCCTTTTACTTTCGCGGACACTTGCTCACATAATGACCATATTCGCCACATGTAAAACACTCCAGTTTGCTCAAGTCCTTCTTTGCCTTGCCCTTCATCCTCCCTACAAGATCCATGTTATCATCAAAAGTTGTCTTCTTTGTACGAAGATCCACATCCCATAGTTCTTCTTGGTTGAAATTATCCCATAACCTTATCCAATCTAGCAGCTTATCTCGAGCAACTATCCCTTTAACAAATGGCTTCCATTCCTCGATAAAGCCATTCAAAGCACTCCTCACTAGCTCTGACGCTGGCATGTTATCTCCAATGGAAATTAACTCATCTCAAACTTGAGAAATTTTTGTCAAATATGGAGCCACACCTTCACCATTTGACATCTTGGTGTTCTTCAACTTCTCTTTCAATACCAACAATTGGTTCTCATTCTTATTTGGGAACAAATCCTGAAGAACTTTCCACATATCATGGGCAGTTTTCTTCCTGATCAAATGAGGTATCAAGTGATCTTTGACACCATCTAGGATGATCAGCTTCGCCTTCATATCCAACTCCTCATACACTTCCAACTCAAGTTCTGTTGGTTTCTTAATCTCCTTGTTAACAAACTCCTAAATCTTGTTCATCAACAAGATCAACTTGATCCTTTCCTTCCATGGACTATAGTTGCACAACCCATCCAACCTATCCTCATATCTCATACCAACAAGCAACTTCTCCATTGTTGCTTATCCTTCAACAACAAGGCAACCAACTCCCTCTTGAGTTGTACCTTGTGCACACTCTAATTCAACTATCCCTTCAAAGTAGCTTTGATACTATGTTGATTTTTCCTTGGCACTTCAGAATCAGTTTTATGTCTACAACATCATCATAAACACACTAAAAATGCCATAACACAAACACTTTGCACATCGGAAAATGTACAGCAATGAATCAATGTAGTATACAAGAGAATTTTTAACCCAAAACTTGTTATATTACAATGTTTAATACAACAAAAATAGGGCTCCTATACGAGGGATCATAGCCCATACAATTAGCCTTGACACAAGAACAACTCGGGATTAATGCAATAACTCATAACTATAAATCTACCCTTGAAAAATACACACTTGACTTACTTGTTTAAGGTGTGCTCTATTGTCGCTCAAATTGTACAGGCACCGTGACAATTGCTTGAGGAGAGGGTTATCACTCTGATCCCCGCCCACTCTGTTCTAGTTGTCTCCCAACAGCAGGTCATGGGGAGTAGTCCCTATGGAATGAGGTGAAGGAAAACAAGTTGGAAACCAACTTGTTTGGGATACACTGATGAATGGCCTAGTGACTTGGTTAAATTTAGCAAGATTAACAATTAGATTAGATTTTAAGTATGAGACCATTTCCTTAATGGAGTTACAATTCTTGCTTATGGTAATTTGATACCAAGTGACTGGATGGACACTTGCTGTTTGAATGATAACTATGCTATATGATGTGCAAGTCCTAGGATCTATGTGAGATGCAGTGATCTTGGTTTATTTTAATTATATGCCTAGTCTAAGTATGGTCTTCCCTTAACTATTTTGAAGTTGAGCTCCAGAGTAGGTTGTGGGAAGGAGGCCAACAAGAAGCAGGCTAAGGCCTGATTAACGATACCTTATGTTGTGCTCTTATCACCCACTGCCTCTAGCGCTGCAAAGATTGTAGCTCTGACGACTGCAAGGTCACTGTGTTAACCATCGAAGAGTTGCCAAGCCCCTCAAGCTAGGTGAGAAGGGTTTCCCTAGATTTCTATCAACCTAGCTTATGCTAGGAGGTAAGTTGTAATGCAAGTTATATCTAGGATGTTTATGCAAGAGATTATGAGAGATATTATCTTGAATTAAGATTGCTTATGTTACTTAAGTTCTTATGAGTGAATTAGCTCATAGTGAGAGTACTTAACAATGATGAGATGACAATCTTGAACAACATAAATTGTTTTAGAGATACCAGTGAAAAACTTCAACAAATTCTCACAAGATGTAAAATGTCAATTTTTCAACAATGTTTGATACCACTTTAAGATAAACTAATCACCATTCAAGATAGCCAAATAAAAACTTAGATGCCAAGATGTAGAGTGATTATCAAAGGCAAAGATGCCAGTTAGATTCCAATTATCACAATATCATATCTAGAGTTTAAATGTAGGAGTGTTTTAGGTGCCAAATTCTAGAAATTTTACGAACTTATAGTAAACCACACAAGTTTGAGATCTCAACGATTAAATCAGCAGTAGTACTTCAGCAAATTTCAACATTTATTAATGTTATGACAACACCAGAAAAATCACTCTAAATTATAAGATTTCCCTAACATATGAAATACAAAACTTTCCTATGACCAGTAGAAATAAATTTGTGTCTAACTTATTTTATGAAGATGTATTCAGTACTATTTCATATCTGTAATAGGTTATTACAGTAGTAAATTGACCCACAGATCAGCAAGCTAGAGATGTCATAAATAATTCCCAATATACCCAAAAATAGTAAAATTCACCCAACTTGAAAAAAAAAAAAATCAATTTTTAGGGTTTTTAGAAAGTGTGATTCGGAAAATTTCAAATTTGACTTATTTACTACAGCACTGAATATTTGACAAATCAGCAAGCTAATGTAGTTACAATCAATGCCAAAATTTCCTAGAACTAGAAAAAATTTATTGAAAACTGAAAATTTCAAGTTTTAGACCCTTATTAAGTGTTGGTTTCAGAAATTTCAAATTTGAAAACTTCAGTTATGTAGTAAATTCCAGCAAGCATAAAAGTTATATTTAGGCTAGATCTAGGATACCCAAGTGGCAAAAATTTATGAAAATGAAGATTTCGCAATTTTAAACAATTTTGACTATGTAGCATGTGATTTTAGAGCTTAATTATTATTGATTTGACTACTTTAATAAATCAGAGATAAAACTAGGGTTTAAAGGTCAAACCTTAGGCCCAAGGCCTTGATAATTATTTGCCCTAATTTTCCAAAATTTCTTCAATCCACTTGGCACCTGAAAACATAAGATTTGAGCCAAAGTTGCTGCAAAACAAATTGTTAGAGATAAAATGTTAATCATTTGAAGAAACCCTTGTTTGCAATGAGATTATCCCTTGTAGGACTTATGGTCTTCGTAATGCTTGCAAAATAGATCCCAAACACTAGCCTTTTAGGTTGGGTAAGGGCTAGGACCTTCAGAAAATGGGTTTTTTCCCGATTTGAAAATAAGCAACCTGAAAAAATAGCTTGAAAACCCTAGACGTCTAGGGTTTTTAAGCTCTCCAATGCCAATTTCTTCCTCAATCCCTAAACAAATTTAGAATAGAAACCCAAATAACCAATATGAAGAGAAAAAAAATTCAAAACCCCAAATATTGTACAAAAATTCAAAAACCCAAATATATATATATATAAAATAAAATAAAATAAAAACAAAACAAAAAACAAAAAAAAAAAAAAAAAAATTATTAAAAATCTCCAAAACGCAAGATAGAAAAAATGATTTACAAGTTAGATCTACAAATATACAAGGGTTTAAAAAAAAAATTGAGAAAAATATTTGTATGGAGTTCTTTCCTTTGAAGAATGGCTAAAAATACTTTAGAAACCCCAATATATACTATAGCCTTAGTGAATATTTAATCCACCATATAAATATTTGGAATCCAAGCAACAGTGATACTTGCCCAAGTTTGTGAACTTGGAGGCCAAGGACTGAAGTACCTGCAAGCACTATGAATTTATCTCAAAATAATTTGTTTGATCACATGGGGAATCAAACCACCTAAGATTAGCCCAAAACTACCAATAGTATGGTTCTATCTCTATCTAATGAAAAAACAAATCTTACCAGTATTCAGTACAACATAGAGATGTCCGTAGTCGGCACATACAACAAATTAATACGCAAGAACACCTTGAATTGCACCCCAAAGTCTTTATTATGATTGAAAAAATAGTTCCCATTGGGACAAAAGTTACAGAGTTGCTTCAGTAGAAAATTTCTAGCCAAAGATCAAGATGCTAGAGACTCAAATGACTCTCTAATTTGTAGATTTATCCTCCAAATGGAAAAATAATGACTAGTTTCTTTGATCCTTGTCAAAATAATCTTGGTCGTTGATAAACACTTCAAGATCATTTAATCTTGGCCCTTGATTTTTTATTTTTGAGGAATTTTTGAGTTTATCATTTAATCTATTTTTATTAGCTCAAAATTAATTATTTTGAGCTAATTTCCTCAAAAATTTCACTGACTTAACTCCCAAGGTCCAAGGGTCCAAATTTTTGTTGAAATATACAGTATTCCCTTGGTGAGGAACCTTTAAAAATTGATTCTTTTAATACCCACGAATTTTTCTACTTGGAGAACTATTCTTCCTAAAACAAATTAATTTTTACTCTAATTATTCAATTTTTTGGCTTAGGATTTAATTTTATTTTGCTAGAAAAAATAATTAATTTACACATGAGGGGATTTAATTATTTTTCCACCCTCTAATACATAATATTTTACATTTACAACCCTCAAAGGGGGAATACACATTTGGCTTAGACCCTCAAAATACATAAACCCATTTGTGAAACAATATGATCCAGTAGACTAAGTTATTAGTAATAAAATAATTAAGCCAACTAGTTTAAATTATTCCCAAGTAACTTTTACATCAAACTTAACTAAAAACACTAGCACTCACCTAAGATTTCGACAATAAATTTCACCCTAGCTTTGAGGTTTAAGTTGGAGGGAAAAAACTCTTCTGATTAGTCGTGTCTAGAAACATAGATAATCAGGGAGGTTAAAAAACCTCCTAGGATGAAATTCATCATCAAAATTATAGCCTTACCTAGGTTGTTACATAGACTCAAGGTTTTACTAAGATAATTTACATTACATAACTTCATAATGGGATAACCATGACACATGGACTGCTGATATGTGATATGATTGTGTTGAAAAAATTGGTACTTCCGCTTCCTTGGAACTTAGACAATTTGAGTGAAACACGCTCAACTCAGGGCTTTCAATCCATGTACCTTCAACACCTGGCAAGGCCTTTGCCACCTCTTTTGATGCTCACAAGTACTTATGTTGCTCTAGAATTACTTGCATCTCTAGTTGACCAATCTGCCTCTATCAATCACTCGTGTTGCTCCAAGATAACTGAACTTAGGTCTTCACTAAACTACCCACTAACAAACCTTTACTTCTCCAAAGGCTTATGTACTCAAGGTCTTCAAACAACTACCCACTCATAGACCTCGTGTTGCTCCAGGACATCTAGATCTAGGGCACATCAAATATGCCCTCTCACTATCTCTTGGCTACTTCAAGGATGACAAAACTTAGGGTCTTCTAGATCATCCCTTTTAACACTCCTCTAGATGCTCCTATATGATTGTACTTAGGGCACACATAGAATAGTCCACACAATAGTAATTAACCACCTTTACTCACTATATTTAGGGCTTTTCAAAATCTGCTACAACACAGTGAATATTCACACACAAAATCACTGTCAACTTCAGCAACACACAGTGAAACCCATTACTTCCCCCAACTCGTGTAGTTGGTCTCTTATTTGTGACACACTCATAAGGTATGAGGCTATCCCTTCTTCCTTTTATACCTTCATTTTGTATGGTTCAGGTCTCAAAGATATAACTTCTCCACAAGTGCTTACGGAGAACAATATTACTATCTTATCATAGATTTCTTCTGATTTCTCCAACTTTTCCACATAAGGGATGAGGGAATCCTTGATTGTCTGTAAGGATTCTTTCAGCCCTTATTTCCCTCTTCATATACTTTGTTAGAGCTTCAGCTTCTTCTTTTGTGGTTCGACAATTGAACCCTTAATCTGTCCAATGACTTCATTTTCTATGAGGATGAAATCTATCCTCTTCTCCCCTGCGAGGAAATTTGATAACCCAACCAACTTATTGCTCTCCTTACAAAATGAGTTCATTTTGATAGTAGATTCAGTTATAAATATAAGGATACTTACTTGTCAAGTGAAGAGCCCCTTTGATGGTAATATCTTCAACTTGATGCCTTCTTGGTTTTGATGATGATGTTTGCTTCCTTGAAGATGACAATGCTTCTTCTAGAGATGTCCTTCAAAAATGTTTGTGATGAGATTCTTGATTGAAATAGAGTGAGAACACCTTGATTTCTTTAATGTTTCTTCTTTGATGTAGAGACTTCAAGATGCTTCAATGTGTATACCTTCTTCTTTGAGTGGAGGTGGGGTCTTTGAGGCCTTCCTGTTGTTGTTGCTTTTAGATGGTGTGATCCTTGAAATGGGTAGTATTTCTTGATGCTCCTTAGATTGTTCAGCCCTTATGTATCCCTTCTTGAAGATTCGATGTCCTCTTTGATGTCTTGACCTTTCTTGATACTCCTTTTCATGGTCCTTCTTCAAGTTTCATTTCCTTGTCTTGTCACCTTAGCTCTGATACCATGTTGAAAAATCTAGGGTAGTTAGATTAAAATTCTCTTACTTTTATAACTGCTTGTGATGTCTTTTTACTTAACTTGATTAGCTTCTTCTTTAACTTTATTATTATTGTGTTTTCTATCTTCAAACAACTACCAAACAATGAAGATCAAAGAGACAAGAGGACACAAAATGTAGGTTGTTAGTCACGGCCAAAACCTCTCCTCTTGAGAGGAAAACCCACAAGAATTCTTCTCTTCTTATAGAATCTTCAAATGACGAATTCCAAGACCTAAGACCCCTCCAAGACCAAGTAAACCTTCTCCTTGATGAGCTTTCTTTCCAGCAATTTCGACCCCAAAAATTCTTTACCATCTTTGACCCCAGCAGTTTCTTCTGCAACTTCGACCCTAGCAGTTTCTTCTGTAACTTCAACCCCAACAGTTTCTTCTGCGACTTCCCAGCACTTCGACTTGCCCATCAACTTTCAAACACTTCGACTTTCCCAACAAATTTCCACCAGTTCGACTTGCCCAGCAACTTTAGAAACCTTAACACAAGAGAAAGAGAGAGAGAGAGAGAGAGATACAAAACTTCAATCTTGCATTTCTTCTTATTATCCTTGAATTGCATCCTTTTCAGCGTTTTTTTTAAGGATATCAAACTTGTGTGTTGTCTATCCAAATGAAGTCGAGTTCCTTCTTATATATAGGCTTTCCAGGGGTACAAATCTCTTTCTTGAGACCGATTTGATCTTTCATGTAGGTCGACTTGCTTGAGGCACTATGACAAGGTCTTGGAGGGTCTTTGACTCTAATTTGACTCAAATATTTTTTCCTTTACAATATGTAACATGCCCAAAAGGGTCTTCCATACATGACAATGACCCTTATGACTTTTTGACTCAAAGACAACCCCTAGAACCACTCAATGGGTGCTTGACCTATAAAATAAATTTCCCTTGAGCATGAAACCCATGGCTCAAGAATGACAATAATAAATTTATTTTTCTCTTTAAATCAAATAAATAAAATCATTATTACATTTGTCATTATCAAGACCGAAGCTAGTTACATATTTCAACACTTTCTCTTAACTAGGGAGGTATTCATAATCCATACATTGTACTTGGACATTCTCATACTGAAGAATCTTCATAAGAAGAGTTAGATTGGTAAGCCATCCCATAAGCTATCAATTCAACTTATCTGATTGTATCTCATCATACTAGCTAGTATTGTCACATAGCAAGGTCTTGACTAATAGCTCTATCTCTCCACAAGATCAAAGCACAATGTTGGTGAGACCAATGACTAATAGACACCATCATAATTGTCTCTCAAGGCACATACCCCACCCAAGTGTTCATAGGGTGTGTCCTTTTAGGACAATTCCTACCTTGGAATAACACATCCTCAAGGAATTTCCTCTTCAACTAATCTTGCCTATTGGATGCCCTACCAC
This sequence comes from Pinus tabuliformis, assembly GCA_031772625.1. NCBI lineage: Eukaryota > Viridiplantae > Streptophyta > Pinopsida > Pinales > Pinaceae > Pinus > Pinus tabuliformis. The sequence goes on from CM062820.1 coordinate 716,378,932, forward strand.
ATCCTCAAAGAGTATCGGAAACAATCTCAGATGCTTACCTAAGACTTATGATTGTTAGTCTTGGTCTAGTGCATGACACATGAAGTAGAGAACCATATTTGTCACTCCCTCTTAACTAAGGAGGACCAACTCATTCCTATAAAATGAATATACCCAAGCTCCCTCTTAATCAGGGACTTGTCCAAGCTCCCTCTCAACTAGGGACTTGTTTCCAACAACAGTTGTTTGGTGGAGATCATGGTACTATCATCTGTTAGTAGGGCTCCTCTTTTCCATGCCATGAACTTCAACTTTTTCATCATGGAGCTTTCATCTTCCAGTTCTTCTTTGGAGGGCATCGGTCATCCATCACTTTCCTTCCAACGAACCATAGCATTGGACCAATAGTCATGTCATCCTTCTTTGCATCAGAAAGTGATCTTCCGATCCACATATGGTTCTTCTTCACATAGCTACCTCTTCCAATTCATGTTCTTTTCAGGATCTTCCATCTATTCTGATAAGTACTTAGTTGTATGTGACATCTACAACTCTCTTTTCGATAGCCCTGTTATGATCCAACCAGATGTTATTCAAAATCAAAATGAACATCAAATCAAAATTACCTTTTATGATGGCCTTTCATCATGACATCGTCTTGCTAGCAACATCAACATCCTGCACATTCATAAACACATCTCCAAGACTCCAAATGTCAAGGGTCTTCTTTCTTCATAGACTTTATCAAGGTCTTTATATCTTCTCTAAGGAAATGTCTTAGCCAATTATTCTAGTCATAGGATGTTGGTCACTTATTTTATGTGACAATAGTTGCATCTTTCATGAACTCTCCCTTTCTTTCTTCACATATTACTTCCTAGCAACTTCTATACATAGTTCATTTATCTTGTCAACCACCTCATATTCCACATGAGGACACATTATGTTGACTTCATCTCATCAATATGTGAACTAATTCAAGGTATATGTTTTCATGCATCTTTCTAAAGGAAGAGATCTTTCTTATTCGATCATGCTCATGAGATAGAGCATTCAACCATGCTCTCGCAACTATATGATGACATGACGTAATCTATCAAATACATACATACCTCTTTTCGCCTTTTGGTCATCTAGACTTCCTTTGGAAACTTCATTTTCTTGCTTGAAAGTACTTCAACCATATTGCACTCCTATGTCATCATACCATCATCCTTCTAAACAAAGGATCCCACACAAGGTGGAATGTAGACCATTAGTGAGACACTTGCTTCTCAAGTAGAGGTGAACCTTCTAATGAAAATTCCAATATAGGATCTTGATTATCCTCTTCCTATAAATGATCCTTCCTATTGATGATGTATGATGATTTATTTCTATGCTAGATGACTTTCTTCCAACCATATATACATTACTACTTTGGTATGAGCTACTATCATCATGACTGCTACAACCATGTAGACTTTTACTTCAGCTATCCTTTCAAGCTTCTATAATGATGTCATGAGCTCTTTCTTTGCTTCAATCATATGCTTCTAATATGATGCCATCATCTACTAAGATGCATCATGTCATACTTACAATGCTTCTCCTCTTGACAACCATGATAGAGGTTTTTCACCTCCTACTTTGCCTTGTTATGTACCTAAGACACCTTAATAGTGAAGATCTATCCCTTACTTCTTAGATTTCTTCTCATCAGGTTCTTCTACGTCTTCGATGATATGGGCTTCATTCCTTTCTTTTCTTTTCTTATTGTCCTTCTTGATTTTAGGACAATCTCTCTTGAAATGCCCATATTCCTGACATCCATAGCATTGGATCTTTGACATATCGGTCTTCTTCTTTTTCTGAGGACCAAACTTTCCAAATTTTCCTTTTCTTCTAGCCATGGCAGCAAATTCTTGAACTCATTTATTTGATCCCACATCACTTTTTGCCTTCAACCTTGTTTCCTCAATCTTACATAATGACCAAAGTTCATTGAATGGAGTGGCTTCCTTCTTTCCATAGATGCTTTATACAAAGTTTCCCCATTCATCATGTAGAGCATTGAGCACCTTAGCGGTCATCTCTTTATCAGAAATTATTTCCCCAACCTCTTGTAGTCGGTCACTTATTTGTGACACCCTCATAAGGTATGAGGCTATCCCTTCTTCCATTGATACCATCATCTTGTATATCTCGGTTCTCAAAGATATAACATCTCCAGCAGTGCTTACGAGGAACAATACTACCAGCTTATCATAGAGTTCTTATGATTTCTCTAACTTTGACACATAAGGGATGAGGGAATCCTTGATTGGTTCTATAAGGATTCTTTGAGCCCTTATTTCCCCCTTCATATAATTTTCTAGAGCTTCAGCTTCTTCTTTTGGTGGTTCGACAGTTGAACCCTTAATATGCCCAATGACTTCATTTTCTATGAGAACCAAATATGTCCTCTTCTTCCATGCAAGGAAATTTTATGACCCAACCAACTTATTGATCTCCTAGCAAAATGAAGTCATTTTGATAGTAGATTCAGTTATAGATATAAGGATACTTACTTGTCAAGTGAACATGTTCCTTTGATGGTAATATCTTCAACTTGATGCCTTCTTGATTTTGATGATGGTGTTTGCTTCCTTGAAGATGACAATGCTTCTTCTAGAGATGTCCTTCTTCAAATATGTTTGTGATGAGATTCTTGATTAAAATAGAGGGAGAGCACCTTGATTCAATTGATGTTTCTTCTTTGATGTTGAGACTTCAAGATGCTTCAATGTGTATACCTTCTTTCTTTGAGTGGAGGTGGGGTCCTTGAGGTCTTCTTGTTGTTGTTGCTTCTAGATTGTGTGATCCTTGAAATGGGTAGTCCTTCTTGATGCTCCTTAAATTGTACAACCCTTATGTATCCCTTCTGATGATTCGATGTCCTCTTTGATGTCTTGACCTTTCTTGATACTCCTTTTGATGGTCCTTCAAGTTTCCTTTCCTTGTCTTGTCACCTTAGCTTTGATACCATGTTGAGAAATCTAAGACAATTAGATTAAAAGTTTCTCTTACTTTGATAACTGCTTGTGATGTCTTTTTACTTAAAAAACTATTATTGTGTTTTCTATCATCAAACAACTACCAAACAATAAAGATCAAAGAGACAAGAGGCCACAAAATGTAGGCTACTAGCCAAAGGCCAAAACCTCTCCTCTTGAGAGGAAAACCCACAAGAATTCTTCTCTTCATATAGAATCTTCAAATGACGAATTCGAAGACCTAAGACCCTTGACAAATACCCCTCCAAGACCAAGTCAACATTTCTCCTTGATGAGCTTTCTTTCCAGCGATTTCAACCCCAGCAACTTTGAACCCAACAGTTTCCTTTGCAACTTTGACCCCAACATTTTCCTCTGCAACTTCGACCCCAACAATTTCATCTACAACTTCGAGCCCAATAGTTTCTTTTGCAACTTCTCAACACTTCGACTTGCCCAGCAACTTTCCAGCACTTCAACTTGCCCAACAACTTTAGAATCCCTAACACAAGAGAGAGAGAAAGATATCCAAAACTTTGATCTTTCTTTTCTTCTTATCCTTGAATTTTGTCCTTTTCAGCGTCTTTCTTGAGGAGATTGAACTTTCTAATGTCTATCCAAATGAGATTGAGTTCCTTCTTATATATAGGCTTTCCAGGGGTACTAACTGTTTCCTTAAGGTCGACTTAATCTTTCATGTAGGTCGACTTGCTTGAGGCACCATGACAAGGTCGTGGAGGGTCTTTAACTCTAATTTGACTCAAATAAATATTTATTTATGATATGTAACATGCCCAAAAGGGTCTTACATACATGACAATGAATATTATGACTTGCTCACCCAAAGGAAACCCCTAGAAGGACTCATTGGGGTTTTTGACCTATAAACTAAATTTCCCTTGAGCATGAAAGCCATGCCTCAAGAATGACAATAATAAATTTATTTTTCTCTTTGCATCAAATCATAAAATCATGATTACATTTGTCATTATGAAGACAGAACCTAGTTACATATTTCAACACTATTAGGCAACCACCTCTGCAATCATCACCATAGAAGACCCAACCACAACCTTTTTAAGACTCTCCACACAGTCCTAAAAAGCTCAGCCCTGTGCACTCAATTCACTTATATTTTCGGCCCTCTTTTAGGGCTCTTATAATCATAGTTTTAAAAACTAGCACTGGTGACCAGACCAGTCCACCTAATAAACCAGGTTTCAAACCAGAACTAGTCAAACCGGGACTAGTCAGATCTCAATGAACCGGTTTTTTAAAACATGCATTAAATAAATAATTTTTAATGGAAAAAAAACTATTTTTAATATTGAAAATCATGATTCCAAGCCAATAGAGACAAAATATGCAATGCGTGCTCATCTATATACCATGTAAAGGTGAATATATCAAAATGGCACTGTGTGCAATACATATCATCGACAAACACAAAGCAATGAGGCTCTAAATGGCCCGTAAAATCCAAAAACAATGCTACAAGCTATGAGGCCATTGGCCTGCTACAAGGCTACAAGTCTACACATGATCAATCATCAAATTCATCACCACTGTTAGGATATTCCGACACATAGGAAATAGTTAAGTATAACTTGGTTTAGTGTAGAGTTAGGTAAAGTGTGTTTCTTTACTATGTACTTTTGTAACTTACAATCCGACGATCACGATATGTAGTGATCTGACAGTTCATTCTCTCCTCGGTATTACTGACACTTGATATGTGGCTTAACACCCGATTGGTCCATGATCTCTATTTAAAGACCATGGAGGGTCATTTGTAGGGTAACCATTCATGAGAGAAGCTTATGTAAATTTTCATTCTTTTATTAATAAATTGTCTGAAGTGGTCGTGTTGGCTCAGGCCGTGGACTGTTTCCCTCTTTGAAGGTTTTAACCACGTCAACAATATTGGTGTATTGATCTGTGATATGTTTGTGAGTGGTGTCCTTTGGTGTTTTGTCTGAGGAAATTACCCTATAAATTCGTACATGGTATGAGATCCAAGTTAAAGGCCACATCCGTTGGTCATCCAAATCTGAAGCCGGTAAAACTGCATCCGACTGTTGTTTCCTAGATCTATTGTTTCTGACTGCTTTCGGGCACAGAGGACTGCTTTATTGTGTTAGGAGCATCTGTTCCAGTGAGGAACCCCTTTCGTTTCACGCGAAAATGTTTCTGGTAGCCCTAGCTATGTCATTTTTAAGATCTGGAGGTATAGTGTTTATTTGCAATTTTTAGTTATTTTCTCTGTTTATTTTGGTTTATTTAGCTCTTTGTTTTTTTAATTACCAAATCTATACCTTTCATTTTTGTGTATGCTCTTTGCCTCGCGACTCTGTGCGATCTGGGAAAATCAGAAACAGAAAGGAAGGATTTTTCTCATGCATATACTATTTTCCGCCGCGCCTTAATGTGATCTCGGAAAATCAGAAACATTGAGGAATATATACTCTTGTCCATGTTGGGTTTTGTGTTTTTTGTTTTGCAGACAAAAAAGAGCTTTCTCAAGTAAGCATGCACCCCAAAGCTTCAGTGACTATTACAAAAAACAAATAAACAAACAAAAAAACCTTTCCTCTTTTTCAAAAACTACTAACCTTTTAATCTAGCTCATTTAGTCCAAAGCTAATTTATGAGAATAGAAGTCTTGAGTTCAATTCTTTCTCTTTGTTGAGATAATTAGATTAAGTTTGGAAATGGGGCGGATTTTTTTTTAAATATAACATTATCATTCATTTCCGCACATTCCGGCACTTCGTCGGCATCTTCAACAACTTTTCTTCAAAAAGCCATAACTTCTTCATCAGAAAGCCATTATCAGAGCCGTTTTCTTTAATCAACCTAATTTTTCAAGATCTTTCCATTGGAACAATTAGTTTCAGCATCTATAGCTTCAGTTTCTGTTAAAATGGAAAGTCCATGCCAAGTTATTCTTGACAGCACCAGCTACTTCCAATGGTGGTCCTACATTGTGGATTTACTTAGAAGTAAAGGTCTTTACAGAATAGCATCAGGCCAAGAAACCAAACCGAAAGATGAAGATAAGGCAGCCAAATGGGAAAATAGGCAAGATCAAGCACGTGGGTTGATAGGGATGTCTATTTCTCCAGACCTTAGATTCCATATCATAGAACTTGATACTCCTAATGAAGCAATGAAACAGATCACTAAAGTTTTTGGAATTAAAAATGAACTTAAAACCCATCAACTTGAAAATGAGTTGCTTACATTGGACCCCAATAATTTTTCTTCCATTGAAGATTTTTAGTCCAAGTTCAAGACCCTTAGACTTCTCTTAGAAGGTGTTAAGGTTAAGAAAGAAGATGGTAACCTTATCTATTCCATTCTTACTAAGTTGGGACTAGCCTACTCTGTGTTTGTTTCCACCTTCCATTCTACAAGAGAAGCCTTCATTTCTCAAGGACAAGACTACAAGTCCCCTTCCTTTGATGCCTTTTGTGATTCTTTAATAGAAGAACAAGAAAAACTCTTACACCTTGGTCTTCTTAATCTTGGAAACTCTTCTAAGAAAGCCTTAACCGCCCAGCAGCAACCAAATTTAAAGAATCCTAAGAAGTCGTATCCTAAAAAGAATGGTCCTAAACCAAACAAGGGTCCTAAGCAATCTCGGCCTCAAAATGAAAAATCATTTCAACAAAATGATAAGGCAAATAAAAACAAAGGGAAGAAGACTAATAGACATTGCCACTTTTGTAATCAAGATGGCCACTTAGAATCCAAATGCTTTAAGAAGATGGAAGCAGCAATGAAGAAGCATAACATCCATTTGGAGCACTCTTCAACTTCAACTTCATCTTGAGGAATATCACTTTCTGCATGTGGTTTTCAAGCATCTCAATCTGGATATGCACTAAATGTATTTTCTTCTTCTCATTCTCATGAGTGGCTCATTGATTCTGGAGCTTCTTATCACATGGCCAAAAACAAAGCCATGTTTTCTTCTTTAAATGATTGTAACACCAAAAATATATATGTTGGTGATGATAGATCTCTTAGTGTTGTAGGGACTGGAATTGTTCATATAGACAATGGTCAGTTTAATGATGTATTATGTGTTCCAACCTTATCCTGCAACCTTTTATCTGTATATCAAATAACTCATTCAGGTGAAGGTAAAATCATTGAATTTTCATCTCATGATGTTGTAATTAAGGACCTAAGAGATCCTAGAAAGATTTTAGCTAGTGGCATTGTTGATGATTCTACAAGGTTGTATAAGTTTAACAACTTTGGGTCATCAAATATTCCCTCTGTATTTGTTGCTCATAATGATGAAGTGAGCAAACTTTGGCATGAGCGATTTGGTCACTTAAAGTATCGCTCCCTTCAGAATCTATGTAAAGAAAATATGGTGACAGGTCTTCAAATGGTATCTTGTAGAGATGGTGTTTGTTTCGGATGTGTACTCAGAAAACATCATTGGGATAGTTTTGAAAAACGTGCCTCTTGGCATGCCTCGACCCCTTTACAACTTGTGCATAGTGATTTATGTGGTCCACTTCCAGTGGTTTCATTCTCTGGTTACAAGTATTTCTTAACTTTCATTGATGATTTCTCCAGACGCACTTGCGTATACTTCTTAAAACTCAAGAGTGAAGTATTTAACATGTTCTTGGTCTTTAAGGCCTTTGTTGAAAAATAATCTGGACATCAAATTCTTAAGCTAAGATCTGATAATGGCGGAGAATATGTTAACAACAAATTCATCAACTTTTACACCGAGAATGGAATTCAAATGCAACATATTGTTCCATATACTCCACAACAAAATGGTGTAGCTGAAAGGAAGAATCGCACCTTAAAGGAAATGGCTAATTGTATGCTTCAATCTAAAGGATTTAGTCTTAGTTTTTGGGCAGAAGCAATTAACTGTGCAAATTACATAGTAAATCACACTCCTACTAAGGTTTTAAAGAATATCACTCCAGAAGAGGCGTGGAGCTCAATTAAACCAGATGTAAGTCACTTTTGTGTTTTTGGAAGTGAAGCATGGGCCCATATTCCAAATGAGAAACATAGAGCCTTAGAACCTAAGAGTGAAAAATGTAGTTTTGTTGGATATTCTAAAGATGTCAAAGGATATAGACTTATTCCACTTAAGTCCAAAAATGTTATCATTAGAAGAGATGTAAAGTTTGTTGAAAATATATCGGCCTACGAGCCTAGTTCAGCAGATGTGCCACCTCTCTCTATCTCTTCTACTTTTGAAAATATTTCTTCTTCAGATGATGAAAGTGAGGATGACAATCCTCCCCCACCTTCTCAGGATCCTCCTTCAGCTCCTCATCTTCCAAAACGGGTCCATGATACTCGAGATGCAGTAGGTGCTCTTGTCAGTGATCCTATAGATCAACGACGTACATGTTCTCAGTTCGATAGAGCCTCTTCTTTACTAGCTCAAGCTTCAACTAATTATGACCCTGACACCTTTGCAGAAGCTTCAGGCCATCCAGATTGGGACGCAGCTTTGAATGAAGAATATCGTTCATTATTGGCAAATGATACATGGGATCTTGTTCCCTTTCCAAAGGGACGAAAACTTGTTAGATGCAAATAGGATTACATAACCAAATATGGCCCAGATGGAAACGTTGATAAACATAAAGCTCGTCTTGTTGCTAAGGGTTTTTCACAAGTTGAAGGCATTGACTATACTGAAACTTTCTCCCCTGTTGCCAAAATGAACTCTATCTCCCTTGTTCTTTCCCTTGCTGCCTCTTTCAAATGGGAAGTCCATCAGATAGATGTTAAATCTGCCTTCTTGCATGGGGACTTACATGAAGAAATCTATATGGAACAACCAACTGGATTTATACAAAAAGACTCCAGCCTTGTATGTCGGCTTAAGAAATCCCTTTATGGTCTCAAGCAAGCCCCTTGGGCTTGGTATGCCAAAATGGATAGCTTTCTTTTAGAAACTAGATTTTCTAGGTGTCATTCTGACAATACTGTCTACACCAAGAAAGTGGGCAAGTCTCTTATCATTATTGTTCTTTATGTTGATGACCTTATCCTTACTGGTAATGATCTCAACCTTATAAACCATGTGAAGTCCAGCCTTAAAAAGAAGTTTGAAATGACAGACTTAGGACACTTGCATTATTTTCTTGGTCTTCAAGTCTTGCAATCCAAGGAAGGTATTTCCCTTTCCCAGTCCAAGTATGCATGTGATATTCTACGCCATTTTCACATGGAAGACTATAAGCCAGCCCCTTCTCCCTTTCAGTCTGGAGCCAAACTTTCAGTCACTTGTACTTCCCTTGAAGTTGATGCTACCTTATACCGTCAACTTGTAGGAAAACTTTTGTATCTGACCCATACTCATCCTGACCTTTCCTTTGTTGTTGGCCTTATTGCTCGGTTTATGCAAAACCCACATGAAAGTCATTGGAAAGCAGCTAAAAGAATACTTCGTTATGTTCGAGGTACAGTTCAGTTTGGGATTCATTACAGTGCAGAAGCATATCCTCTATTGGTTGGTTTCACTAATTCTAATTGGGCTGGTGACCCTGATGATCGGAAGTCTACTGCAAGTTATGTGTTCACTCTTGGTTCAGGACCTATTACATGGGCTTGCAAGAAACAAAGTGCCATTTCTCTTTCTTCAGCAGAAGTAGAGTATCGTGGTGCCGTAGAAGCTAGTAAGGAAGCCATGTGGCTTCGTCAGATCCTGTCAGAGTTTGGCTTTCAGCAGCAACATCCGACTACACTTTGGTGTGATAATCAAAGTGCCATTCAACTATGCAAAGATCCAGTCCAACATCAGCGCAGCAAACACATTGAACTACACATGCACTTCATCAGAAAGCTCATTCATGACCATGTTCTTGAAGTGCAATATTGTTCAATAGATTATCAAGTTGTAGACATCTTTACAAAGGCTCTCACAGAGGCGAAGTTTACTAAACTTCAATTTATGGTTGGAGTTCAAGAAGTTGTCACTAAGGGGGGATAGGCTCTAATCCCTCCTTCCTTCTCCTATTGTGTCATATTTGTATATCCTTCAATCCTATCCCAAGTTGTTCTTAAGGGGGAGTGTTAGGATATTCCGACATATAGGAAATAGTTAAGTATAACTTGGTCTAGTGTAGAGTTAGGTAAAGTGTGTTTCTTTACTATGTACTTTTGTAACTTACAATCCGACAGTCACGATATGTAGTGATCTGACGGTTCATTCTCTCCTCCGTATTACCGACACTTGATCCGTGGCTTAACACCCGATTGGTCCATGATCTCTATTTAAAGAGCATGGAGGGTCATTTGTAGGGTAACCATTCATAAGAGAAGCTTATGTAAATTTTCATTCTTTTATTAATAAATTGCCTGAAGTGGTCATGTTGGCTCAGGCCATGGACTGTTCCCTCTTTGAGGGTTTTAACCACGTCAACAATACTGGTGTATTGATCTGTGATCTATTTGTGAGCGGTGTCCTTTGGTGTTCTGTCTGAAGAACTTACCCTATAAATTCGTACAACCACTACTAAACATAGGATCATCAACAGGAGCTACATAGACATCATTTGGTTCAGAGTCTAAGGATGCCCCAACCTAATCTGCAACCTCAATAGTAACACTGAGGCCAATAACAAAAGTGGACTTAATGGAAGCACGAGTTGGTCGATTTGCACGACTAATGTCTTCCATTGGTTGTTTTCCTTTGCTTGATGCAGCTACTAATCCTGGTTCCGATGGCGCTACCAAATTTTCTTCATCCCCTCCTAATGCCTTGTCAATATCAAAATTAGCATCAAACGCAGGATCTTCAGTCAACTCCACCCATTCTAATGTTGGATCAATATCGTCCCACACAGTGGGATCTAGATCAAATGTTATGTTCATCATTTAGTTGTGCCTTAGTCAAAATTTGTATTGCATGAAGACAAGATCATTTAATCATTTTTGTTCCAAATAGTTTCTCTTCATCGTGTGTATGCGCTCAAAAACAGGGCAATTGCTCTCACAACATGAAGCATTGCAAGTTTGGTTGAGGACTCTAATTGCAAACTTTTGCAATTGAGGACATTGGCCACCAAATGACTCTCACCAATGCGCTGCAAAGAAAATGACATTAATTAGTAACTTAGTTCATTTCATTAATTATTTACAAATTACAAACATTTATAGATAATTTGAATTGTAAATTTGTAAACAATTTAACTTGAAAAGAAAAAATGGAATTGCTTACCTGGTTGATCCACATCTCTTACCGTTGTTGCCAAGTTTTTGCCAAAGGTACTAGTTGTCATACTAAAAAGAGTAAGTTGTTTATGTATTTCCAATTGTTCTGCATGGATAGGGACCATGCGCTCCAAGCAATCAATCAATCCATCTTTGACCTCCCCAACCTTCATATCTCCTAGTCGAGCTTCATAATGATACTTTGGGTTCAAAGAATACCTAGCTACATGTATAGGACGATGGAGTTGATTGTTCCATTTGTTATCAATGATCTCCCATATACAATCATATTTAGCTAAACTATCCTTGTAAGTTTCTCGATTCTGTTCCTTTGCCTAAGCCATAGCCTCATAAATGTAGCCCATGGCCAATTTTTCCCCATCCACCATCCTTAGCACCTTAACAAGGGGCTCGGTAATTTTCAAAGATTTGCAGACCTTTTCCAAAAATAATTGTCAAAACTTTTTTTTTGGTGTATATTCCATCTTGTCTACGAGCCCACCGAGATTTAGTCCAATCATCATAAGAAAACATTTTTTGCAGGGTTTTTTGTTGAGAATTGAAACATTGCAACATGAGGAAGTGATCTGCAAATCTCGTAATTGCAGGCCTAACAAGCTCTTTGCCCCCGTGTTTTTCCTCATAAGGCTCAATACCCATGAGTGGTTGTAGATGTATTTTGTAATGCACTTGGCATGCTCTACATTGTTCTTTACCCACTCCACTTTGCTTATGTCATCAAGCATGAGGTCTATGCAATGTGCAGCACATGGAGTCCAAAATATAGTCTTATATTTGGACTCAAGCATCTTTCCAACAAGAACATAGTTTGAGGCATTATCTGTGATGACCTGCACAACATTCTGCTCCACCACTTCTTGAATAATCTCATCCAAAAGCTCAAATAGAAGGGTTGCATACTTCACCTTATCAGATGCATCCACTGGTCTCAAAACCAAGGTTCCTTAAGGGAAAGAAACAAGGAAATTAATGATAGTGTGGTTCTTTCCATCGATCCATCCATCTAACATGATGGAACAACCTATTTTGAGCCATGACTCTTTATACTCAACCAAATATTCATCAATTGAAGAAATCTCTTTTTGCAAAAGAGCTCCCCTCCAGTCATGCATAGTAGGGCCTTTGAAACCATTTCCTGCAACTATAATAGTCCCACATAGCGTGGTAATAAGGTGAGTGAGCAACATTAAATGGGATATATGCATCATACCACCATCTAGCAATGTATTAATAAAAAGTTTCTTTAAACTGTTTTTCCAATGTTCATCCAAAATGGTTTGATGACTTGGATGGGAGGAAGTGGGATTAGCAAAGGCAGTGGTGGCAGAGGATAAGAAATAACTCTGGATGTTTGTTCTCTTTGTTCCTTTAGATCGTTGGCCAAGAGCAGCAGGAACATAGTGAAAGGGATCATTGGTGGAAGGGATAGAAAAGGAGCCTTGAATCTCATAATCATCATACCCACTCTCTTTCATGGCTTGTAATAATTCTCTCTTCCTTGAAATTTCTTCTTGGATGGCCTTCTCCCTAGCCTTATTCTCCTCAAACTTGGCAAGGTATTTTGCCCTAACAGGACCTAACACTTCCTTTGGTGCTTCACATGGCTTTACTTGGCCTCGTATCTCAGCCAAGTGTTGTTTCAATCTGAGAATACCCCACCTCCAATAGATTTATTGCAAAATTTGCATATCATTTTTCCATCGATCATATCACAATGAGCCCATGCAGTGTCCTTGGCTTTTGGAGCCATGTTGGCTCGACATAATTAAAATTTGCAAAGAAATCTGCTATTTAAAAAAATTGCAGCTAAGAAAAATGGAAAACCTAAGATAAATTTAGGAAAAAGAATGTGTTTGTAGCCTACAAAATTTGATAGCATACAACTAGAGATTTGATAGCATAGAAGTTTAGAACACAAAAAAAATTAATACATGGACAGCAGTGAAATGAGGAATTTTTCAAGTCAAAATCCCTACCTGGAAATGCAAACTAGCTTCCTTAGCCTCCTCTTGAAGATGCCAACTCTACCAACAGCTTTAAACTATCTCCAAATAGCTCCAACTCCAACTCCAAGCCTCCAAGATGACTATTGCAGCAAAAACTCAACACTCTCCAAGCTCCCAATCAAACTCACAAAATCTCCAAATGAGGTGTGAGGCAAATGACGGGGTGAGCTCCTTTTAAAGGCTTGGAGAGGGTCTTTTTAGAGGGAAACAATCCTTACTTTCCCTCCAAAACACCCAGGAAGCTTCCTAAAAGACGCCATGTGGGTTCGCAATGGCCTTGGCAATGAACCGGTTGGTTTAGGACGGAATCGATCGGTTTGGTCCGATTTTTGTGGTTTTTAGGCGAAATAGACCCTTGAACCGGGTTTTATGTCCAGTTTGACCCGATTGCGCAATATACCGACCGGTTTGACCGATTTTTGGTTCAAGTCAGACAGTTTTTAAAACTATGCTTATAACAACCTCAGGGATGCCCTAATTGTAGCCCAAAATAGTCCTCAAAAACTTGTGCAAACCTCCCTTCTAGGCCCTTGAACCTTTGCGTTGTTCCTTTAAGAAATGTGGCCCTCACTCCAACACTATACCAAGCCTCATGATCCTACTTACAGGGGTCTCGGCCCTCCTCTAAGGAACAAGATTCAAACTTTGTCTGTCACAGAGTTCTTCCCTTAACATATGCCCTAAACCTCGTCCAAAGTCACGTCCAACAACTCCTAATCTTCAACCTGTACTAGAACATAGAAACAAGACGAAACTCGTCCTCCATGTTCTCTCTAGGTTAGCCCCTCTAGGTCTACGACTCCTTAGGTTAGTCTTCTCTTGGATGAATGCACTTGTGGTGTGTACAAATGGTCTCAATCTCTCCTCTACTTATAGTGTCTTTGGTGGTTTCACATTTCACCAAAGGGCATGACCTTTAGCCCAAGCCAAATTGAGTTTAACTTGTTAAAACCCAACTAACATAAGAAATGAGATTTCTATCATTTGTCTTCACACACACTATCGAAGCCTTAGGTGCCCCTTAGACCTTCAAGGGTGCCCCTCATGTATCCAATGATTAAACTATCATTTTTCACCTTGTTCTTGTGCCCACAACTTTGGGTATAAAACCCACCACTTTGGTACATTGCCCACAAAACCACCTTTTTGTGGGTCAACTCCTCACAAACCCAGTACCACAGGGGTTGTAGGAGTACCTCCCAAGCTACACATTTCAACGACGTCCTCTAAGGTCTTAGGGTTATAGGAGGGGTAGTACTTGGGAGACTTGGTATGAAGTATCGTGCCCATGATTGTCATTCCATCATTCCCCAAATTCATCTACATTCTTCAAGCTTGTGGTCATTGGCTTATTAGAATTGACACTCACTTATTCTCATCCTTGAGTCTAGGCCTGAATATTTTCCCTATAGGTTGATGCCGCTAAAAGAACATTGAAAGCATAAAATGACCACAATGAAAGAAAAAGAAAGTTAAAAATGCAAAAGATGGTCGGGACATTAATTAGTGTGTGGGGAAAAGCCCAGAATGAGCTCTACCCCCCTCATTAGGCATCACCATATTCCTTGATCACTTTATGCTCCATCACATAATAGAGAAACTCTTACATGTTCAAACCTTGATGAGCGATAAACTAACTCATCAAGGGGTAAATAAATGTTAAATCATTAAAAGCAAGCTTGTGCTCCTAAGTTATGCTCTCATTCAAAGCATTATAAAAAAGTAGAAGGTGCACTAGAGGGATGGAAAAAATAGGTTGAGGAAAGGGGTGACTCATGCCTCCATGAATGCTCCCTCCTTATATCTATACACTCAAGATGATAGACCTCCATCAATTGGTCCCATGGTCGTGGAACCTTGCCCCAAAGTCCTTCCCCTCCATTACCACTATTATCACAAGTACCTATGGAATGAAGGATTGACCTAGGACATATCACCTCCCCTTAGGGGTTGGAAACGCCTAATAGGGCTAACCTTCTAGCCATCCCTAAAATAAGTAGGGAACACTTTTACGGGACCTGGTTAGATATTTGAAGGTGATCTAAGTTTTGTCAGAAAATCAGAAAGGTGGAAAGATTTTCTTATGTTGATAATGACTTGTGATATCTTTGAGTTCTTATTAACTTTCTTATGATCTTCTTCTATCTTTGTTTCATCAAGAAATTATCAAAAGCAAAACACAAATATCAAAGACACCAAATGTAGGCACTCTGCCAGGGCTAAAACCCCTCTACAGGGGAAAACCCAGTAGACCAAGACCGTAGACTCAAAGACCTTCCTCCTCCACCAAGTCAACGTTCTAATACGATTCAACAAACTTCAGTAGTATTTTCTTGTCCAACAGCTTCAGTGTAGAAACAACCCAAAATTTTGGCTCCTAGCAAATCCAGAATTTCGACCCAGTTATATTACTGTAACTTTGTCCCATCCAGCAGATCAACAACTTCACACACGTGTGTGTGAGAGAGAGAGAGAGAGAGAGATTATATTGACTTCTTGAGCTTGATAGAGACCTTCTCCTTCGCTATCCTTTTCCTTCTTATCCCTTGACTTTCGCACTTTTACTGACCCCAAAAGTTGCAGATCGAGCTTGATGAGTGAGTGCTCCAAATAAGGTCGAGTTGTTGCCTTTATATAGGATATTTTGCCCCTCAGTTAGGCTGACTTGTCGAGTTTGAGGCCGACTTGGTGGAGGCCTAATTGACCTATTTTACATTAAAATATATTTATTTCTTGACAAATGAAGCCCAAGAAGGGTCTTTTACATTATGACATGGACAAGGACACTTGACATAAACCATAGAAGCCTTAAATGGAGGCTTTGACCTAAAAACAATTGACCCAAGCATGAAACCCGTGCTTTAATAAGTCAATTTCTTTAATAATAAAATTTATTTATCTTTATTTTGACAAATACATTACATCATGACTCAAATATAATTATGAAGACCGACACTAGTTTCATTCTTCAACAAGTTTGAAGTGTTATTATGCCCTTAACAATTCAGTATGGTCCACTATAATGCATTTATGGTCATTGTCCCTAATGATTGGTGGCTTTCACTTGATCTTGACATGGTTTTTCTAGGTGGTTCTTCACAAAACAGCAAAATCCTTTGAGGACGCATTACATCACTCCACTACACAACATGCCCATGTCATCTGGAACCTTCCAGAGAGCTTTGATAACCCTGTATATGTAGCATTGCCCCTCTAGAGTAGAGAGTTGGGCACCTTGATGGTTTCAGATGATGATTGACACCCCATAGCACCCCCAAATGATGAAATGCTAATCTATTCTTGCTTGGTGTTGGATTTACGTGATGTTGTACCCATAAAACCTAGGGCACCTGTGGGTGGCCTTGAAACTATTTGATGTGCATTGCTTGATATGGAGTCCAAATGATGATGGTCGTCCTTGATATGACAAGGGAGGACTTGTACTCACTCTTGAAGCCCCAACGTTGGAGAGAGAGAGTGTGTCACATCACCCATCTAGCCTTGAGAGTATGACGTAGGGCACCCAAAGCATGGTTTTTGGACATGGAAGCACTTTGAGGAATTTCTTGAGGCTTCCCCTCAAGATTTGGAGTTCACTGTGATGATGGGGCATCTCCTTAACCCATTCTACATCTCTTTGTGGCATTAATTACTCAAAAAGGAGATGACGTCATGCTTTCGGAGGACATCAACCCACACATGTACGCATTTATGGCATTATTTTATTGATTTGAGCCATGGGGTTGACTTGTAACCCCTTGTCTTGTCAAATACTCACACTTGTTTTAGGGCTTGTAGGCTTATTATTTTGTAAAAGTGACGGGATAGACTTGATATAAATGAGATCCCTCCACTTCATTTGGACATCATCACACATGTGAATTTGGACTACTTAGAGTGTGAATTGCCTTGTCTACTTCTATACTTGGTAAAATTTGATTTTTATGGAACACCTTATTATTGGAGATTGATTTTTACATTGGAGACATCTTTTTAGGATTGAAAGAAGGTTCTTGGAAGAATTTGTAAGTTTATTGCTTATTTTTCTATATTTTGAATGTGAATGAAATATGCTAGGGTTTCGAAATGTTCCATGACTAAAGGCATATTGTTTATCGGAAATCTTGGTAAATTTTTGCATGTTAAAATTATTCTTCGTTGAAACATATAGAAGAACCCCTAGGGTGCATCTTCTATATTTAATTTCTCCCCTCACAAAAAAATTAGTTAGGGATTTACAAGTGGAAAATTATATTCCTCCCTACTCCAACCAAATTTCATCTTCCTTCAAAATTTTCCCTAAAACTCCATTTTCCCAAAGTTAGAATAAGCATTGGCTAAGGTTGTGTTGATCAAAAATTGTTAAAATTTAAATATTTTCCTTTCTTTTATCTCTCCTGGGCTTTTTAAGGCAAGCCGTGAGGGTTTTTCTAGGGCCATTTTGCTTTAGGGTAATTTTGGGTGGGATTTTGTGGACAAAATTCTAGGGTTTGCCTCCATAAACCTTTTAAATGCAAAATCTAGCATTGGTTGTGGTGAATCCCTAACCCCTAACCAAGATTCAACTTGAAGCCATTCTAAGGGTTTCCCTATTTTTTTGCTAGTCTTAATCATTAAGGAAATCCTTTATTTGACTTCTGCATGCCTAGATATTGCTTTATCATTGCATATCAATAAGCTCTAGCTTGTAGTAGTCCTTAGCTAGTCTAGGGTTAGAATACTTGCTCCTTTATAGAGAAGAGAGCCTATTCCATCTTTAAGGTATCTTCCCCTAGCTTAGTTATATCACTCTAAGCCCTTTAATTAGAATATACTTATAGGTGAATACAAGGAGGCCTCCCTTGTGGTGAAATTCCATTAAACAACAGAAGGAAGATTGTTGAGGTGATAGTGGCAATCTTTCCTCATTACTGCCATAGGGTCCAGCCCTCACCCTGTGAGTCTCCCCTCAAGTCCTACTAGATTTTGTGGCAACAGTGGGTACCTTCACACCTTACAAATGTCTTCATCATTAGCATTTGACTAGGTAACTTTCTCTTATGGATCAACTTCAACATATTTTCTATAAGGAGCGTACATGATCGATGGCATGCAAGTAGTTGTATTCTCTTTAGGGATGCATGGGTAAGAGCTCCATTAAGTCATTCTGTTGAGGCACCATACAATAATTTGACTTCATTTTCCCAATGGGTGAGCATTGATTTATTTACAGATTTTCCTATGGTTTTATTCATATGGCAGTTCATTGTTAGAGACGCTGAGGTTTTTAGATTCTCTAGTGGGAAACCATCCCCTTGGATCACCATTGTTAACCCCTAGATCTATTTCCTATGAAATCTAGAGGATTAAAGGCCAGCTTGCATCATCTCACTAATGACTAGTGATTAATTTCAGGGATTGGTATATGAGTCAAGGGTTTCTTGCATTACCAAGTTCCAAGCACAAGGTCATCTGATTGATCCTATCCTATTCTAAAGGCAAGTTACACAAAGAGATTTGTTTCAGCAAATATGAAGCACGCATACTTGCCTGTCAATTTTGAATGTGCCTTTAGATTCCCCTCAAAAATTGATTCCAGTGAGTATAATATCAAGGGGTATTTAGAGAGTTTCTATTTTTAGTAGTTGTCAAACATGAGTGACACATGGCAATCCCAAAATGTGACACATCGCAGTGTTTTTATGGTGACATACAGCCACTTAAGGGAATGACATTCGATGTCTTGACGTGCACACAAGTGTTAATGTTATTGGGATGCATGCATGAAGTTAAATTGAGATAACTAGAGTGGATACATCAGTTGGAAGGCGAGGTGGCAGTTGGTGTTAATCCCAAGGAAGACTCTCTCAGTAAATTGAATTGCATGCCAAGTTGACTAAACCATGTGCATTTAACTCACCATCCTTTTCTGTTAACTCATCTTTCCTTTCTCATGTGAGTTTCTCTCTCTCATAACTCACCTTATCACTCCACTTCTCACCACCTCACGCATGATAACTCATTCTTAACTAGTTCGACCTCACTTCTCCTTTGAGTTCGATCTCCAAACATTTATCCAAACTACCTCACTCTCTCCCATTCGCCCCACTCCACTCCCAACTTTCTTCTAGGACTCGCATGAGGACAACTCAAGCTTGCCTAGAGCGTATCACCTAGCAATGATAAAAGAGATGAAAGGCTTCACCCAAAAGGGGGCTTTCCTAGCAGAGCAACAGCACATTACATCAATCTTTCGTTTTCTGTCATTTCTAACAGGGTTCTCGTCCAACAAGGATTTATCAACAAGTGGTTTTTTGTTTGGTCTCTATAGTGCAACCAACTTTTTGATTAATGCAAAATAAAGATGCTTTATGGTTGATTTTCAGTTTTTCTTGTTAATCTCTGATTTTTAATTGCAGACCTAAAATATTGTTTTTGCCTGTATTTTGACTTATATTAAACCATCTACAAGTGTCTCTTCCTTATAATCATGTCCACTTCTAGCAGCTGTTTCTTAAGGGAATTTCTACCAATCAAATTATAATTATTTTCAAATTTTCTTTGGCAGTTTTATGACTGTCAAACACAGATCTTTTGTGCGGTCACTGTAACTTGATTTTTTGTCGATATAAAGATAATAGTCAGCGTATAGAAAGAGCAGGGACAACCCCATGTGACTGGGAAAAGGAGAGAAGTATCTGTAGTGGTTGGTGAAGGCAAATCACTTCTAAAATTTGTAGCTGAAACTTTATTAGTTTTGTTTTAAGAAGTGCAGCTTCAGGTGCAAACATATTCGCATAAATTTGGCTATGATCTTGTTTCATTTATCTATCTTGTTTCAATTCTTTTCACATTTATTCAGTTGCTTACATCAATGTTTCGAACATCAGCATCGGGATAAAATCGGCAAGGGTCCAGAAAACCAAAAAATGGGGAAAATATCAGTAAAAATCGGCAAACATCGGCAAAATTAAAATACCATAAAAATATCGATAAAAATCAGCAAACATCGCCTACGCCAAAAAATCATGATTTCGAGATAAAATCGGGATGTTATCGAGATGTTTGCAACACTGACTTACATGATGCTTGGAATCTAGAATCCATACCTAGTCTAGCTCATCTTCTTTGATATATTGCAGACATTTGGGTGTCTTCATACTTTAAAGTTTAAACACCCTAGATAAACAAACTGATCCCCCAGAGGTTGCAACGCTCCATTTACCTGAGTTGACATCTTGCATCTTTGGTACTTACTTTCATTCTTGAAATCTTATGTCTTATTTCTGGGTGATATATTTTAGGTCTGAACGTGTTCATGGCAAATTTGGCATGTCTGTTGGTACTTCTATGGCACCGTGAAACTCCCAAAACACTCGTATAAACATGATGCATCTTACTAGCACTTGTGACAAGGGTTTGTAGGACTGCACAAAGATCTAAAATCTGTCCTAATAACATATAATCTTGCAACATCTGAGGGTATTCAACACCTTTAATGCAAATGTAAATAGGTCGATGCATGACATCAATTAGAGACTTGGCATTTAGACCAGCCTTATTGTCTTTGAGTTCTGATTTCATCCGCAATTGGTCATTCTGGTTTTGAGCAGTGGTAGTAATGTGCACATGTTGATCGTATTCCTTGAACAGAGGGATTATCTATCTGTTGTGATATATCCATCTAATAATCCTTTTATATTAATTACAGGCGAAATACTAATGCCAAATGGTAAAAAGAGTTGTCTTACGTTCACACAGTTTGAGTTGAAGGGCTTGAAAACACAATTCTCATCACTACCTTTGATAAAGATCTGTTCTATTGTAATGGTAAGTTGGTAACATGATTTTATTCTGATTTCTGAACACTATATGATCACTGTATGAGGCACTCTAAAACTGTGGTAAACATATTCTAAATGCCAGTACATGCTGTTACCATGTACTAGCATTTGAATAGCAGTTCATGGTTACAATCTGCCCTAAGAAAACAGTGTTCTAATGCTAGTGCCCCATATGCTGTATGAAATAACCACTGTTTGCACGATACAACTACAGCCTAAGTCACCTGACATGATGGCACGGGATACAGAGGACAAAGAAATATGAGTGTCAGACATTAGACATGACAACCCTGGAAATAGGACACAAAGGTCACGTTTTATATATATAGAACAAATTAGTGAATTAAACATACAAAGACAAATATAGACAGATTCAATTTTTTTAGAATTTAGAAACTAAAACACTTGCATGTTGATGATGATGAGAATTCAATCATACAACAAGTACTACATCAATGATGATAAAATATTAAAATGACATATACACAAAAAATTAGAACCATAAACTGCAGTTTTCTCATTAAGTCATCAAAATCAAAATGTATTACATAGAAACTGAGTCACTACTACTATAGGTGGGAGTGCCAATGGTAAATACAAAATAGAGTAGATACTAGAACCATAGATGGTAGAATCTCATAGCTCATAACTGTCAGCACTGTAGTCCTCCATGTCATCATCATCAAAATCAACATCACTGCCACGGTTCTCTACCCCATCCTCCTCCTCTATCTCCAAGATCACCATCAACAAAAGCGACTGGTTCTAGCACTGGTTTATTAAGATCCAAGCTGGCCAATGTCAACTTAACATTGCTGTCCAAATCCATATCATCAGGTAACACATTCCACATCTTTGTCTTTCCCTTCAACCACTCCTCCCTCTGCCTGTAAATAAGATGGAGGTTGGTTTGCACTTGGAATCCCTTCTAACACTGCATAATAACCCTTAGCTGCACTCCAAAACCTCTTGGATCTTCAACCTGGGAGTGAAATGAGCTTGAGTGAGGGGAAAAGTATGATTTTATGCATCGCGGGACACTTTTGCACGGGACATGTGTCTATTTTTCGGAACATGTTGAGGGAACGTGTCAGACAGATGTTTGGCATGTGTCCCGTTTACATGATACATGCCAAAAACGTGTCGGTCCTCGGACATGCGTCCTCACATATCCATCTCCGACATGTGAAATACGTGACGCACAGGCCATTTGGACGTGTCGAGTTACATAGATTACAACTGTGGAATACACCCTAAGTGCTGACATCTCCATTGCTTCCGTAGGTACTGGTGACATGTGGAATTAATTTGCATGACATAACCTCATTCTCTCAACACAAAACCTCATGGTTAAACTGCATTTTAAATTTCACTGTTAAATGATACAGTATCACTTGGTTATCACATTATTTGAAATATTTGTTAATTGTTAATGGATCACTGTTCCCAGTGGTCGTGATCTGCACTTAAATACTGTAGTATATGTGCTTGGATCACTTTACTATTTACTCAAATCGATCAATATTGTTTGGTGGCAATCTGCTTTAAACATAATACCCATATCTCTGCTATGTTTTCCAGATTAATGATGGTACATGGATTAACCGAACTTTGATCTTATCATTATTCACTGATTAAGAAACTTACATTGATGTTCATTGTGATATTTCTTGGGGTTGTCACCACAAACACATAACATATGCCCGTTGAAATCTAGTGTGATGACTTGATTCTTAAACATTGTTTCTCACATTAAGTGATCTGCATTTAATGACATTGGTAAAGGCACTTTAAAAAATGCATCTAATCACTGACAACTTGTGGTTAATTTTTCCTTGATATGCTGTCATTGATATACATAATTTCATGGTGCAACTGAAAACGTGTGTATTACCTTATGCATGATCTTTTGAGCAACTCATTTTCAATTTCAAACATAAATTGAAATAAGCATTGTTGTCTAAATTGAATATCTTAAGCTTGTTTGCAATTGGTAAATGATACACTAATTGTGCATAATTGAAGCAAGGCCGCCGTAGTGACTGTCAGTGGCTTGATTGAGCGTTGCCTCTTGGCTCCCCTCTGGGGTTAGGACATTTCTTCTTAGGTGAGAACTTTGAGTTGCAACATTTTGGCATTGTTGCTGGTTAGAAAGTCCACTCCCTGAGTTAATAATTTTTAACATTCTGATTTGATGAGCTTTGGACAGTTTTGACAAATATTTGGAAGCTTATCTGGTGACTCCATTGAGGGGAAGAATGCCATTTCCCTTGTATATTTTTAAAGGGCTTGTTGTTTAGAGGGTTGAGCAAGCAACATTGTGTTGGTTTTCTGAATTCACCTTAGTGACTCCACTTTTGTCATGTTTTAGTTGTGGGAAATTGGGCAAATTTTAAAGATATATGGTTGGCCGAATATTTTATCCCATTTTCTTTCCCAAGCATTCTGGGACTTGTTGAAGAGGTGTTGTCATTGATGTCAAAGGAATTGTTGTCATTGATGTAGGTAACAGCTGTCCTAGAGGATGTTGGAACAGCTGGTGCACTTCAAAGTTCAGGCAGTGGCACACCACCTTATTGCAGATGACATTCTGGTTGTGAGTGGTGATCTTGTTTGTGATGTGCCACCTGGGGCTGTGACAGCTACACACAGGAGGCAAGAGGCAACTACAACTGCTCTTTTGTGCACTCCTCGAACTGCTCAACCGTCTGAAGTTGGGCCTTCTGCTGTTGGAAAGAACAAGACAAATAGGCCTGAACTTTGTAATATTATTGGGTTGTGGATTGATTCTGAGCATAGGATGGATTCTACTAAGTTGAAAATTTAGGTGTTGTTCCTCTAACCAGTAATCAGTATGGAGGCCGACCAAAGGTGTGCAATAAGTGCAAATAAAAGAGAGTTCACCTTCAAGAATGCAGAGTTTGTTGGATTTATTTTTGATGAATCTACTGAATATGATTATATTCCCATGTTAGAGATTGATTGCCCATGGTTTCCCAAAGGATGAGAGAATTGGAGTTTGATATATCTGGTATGAATTTCTGAACCCTGTGCGCTTACACCATCCCGCAGATCTATACAAAGTGCTCATTTTCCTCTCAGCTTCTCTTGAGGTGTGGCAATGTATACGAGACAGTTGTTTGCTTATTTTTTTAATTTCTCCTTTCGATGAGAGGACTGTTTGGTGAGTGCTGTCTGAACTCTGCTCTAAGTGTGTTCATCGTTCTGATATTGTTTCACTTATTAATATGGCTGAAATCTAGGAAGAAGTCCAAAAGGCTGCCTAAGAAGCGGTCATCTGCTTTGGTCCCCATGCTATCAAAAGTGTCATGTCCCTTCCTAAATTAATTTGGAACAAGATTAATTATTACATTTTGGGGCCAATTTTGGAGGTGATGGGGCCCATTCGATTTTATTAGGAGGTTAGACTTAGCATAAGTTATTTTGTTGTGTTTAAGTTGATGTGGTTAAGTATACATGGGGGCCACCCACACTAGGAGAATACGCACTCCCTAGTTCGATTTGCATGGAGGAGAAGTCGTTGGTTAAGTGAGGGACCCACGATGGAAGGAAAATGGAGGGAAAAGTGCTCCACGAAATCTATATAAGGAAGGCAGCTCTCCTCATTTCATTCATCTTTTGGCATATCGAATTTTTCTTGGTTGCTTGAGCTGCTTAGCCGAGTCATTTGTTGTTTAGCAAGAGTTCTTCAAGCGAAGAGCTCACCCTTTCTTCGGGGGACTTCGAGTGCCACCCTAGAGAGGTTTTTCTTCAGTCTTTCCGGAGGAGGATTTCATTGTGGTTTCCAGCAGTTGCATTCATCTCCAGGTGGTGCATATTTCTGGAGGACGCAGTGAAGGGAGGTCGAGTTTGTTTGTGGCATCTTGCAGAGGAGTTTTGGCCGAGAGGATTTCCGGAGAGGAGGCATAGGAGATTTGTTGTCATTTTGGAGAGTTTGGGAGCTAGAGGAGAGTGCTTCTTTGTAGTGTGACTTTCGCACTTCTTGGGCCAGCGCAGAGGCAACATTTGGTGCACACGTGGGAGGTAGAGTATCAGTGTTTGAGGCTGAACTTTGCCGGGGGAGCTAAGGGAAGCATTTGTGGAGGAGATTGCTACATTTCCGGAGCTTGGGAGGAGAATTTTGCTTGTATTCCTTGCAGGCCGTATTCTTGAGCAGTTTGGAGGGCGTAGGGCATATTGGAGGTTGAATTTGGGAGGTTGGATTCAAACCAAACCCTTTCTGGGTTTTGTGGGTTTTGGTCAAGGAGCTTGGAGCCAAATTTATAGCATTTTCAAGTAGTGGAGGTGGAGTTTCTTGCAGTTCCTTTCCAGACAGCGCAGAGCATTAGAGAAGCAGTCATTTCCAGCATTTGAGATCATTGTCTTATCATCTAGGTTCTGTCACGCTTGCCATTGAGGCAAGCCTAGGTGCATTCCTCCATACTATTGTACTTTCTCCATTGATTAATAAAATGGCTCAATTGGTTCTACTTTTGGAGTTTCTATGAGCATTTACTAATTGTTGAAATTTTCTGTTGTAAATCATTTTTGCTTTGCATATCGCTGTTTATTTAATTTTGAATTATTACAGTGGTATCAAAGCTCAAATTTTGGCTCAGTCATGGGGGAACTTTCCTATGAGTGAGGAGGACTGACAAAATATTAATTACAGGAGGCAAAGGTACCGGAGCAAGGAGAGGGAGTTGGAGATTACTGCAGACACAGAGGATCGTGGGAAGACAGTGGTAGCAAAGGATATGGGGGAGCCCAAGAGTATGGAGGAAATGGCCTTCAACAATCTCTTGAAGGCCTTGAGCAATTTGGAAAAAGGGCAGCAGGAGATGCTGGACGAAATCAAGATGCAGAACCGGGAGCGGAGCACCGACCGGGAGTTTATATTTGGAGAGACTTCAGGGGCCTCTCAATAGCTCGATCACCTTTAACCTGCTGCGCAGTGGCCATCTTTCGATTGAGCCAACTGGAGCTACCTTACCTTCTTTTATACCTTTGGCACAAGGTGAAACGGGTGGAGGAGAGGATCCATCGTTGATGAGAGAGCATTTCAAGGAGTAGCAGTCCATGGGAGCAGATTTCAAAGAGGCTCTATCTTTCACAGATTATTGCAGCTCAAACAGAATGAGAAGGGGAAGGGTTATGGAAGCCATGGTACGCAGAATTATGAGTTGCACCGCACCATTGGGAAGATGTATTTTCCCACCTATGATGGCACTACCAAGTGCACAACACGTGCTTGGGTGGAGAAGTTGGACACATACTTCCAGCTCAACAGGATGATGGAGGTAGAAGCCATCAAGATGGCCACATTGCATTTGGAGGGGGAGGCACACGATTGGTGGTTTCATGGCTTGTCCACTCTGGGGCATGCCGGCGTGACCTCCTATGAGGACTTCACACGAAGAGTAGTGGAGCGTTTTGATCGGAGGGATCCAAAGGCTCACTTCAGGGAGTTGACTCAGCTCAGGCAGACAGGACATCCAGAGCATTATATTTTGGAGTTCTTGAGGGTCTCAGTCATGGTGCCTGATTTGTTAGATGCTAGGAGAGTATACACATTTGTGGAGGGGTTGACAGAGCCACTGCGAGGACTGGTGAAGTCACGCAGACCATCTACTCTTTTGGAGGCAGTGACTTGTACGCGAGATTTGCAGGGGGGCATCCCCAAGGCCCGGGCACCATTTCCTCCACGCACTCCCTACACTCAGAAGGGAGGTGACACTAGAGCACCTGCAGCGCAGAGAACAACCCAAGGGCGGGGACAGTTGGATGATGAGACCAAGAGGGACCTCAGGAGGAGGAAGTTGTGTTTTACATGTCGAGAGCCTTGGGCACCAAGCCATCGGTGCACAGCGGGCAAGGCCCATTACATCGAGGTCTTCTCAGACAGTGATCAGGAGGACGAGGTGGAGTTGGAGTTTGGTGGAGGAGACAGTGAGGATCCAGCAGGGAGGGGACCACCACCACCACCACCACAGGGAGGAGCATCTTTTGCACCAGCCGGGGGAGTCCTAGCTTCTTTGTGTGGGATTCCCAAATTTTTGACCATGAGGATTAGAGGTACGGTGCAGGGGCAGTGTGTCTCAGTTTTAGTAGACAGTGGGGCCACCCACAATTTTATTGATGCTCAGATGGTCCAGAGGAGGGGCATCACCACTGCAGAGTTTGAGGGGTTTTTAGTCCTAATACTAGGAGACAGGACTATGCAGTGCACTCGATATGTTCCTGCTTTGACAGTGACCATGGGGAACTATTCGATGACAGACCACTTTTTCGTGGTGGATGTACCAGACACCAATGTGGTGTTGGGTGTCCAATGGTTGTATTCCCTTGGCCGAGTTACCACTGATTGGAAGCATCTTGTGATGGAGTTTGTTGGACCGGATGGCAAGCAGGTGGTTCTTCGGGGCATGCATTCGTACCCCCCTCAGACAGTTTCAGCCCACAGGATGGAGGCCGATTTGAGGCATGGAGACATAGCATGGGAAATAGAGCTAAGGATTTCAGAGGTTGGGGGAAAGGCCAAGCCACCACATCCAGACATACAAGTAGTACTGGATAGATATCCAGTAGTCTTTGGAGACATACCGCCGGGACAACCACCTGACAAGGGGTTTGAGCACACTATAGAGCTAGAGCCTGGTGTGCAGGCAGTCATTACTACACCCTATAAGCATCCCAAAGCCTATAAGGATGAGATTGAGAGGGCCATCAGGGACCTATTGGCATTGGGCCACATCAGACCAAGTTCTAGTCCATTCGCTTCTTCGGTTGCAATGGTGAAGAAGAAGGATGGGACTCTCCGCATGTGTATCGACTACAAGGCCCTCAACAAGAAGACGTTGAAGAAGAGGTA
This sequence comes from Pinus tabuliformis, assembly GCA_031772625.1. Lineage (NCBI taxonomy): Eukaryota > Viridiplantae > Streptophyta > Pinopsida > Pinales > Pinaceae > Pinus > Pinus tabuliformis. The sequence continues at coordinate 716,406,860 of CM062820.1, forward strand.
TCCCATTCCGCGTATTGATGAGTTGATGGACGAACTTAGAAGAGCCAAGTGCGTCTCTAAGATAGATTTGCAGTCGGGGTATCATCAGATTCGGGTGAGGGCGCATGACATCCCGAAGACAGATTTCAAATGTCACTATGGGCATTTCGAGTTCCTGGTCATGCCTTTTGGTTTGACCAATGCACCGACTACTTTCCAGTCGTGCATGAACCATGTGTTCAAAGGCCAGCTGAGGAGCTTTGTACTAGTATTCTTTGATGACATCTTGATCTACAGCAGGACATGGGAGGAGCACCTAGAGACGGTATTGTGTATATTGGAGGAGCAGCATTTCTACGCCAAGATATCCAAGTGCGAGTTTGGGCTGACAGAGATGCTCTACTTGGGGCACATCATAGGTGCAGATGGGGTCAATTCGGGCCATTCGGGATTGGCCAGAGACTCAAGATATGACAGCGCTGAAGGGATTTTTTGGGCATCTGTACCTATTATCGGAAGTTCATGAAGGGCTTCTCACAGTTGGCAACACCCCTTACTGATCTGACTAAGAAGGGGGCTTTTGTGTGGACAAAGGGAGCTCAGGTAACATTTGATCACCTCAAGGAGGTCACGAGTTGTTGCCCGGTATTGGCACTTCTGGATTTTACACAACCTTTCACATTGGAGTGTGATGCATTAGGTGTGGGGATCGGGGCAATCTTGTCCCAAGGAGGGCACCCCATTTCTTTTGAGAGTTGGAAGCTCCTACCACATGAGATGATGTATTCCATATACGACTAGGAGATGTTGGCCATAATGCATGCATTGGCCAATTTTAGACAATACTTGGTGGGGAACCGATTTCAGGTGAAGACGAATCACAACAGTCTTCGCCACTTCATGGGGCAACAGAGGTGGGTCAGCAAGGTGCAAGCCTACGATTTTGATATTGAGTATATGCGGGGGAAGCACAAAGTGGTGGCGGATACACTATCTAGGAGACCAGCAGGACTTTCACTCACGAGCACTTGCCATGATTGGAGGGCAGTCATGCAGATGAGCCCACAGGGTGATGGATGAGGTTATATATTACAAAGGGCACATATTCTTGGTTGTGGGGTCCCAATTGAGGGAGTGTGTCCTTCGTGCAACTCATGATTCTCCTTTGTCTGGACACCAGAGGTTCAGGAAGACTTATATGGCAGTGAGAGAGTGCTTCACCTAGAAGGGCCTCAAAGGGGACATGTTGAGGCATGTGCAGGAATGCGAGGCTTATCAAAGGAACAAAGGAGAGTTGACCCATCCAACAGGACTATTGCAGCCTCTTCCTATCCCTGAGGGGAAATGGGAGAGTATCTCTATGGACTTCATCACCAGACTTCCCTCAGTACAAGGGAAGGATTGTATTTTTGTGGTGGTCAACTAGCTGACCAAGTTTGCACATTTATTTGCCATTCTGACAAGATATTTAGTTTCACAGGTGGTAGAGTTGTTCTTTAGGGAGGTCTTTCGCCTGCACGGACTCACTAAGACTATAGTCAGTGATCAAGATAGCTGATTCATGGGAGGTTTTCGTTCAAATTGGCAACTACGGCCAAACTCCACATGGGTCATCTTATTTATGACAGCTGATATTTTTCTTGGATTCCTCTCTACGAGGGGTATAGGATTGATCTAAAAATCATCCAATTCTGACATGTACAAATGAAGTTATGAATTTATTTTGATTATGGACAAATTGTCAAAGTCGGCGAGCACAATTATGTAGGCTCAGAAACCCAACAGTCACGTCCAATGTTACTTGGGAGTGGGAGCGAAAGCGGGGAGCGGGAGCGAAAACGAGAGCGGGAGCGACATTTTCAAAAGCTCCCGGTTTGGGAGCGAATCCCAGAGCGATTTTATATATATATATATATATATATATATATATATATATTTTATTTTTTTATTTTTGATACATATATGTCAACAAAAACATGTAGAATGATGAATTAGATATAAAAAACATAAAAAAACATAGATTGATCATTGAACCATATCACATCAATCATCTAGAAGTTATAATCTTCATCAACCATGTCCACAAGTTAGTAACATACATATTACAACTGCAACATATTGAGTCTCGTGAATCATGATTCATCAAATTCAATCTTAAAGTTTCAACTTCAAGCTTTCAAAATTGGAAATTCAATATATAACATTTATCATCATTGATCACCAAAGTTGTACTTGTAAGCTAAGTTTAACCATTACAAGAAATTATATCTTAGATATTTCTAAGTTCTAATTGTTAACATGAAATGAAATGTTATAAAATGAATTATGAATAATGAAATGAAATGAAACAACTTTAGTCTTTCACAAAGCATCATATTCATAATTCACAATCATTACCAATGAGTTATAATTGCCAACTTCAAACTTCATACTTTCATTGTCACAGTCATATATTGTTTACAAAAAATATCATTATGATATGAAAGAGTCAAGGACTCAAGACTCAACAGTTATGAAAACTAATAGAAGCTAGAAAAACAAGTAAACTGTAAATCTACATGTGGCCCTTACCACGAGAGTCTCCTATATGAGCAGGTCGTGGTGGTCTTCTAGGAGTCTCCCACACTGACCGACGACCAAAACTAGAAGGCACATGCCTCCACGTGAGGGTGTAGATGGAGGTGGCGACAGCAAAGGAACAAGACTCGGAACTCAAGCACTGCTACTGGATGGTGGAGGTGGCATGGCTGCTTCATCTTCATCCCTTATAAGTTCCTCTTCCAGTTCTTCAAGATGTATAGTGCCATCCTCCAAATTGTCATCCTCTGGGTGGTTGTCCCAAATTTTATATCCTCATAAGCCTGATCACAGTAATGACTCAACAACCTCAAGTTGTAGTGCACATAAACCAAGCTTTCTGCCCGATTTTCATTGAGTCTGTTTCTTTTCACATTATGCATGACGCTATAGGTGCTCCAACACCTCTCTGCAGAAGAAGTATTTACAACCTGTGATAGAACTTTTTTTGCCAATTTTGGCAAAAGTCCCTGGCCGCCATATGTTTCCCACCATGTGAGAGAATCAAATTTGTCTCTGTCTTTCATTGCATGGAAGGTACCAAACAAACTAGTACCACTGAAGTATCTGCCTATTTCAAAGCGCACAGCTGCACATTCCTCCCTGTCAGGTATCAACTTTTCTAATGCATCAAAATATCCTCTAGTTACCTCTGCATCTAAATGGGGTTTGGTCCTAATCCCACCCCCTAGTACAGGTTGGCCCAACCAAGATGTAGAGTAGTATTTTGGCATAAGGATATATGCCAAGCAATGTAGTGGAAGATTAAGTTTATTCCATCGTACACACACACAATCGTGAATCAGTTTGTACAAGTCGGGATCTTTGTTATGAACAGTATCTTTTATTTGCCTCAACATGGTATCCATCTGCTCATAGACCTCGCCAATCACTGGTTTATCTGTATCTGCAAACCGAATCATGTGATAAATGGGCTTGGTGAAATCCAATACTTACCTCACATTTGACCAAAACATACCATCTAGAGCGGCCTCCTCCACCAGTTCAAAACCTCGCCCGTCAGCTGCATTTGTAGCCCTTTCCTTTAATACCTGCCAGTGTGGACTTGATACCATGCTAGCCAATGAATCTCTTACCTTCAAAACGCGCCTGAAGGTGAGGTAATAGCTACCAAATCTAGTCTTCGCAATCTTCAACAACTCCAATCTTGAGTGACTGCGGAAAAGGCCATGGGTATTGCTATGATTTGTAATAAATTTTATCATTTGTTTGAGCGGGAGCGACATTTTCAAAAGCTCACGGTTTGGGAGCGAATCTCGGAGCATTTTTTATTAATATATATAATTTTTATATTTTGATATTGGTATTGTGCATTTTTGTTCTTAACAACATCATGCATCAAAAGGTTCAATGTGTGAACCAAACACCCATACCAAAATATGTTGGGGTATTTATCCTCAATAATTGCTCCCGCTGCCTTACAATTAGGAGCATTATCAGTGATGACTTGGATGACATTGTATGGCCCAATACGGTCAATTGTTTCAAGTAATGCTTCTGCAATGTTGATGGCGGTCTTGAACTTGTCTGAGTAATCATATGCATTTAGAAAGATGGCACCACTAAGAGACCCAGCAAGAACACTTATCAATGGTTTGCCTTTTACATCTGTCCATCTATCAGATACAATGGACACCCCATGGTCAGTCCAAGAACTTGTCATTCTATTCAAAGAATGTGATATTTTTGCTTTTTCATGATCAAGTCCAACGGTTCTTGCCTTGTCATACCCAGGGTTCTTGTATCCTTTAGGGGCATCATTTATGGTAGAAACCATTTTGTGCCAATAAGGTGAGCGAAGAACATTGAATGGTATCCCCTCATCAAGGAAATCTGATATGGTTCTACGCCTTAAAGCTGGTGACCTTGTGCCTCCATATCCACTGCCTTGGGAGGACGCTGAAGGAGTTCTTTGTGCTTGTGATTGTGAGCTTGGTTCAAAGAAACCCCTTGATTTTTTAGATTTGTATTGGGCTTCCTCCTCTTCCCTTATGTATTTGGCTCTATCTGCTGCTGACACAGCTGCACAAGTTTTGATTCCTATTTGTTTATCTCCATCTCATGGCCTTTTCCCACAGAGGTGTTTTCTGGCACGGGTTTATGAACCTGTGTAATTATTGTTGCAATAGGGGCAATGAAATTTAGTGGTTCCACCCCTTTTCCCTGCTTCAGTTCTGTTAACATATTTCCACAATGGGGTTTGGTCTTGTTCAGTTTTTTTAGAGTCATGTTCACCCTCCTCCAGCTCCTCCTCACCGGGGTTTTCATCAAATCCACTTTCTCCAGCTTCTTCATCCCCCTCTTCATTTTGGCCCTCCATTTCCTACTCTCCAGCACCATAATAACCAGAAAAGGGACCAAGATGAAGAAAATGCCAAGAAATATAACTAGGTCCATGATGTTTGATATTTGTAGGCTTTTGAATCTGCAAAATTTAATGGGAATGGGAATGGGAATAGGAATGAGAAAATTAATTTAATTTATTTAGATTAATTAATTTAATTTAGTTAGATTCATGATTTATTTACTAAATAAGTTATATATTTACTAAATTACTAACTAAAATAAACTAAATTACTAAGTAACTAAAGTTTAAACTACTAAATTACTAAGTTACTAACCTCCTTGCAGGCTTGCTCCTTGCTCCTCGGCGCTCGCTCCTCGCTTCTCCTCGCTCCTTTGCACAATCTCCTTGGCTCTCCTCAACTCATTCAAGTCACAATGAAATAAAAAATGCCCCCCAAGCCCTTTTAAAACAAAATTTTTTTAAAAATTAATTTTTTTTTGGCGTCCGCGATTTTTTTTCGTGCGTTTCGCTCCTAGCGTCACACGCGTCGCTCTCGGAGCGAAAATTAAAAGCTCGGGAACATTCGCTCCCCGATCGCTCCCGGGCTTTAATTTTCGCTTCGAGAGCGACGCTCCCGAGATCACTCCCGATTTTGGCAGGGAGCGGAAATTTTTTTTCCGGGAGCGCAGATTGGGAGCGGGTTCGAGGGGGGGGTGCTCCCCCGCAACTCTGGTCACGTCTATTCATCCTCAATGTTGGCTATCAATACATGATGCCTTAGCCTCATTTAGACACACTCAACCTCATACATCTCTCTCTCCTCATTTGATAGGGTACGCATTTTCTAGGCAGCTCTCTCTCTCACATGTGCGAAGGAAAGGAGCACGAAATTCTATTTTGGGCATTGACTAGCATTGACCAAATTTCATGAAGTGTTTTGACCAGCATTGACTTGTTTGACTACATTTTTGGGTGAGATACTTCTGTTTGGGCAAGACACATTTCTGGGCACATAAATCGAGGTCAAATGTTGACTTTGACCAGCGTTGACTTCAGCTAGGGCTGACTACAAGGTTGGTTGTTTGACTAGACTGTTTTTGGTTGTTTTAAGGTCTGATTCATCTTGTTGTTTGGAGGCCAAAGTTGACTGAAGTTGACCATTTTGTTTAAGAGTCAAATCTACCCTGTTGACCAACATTGACTTTTCTGGTTAGGGATCTTTTACTGTTGTTACAAAATATCAAATTTGTAAATTGTGCTATCTCTCTCTGCTGAACCACTGAAGACTAAAAGAAGAATTAATCAAGGGTTTCCCCACATTGGGGTTTGTCCCTAGCTGGTGCCACATCTTGTGTCCTCTTGTCTTGGCTTGTCTTCTACTGTTTATGTTTATGTTCTGTCTGCATTTTACTATCATGTTGATGTGATTGCTAATCTGGATATTGATATTGGGCTAATAAATAAATTGAAGTAAAATTGCTCTAAAGCATAGAACATACCATTGTTGCTTAAAATTAACATGGTATTAGAGCTGAGGTGAAGACAAAGCCCAAGCAAGAGTGAAAGAGCAATCACCAAAGACAGTTGGACAAGGACAAAAGGCTCAATGGGTTCCTCATCCCACTTCCCAGCTAAAGACAAACTCCATGATAAATCTGACTATCATGGATGGAAGATGTCTCTTGATCCGGCCTTGGAAGAACAAGAAGTGATGGATTATGTGAAGGGTAAAATCCCTAAGCCTCCTTCAAATGCACCGGTTGTTGCGAAGACCAAGTACAATAGAGCTGAAGTCAAAGCAAAGAAGATTATCAGAGATTCCATTGACAAGCGTCTGGTGGCCTACATCTCCGAATTGAAGAACTCTAAGGAGATCTACGACAGGTTGATCAGCAATGTTCAAGGTTAGTAATGCTAATCAAATTCTATTTCTCAAAAATAAGTTGAAGGATATTAAGAAGGGCAAGGATGAGGATATTCAATCCTACTTCTTAAAGATCATTGAGATCAAGAATGATCTACTTTCGATTGGAGAAGTCATTCCTGACAGGGAACTTACTCTCACCACCCTTGGAGGACTCCCACCTAAATGGTATGTATTTAAAACCATATACTCAACAACGATCGAATTCCAGGGTTTGAAGAATTGATGTCGAGATGCATTCAAGAAGAAACAAGAATGGTCGAGCAAGAAATGCCTTCTAATAGAAGCAACCCCACTGCATTCTCCACTCATGCCAAAAAGGAGAAATTATGCAAGGTCTAAAGGTCATCTCCATGGAAAGCCTGGATCTGAGGGAGGAAGGAAGCGCAGGTGCTTTGTTTGCAATAAGTCTGACCACTATGAAAGGGAGTGTCCAAATTGAAGGGACACATTGCATGATGATGATCATAATCGCTCTAGGGGCAACTTCAACAACAACGATCAAAGGAATGGCAAGTCCAATGGCAAGGGAAAAAGGAATTCGGGACATCAAGGAAATGATCGACCCTCCAAGAAAGCAAGGAACTCCAGGTATGAAGAAACAAATGTTGTTAACAATAAGCAAAATGAGTACTATCCTATATTGCCCCTCTCCACTGCCTCTCCACCAGACACTTTGGGGAATTGGCTAATTGATAGTGGTGCCTCAAGGCACTTCACCTGCTACAAGGAAGCTCTCTCTAATCTCATAGAAAAGGAGACAAACTTGGAGATCATCCTTGGAGGTGATGCCACCTATCCCGTGAAGGGGTAGGGAATATTACCCTTCAATTGAATCAAGGTAACACTATTTATTTACAAGAAGTACTATATGTACCTAAGCTCAAGAAGAACCTGGTGTCCATTTCGGCAATGGAAAACAAAGGATTCAAGGTGGCGTTCATCGATGGAAAGGTACGTGTTTGGAAAAGAAATTTTAAAGATACTTTTACTCTTGAGATCAGGGTTGACACTTTGTATCAAATTGGAGGAAGTCCATTCGGAGCTATGTCTTGCGACACATCTCTACAATCTAAACTATGGCACCTGAGGTTTTCCCATCTTCATTAAAGGCCCTACCCGATGTGAGACAGATGGTGACAGATATGCCCGAGTTCAAAGTAGAGCATGATCCAAGTGGATATTGGTGGCCACCCGCCAATTCCACTTGGACCCCCACCATTGCTTCTTTCAGTTTTCAGTTTCCTTAATTGTAGCACAATTTACTATGTTTAGCAGTTTTTCGGGTCCTAAACTTCCGAAGCCATTTTGAGGCCCTAAACGACGTTTTTCTTTTAAATCTACAGCCAGCGATTTTTTGTCTAAAATCGTCTTCTCTGTCGTAGTCCTCGGAGGGATCTTTCCAATGGGTTATCATGCGCGTCAAACGGAGATAATATGACCAAGTCGCGACCCCAGGAAGTTGGCTGTCCAACTCACCCCAACGGGGCCCATAAACTCTTGGTATTACATCTCCTCGAGTTAGAGTTTTGGTTGTTTAGGGTTTGCTCTTATTGTTCAATAATAAAAAGGCCCTTGAGCCTCATTGTAAGGCAGTTCAGAGGCATGTAACCACCACATCTCTTCTCAGAGATAAGCTACCATCGCCCTAGTTGGTTTATTTCCATTTCTGTTTGTAAGCATATTTCAGTATTTTACATTAATGAAATGAAGTATTATTTTCGCTGCATCTCTGTGTTTATGGTTATCTCTGTAATTTGTTGTGTTCCTGTTTAAATCTAGATCAGTGGTATCAGAGCGGTCTGCTTTTTTTCTCTGTTTTTCTTTGCATGTACCCAACGAGGTCGGGATATAAGAAGTTAGGGCTTGAACTGGTCAATCCTTTGCAAGACCAGCCTCGCAAATCCCGACAGCGTCCCATGGTGGATGAAAAGAAAGACGAGGGGGTAGGAGATCTTATCAAAATCTTGCTCGAAGAAGCCCTCGAGCGACAAAGGAACACAATGATGGACAACTTTGCCCAGATCCTTCAGCGGCTACCCAGCGGCGACGCATCGACTTCCAACAGCTACTCTGGAAACACCACACCGTTTAAGGTACAAGTTAATTTTGAAATCCCCATATTCGAGGGTCAAATAGGCGCAGATGTTGTCAATAAATGGTTAAATCTGCTAAAGGGTTATTTTTTTGTTCATCATTTTTCCAATTAGGAAAAGATTATTTTCGCTTTGCTCAAAGTAGCCCCCCACGTCAAGCACTGGTCGAAAACCTACTGTGAGCAGAAGGATGAAAGTACAGGCTCACTATTTTCAGTCGCACCCACTTGGAATTCATTCTGGGATGCCATCAAGGAGCAGTACTACCCTGTCGGAAGCTATGAGGATCAATACATAAAGTGAACCACGCTGCGGCAGGGAAGGGACCAAGACGTGTCAGATTTTACCAATATTTTCCATACCCTTCGCACAAAGTTGGGTATCAAGGATTCGGAGTAGCATTTGGTACTCAAATACCGCGGCTGCCTGCACAAGTACATCCAGGAAGAAATAGAATTCTTGAACATCTCCTCGCTCGGCACAGCATACTGATATGTCGTCAAGGTCGAGCAAAAGTTTAAACAGAAGAAGCGAGACTTTGGATCTGCGAATCCGAAGCAAGGGAAAGGTGCCCCCAAACCGCAGAACAAAGGACAAAGCCAAGGCGGGACAACCCAAGACAACCCGCCAAAGCTGCAAGCAAAGAACAGTGCCGCGAAGCCGAAAAAGGACACGAGAAAGTGGTATGAGTTCCATAAGAGCTCCACTCACAACACAAGTGAGTGTCGGGCCAAGCAGTCATTGGTGGCCGAGCTAAAGGTTTCAGAATCAGATGCATGTTCCGACTCTGAGTCAGAACCCGACAAGGGGAATGACAAAGGGAAGCAGATTATCGATGCAGAGCCCAACGCCACCGTTGCCACTACGAAGATCCAGAAGGAGGAACCCGAAGATCCAGAGGAGGAGGAGCGTCTCTTCCACTCCCAAATGTGGGTAAAGGGCTCCCCGCTACAGTTCATTGTCGACAGCGGGAGCCAAAAGAACCTCATTTTGGCAGAGGTCGTGAAGCAGCTAGGCTTACCGACCATAGCACATCCACAACCGTACACCATCGGGTGGCTTCACCAAGGATGGGATCTTCGCGTGAGCCAGCAGTGTCGCCTTCCATACAACATCAAGCCCTTCACAAATGAGGTATTGTGTGACATTGCTCCCCTTGAAGTTTGTGATGTATTATTAGGACAACCATACTTGTGGAAGCAACATGTTGTGTATGAATCAAGGCCCCGTGTTGTTATTGTTACTTTCGGAAATAAGTTGTACAGGATACCGGAGGTAGCACCGCCTACCGCCATCTCTTTGGTTACTGCAAAACAATGTAGTAAGCTCATTTCCAAAACCGGGAAATTTATTTTCTTGATGATAAGCTCATTTCCAAAATCGTCTTTTTCGTCATAGTCCTCGGAGGGATCTTTCCAACGGGTTATCATGCGCGTCAAACGGAGATAATATGACCAAGTCGCGACCCCGGCAAGTTGGCTATCCAACTCACCCCAACGGGGCCCATAAACTCTTGGTGTTACATCTCCTTGGGTTAGGGTTTTGGTTGTTTAAGGTTTGCTCTTATTGTTCAGTAATAAAAAGGCCCTTGAGCCTCATTGTAAGGCAGTTCAGAGGCATGTAGCCGCCACATCTCTTCTCAGAGATAAGCTACCATCGCCCTAGCTGGTTTATTTCCATTTCTCTTTGTAAGCATATTTTAGTATTTTACATTAATGAAATGAAGTATTATTTCCATTGCATCTCTGTGTTTATGGTTATCTCTGTAATTTGTTGCATTCCTGTTTAAATCCGGATCAAAGCATGAAGGTGTATGTCCGGGATGTGTCGAAGGAAAACTTACAAAGGGACCATTCCCCTCAAGTAATAGCAATTGATCCACTCCAACATATCTAGTATGATGCCTGTAAACGCTTTGGGAGGATACGTATATTATCTCACCTTTATGGATGATTATTCTCGCAAAACCTAGATCTACTTCTTGAAGAAGAAGAATGAAGTGTTCACCTGGTTCCGACACTTCAAAGCCTTGATCGAAAACCAATCCGAGAAGAAAATCAAGATATTGAGAACTAGTAATGGGACCGAGTACGAATCCAATGAAATTCTTGCAGAGAAGCTGGCATTAAGAGGGAGACTACAACGCCATACACTCCCAAGCAAAATGGTGTGGCTGAAAAAAAGAATCGCACTATTGTAGAAGTTGTTCGTGCCATGCTTCATGATCAAGGGCTTCTGAAGTTCCTATGGGCTGAAGCTACAAATACCACCTTGTATGTTCAAAATCGACGCCCTCATCAAGCATTGGACTCCAAGACTCCCGAAGAAATGTTCACTAGTAAGAAACCCGATGTCTCTCATTTTAGAATTTTCAAAAGCCCCGTATATTTTCATGTGCTAAAAGAGAAAAGAAGCAAATTGGGTGCATCTGGGAAGAAAGGAGTCTTTGTGGGCTATAGTGAAAATTCTAAGGGATATAGAATTTATGTGGTTGGTCAAACGGAAGTTGAGATAAGTCTTGATGTCACCTTCGACGAAGATATGGCCCTCAAAAATATCAACAACCTACCTATCCCAAGGAAGGAAAAAGACGTTGGCACCAAAAAACAAGTTGCAAAAGAAGATGAAACGATGTCGAATGTTGATGAACCTATGGATCCTATTGATCCTCCTCCTCAAGAGCCCTCCTCTTCCAAGAGGAGACCCTCATGGCTTAGGGAGACTCTCAAAGATGCCGAGAGACATATTGCACCAAGCAGGACTTTTCGTGAAAGCAAGAAGCCGAACAGGTATCAAGGATACTTGACCGTCATGAGCACTATCATTCAAAATGAACCATTATCATTTGAAAAAGTCGTGAAGCAACAAGTATAGTTCAAGGCTCGCTTTGTTGCTCGAGGCTTCTCTCAAAAGGAAGGTGTAGATTACAATGAGATATTTGCACTTGTTGCCCGATACACCACCATCCACTCGATCATAGCCCTTGCTGCCTTGCAAGGATGGAACCTACATCAAATGGATGTCAAGACCGCTTTCTTGCATGGTTCGATCAAAGAGGAAGTCTATGTGGAACAACCCGAGGGGTTTGAGATTCATGACCAGGAATCTCATGTATGCAGGTTGAAGAAAGCTCTTTATGGTTTGAAGCAAGCACCCTGGGCTTGGTATGAGAGGATCGATATCTATCTGATAAAGCTGAGATTCACTAGAAGTGAAGCCAATCCGAACCTTTACTTTAAGGTTGAAAATGATAAACCTCTCGTTCTGGTACTTTATGTGGACAACCTTTTTCTGACAAGTGCAGACCCTCTCATTCACAAATGTAGGAGGGAGTTGGCTTCTGAATTTGAGATGAACGACCTAGGACCGATGCACTACTTCCTAGGGTTGGACGTCTGGCAAAAGCCAGGTGAAATTTTCCTATCTCAAGCAAAAAATGTTGTGAATATATTGAAAATATTTGGGATGGTAGACTACAAGCTTGTGACTAGCCCGATGGAACTTAACTTTAAAAAGTTATGTGGTAGTGCTGCCTGACCTGAATTCGGAAATGCCTCGAGTATCGTCAACTCATAGGAGCACTGATGTTCTTGGTGAACTCCCATCCAGACATATGTTTTGCAGTTAACACATTGAGCCAACATGTGGTTGAGCCTCATCATATACATTGGATTGGTGCCAAGAATCTTCTGAGATATCTTCGGGGCACAATCCCTCATGGACTGAGATACACTGCCAGAGATGTGAGGCTGCATGGTTATTCTGATGCTGATTAGGCTGGCAGTATGGTGGATCGCAAGAGCACTTCTGAATGTTGTTTTTCTTTGGGTTCTGCTTCGATATCTTGGATAAGTAGGAAGCAGAAATCGGTTGCCTTGAGCACCGCTGAGGCCGAATACATAGCTGCTAGTATGGCCTCCTGTGAAGCTGTCTGGTTGAGGAAGCTCTTTAGTGAGTTGTTTGGACATGTGTTGGATACCACCGTGATCCTCTGCGACAACCAGAGTGGGATCTGATTATCAGAGAATCCCGTGTTTCATGATCGCTCCAAGCATATAGATATCAGGTACCACTTTATCTGGGATATGGTACAACGAGGAGCAATAAGGCTCCATCACATTGGGACTGATGAGCAGGTCACCGATATTCTGACAAAGCCCCTGGGGAAGGTCAAGTTCTTGGCCTTCCGAGAACGACTTGGAGTCATGGAGAGACCCTCTTATGAGGGTCCTATATGATATGGACATTGAGCTCTGGGAGCTCCGGGGGGCTTGGGGTACTTCTTGGAGCGATGAGCAACCATAGGGTGAGTGGTTCAACCTTCCCCTAGTGGTTTGTTGTGTACAGGGTGAGTGGTTCAGCCTTCCCCTGCGATACCCCTTGGTGACATGTAGGCAGGATGAGTGGTTCATCCTTCTCCTGCTGAGACATCCTACCCATGCAGTCTGGGACTCATGGGAAGTACCTTTCATCTGGCCAATGAGTAGGGAAATGAGAATAGGGACCATAGTACTACCGATGGACGCATCGTGTACTACTTCACTCCCTATGCTAGGATGACCGATATTGATCTGGGATCAATTGGAACTGACTTCATGTCAGTAAGAGTGGTATGAGACACTTTCTTTTGATTGGAACTGACTTCGGGTCAGTAAGAGTGGTATGAGACACTCTCTTTTATTTGGGACTGACTTCGGGTCAGTAGAGAATGGTATGAGACATTCTCGATCACTTCTTCTTCTTCGTAGTTCAACAGTGCAAAGCAGTGCATTGATGGCAGAGATAGTACAGACTAGAAGATGGATTAGTATATGGAGCTCTCCCTAGTTGAGAGGGACAGTTAAAATTGGAAACTAGGGCCAAACTCCACATGGGTTATCTTATTTATGACAACTGATATTTTTTGTGGATTCCTCTCTCCAAGAGGGATAGGATTGATCTAAAGATCATCGAATTCCAACATGTACAAATGAAGTTATGAATTTATTTTGATTATGGACAAATTGTCAAGGTCGGACAGCAAACTTATGTAGGCTCAAAAGCCCAACAGTGACGTCTATTCATCCTCAACGTTTGCAATAAATACATGATGACTTAGCCTCATTTGAACACACTCAGCCTCATACATATCTCTCTCCTCATCTGATTGGGTACGCATTTTCTGGGCAACATTCTCTCTCACACGTGAGAAGGAAAGGAGGACGAAATTTTGTTTTGGGCATTGACCAGTGTTGACCAAATTTCAAGAAGTGTTGACCAGCGTTGACCTGTTTGACTGCATTTTTGGGTGAGATACTTCTATTTGGGCAGGCTGCATTTCTGGGCACAAAAATCAAGGTCAAACATTGACTTTGACCAGCGTTGACTGCAGCTAGGGCTGACCGCAGGGTTGGTTGTTTGACCAGGTTTGACTGGACTGTTTTGGATTGTTTTAAGGGTTGATTCATCTTACTGTTTGGAGGCCAAAGTTGACTGAAATTGACCATTTTGTTGAGGGTCAAATTCGCCATGTTGACCAGTGTTGACTTTTCTAGTTAGGGCTCTTTTACTGTTGTTACAAAATATCAGATTTGTAAATTGTACAATCTCTCTTTGTTGAACTATTGAAGACTAAAAGAAGAATTGATCAAGGGTTTCCCCACATTGGAGTTTGTCCCTGGTTGGTGCCACATCTTGTGTCCTCTTGTCTTGGCTTGTCTTCTACTGTTTATGTTTATGTCTTATCTGCATTTTACTATCATGTTGATGTGATTGCTAATCTGGATATTGATATTGGGCTAATAAATAAATTCAAGTAAAATTGCTCTAAAGGATAGAACATACCATTGTTGCCTAAAATTAACAATTTTCGCAGGAGATTTCAGGCTAGTTGGCACCGAGCTCACCCCGAGCACCAGTTATCATCCATAGACCGACAGCCAGACGGAGAGGGTGAACCAGTAATTAGAGGGCTATCTCAGGAACTATGTGACGAGGCAGCAGAGGGCTTGGATTCGATGGTTGCATTTGGGAGAGTACTGCTACAACACGACACATCACATGTCTATTGGTATGACTCATTTTTCGTGCTTTGTATGGGTATGATGCTTTATCTTTTGCTAACATTGTTTTTGTAGACAACAAGGCCCCAAGGGCCAAAGGTTGGATCCTAGAGAGCCATGATATCCTCAAGGCTCTTAAGGATAACTTGCAGACAGCTCAGAATCAACAGAAGATGTATGCTGACAGGCATCGGGTGGAGAGCCATTTCGAGGAAGGGGACCTAGTGTACCTTCGATTGTAGCCGTACCGGTAGTCCACACTGAAGTGAAAGGGAACCAAGAAGCTACAGCCAAGATTCTTTGGGCCTTACAAGGTGATTAGGAGCAATGTTGCGAAAATCGCGATTTTCTCGCTGAAACGATTAAATCGGCCGATTAAATCAGTGATTTTTTCATTTTGAAAAAAATCACGATTTAATCTCGATTTTTTCAAAAAATCCTTGATTTTTGTATTTTTTTTTTGGCCGATTTTTACAATTTTTTTCCGATTTCAGACCCTCAAGGATTTAATCCCGATCACGATTTTCACAACATTGATCAAGAGAGTTGGAGAGGCGGCTTACGAGTTGGACCATACCACCTGGGAGCAAGATCCATAATATTTTTCATGTTTCATGCCTCAAGAGGGTGATGGGGCAATAGGTTACAGCAGTTGTGGAGTTGCCTCCACTTGATAATGAGGGGCACCTGATTTTAGAACTAGAGGCCATCTTGGAGACCAAGGAAAGAAAGCTCAGAAGCAAGATCATCAGAGAATACTTAGTGCGTTGGAAGAGCTTACCACAAGAGGATGTTACTTGGAAGGGAGAGCACATACTTGAGCATCCAGCATTGAATTTGTTTGGGGATAAGCAACATTTGGGAGGGGAGGACTATCATGTCCCTTCCTAAATTAATTTGGAACAAGATTAATTATTACATTTTGGGGCCAATTTTGGAGGCAATGGGGCCCATTCGATTTTATTAGGAGGTTAGACTTAGCATAAGTTATTTTGTTGTGGTTAAGTAGATGTGATTAAGTAATATGTGGGGGCCACCCACACTAGGAGAATACGCACTCCCTAGTTCGATTTGCATGGAGGAGAAGTCGTTGGTTAAGTGGATGGAGGGAAAAGTGCCCCACGAAATCTATATAAGGAAGGCAACTCTTGTCATTTCATTCGTCTTTTGGCATATCGAATTTCTCTTGGTTGCTCGAGTTGCTTAGCCGAGTCACTTGTTGTTTAGCAAGAGTTCTTCAAGCGAAGAGCTCACCCTTTCTTCGGGGGACTTCTAGTGCCACCCTAGAGAGGTTTCTCTTCAGTCTTTCTGGAGGAGGATTTCATTGTGGTTTCCAGCAGTTGCATTCATCTCTAGGTGGTGCGTATTTCTGGAGGACACAGTGAAGGGAGGCCGAGTTTGTTTGTGGCAAGGTTACTTGGGAGCGGGAGCGACATTTTCAGAAGCTCCCGGTTTGAGAGTGAGTCCCGGAGTGTTTTTTATGTAATATATATTTTTTTTTATTTTTTATTTTTTGATGCATATATGTCAACAAAAATATGTAGAATGATGAATTAGATATAAAAAACATTAATAACATAGATTCAACCATATAACAATAATCAACTAGGAGTTATAATCTTCATCAACCACGTCCACAAGTTAGTAACATAGAACATATTGAGTCTCATGATTCATCAATCTTAAAGTTTCAAGCTTTCAAAATTCAACATATAACAATTATCATCACTGATCACCACAATTGTACTTGTAAGCTAATTGTAACCATTACAACGAATAATATCTAACATGAAATGAAATGAAATGAAACAACTTTCAACTTTCATGAAGCATCATATTCATAATTCATTACTAATGAGTTATAATTGCCAAATTCAAAATTCAAACTTAAATTGTCATATATTGTTTAAAAAACTATCATAATAAATATGAAAGAGTCAATAGTTATAAAAACTACTAGAAACTAGAAAAGACAAGTAAATCTATTATCTATTGCTTATGCTTGGGCCTCTTGGTACCACGACAAATGTCTAATTTTTTAGTCTTGTTGGAAAATCAAGACCTTTGTCATTAATATCACCCTCTAAGCATTAATATCCAGAGGTATCTTTGTCATTACCTCTAGATCTGTATAGGGATCTTTGTCATTAATATCACCCTCTAAGCATTAACATAAGATAGAAAAAGCATAGCATGTCAAGTCAAGATTTTGTTTGAGTGATGCGTACATTTTTAGGAGGGTCATGATAGAGGAGTTTGACAACCAATGTCATTAACATCAAGGTACATAGAGGGATTGGTGCTCTTGATTAAATACGAGTTCCATACCCTATTACATGACACCCTAATACATGACAAAATTCAATGGAAACATTGCAATCCCCCAATCCTGAAATCCTGAAAAACTGATAAGTCTGTTGGATTTTGAATGAAATCTAAAATTCTACTTTCTCCATATGAAATCCAATGAGGTCGAAACCATTGTCAAGCATCCTGAGTCATTTCATGGTAATGTTAAAAATTTAAGTAAAAAGATGAAAATGAAGATTAAGGAAAATGTCACTTTTACTTTAAGAATTTAACATTACCATGAATCGCATATCAATACTAGGGCCATAGGATTGATCATTAAGCTACCCCACTGAAAACTTATTTGTTTCTTTGAAAAAAATTGCATTTGGAACATTACTACAAATTATTTTTTTGCAAAAAAGGCTAAACGCCCCCGAAAACGCTCTCGAAAAGGCAGGGAGCGTTGTTTTTTAGGGAGCACGCTCCCGAGGCGCTCCGGAGCCACTCCCGCTCAAGCACGAATTGGGAACGGGAGCAAGAGGGGGGGGCTCCCCCGCAACCTTGGTTTGTGGCATCTTGCAGAGGAGTTTTGGCCGGGAGGATTTCCGGAGAGGAGGCATATGAGATTTGTTGTCATTTTGGAGTTTGGGAGTTGGAAGAGAGTGCTTCTCAACAGTGTGATTTTCGCACTTCCTGGGCCAATGCAAAGTCAGCATTTGGTGCACACGTGGGAGGTAGAGTATTAGTCTTTGAGGCTGAAATTTGTTAGGGGAGCTAAAGGAAGCATTTGTGGAGGAGATTGTTACATTCCCAGAGTTTGGGAGGAGGATTTTGCTTGTATTCCTTGCAAACCGTATTCTTGAGCAGTTTGGGGGGCGTAGGGCATATTGGAGGCCGAATTTGGGAGGTTGGATTCAAACCAAACCCTTTCTGGGTTTTTGAGGTTTTTGGTCAAGGGGCTTGGGGCTGAATTTATAGCATTTTCTGAGCAGTGGAGGTGGAGTTTCTTGCAGATACTTTCCAACCAGCAGTGCAGTTTTTTGGGACAACGCAGAGCATTAGAGGAGCAGTCATTTCCAGCATTTGAGATCATTGTCTTATCACCTAGGTTCTGTCATGCTTGTCATTGAGGCAACCCCAAGTGCATTCCTCCATACTATTGAACTTGCTCCATTGATTAATAAAATGGCTC
Organism: Pinus tabuliformis; assembly: GCA_031772625.1. Lineage (NCBI taxonomy): Eukaryota > Viridiplantae > Streptophyta > Pinopsida > Pinales > Pinaceae > Pinus > Pinus tabuliformis. The sequence goes on from CM062820.1 coordinate 716,425,269, forward strand.
AACCGGTTCTACTTCTGGAGTTTTTATGAGCATTTATTCATTGTTGAAATTTTCTGTGTTGTAAATCGTTTTTGCTTTGCATATCACTGTTTATTTAAGTTTGGAACATTACAAAAAGAGATTCAAGAAATGAAGATCGATCCACTGGGTAGCCACAACAACAACAGTCACATGGGTGGTGCTCAGTTTGCTAAGGATGATTCAAACGATTGGGATATGGAAAAATTTGTGTTGCAGATTGTGTATGAGCATCTTTCAAAACCCAGTTCTGACACAGAGAGAGCAAGCTCTAAGGTGGATTTGGGCATCAATGTAAAGCCAACTAAAAGGCGGTCTCAAGTGTGCCTGCATAGTCAGAAGCTACAGAAAAAGATTGAGGAAGGGTGTCATGAAATAGGTGTTGTGGTTGGCAGGGATTGGATTAATGCAGGGGATAGGCATGGTTTTGTATCATCTGATACTGGGTCTACTACAAGTGGAGACTCCCTGGTCAACTGAATTGTTGGGTACATCTATACCTAAAGTATCACACCTTGGTTGGGGTCATCGGTACATACTCAAAGTCTTGGAGATCACTGCTAATGGTTTCTCAAATGAAAATGTCATTGGTGAAGGTGGTTGTTATATAATAAATTAGTTAGTTATAAGTCATTAGGCAAAGGGCATGATCAAAGATCATTCTCATTCACCAAGAGGCACCCAAGGCAGTATATAACCAGGACCTCCCACAAAATGTAAAAATCATCTATTCATTTATTAATAAAATATTTATTCATGGTTGTCAATCGCTAAATTCGTGTGTTCCATCTGGTATCAGAGTGAGTAGATCGTTGCCTTCGCTTCCGTCCAGTGCTACGCTGCTTAAGCCGTTGTCACAAGTCTCCTATTGTCTTACCGTCGTCGCCCGCTATCCCCGCATCCACAAATCCGCATTCTCTGCGATGTCCCTCCAGTTTGTTGCACCACCGTCAATCATAGTTCTCACGTCAACCCAACACCCGCACTCAGTTCACCACACTACTCCGCACCCCATTGTTGGAAATAATACTGAGAGGGGGGGGTGAATCAGTATTATCAATTCTTTTCAATATATCTTCCAGATTTATACTTTAATTTATTCTTCAGATATTGATCATTAATTAGTATGTCAGTACCATATAATAATGAGCAAGAACAAGAAAAACAGATAGTCACACCAAAGAACACTAGATATAAGGTGGAAACCCAATGTGGGTGAAAACCACCTACTGCAATATATCTCTATCTTCTTTCAATTAGAAACTTCTTTTACAATGATTTTGTACTGGCGCAGTCCTTTACCAGTACACACGCTGCAACCTGCTGAGAGCTACAACCCTCTCTCGTTTTCCAGTCTCTCCTAGAAGGGAGCTACAACCCCCTTAGCTCTTGTACTAGCTGATCTACTAGTACGTAGGTGCTGACCTACTTCTTTTCTTCCAAGGATCACGTTTCATAAATTTTCAAACTGGATCCATGAACATCAAATAATCATCAAGTACATGTGAATCAACCAATCTCCTTTTACAATCACCCAATGAGTCAACCAATAACTTCTTTGAATGCAGTAACCAAAAAAGCAATACCAGTAATATAAACCCAGAACTCTGCAGCAATAGATAAACGGCAGCCAACAAATATTTTAAGAAAAGTCTGCAACTTCACCAATAGAAACCTGCGGATATCTGCAGTTCTTCTGTGTCTGGACTGCGCAGCTCCGCACCTGCGCCTTCTGCTGCGCTGCGGACCCCCGCACCTGCGCCTTTTGTTGCGCTGCGGACCCCGCACTTGTGCCTTCTGCTGCTCTGCGTACCCCCGCACCTGCGCCTTCTGCTGCACTGCGTACCCCCGCACCTGCGCCTTCTGCTGCACTGCGTACCCCCGCACCTGCACTGTGGATCGCCTGCGGACCTCCGAATAGAGCCAAATTAACAGTCCTCCAATGTGCCACAGACAGTCAGATCCACAGATCTAATCATGCGCCAGAGAGATCACGACCTATCAATAGATCCGCCTTACAATTTATAGATTTTACCTTGATTTAGATCTAGCTTTTCAAACCGATCACCCAACATTTCAGATCTTAAGATATTCAAATTTCACAAGTGACTAGCCAAATGATCTCCTTTCCTTTTTATAGGCAAGCCCTTACTCAAACCATGGATCAAAACCATAGAAAACCAATACAAGGGACCCAAAACTGGGGTTCAATAATTTAGATGCTATACCACGGACCAAAACCATATGATCATATACGTCGGACTAAATACCATGGACCACCATAGGATTTCCCACGTGCGTGCGCTTTTCTCTGCATGAAAGTGCGTGTACTGGGGGTCCGCACCTTCTGTTCGGATAACCTGCGGACATGACCGCACTTTGTGAATGGTGTGCCTGTGGGCCTGCACCTTTTGAACGGTGTACCTGCGAACCCCTTATTTTCTATCATTTTGAGAGCCTGAACAGAGATTTGCCACTTGAGTGAGTTGCCATCAAGTACAACACCTGTGCCATAGCGCCAAACCTGAATCATAATGCCAACAATCTCCCCCTTTGGACTTGATGGCAACCCCAAGATCCTCAAAGTCATTCTCCCCCTTTGTCATCAAGGGCAAAGGGTTATGCTCCTCCTGAGAACATGCTGAAAACTCTACTCTGCTGTGTTGATCATGCTCCCCCCTGACTGTAGGCCAGATCTGTAAAAGAAACTTTCTTCAAGAAGAACCATAATCCACCAAACACCATAAATGATCTTGACAAAAGAGATATAAGACATAGAGACAAAACATTAGCAGCAATATTCAGATCAGCATCCTTCTGAACTTTCTCCTCCAAGATCTTCTATAATAATGCCAACAATGTATTATTAGAAGAATAGATGCTCCCCCTGAACCTGTGCCAGATGGTCTTTAACCAATCCATAAACCAGCGAATGTACGTGTATACCCCATATGAAACTCGCGTACAACCAACAATTTCTGAAACAGATAAGATTCAACAACAAGATGATGCATCAACTACCCCCAGCTTTTGCCTGAGGTATTCAAAGGTCTCCTTGGGCAGTGGTTTGGTGAGTATATCAGCAACTTGTTCCTTAAAAGGAACATACTCCAACTTGACTTTTTGTTCAAGCACTTGTTCCCGAAGAAAATGATATTTGATAGGTATATGCTTGGTCTTTGAATGCATTACTGGGTTCTTTGAAATGCTGATAGCACTTGTATTATCACATAGGATGGAGATAGGTGGAGTACAAGTGATTTGAAAGTCCTGCAAGGTTTGCATCATCCAAAGAAGTTGTGTGCAACAAGATGCAGCAGCGGCATACTCTGCTTCAGCTGTAGATAAAGCAATTGAACTCTGTTTCTTGCTGAACCAAGATACTAATCTGGAACCCATGAAGAATGCACCCCCACTAGTGCTTTTCCTGTCATCCACGCTTCCGGCCCAATCTGCATCTGTATAAGCATGAAGTGTGAGATCTGTATCTCTAGGATACCATAAGCCATAGTTTTGAGCTCCTTGAAAGTACTTGAAGATTCTCTTAACTGCCTGAAGATGAGTTTCCTTTGGATTTGCCTGAAATCTTCCAACTATTCCCACTACGTGCATGATATCTGGTCGGGTACCTGTCAAATAAAGCAGACTTCCAATCATGGATCTATAGGTTGGTTGATGCACTGCTGCAGATTCATCATTTGCACTCAGGCTGCATCCTGTAACCATAAGTGTACATAATGGTTTTGAATCTTCCATGCCATACTTCTTCAAAATCTGCTTGAGGTACTTGGTTTGAGACAAAAAGATACCGCCTTCATTTTGTTGGATTTGCAATCCAAGAAAATATGTCAGTTCTCCAAGCAAAGACATTTCGAATTCTTTCTGCATCACCAAGGCAAAGCTTTGACTCATAGCTTCTTCGTTGCTGCCAAAGATAATATTATCTACATACACAACAAGTATTAGCAATTTGTCATTTTCAATTTTTATATAAAGATTGCTATCTGCTGATCCTTTTGAAAAACCTTGTTGATGAAGATATTTGTCCAAACAGTAGTACCAAGCCCTTGGAGCCTGTTTAAGACCATAGAGAGCCTTTTTTAGTCTGCATACAAGATTTGGATCATTCCCAAGAATGAAACCATCTGGTTGCTCAATGTACACTTCTTCTTCTAAGTCTCCATTCAGAAAGGCTGATTTCACGTCCATTTGAAATACTTTGAACTTCTGAAAGCTTGAGAGAGCAAGGAACATTCGGATGGCCTCAAGTCTAGCAACGGGAGCAAAAGTTTCTTCAAAGTCTATTCCTTCTTGTTGAGCATACCCTTTACAAACAAGTCTGGCCTTGTTTCTAATCACTTCCCCATTTTCATTCAACTTGTTTTTAAAGATCCATTTTGTCCCTATAACATTCTTATCTTTTGGTCTAGGAACCAACTCCCAAGTGTTATTCTTTTCGATCTGCTCAAGTTCTTCATCCATTGCCTTGACCCAGCATTCATCTTTGCATGTCTCTTTTACATTTTGTGGTTCAGTGGAGGAGAGCAATGCCAAATAGCTTGAGGCTTCTGCAATTGTTCTTCTTGTTTGTATACCTGCCTCTTTCTGCCCCAAAATTTGAGATTCTGGATGATTCTTCTTAACGTACCTGGATGGAGTCTTCTCTTCTATCCTTATCTGTTCCTCTGGTGCCTCTTGAGGTTCTTTTTCATCACCAGTCTGATTTGAAGGATGGACTTCATCCTCTTCGATAATTTTCATAATTTACTTGCCTAGGAATGTTTCCTTCTTCATCAACTACTATATCAATGCTGTCAACAATTCTTCCAAGTCTTTTATTGTAACACTTGTATGCTTTGTTGTGGGGAGAATAACCAAGGAAAATGCCTTCATCTGCTCTAGGTTCAAATTTGCCAAGATGTTCATCATTATTCTTAATATAGCATTTGCTTCAAAAAAATTTGAAATGTTTTACCGAAGGAGTCTCACCATACCAGAGCTCATGAGGAGTTTGAGTGCTGTTCACCCGGACATTTGTTTTGTTGAGAATAACAACCGCAGCAAATGCAACTTCCCCCCAGAAGGTTGCGGGAGTTCCAGACTCATCAAGCATAGCACGAGCCATTTGTTGAACCGTTCTGTTAATCCTTTCTACTACTCCATTTTGCTGAGGAGTCCTAGCTGTAGAGAATTCCCTTCTTATTCCATGTTCTTCACAGAAGTCGAAAAATTCATTCGAAGTAAACTCCCCGCCTCTATCAAACTTGAGGCATTTGATTTTGTGATCTGATTCGTTCTCCACCAAGGCTTTGAATGATTTGAACTTTTCAAAGGCTTCATCTTTGTGCTTCATAAGTCCTATCCAACACATCCTGGAAAAGTCATCAATGAATAATATGAAATATTCTTCTCCTCGAGGTGACCTTTTCCTAGATGGGCCACATACATCAGTATGGACAAGTTCAAGTGGCCTGCTAGTTGATCCTTCCTTCTCAGGAAAGTTAGTTCTGGTTTGCTTACCAAACTGACATGATTTGCATATTGTGTTGTTTGGAATTCTGATGTCTGGAAGACCACGAACTGCCTGGTACTTACATGCTTTCCTTATCTGTGAAAAGCTTAGATGCCCCAACCTCCGGTGCCATAACCAGTGTTCATCATTTTTGCTCAAATAGCATTGTTGTTGTCCTTCTTCAAATATGTATAAATTATTTGGAGTTCTTATGCCTTTGATCACTGTTTTTCCTGTATCAAGATCATGAACACTACATCCATTTGATCGAAATATTACCTCAGTTCCTTGATCGCACATCTGACTGACACTCAGTAGATTATGCTTCAAGCCATCAACATACAAAACATTTCCAGCTTTGACTTTTTCTTTCAACTGAACAGTGCCTTTTCCTTTTATGACTGCAGGGGTATCATTTCCAAAAGAAACTTTCTTTCCCTTTTCTAAAGCACTATATGATTGAAGTTTTTCTTTATCACCTGTCATATGCTTCGAACATCCACTGTCGATGTACCATTGATTTTCCTATCCTTCTGCATATAAAGCTATCCCACATCTTTCTGGTTGCAGTTCCTTCATTCTCCATGTTCTGGCATTTGAGGTTTGTTCCTTCTGAGTTGTCTTCCGAAACCTGCTCCTGCATTCAGAATCTTCATGACCGAAGTTATTACAAATAGAACATTCAATTTCACTTTCAAGGGCGAAAAAGTTGTTATAGGTCCTTTTCGTGATTCTAGTCATACTTCTTTGTTTTTGAGCTTCTCTAGTCATGATTGTCTTATCGACAACACATTGAGCTGCTTTGTGACCAAAGTTATGGCAAGAGAAACATTGGCCATTGAAGAAACTCCTGCGATTATCAAATCTATCAACCAACCGATTGTAGTTTCTACTGACATCCATTCTTGAGGCAAATTGGGAAGCTTTTACCTGTGGCTGGTTGTGGCTTTTGTTTGTCCTTAAGGTAGATTGCCCCCGATTTTCTTGATAGTCTTTGTTATTCTTGAGGTAAATTGTCCATGATGATTTCTATTAGGCCTTTGCTCGCTCCTTCTTGCTACATCAAGATAGCTTTTGGAGGTGGATGCTTGAGATGCTTCTCCATTATATCCCAGACCTGTCTTGATTAGTGGAGAACGCTGCACATTGATAATCTCATCCAAAGTTTCAGATCCTTTAACAAATTTAAGATTAAGAGCTTTTGTTTTCTCAATCTCTTTTCTAAGACAAACAATTTCACATTCCAATTTTTCATGATGTTTTTCCCTTTCAGCCAGTTGACATTGCAGAGAATCAATAATCACATTTTTCTCTTCTAAACAAATTTTGAGTTTAGAAATCTCTTCATAAAGACCTTCTTCATCTATAGCATCCATGTAATCATCATCTTCAAAAGCCATTAAAAGTTTATAATTATTACCTCGTTCATCTTCGTCACTATTTGAAAGTCCATCACTATCTTCATGAGTGTAATAGCTTTTCTTATTTGCATTCTGTTTCTTGTTCCATCTAACAGGTTCCTTCCCCTTGTCAATCTTATCCTTATGAGGACATTTGGCAGCATAGTGACCGACTCTTCCACAAGCAAAGCATTTGAAAGGTAACTTACCTCGGAATCATCCAGCACCTCGTTGAAGGTTTTTGACAAAATTTGATTCTTCTTCTTCTTCTTCTGACATGTATCCTGACTCATAGTAATCTCCTTTGCCTGAAGCCTTGAAGGCAGCTTCTCTCCTGTCTGATGGTCCTCCTTTCCTCATTTCATACGCAGTCAGAATTCCGTGCAGCTGTGACATGATAAGGTTTCGTAGATTCTCTTTCTCTTCTATTGCAGAAACTTTAGATTCAAACCTAGGGGACAAAGATCTTAGAACCTTTTCAACCACAACAGCCTCTTTTATTTCTTCACCCAAATTTTTCATACAATTAACAATCTCATCTACACGAAGGAAATAGTTAGCCACACTTTCATCATTGTGCATTCTGAGATTTTCATACTAAATTCTGAGGGTTTGAAGTTTTGCTCGTTTTACCTGTTCATCTCCTTCATAGCTCAGAACAATCTTGTCCCATATTTCTTTTGCGGATTTATACTGCATAACCTTCACGAATTCTGATTGAGATAGACATCCTAATAGAGTATTGACAGCCTTTACATTTGTTTCATATTTCTTCTTCTCAGCCGGATCTATAGGAGTTGCTGATGGAAAAGTGTACCCTGTATCTATGATGTCCCAGACTTCTGTAGCAAGAGATTGAAGATATCCAGTAACTCTTACCTTCCAATATACGAAGTTTGTCCCGTCAAAAATTGGTGGCCTGATAGATGCTTCTCTCTCGTAGTTGCTCATGATAATGGATCTTCCTTCAAGCAATCAAACTTCTTCAGAAGGACCTGCTCTGATACCAATTGTTGGAAATAATACTGAGAGGGGGAGTGAATCAGTATTATCAATTCTTTTCAATATATCTTCCAGATTTATACTTTAATTTATTCTTCAGATATTGATCATTAATTAGTATGTCAGTACCATATAATAATGAGCAAGAACAAGAAAAACAGATAGTCACACCAAAGAACACCAGATATAAGGTGGAAACCCAATGTGGGTGAAAACCACCTGCTGCAATATGTCTCTATCTTCTTTCAATTAGAAACTTCTTTTACAATGATTTTGTACTGGCGCAGTCCTTTACCAGTACGCAGGCTGCAACCTGCTGAGAGCTACAACCCTCTCTCGTTTTCCAGTCTCTCCTGGAAGGGAGCTACAACCCCCTTAGCTCTTTTACTAGCTGATCTACTAGTACGTAGGTGCTGACCTACTTCTTTTCTTCCAAGGACCACGTTTCATAAATTTTCAAACTGGATCCATAAACATCAAATAATCATCAAGTACATGTGAATCAACCAATCTCCTTTTACAATCACCCAATGAGTCAACCAATAACTTCTTTGAATGCAGTAACCAGAAAAGCAATACCAGTAATCTAAACCCAAAACTCTGCAGCAATAGATAAAAGGCAGCGAACAAATATTTTAAGAAAAGTTCACAACTTCACCAATAGAAACCTGCGAATATCCGCAGTTCTTCTGTGTCTGGACTGCGCAGCTCTGCACCTGCGCCTTCTGCTGCGCTGCGGACCCCCGCACCTGCGCCTTCTGCTGTGCTGCGTACCTCCGCTCCTGCACCTTCTGCTGCGCTGCAGACCCCGCACCTACGCCTTCTGCTGCTCTGCGTACCCCCACACCTGCGCGTTCTGCTGCACTGCGTACCCCGGCACCTGCGTTGTGGATCGCTGGCGGACCTCCGAATAGAGCTAAATTAACAGTCCTCCAATGTGCCACAGACAGTCAAATCCACAGATCTAATCATGCGCCAGAGAGATCACGACCTATCAATAGATCCGCCTTACAATTTATAGATTTTACCTTGATTTAGATCTAGCTTTTCAAACCGATCACCCAACATTTCAGATCTTAAGATATTCAAATTTCACAAGTGACTAGCCAAATGATCTCCTTTCCTTTTTATAGGCAAGCCCTTACTCAAACCATGGATCAAAACCATAGAAAACCAATACAAGGGACCCAAAACCGGGGTTCAATAATTTAGATGCTATACCACGGACCAAAACCATATGATCATATACGTCGGACTAAATACCATGGACCACCATAGGATTTCCCACGTGCGTGCGCTTTTCTCTGCATGAAAGTGCGTGTACTGGGGGTCCGCACCTTCTGTTCGGATAACCTGCGGACATGACCGCACTTTGTGAATGGCGTGCCTGCGGGCCCGCACCTTTTGAACGGTGTACCTGCGAACCCCTTATTTTCTATCATTTTGAGAGCCTGAACAGAGATTTTCCACTTGAGTGAGTTGCCATCAAGTACAACACCTGTGCCATAGCGCCAAACCTGAATCATAATGCCAACAATCGACACTCAGCGGCTTCTGCCTTAATCGTGCCCATCGTGCCTCTGTTCAGCGCCTGCCTCTGTTAATTCCATCTTCCATCCCCATTAAAAATTCTGCTGTCCATTTAAAATTCGCTGTCCCGTAGTCCAACTCTGTCTCCATTAAAAAATTCGGTTGTCCATTTAAAATTTTGTTGTCCGGCAGCCCAACTCCGTTTATATATATTAAAACCCATATATAAACGTTAGATTATTTAATCAACTATATAGTAAAGTTAATTAATATATAATTTTTTGTATAATTAATTAATTAAAAAAAATATTTATAAAAAAAAACAAAACAAAACAAATTAAGGAAGAAAGTTAAGCTGGTGGACAAATATACACCCCCACAAACTCGTTCAATGTCGTTGATGTCAATGGCTGATTTCAGCAACTAATTGATTGATTTGGAGAATAGGATTACTAACCACTCCGATGATTTCAACAAAAAAATAGTCGATCTCGAGAGTAAGGTTAACGGGCATTCCAATGATATCAAGAAGCTTCAGGATACGACAAATCAGATAGAACTACAGCTCGGGCAGAACCATATCCAATCCGAAATGAATCATAATCAGACAATAGCATTGTTGAACACTTTGTGTGGAAGGACGAAGGTTACACCCGAACAACTACTCCAAGATGATGGAGGTAATCAACAGCGCAATTCATCAAATTCAACAAATTCAGCAGATTCTCATGAAAAAACGGAATCTCCAAAAAAATCATCCACGCACCATCAAGGAAATAGTAACGCAACTTTTTCAAATAAGCAACTCTAGGATACATTCACCAATCAACACCCTCTTTTCGCTCCACCATTAGCAACGTATCAGCGAAAGGCAAAAATCGAGTTGCCCAAATTCGATGGGAACGAAAAATGCAGCGTTGCATGGTTGAATAAAGCAAAAGAATACTTCGAGATTTACGACATCAACAATGATGACGAAAAGATTAGGCATGCTTCCATGAAAATGGAAGGAGAAGCATATAATTGGTATATGTGGTGGAAGAAGACAACAATCGCCATCAGTTGGAGAAAATTTAAGGATGCATTCTTTAAAAGATTCCAAGGTGTAAAGGAAGAAGAGTTCTTTTCAACACTCATCAAATTACAACAAAAAGGAAATGTGGATGAGTACACTCGAGAATGGGAAACCTTAGCAACACGAGTACCTAGGTTATCAGAATCTTGTCTAATTCAATCATTCATCTCTGGACTTAAAACTCATCTACAAGTAGAACTTGAGCTTCATGACATTACATCAATAGAAGTAGCAAGACGAAAAGCAAAAACTGCTGAAAAGAAATTTGAACAGATACTGTGGTCAAAATCGGAAAAAGTATATTCGAGACGAAGAATGCCCTAGTCTGTGGATACGAATAATACAAGATATGTTCCACCACATCGTCGTGAAGGTGAAAAATCTAATGTAGAAATGTAAAGGGTAAAAGAAGGCAAATGCAAACGCTGTGGCGAGAAGTGGGACCCTAAACATCTGTGGCAAGAAGTGGGACCCTAAACATAGGTGTGCAAAAGGAAAAGAATCAAAGAACTTGTATAACTGTGAAGCAACTAATGATTCAAATAGTGATGATTTAGACATAGAAGAAACAGAAGATGCCCCAGAATTCTCTCCAGAATTAGATGATGGAAGTATTCTGCAAGTGTCACTATCAACTATGACAGGTATATCACAACCCCAGACTCTAAAATTGAAAGGACATATAAAGAAGAACAACGTAGTGGTTCTCATCAACTCTGGTATCACCCACAATTTTTTAGATGCAACCGTGGCAAAGAGACTCAACATTTTCTCATTTCCCTTACCCAACATGAAGGTGATGGTAGCCAATGGTAAGAAGATCGAAAAGGTAGGGAAATGCCATAAGGTCAAATTGTAGATTCAAGACTTTAATTTAGAATCCCCGTTCTTCATTGTACCATTAGGTGGAGTAGATGTGGTCTTAGGTATCCAATGGCTACAAACTCTAGGCACTTATTCTGCCAACCATCAAGTACAATTCATAAGATTTAACTGGGAAGGGCAGAGGTACAAGTTATACGGATCCCAAGCACCAGAGAATCAATTCGTATCGTCATCTTAGATGATGAAGAGGATTCGAAAAGGAGCACCAGTTTATGTAGTACAATGTCACCAATTAGAAATGTTATCTACAAATATGATCAGCGAAGAGTCACCAGAGATACAAGATCTAATTCAGAAGCAAGAAAAGGTATTCCAAGACCTGCCTATGAAAACGCCTCCTAACAGGAAAATTGAGCATACAATAGAAGTCAAAGCAAGGTCAGACCCCGTCAACATCAAGCCATATTGATATCCACATCACCAAAAGACGAAAATTGAGAGATTAATCCAAGACCTTTTAAAGTGTGGGATCATCTCGAAAAGTAAAAGTCTGTATGCTGCTCCAGTGGTATTGGTAAGGAAGAAGGATGGTTCATTCAGGCTATGCATTGACTATAGAGGATTAAACAAAAAAAATGATTAAAAACAAATTCCCAATCCCCTTTATCGACGAAATGTTGGATGAACTACATGGCGCAAAATACTTCTCAAAATTGGACTTAAGGTTAGGCTATTACCAAATCGAAATCAGGTTGGAAGACATACCAAAAATGGCATTCCGAACACACGAAGGTCACTATGAATTTAAAGTAATGCCATTTGGGTTAACCAATGCACCAGCAACGTTCCAAGCCACTATGAACGAATTATTTCGTCCATATCTTAGGAAGTTTGTATTAGTATTCTTTGATGATATTTTAATTTACAGTGAAACTTGGAAGGAGCACTTACAACATCTAGATAAAGTTCTTACACCACTGAAAGAGCATCAGTTCTACACACAAAAAATCCAAATGCACCTTTGGAAAGGAAGAAGTAGAATACCTCAGACACATTATATCCCATGAAGGCGTAAAAGTGGACCCTAATAAAATCAAAGCTATAAAGGAATGGACCAAACCGGTTAATATATCCAAGCTAAGAGGGTTCTTAGGATTGGCTGGATATTACCGAAGATTTATTAAAAACTATGCACATATAACTACACCTCTGACAAACCTTTTAAAGAAGAATTCATTTCAATGGGATGAGGAAGCAAGAAGGTGTTTTGAAGAACTGAAGGAAGTTATGTCTAATGCCCCAGTATTGGCAACTCCAAATTTATCTAAACCATTTATCATTGAGTGTGATGCTTCAGGATTCGGTATAGGCACAGTGTTAATGCAGGAAGGGCATCCAATAGCTTTTGAAAGCAGGAAGCTCAATAAAAGAGAACGTCTTAAGTCCACATACAACAAGGAAATGCTCGCTATTATGCACATGCTGGCTAAGTGGAGACAATATCTTGTGGGATATAAGTTCTCCATTCGAATAGACCATAACAGTGTCCAACACCTCCTTCAACAAAAAACACTTTCCGAAGAACAACAAAAATGGATGGAAAAAATTGCCACCTTTGACATGGAGATATTACATAAAAAGGGAAAAGACAATGTAGTAGCAGATGCCCTATCTAGGAAAGACGAAGAACCAACACTACTTGCAGTCTCGGTTGTTGTTCCTGAATGGCTTAATGAGATTCGAAGTGAGTATGCCAAGGATCCATAAATAACTGCGATAATCAATAACCTTCCAAACAACTCAAAATTTGAATGGAAGAATAATATTCTATGGTTAAAAGGAAGAACCTATTTGAATGCAAACTCCAACTTTAAATCCAAGATACTCAAGGAGTCACATGATTCATTGTCAATTGGACATGTAGGATTCTTTAAAACTTACTACAATGCACGTCAATCATTCTTTTGGAAGGGGATGAGTCGCGATATTCAGAAGTATGTAGCAGAATGTGACACATATCAAAGAAATAAAAGTGAAAATATTATGACACCTGGATTACTTCACCCCTTAAACATTCCGAATCAGAAATGGGAAGAAATATCAATGGACTTTATTGAGGGATTACTTGTATCTGAAGGGAAGGACAAGATTTTTGTAGTGGTCGACAGACTCACCAAATATGCTCACTTTATGGCAATAAAGGAATCAGACTCAGCTAAACAAATCATTGAAATATTTTGCAAAAATATATATAAATTACATGGTTTTCCGAAAGTCATTGTGAATGATAGAGATGCCAAATTCAAAGGTAATTTCTCGAAGGAATTGTTCAACCACATAGGAACCTACTTAAATATGAGTTCCGCTTATCACCCTCAAACAGATGGACAAACAGAAGTTGTCAATAAATGTTTGGAAGCATACCTACATTGTTACGCTACAGAAAAACAAAATAAGTGGGCTCAGAGGTTGCATCTTGCTCAATGGTGGTATAATTCTACCTATCATACGTTAGCAAAAATGACTCCATTTCAAGATTTGTATGGATACGAACCTCCGAAATGGAAGGATCTAGCTACCGTCCAAACAAATCTACCTGCTATTATAAACCAACTAGAAGAAACCCAAAAAATCGTCCAAACACTAAAATAAAACTTGAATAATGCAAGGAACCGTATGAAGCAACAAGTGGACCGAAACAGAACCAAAATAGAATTTGAAGTCGGAGAATGGGTATTTGTCAAGCTCCATCCATACAAACAATTGTCCTTGAAACAAAAAGGAAAAAATAAATTGGCACTGAAGCTCTATGGACCATATCAGATCAATAAAAAGATTAGCCAAGTTGCATATAGTTTAAGTCTTCCAGAGAAAAGTCGTGTTCACGACGTCTTCCATGTCTCCTGCCTTAAGAGGGCATTGGGCGACCATCAATCAGCGCAAACAACACTTCCATCCCTAAATGATGAAGGGTGGGTCATTTTAGAACCAGAAGGTATCTTATCCACCAGAGAAAGGAAGCTTCGATCTCGTGCAATCAAGGAATACTTGATCAAGTGGAAGGACTTACCAAAAGAAGAAGCTTCTGGGAGACTAAAGCGTTTCGTCAGCAACATCCGTCGTTATGTATGCTTTGAGGACAAAGCATTCTTTTGAAGAGGAATGCAATGTTATATAAAAAATTAGTTAGTTATAAGTCATTAGGGCATGATCAAAGATCGTGCCCATTCACCAAGAGGCACCCAAGGCAGTGTATAGCCAGGGCCTCCCACAAAATGTAAAAATCACCTATTCATTTATTAATAAAATATTTATTCATGGCTGTCAATCGCTAAAGTCGTGTGTTCCAATGGCTATGGCATCATCTATCATAGTTTATTGCCTAGTGGTAACCTTGTAGCCATGAAAAATCTGCTTAACAACAGGGGGTAACCTGAAAAGGAGTTTAGAGTAGAGGCAGAGGCGATCAAGCAAGTCAGGCACAAAAATCTTATTCGTTTGCTTGGGTGTTGTGCTGAGGGTGCAGGCAGGATGCTGGTGTACAAGTTCGTCGACAATGACAACCTGGAACAGTGGCTTCATAGAGACGTAGGGCCTATAGCTTAGTGGTAGAGCATTTGACTGCATTTATTCTGAGTGTTCCCAAGTGAAAACCTGGCAATGAAACTCAAGAAACTCTTCAGACTTCTGCCTTTCCCAATAGTCATGTGAAGGAAAAGGGGGCAAAGAGTCTTTACCTTGCTGCTGGCCTCAATGTCCATACCATGGGTCAATACCATGGATCAATTTAAATTTGAGCAAAAAAAAATATAAATACATAGTCAAGTAAATAGAGCAGGGGGACTGTAGGTGTCAATGTGCCAGCAAGGGAGTGTGAGAGAGGCAGCAAACATGTATGTTGAGTGACAGAAAATGTAAATACTAAGGAACAGAATACGTGTGTGTGTGTGTGAGGATGAATGTTGTAGGTGTGTGTGTGTGCAGGGACAGCAAGGCTGTTTGCTGAATGAGACAGCAACGCTGAGTGGCAGCAAGTGACAGTGGGACTTTAGGTGTGAATGTGCCAGCAAGAGAGTGCGAGAGAGGCAGCAAATGTGTATGCTAAGTGACAGCAAATGTAAATACCAAGGAACAACATATGTGTGTGTGAGGATGAATGTTGTAGGTATATGTATGCAAGGACAGAAAGGTTGTTTGTTGAATGGGACAGCGAGGCTGAGTGGCAGCAAGTGACACTGGGACAGTGTAACAGCAATGCTGAGTGGCAGCAAGTGACAATGGGACTATGTGACGGCAATGCTGAGTGACAGCAAGTGACAATGGGACTGTGTAACAGCAAAGCAGAGTGGCAGCTAATGTATGTGACAGCATGTATGAATGCTGAGAGGCAGATTACAACGAAGGAGATGAGGAGAAAGATCAGATCAGAGAACTGAGTGTATAGATCAGATTGCTGAGTACTAAATGTCCAAACCAGTTTACTAAAATGTCCAGGCAGCTGTTGACTCAGAGAAAGAGAAGCATATCTAAGAGGAGATCTGAAGCAGGCAGTAAAGAAGAGTATAAAAATAAAGATTACAGGGGATTGGTATCTCCTGCAGGGTGGTGCCTACAAATTCAGAGGGGATTGGTGTCTCCAGTCGGTTGGCGCCTACAAAGAAAGGGGGCCGGTGTCTCCTATAGTGTCATGTCCCTTCCAAAAGAATTTGTAACAGGTTTTGTCTCTCCACAATTTTGCACAAATTTTGCTAAGGAAAAGGACCCAAGCAATTTCGACTTAGGAACTTAGGAGGAATGAGGCCAGATTAATTTGCTAGTGGAAGGTAAGGGCCACCCACGTGGGAAAACGCATTGGGCAATTCAAATTGCCTTGGAGGGACCCACATGAGGCAAAGGGAGGCCCACGAAGTCATAAGGAGGAAGAGTTCCGCACTTGGGGATCATTCATTCTTGCATATCAAAAATCACTTGACTGTTTGCTCGAGTTGCTTAGGCGAGTCAACTGACTGCTTAGCCACGAATCTCTAAAGCGGGAGATTCAACCTTACCTTCGGGGGACTATTAGTGCCACCCTAGGAAGGCAATTTCATAGCATCTTGAGGAGCACTAGGGAGTATTCACAGCCAGCACATTCAGTGGCCATCCAACAGCGCGTATTTCTGGGCCAGCAGAGAAGGGAACACGCAGTTGGGGGCAGAGCTTCGTTGGGACAACACTATCCGAAGGAATCTGGAGAGTTAAAGGACATTAGGAGGTCAGCACCTGGGAGGAGTTTTGGAGCAGGTGAGTGCAGCAAATAGGCAGTTCAAAACACAGCCTTGGAGGCCAACACAAAGGGCCAGTCTGGGCATCAAATGGGTTTTGAGGGAAAGAGCCACAGCATCGAAATCACAGTTGGGAAGGAAGGAAATTCATAGGAAGTCTCATCCCAGTGGTTTGGGGCAATTTTGGGGAGTTTTCCCAGCTTCATTCAGGCAGGCCGAGTTTGCCAGTTTCAGCAGAGGACGTGCTCCTTGGGGGTCAAATTTCAGAAGTCTAAATAGTCCAAACCCTTCCTGGGTTTTGGTGGGGTTTTGCTGAGGATCCAGGAGCTGAAGTTTTATAATATTCTGAGCACGGGAAGCAGTGATTCCAGCCTTTTTGTTCCAGCAGACAGCACAATTTCTGGGCAACGCAGATTAGTTCTAGTGCAGCAATTGGGCAGCCCTCATATCAGCATTTACTCCCCTGGGTTTTGTCACGCTTGTCCTTAGAGACAAGCCCAGGTGCACCATTCCATTCGCTGTTGTATTTGCCCTTGATGATTTAATAAAATGGCTCAGCAATTCTCTATTTCCAACGTTTTCATGGGTGTATGATGTGTATTTCACATTTCTGATTGCTGGATTGTTTGCTTGGTTTGTTTATCACTTAATTTCCTATTTAGGAACATTACATATAGGTTGGTACCTACAAAAATAATGTTATCTTATTTGAATTAGGGTTTCTATATGTTCAATGTTTGAAATTACACTATTTATCTTGAAATCTTGATTCCTTATGCTATGCAAAGTTGTTTTCCTTGATCCTCCAAGAGAACTCTGAATTGTGTATCTCTTGAACTTGAAATCTCCCTCTTAAGGAAGCTGCTAGGGTTTGTAAGAAGGGGTTATTTCCCTCTCACCCTCTTCATTAAGGCCATCTTCATTAAATTTTCCCTAGGTAATTACATTGTCCATTTGGATCAAGGCACTAGTCTAGGAGGTGTTGATCAACCTCTCTTCTATAACTATTTTCTCTCTCTTCTCTCTAAATTCTACATATTTAGGGTTTGGGTTAAGGTTTCCTTGAAACAATGCTCATTAGTGATTTTACTTGTTGCGTTATTGCCCTTTCACTAGGGATTGCATTTAATAATTGGCAAAAAGTAGAATCTAGAATTAATTACATTATAAAACCCTAATTCTAGGGCTAAAGTCATCTTTTATATTGCTTTATGCATGTTTCAATGATAAAAACTCAATTGCAAACCCTAATCCTTGCATATCTAAATGATAGTCTTGCTCCTTTATTGACATATCACTGTAAGGATATTTCCTTTAGCTGTTCTATGACATTGTGTGCCATATTATTGAAAATCTATCAAACCCTAACTTATAACAGCTCTCTCATTTATTTAAGTGGTCCAAGGATAGAGTACTGGAATTGTGGTGAAGAGGATCTCAGCCCTCCTAGCTCCATTTGCACCTTATCTCAATCAATAGACCTTTCCATCACCTTTAATTCTTCTTATCAAATATCCTTTGCGTGATCTATAAACAAGGAAGCCTCCCTTCTGGTTATAGAGAAAGGTTGCTAAGGTGACAATGGTTTTGCCAAGTGAGCCTTCGCACTAGGCCTACTAGATTTTGCGGCAACAGTCCCATTAACCTACTTGTTATCATCTATTGGACATTATAAAGTTATCCTATCTTATCATATCTACGAGATCTATCCCTTTCAACCCATCAAATATTTCATCATTGTGTTTAGAAATTTGAAAAGGGAACTCACCATAACTTTCAAACTCGTGTCCTCTTTAGAAATAATGACGGTTGTTTGAATGTCCTACTCATGCAAGTATACATCAACATCACAAGATGCCTTTTCCATAACAAGGTGGAATACATAGTCTTCAATGGAATGTTCACCATCAAGATCTCCATGAGATGTTGCAGCATGGTCTCCAAGAACTTCCTTGCACTTCTCATCTAAATCTGTAATCTAGTGTACAAATGACTCATCTAATGGAATTGATCATTAAGTAAATCCTCATGAAGCTCGTCCACATGTTGCTCATTGGCTTATCCATAACTTTCTTCTTCTAGGGAGACAAGAAGGGCATTCAATGTTTCAACCTTTCCTCTATTTTAGCCGATAATACCTCTGAAGGGTTACTATGAAATACTAATATCAGCTCCTCTATATCCTTGCTTTTATTCTCATCAAATGTAGCATCGATATCATTAGACTCATCAATAATATCTTTTACATGTTTTTCTTCTTCAAAACCAAAATCCCAATATTTGCAATATGCTTTGATTAAAACTGCAAATGAAGATTTTCCCCACTACCAAGGTTTCCAAACCATATGTTTGCATCTTCCTCACAAGGTATATGCAAACATTTCATCATGGTATCACTTGGACAACACTGAGATCTAAAATAAAATCAATGGAAGATGTAACATAGTGTACATCTAGATAAGGGTATCCATGGAACCTCGAAGCACAGTTGAACCATTCTAGAGGAGGGAGCTCATTTGGTTAGCTAGGAATCCCAATAAATCCATATATCCTTAGCATTATACATGAGGGAAACCTTTGGTCTCATATTGTTGAATTTGTAACTATGGTTGGTCTTCATAATGTATATTTTCCCACTTTATGTACTTGTATTGATTATTGTAAAGCATATTTTAAATGCTTAAGTCAAAAGAAAATTTATTTTGAGTCAAAGTCTCATTTTAAAAGAAGCAAATTTGAATTTTTGAATTGTAATTTTTGGCTCCAAAAGTTGTCAAGTCGGCCTTCCTCCAAGTCAAGTTGGCCTAGGCAAAAGTGTTGAGAAATTAGTGCATGTAGATATTAGGGTTTGAATCCACTTTTCTTGATAATTACTTGTGATGTGTGTTGGCTTCTTTTACTTCTTTATTATGTTATCTTTCATCAAGCAATTACCAAATCAAAAGTGCATGAAGATCACAAGAACAAGAAACACAAGATGTAGGCACTTAGCTAAGGCAAAACACCTATGAAGGGCCAAACCTAGTCAAACTCTTCTTAGTAGATTTAAATCAAGATGAGACAATCCAAAACCATTTTGACCTAGATAAAGACCTCCTTCAATCACCAAGACAGCCCTTCCTTCAAGTAGACAAACTTTGCCAAAGTCACCAAGTGTCGGCTTCTCAGATATTGCTTCAATCAAAAATTTTGGCCCCCCAGCAATAGAATTTCAGACTTGCAGTTACTGCAGAAATTTTGACCCCTACAACATGCCAAGAAACCCTAAAAATCTCACACGTGTGAGAGAGAGAGAGATGCTTCAAATTTCGATTTTGCTTTCTACTTGGATTAGGTCTTCTTCTCCTTGAATTCACTCTTCTTCTTGTCTCTTTCTCTTGTAGATCGAACTTGTGAATGCTTCTCCAAATGAGTCAAATTGTCTCTATTTATACTGCTTCCACAAGGTCGAATTACCTTCAACTAAGCCGACTTCTCCAGGATAGGGACGACTTGGTGAGGAGGGGTAAAATGATTGTTTTTTAGTCAAAATAAATTTCTTTACATGATACAAAAGCCCAAGAAGGGTCTAGTAAATGTGACAACGACTCTTATGACTCAAGACAAAACCTAGAAGCCTTCCATGGAGGCTATGACCTAAAAAATAAATAAAAGAGCATGAAACCCATGCTTCAAAAATATTTTTTCTTTTACAATATTTTTTTTTCTTTCTTTTGACAAGTACATTACATCATGACTCAAACACAATTATGATACATTCTTCAACACTCCCTCTTAACTAGGGAGGTATTCATATACATAGGTACAAGGAAATGATATCTTCTATGAAGAGTCATAGCATACGCAATGTTAAAGATTAGATACTTGGCCAAGGTATCTAACCGGTTAGGACTAAGGTGTTATCCAAGCTTATGCCACTATAGGTACCATCAGGCTTCATCTCTAACACCAACCCACATGGATTTGGGTATCGTGTCAAAGGTTGGAGCTCCACAAGACCAAAAATACCCTCCCTCTTCAGGATCTGGACATCATCACAGGTCGGCTAGATGTCCTCCCAAGCATCATACAAGCACACAGCCCAAGATGCTTCATCTCTTCCTATCTATTAAATCTAAGATGTCTACTAATCCAAGCATGCTTCTAAAATATCAGAATTTCTTATTTCGAAGAGATTTCGTCAACACGTCAACTACCTGTTCATTAGTCGAAATGTATTGTAGCTTCACAACCCCATCTTGCACCAAACTTCTAATACAGTGGTACTTGTTATTTATATGCTTTGTCCTGGTATGGAACACGGGGCCTTCCGACATCTTGATGTTGCTTTGATTATCATAATTTATAATTGTGGGATCTAATGGCCCTCCAAACAAATTTGATTGAAGCTTTCTTAACCAAACTTCTTATTTTCCTACTTCACATGCAGCAGCATATTCGGTCTCAGCACTACTCAAAGCAAATGTATCTTGTTTTCTACTAATCTGTCATGTCCCTTCTTAAACACATTTGTAACAGGGTGTTGCTACACAATTTTGCACAATTTTGGCTAAGGAAGAGAATCCATCATTTCCAACTTAGGGACTTAAGAGGCAATTGACTTTATTTGGTTGCTAGTGGAATGTGGGGGCCACCCACATGGGAGTTCAAATTGGCCCATTCGAATAGCTTGGAGGGAAAGTCGAATAGGTTGATGGAGGGACCCACATGAGGCTAGGGAGGCCCAAGGAGTTATAAGGAGGGAGCAACTCTCATTTTGGATTGATTCTTACACCTTGCAATCAAAATTACTTGATTGTTCGCTCTGTTGTTTAGCTGAGTCAACCGGCTGTTTAGCCACGAATCTCTCAAGCGGGAAATTCAACCTCTACTTTGGGGGACCATCCATGCCCACCATAGAGAGGCAGTTCCATAAGTATTTCAGGAGTTCCGAGAGTGTGTACAGCACTACCATTCAACCACAACAGGGAGTGCGTATTTCTGGCTAGCTGGAGAATACGCAGAGGGAGTTTGATGCTATTAGTGATCAAGCATTTGCCGGGAGAGCTAGAGGATTGGGAGAGCAACAAAGGGCCAGCCTTTCTTGAGAGTTTTGGAGCCAATAGAGCCAGGATCCCGGCAATTCGATTTATGGTTACCTGGGGCCTGCGCAGAGAGCCACCACTACGCTCACGTGGGAGTTGGAGGAAGGAATTGTAGAGTTGGAGCTGGCCGGGAGAAGTAGGAGATCACTTGGAGGGCCATTTGAGGAGGATTGTTAGAGTTGGGAGAGTAGAGGTTGACAGGATCAGTCACAGCAACAGAATTCGAAATTGGAGGAGGGCCAAGCTGTGAAAGGTCAACTTTTGAAGGTTGGAACCAAGGAAAACCCTTTCTGGGTTTTCTGGGTTTTGGGCAAGGATCACACTCCTGATTTTATAGAATTTTCTGGTCCGATCTAAGGGGCCAAACAAGGGTGCCAACTCAGCCAGTAGCTAGAGGAGTTAAGGGGAATTTGGGCCAAAATTCTGAGGTCAACATTTGGCCAATTCCTTTGTGGGTTTCTCTGGGTTTAGGCCAAGGACCAATGAGCTGAAATCTCATAATTTTCTAAGCACAGGAAGCAGTGATTCCAGCCCTTCGAAGTCAACAGACAAAGCAGTTTTCTGGGGCAGCGCATTTCAGTTTGGTGCAACAGTTGTAGCAGCCTTCAGTTCAGCATTTCCTCACCTGGGTTTTGTCAAGCTTGTCTGTTGAGACAAGCCCAAGTGCACCATTCTATTTTACGATTGTATTTTGCTCCTGAAGAAGTAATAAAATGGCTCAGCAGTTCTCTATTTCCAGTGTTTCCATGGGTGCTTAATGAATATTTCGTTTTTCTAATTGCTAGATTGTTTGCATGCTTTGTATATCACTTACATTCCTGTTTAGGATCATCACATCATCCAAGAAATCATTGCGGATCCCAAACTAAAACAACCACCAGTAGTGCTTCTTCCATCTGTCTCACATCCACCCCAATCAAAGTCAGTAAAACATGTTAATCGAATCTCCTTCCCATCATATTTTAGGTAGTGATGTATAGTTCCATGTAGGTATCTCAAAATGTGATTTGTAGCTATCCAATGATCATGACGAGGCTCCAACTAAAATTGACTAAGAATGTTTACAGCAAAGCATATATCAAGTCTAGTGTTCACCAAGTACATCAAGGAGCCAACAAGTTTTCAGTAACTTGTGGGATCAACAGGGCTAGGATCAAAACTTTTCAACTTCTTTAGATTTGTGATCATATGAGTTGTCATATGCTTGGAACCCATCATACTAAACTTTTGTAACATCTTGATTATGTACTTTCCTTAACCAAGGTATATTTCACCAAGTTTCTGCCAAACTTCTAAGCCCAAGTAGTAATGCATAAGTCTTAGATCTTTCATTTCAAATTCCGCTGCCAGCTTCTTCTTACATTCTAGAATTTTGCGCTCCACACCTGTAACAAATAAATCATCCACATATAAAAATATATTGATCGGTTCATTCTTCACTATCTTGATGTAGAGATTTGCATTTACATAACTTTTGACAAAGCCAATCCTTAAAAAATAGGCATCCATTCTTTTGTACCAAGCTCTAGGAGCTTGCTTCAAGCCATATAGAGCTTTCTTTAATTTGGAAACATAGTTTCCCTATTATTTATCTCAAATCCTTTTGATTGTTCAATATATACTTCTTCATCTATGGTTCCATTTAGGAAGGTTGTTTTGACATCCATTTGATGGATATTCCATCCCATAGTGGCTACTAAAGAAATCAAAGATCTAATAGTAGTGTACCTGGCAGTAGGAGCAAAGGTTTCTTCATAGTCTATTCCTTCCTTTTGAGAGAAACCCCTTCCAACAAATCTTGCTTTGTATTTGTCTATGCTTCCATCAATGGCATGTTTGATCTTGTAAATTCATTTGGAAGTGACAACAGATTTGTCACTAGGTCTAGGAACGATTTCCCAAACCCCATTCTTCATGATAGATTGATATTCTTCTTGCATTGCTTTCTTCCATTCTTCTTGATGAGCAGCTTCTTCAAAATTAGTTGGTTCTGCTTCAATTAACTTCGTCATGTATGTTGCTTATCTTGAGTATCTTTTACGCTTCTTGCTTTCTCTAAATGTGTCCTTCGCTGCTTTGTGCCCTTCGGCTTCTTCAAGTGTAGCTCTCAACTAGGCTGGTCTCTTCTTTACTTCGGGAATGATAGTAGGTTGAATAGGTTCACTTGGTCCTTCTTCTTCTTGATTTGTAGGTGACTTGACATGTTGCTCTGCTTCTTCAAATAGTGGTGCATCTTCTTCATCGGATTCAATAGGTATATCCTTGGATCTTTTGTATGCAAGATTTTCATCAAATATGACATCCCTGCTAACTTCAATTCACCTTTCTTCTTTGATGTAGATTTTATAAGCCTTTGATGAAAGGCTATAATCAACAAAGATACCTTTTATACTTGTAAAGTCTAACTTCTTTCGCTTGTCTTTTGGAACATGAATGTATGCAAGGCATCCAAAGATTCGGAGATGATCTACACATGACTTTTTCCCTGAGAATGCTTCTTCCGATGTCATATTATCAAGGGTTCTATGAGGATTTCTATTTTGTATGTATATTGTTGTTATGGTTGCTCTTCCCCATAGGAATTTTGGTAGGTCTTGATCAAATATCATAGTTCTTATGCATTCCTCAATGGCTCTATTCTTCATTTCTGCTACTCCATTTTGTTCAGGATTGAAAGGAATTATGAGCTCCCTCTTAATCCCTGCTTCTTTGCAATAAGCTATAAAAGTATATTGACCCCCATTGTCGAATCTAAGAGTTTTTATCTTTCTTTCTGTTAGGGTCTCTACTTCGGATCTAAATTCGTTGAACTTTTCAAATACTTCATCCTTTGTCTTGAGAAGATAAATCCATGTCTTTCTAGAGTGATCATCAATGAAGGTCACATAGTATAGATCGTCTCCAAGAGATTTGTCAGACATGAATCCACATACATCAGAATGTATAAGGTATAGTATTTCTTTAGACCTTGTGTCACTGCTTGTAAAGGTTTTCCTAGTATTCTTTCCCAAGGAACATCCCTTGCATACTCCTTCATGGTCTTCCTTAATGTTGGGGATGCCCTTCATCATTTGACTTAGTGAGGGTAGTATCTTGTAGTGAATGTGTCCATATCTTTTATGCCAAAGCTCGATGGGACTAATCTCCATGTGAACAAGGGCTTGCGGAGACAATGTTATAGCTCTATATAATCTTCCTTCACGAATCCCAATAACCCTTGCCTTTTCAAAACTAAAATCCTTTCCCCAAACAAAAACTTTACTATCTACAAAAGTAACCCTATCTCCTTTATCTTCTAAACAAGAAATGGAAAGTAAATTCTTTTTCAAACCTGGGACATAGAAAATGTTGTTGAGATGTAGCTTTCCTCCACTTTCTAGCTCCAAAGATGTAGATATAAAGCCTCTAACTGCATAGCTATTGTTGTCTCCAAGCTCCGATGAATGACATGATGATCCTTTTGATAAAGTATGAAGTTGTCCACTTTCTCTTGTCATGTGTCTTGAGGCTCCACTATCAATAATCCAAGCATTGTCATCATCAAGTGTACCTGTAAGTGCAGCCAAGAATCCTCCACTCTTGACTCTCCTAGATAGATTGTAGATGACCCTTACACCAAAGCTTCCTGCAATTTTCAAGAGGTTGAGTCCCATCTTCAAATAGCTTGCCATTGAGAGAGTGATCTTTCTTCCAAGATTGTTTTCCTTCCTTCAAATGATAGCCAACAAAGTGATCTTCAAATAGTCCTTCCTTCACCTTAGCTTTGATACCATGTTGAGAAATCAATGCATGTAGATATTAGGGTTTGATTCCTCTTTTCTTGATAATTACTTGTGATGTGTGTTGGCTTCTTTTACTGCCTTACTATGTTGTCTTCCATCAGTAAATTACCAAATCAAAAGTGCATGACGTTCACAAGAACAAGAAACACAAGATGTAGGCACTCAGCCAGGGAAAAACCCCTATGAATGGGAAAACCCGGTCAAACTCTTCCTCTAGTAAATTTAATTCAAGATGAGACCATCCAAGACCCTTTTGACCTAGATAAAGACCTCCTCCAATCACCAAGCCAACCCTTCCTTCAAGTAGACAAACTCTGCCAAAGTCACCAAGTGTCAGCGCCTCAAATATTACTTCAATCTAGAATTTCAACCCCTTGGCAACAGAATTTCAGACCTACAGTTACTGCAGAAATTTCAGCCCCTACAACTTGGCCAGAAACCCTAAAAATTATGCATGTGCGAGAGAGAGATGCTTCAAACTTCGCTTTTGCTTTCTCCTTGGATTAGGTCTTCTTCTCCTTTAATTCGCTCTTCTTCTTGTCGCTTTCTCTTGTAGATCGAACTTGTGAATGCTCCTCCAAATGAGTCGAACTGTCTATATTTATACTGCTTCCACAGGGTCGAATTCCCTTCAATTGGGTCGACTTCTCTAGGACAAGGTTGACTTGGTGAGGAGGGGTAAAATGATTGTTTTTTACTCAAAATAAATTTCTTTACATGATACAAAGGCCCAAGAAGGGTCTAATAAATATGAAAATGACTCTCATGACTCCAGACAAAACCTAGAAGCCTTCAATGGAGGCTATGACCTAGAAAATAAATAAAAGAAAATGAAACCCATGCTTCAAAAATAGTTTTTCTTTTACAATACAAATTATTTTTCTTTCTTTTGACAAGTACATTACATCATCACTCAAATACAATTATGAAGACCAACCCTAGTTACATTCTTCAACAAAAAGACACACCCCTTCGACCAAGACAAATCACTATATAAAGGTAGCTCAACTCCTCCACAAGGGAAATTCGCATCTCACCTGAAGAAGTATCTTTTGGGCAAGCAAGCGAAGGATAAAGAGAACAAGGAGGACGAATTCATCTCTTCTCTCTCTCTTTCAGCTCGCACGTGTGGAGTCTCTCTCTCTGCAACTTGCATATTCCTGGGTAGTTATGTTGCGTGGGGGAGAAATTTTGGGTAGTTATGTTGTAGGTGGCCGAAATTCTGGGGCAACTGGCAGTGGCAGGAGGGCTGAAATTTTTGGGTCACTTCAGGCAGAGCGAATTTCTGGATCAGACTGGGAGGCTTGACTTGGAGGGGAAGACCAGGTTTGACCATAGCTCTAAGTGTATCTCTTGTTGAACAAAACAATTTCTCTATTGAAAAGGTTGTTGGGTTTTGCCCCTTGGTGGGTTTTCCCAAGGTAAATTTTGTCTTCTCTTGTGCATTGTGATCTCTACTACTCTATTGTTCTTGTCTGGTTGAATTTCTAAAGTATTGTTGTTGAATGATATACAGGAATGATTTCAAAGAAGATCTGTATCAAAAGTGATTACCAATATTTCAAAAATATTGTGCTAGTCTATATTGCACTTAAAAAATCAACACAATATAAAGCTTTGGTGAAGGAAGGAACATTGAGATCACCTTTGAATATCATCATTGTTGAAGTCCTTGTTGATTCGCATCCATGGCTTCCTCTATGAAATCTCAGAATAAGTTGGAAGGAACCTCAAACTTCAAAGCTTGGAAACTTAATATTGATATTATTCTTGCAAAGAACAAAGTCTTGGATATTGTGACAGGGAAAGTTATGGAGCCAGCAGATGCTACAGGAAAGGAGAAGTTCAAGGAAGACGATCTAAATGCCATTAGCATTATTGTGGACTCCATTAGAGATCATCTAATTCTTTATGTTGCAAAGTTGGACACTTCTAAGAAGATGTATGATGCCCTAACAAATCTATTCACTATCAAAAATGTGGATCAAGTCATGACACTAAAGATGTGACGATGATAAGCGATGACACTGTAGCTTCATATTTTGTAAGGATTCTTCAAATAAAGGATCAAATCTCAGCAATTAGAGAAACTATTCCTGAGAGTGAGCTTGTGACTACAGCACTCAATGGTATACCAAGATCATGGGATGCATTTGCAGCAGGTATAGGTAGCAGGAAGGAAACTCCCACATTTGAAGAATTGTGGGCCTCTTGTGCCCAAGATGAATCAAGGATCATATCAAGAGATAGGAAGGAAGAAGCTACTCAAGCATTTGTAGCTCACTTCAAGAAAAGTAGAGGAAAGAAGAAGGGTGGCTCTCAAGGCAAAGGATCAGGAAAGAAGAAGGACATGTCAAGAATTCAATGCTATGGTTGTCATAAATATGGACATTTCAAGAAGGATTGTCTTGAATTGGCTAACAACAAAAAGAGAAAAGGAAAACAACATGTATCCGCATGTGCAAATGACGATGACATCTGGCTGGTATATAGTGGTGCATCAAGATATATGACCAGAGGACGTGGAAATCTTACCAGCATGATGGAAAAGAGGTTGTCTCAAAGGGTAGAGCTTGGAGACAATCATGATTCACAGCGATGCAGTCAAAGGAATTGGAAAGCCATCCATTGAGCTGGGATTTGGTAACAATGTGCATCTCAACAATGTTCTATATGTACCAATTTTGAAAAAGAATCTTGTCTCTATTTCATGTGTAGAAGATAAAGGAGATGGAGTAGCTTTTGTGGATGGCAAAGTACTTGTATGGTCCATGTTTCCCATAAAGAGTGGATACCCCTAGGAGAGATTTGCTCCTATTCATCTTCTTCAGTAAGCAGTCAGCAGCGCCTGAGAGCCACCTTGTAGCCGATGTGATTTGTCGTTTTATTTCCACTCCCTATATCAGTTGTATGTTTCCTCGCCCATCTATTGATAGCATATGTTAGAAGGTGGGCAATTTGATCAAAAGGGTATGTTTTTCATTGTGTAATTGGGAGCTCATGCTTGTTTTTCATTGGACATTTCAGGCATGGATTATTGGGTGATTTGGAAGAAGGAAGGGCTTTGACCGTGGTTTTGTTCCCTCGCCTTAAATGGGGGGTTAATCCTCAATCATAGTCTTGTGGGATCTCCCCTATTGGCCAATGGCTTAGGAAGGACACTACTTAGGAAACCCTAATTTTGGCAGTGTTGTCCCGTTTTCTTGTTGCACATTTTTCACTCCCCTCCGCACATTACAAGGCCTATTTCATCATTTTCCTTCTTTGGGTCCACATGACCACTGGATCCACAAGGCACTGGCACATACCCCCTCCCCTTGTCCACATCTCTGGCTCAGGCCTAGAAACGTTGCCCCAAAAGTTGATGTAGCTAAAACAAAGTTAAAAGCATCTCATGGCCACAAGCAAGAAACAAGAGAAAAGGAAGATCGTAAAATGCAAAAGATGGTCAGGACATTAATATAGCACATGGGCAAAAGCCAAATATGAGATCTACCCCTTATCATGGCCAACACCCTAGTTCCTAGGTCCCATGAGTGCCCCTCACATCATAAAGGAATCCATGCATGTCCCAACACCTACTGGGCGATGAACTGCCCCACATTAAGGGGATAATAATTGTTATACATCATTCACAGCATGCTCTCATTTCCTGGAGCCCCGAGTAGGAATATGAAGAAAAATCAAGAAAAGGCAAAAGGAATATAAAGATGGGTGGAAAAACAAAAGTCAAGGTAACCTATATATCCACAATTGCTCCCTCCTCACATCTGTATACCCAATATGTGGACTTCCTAAGTATTTCTTGTACCCATGGCATTTGGCCTTGAGACCCCTTTGCCCCCATTTGTTTCATCATTATTCAGATGCCACTTATTAATTGAAGGATACACCAGGGACATGTCTTTCCCCTTAGGGGTTGGAACACTTAATAGGATTGTTTATCGGACACTCCTACCTAGGGAGGTAACACTACTACGAGATCAAAACCCCAAATTTGGAAGGGAAGCCCCATATGAAGTCTCAATTTGCCCTTGATTAACAACCTCGGTTCACTTAAATGCACTAATTATTAATTGTACCTGGTGTTAAAGATGCAACATTGGACATTATGTCTGATTGGCAGGTGGCTTTCATCATGGGTTGGGCAACTTAACTAGGGCCCAAGTCCATTAAAGGATCATATGACACCCTACAGGTGAAGCGTTGAGAGCCATGGGAATCATGTTACATGCAAAGCAGCACTCCATTCCATGGACACCTACAGCACCCCAGCAATTTGCCCTTTGCCCCACATTATCCATCAGATGATGCACTTGGACCAGTATGCCCCTAGCCAGCTTAGCAATGCACTTATGGTTTGGCAGTTGATCCGAGGCCCAGATGAGGTTGCCTCGCCCCTTGAGACATGGGAGGGCTAACACCATACTCTAAGCCCTCAATGTTAGAGAAGAATTAGACTATTTGATCACCAAGAGACCCATGAGACCCATTTTGTGCCACAAACACAAAACTTGGGTCCACATAATGACTTGCATGGATATCTAGGGGCCAACCCCTAGAGAATGAATTTTGGAGCCCTCTTGACTCAGTTTGGCACCAAGGGAACTCAACACATGCCTCCAAGAGGCCCACGCATAGATGATGTCATCATTTCAGACTTCTTGTGGGTGTTTTCTTATGTTTTAACATTGGCTATGAGGTTGTCTTGTAAACTCAATTAGTTTTTTCCCATCATTTGACAGTGACGAGGGCCTTTAGGCTAAAATTAGACTTGATTGGGCATGTATAAATATGAGAGACCTCATTTAATCTCTCATCGTCATCACACTCAGAGTTCGGCCTCTTAGAAGATTTTCACACTTGTTTCTAATCTATTGGATGCATTTTGCTATTTGGAAACTATTTTTTATTGTTTTTGGAGCTACTTCTTTTAATAATGGATGGATATACTACATGTTGTCTTGTAAGTGCTTATTGTTGAATATTTTCTATCTTGAAATTGTCTAATGTATGGAATTGTTGCTTCTAGGTTATGTTATTTTGTGCCCTAATTGTTGAAAATTAATTTTGAAAGGCTATCTAGTTGAGTATTGCATATGTTATTCATTATACAACATGTAATGAATGTTCCTAGTGGAGGAAATCTTTAATCTCTCCATCAAACTCCATTTTCTTTTGAAGTGGGTAAATGTTAAAAGTTGATACCTAGGGCATCAATTTTTAGCCTCCTTAGAAAGGATCTAGCTTATCTATTTCATCCTTGACTCCATATGCCTAAAGGACAAGGCACTAGTCCAAGTCATTGGTGATCAATCCTAAATTTTCTCCATAATTGTCTCCCCTAAAATTGGTCTTTTTAAGGCTACAGTGAAATTTTAGGAAGGCTTTTTGGTGATTTGAGAGCCTAAACATCAAGCTTAGGTTCTAGGCTACCTATTCTCCACGTTTGATGGGCATCCACTCAAATTTCATCCATAAATCTTTTGCCCTATGTGTTGCTCCAAGAGGGAAACCCTACTTCTTTTCCCCTCAACGTGAGGACTTCCTTGAAGGTTGTACGAGCTCATAAAAAGCCTTTTCTCCTGGGCCTTAACCTTGTGAATACCTATCACCATCGAAAATCTCAAAACCCTAGGTCTTAAGCTTCCTTTGTAGGACTTTTCTTTGAGAGCGTTTTCGCTTCTTTGAAGCCTTGAACCATTATTGAGTCTCTCCCTTGAATGATTTCTAGCTTGATCACTTTGTGCCCTATACCTATTATATCTATTCTAAGTGATCTCCTTCCTACCATGTTAAGTTATGGTATGTTCTATGCTTAGAGCAGTTTACTTATCTTTCTTATTATCATCCACAGATTAGCAATCACATGTACATAAAGTAAAGTGCAGATAGAAAATTTAAACGATCGACAGAAAACAAGCTAAGACAAGAGACACAAGATGTGGCGGCTAGCCAGGGACAAACCCCAATGTGGGGAAACCCTTTGATCAAATCTTCCTTTATCTTCAATAATTCAGCAGAGAGAAATAGTACATAAATCTGATTTACATCAACAGCAGCAAACCCTAGATCAGCCAAACTAGGGCAGACAATATCTTGCAAACCGACTGTCGAATCGGCTTGATTCCTTCACCAAAAAATGTGGCCTTCAGAGGAGATCCATATTCACCTACAGTGCAGTTTTGAGAGAGAGTCTGATGGTCAACGCTGGTCAAACTTCTGATCTGTAGTTGCACCTCTAAATTTTGCGTCTTCCTTCCACACGTGTGAGAGAAGAGTCTCTTTCTGCACAGTAGGATAAGAGCCTCTTTTTTGCGAGAGAGAGAGAGAGAGAGATGTGATGAGATGAGTGAGTGAAAATAAGGAAAAGTCCTCCTGTAGTTATACACAAATGTTGATGATTGAATAGATGCCACTGTTGGGCTTCTGAGCCTACATGAGTTGTTGGTCGGCTTGATAATTATTTCATAATCAAAATAAATTCATATCTCCATAAATACTTATCGGAATCAGATGATCTTTAGACCAATCCTACACCTCTTGACGAGAGGAATCTAATAAAAATATTATCAGCCATGAAAAAGATGACCCACATGGAGTTTGGCCCTAGTTGCCAATTTTACACTCCCTCTCAACTAGGGAGAACTCCATCTGCAATTCGTCTGTCGGTCGCTACTATTCATCCATCAAATGCACTGCCCTGTACAGCTTGACCCCTACTATGCTCTGCTCTATTATGCCTGCTATGCTCTGTTCTATTCTACCCTGTTCTAATCTACTCTGTTCTGCTCTGCTTTGCTTTGTTTGAATTATGAAGAAGAAGAAATGATCGAGGATGCATCATACCATCCTCCACTGACTCAAAGTCAGTCTCAGAGTGTGTACCACTGGTCCCAGACCAATCCTCAACCGACCCGAACTCAGTGTCATAGTGGGTACAACTCCTACCACTGGTCCCAGACCAGTATCATCCTTCAATGACTCAAAGTCAGTCTCAGAGTGTGTACCACTGGTCCCAGACCAGTCCTCAACCGACCCGAAGTCAGTGTCATAGTGGATACAACTCCTACCACTGGTCCCAGACCAGTATCATTGATCCCAGATCAATGAAGGTCATCCTAACATAGGGAGTACGGTAGATACAACGATGCGTCCATCGGTACTACTATGGTCCCTATCCTCATTTCCCTGCTCATTGATCAGATGAGAGGTACTTCCCATGAGTCCCAGACTGCATGGGTAGGATGCCTCGACAGGAGAACTAATCAATCCTGTCCTCACAGGAGAACTAATCATCCTGCTACACAGTCATCATGGAGAACACATCATCCAGACCTCACAGGAGAACTAATTATCCTGCTACATAATCGTCATGGAGAACACATCATCCAGACCTCACAGGAGAACTAATCATCCTGCTACATAGTCGCCACAAGGTGTCACAGGGAAAGTTTTGATTCTTTTAACCAGTGGTCATATGTCGCTCTAAGAAGTACCCCACACCCCCTCGGAGCTACAAGAGCTCTATACATCATACAGGAGCCTCATCAGAGGGTTTCTGAATGACACCAAGTCGTTCTCGGAAAGTCAAAAATTCGACCTTTCCTAGGGGCTTTGTTAGAATGCCGGCGACCTGTTCATCTATATTGATATGTTGGAGTCTTATAGCTCCCCGTTGCACCATATCTCGAATATAGTGGTACTTGATATCGAAATGCTTGGAGTGATCATGAAATACAGGATTCGCTGACAAACGAATCCCACTCTGGTTGTCACATAGGATCACGGTGGTATCCAATGTAAATCCAAACAGCTCCGATACCAATTGTTGTAGATCTAACCCAAAAATATATGATAACAGAAATAAACCCAAGAAAGAACAAGATCAAAATAGATAGAAATGCTTCTTTATTATCAGAACCCTTAAGGTAGGGCAACACCATACATTCACTCCTTAAGGAAGGAGAACACTCCACAAGCCATATGCCTGTTCATACAAGAATCCTTCTCTTCATCTTCATATGTGGAGTCTCTAACCTTTATATAGGCCTCATACATACAATACCATGCATCATTACCATGGTTTCCTCATACCATCAACTAATACCATGGGCCCATTACATTATTATTAACTACTTGTGGTCCCTTACATGACATGGGTTAACCACCTTATTTATTACTATGGCCCATCCCATTATTACATTATTACCTTGGGTACCTCCCTTGGTACCCCATATTATCCCCCCTAGATATATAACATTCCACCCCCCTAAGCATGTTTCGTCCTCGAAACATGGGAAGAACACAAATAATAAGATCTACTCAAAAGAGTAGTCCACTGGTACCATGCACGTGCATCTAGCCATCCAAGAGAAAGGTGAACCCTCGATCTCGCTGGTGCCTCGCTCGCTTGAGATGGAAGTTGACCGTGGCAGCTCTTCTGTGTTGATGTGTAGTGGGTGGATCTTCTCTCCTCGCTATCCGTCATGTGACTACTTGGTTTCCATCTTGATTGTCTTGCGGGGTGATGTGGGTGATGATATGTTGAAGTTTTAACCCACAATGGCTTTTGCTTAACTTCACCCTGCTGTGGTGCCTGTTGTGGTGTCTTCTTTTTCAATATGACTTCAACCACTGAGCCCTCCTCTGATGTATCATCACCTGTAACCTTTTCTTTTGCAGCCTCTGTTTGTGTTTGATTGTCGATCATCAAAGGCTCATCATCTGATATGTCAGTCCCTTGAACATCTTCTGCTTCAGCCTCCATGTGCTCTACCTGTTTATGGATGGAAATATCCTGTAATGTAATTTTCTTCTTTTTATACCATAGCTTTAGGAATTTCTTCTGCACATTAATATTGATAGTACCCACGGATTCCATCCAAGGGTATCCCAAAACAACATCCATGTTATCCATCTCTGAAGCATAAAAATCACCATGCAACACATATTTATCCATAGAAATCTTCAAATCCTTATACACTTGAACATCCTCATGATCCACCTGTGTATGTTCAATTTGTTTTGCTGGGACTTGCAATTTTTTTACCAAATTAACACTGATAAAATTATGTTTACAACTAGGATTGATAGAAACAATGACCTTCTCTTTCTGAATCAATCCATGAATCTGCAATAAGGATATACCAGTAGGAATTAACCCCTTATGTGTCTCATTCTCCTTTTTCCTAGCCCGAGACCATTTGTCCAAAAAGACTTTTTCAAATTCTGCATCTGAAATTTTGTTCAACCAGTCGTAGTCAAGTAATAATTTCCATTTTAGAGCCTCACCTCTAAAGTTAGACAGCATTTGAAACTTCCAAAAACAACCTGTTGTCCCTTGTATATTTGTATGAATTCTTCAATAGTAGGACCATCATCTTTTCCTGTAAAATATAGATCCTTGCTAGAAGCCATGAATGGTTTGGAAAAAATTCACTTACTTGGCGAAAATGTGTAATTGTCACAGTTTCGTCAATATTGCTCAGAATCCTTATTATGACCTGTTTTTAGAAATGGAGCAATCATTCTGCATCTGCCCATGTGATAGAAATCCTGATCCAGGCACTAGAATTCCAGATCTGCGCTGCTACTCTCCCGGCGTCACCCAAAATTTCTGCAAAAAGAGCTGAGTTTAAATCAGCGATATCTCCCTCATCCGGACTCCAATTCGACTGATTTTTTTTTTGAAGTTGGGTATTTTTTCCCAAAGAATCCAGATCTGCAATTAGATTTTGCAGATCTTGTACCAGGACGTCTAGATCTGCGCCGCAAACTCGCTGTCCTGAAAATTGTCTGCAACCCCACTGATTTTTAAATCAGCGATATCTCCTTCATCCGGACTCCGATTCGACTGATTTTTTTTTTGAAGTTGGGTATTTTTTCACAAGGAATACAGATCTGCAATTAGATTCTACAGATCTTGCACCAAAATGTACAGATCTGATCTGCAAATTCGCCACCCGAGAAACCCTGCAAAAATGAAAAAAAAAAAAAAAAAAAATCTCCACGGTTTGCCCAAGAAAGAGCTCTGATATGGCGAGGAAAATCATATGGTATTGTTGTAGCTCTGATATGAAATAGCTCTGATAGCTCTGATATCTAACCCAGAAATACTATAGATCTGATATGAAAATATAAGATAAGACAAATAAACCCAGAAATAATATGAAATGATTCTTTATTGATCAACACCCTTGAGGTAGGGCAACACCATACATTCACTCCTTAAGGAAGGAGAACACTCCACAAGCCATATGCCTGTTCATACAAGAATCCTTCTCTTCATCTTCATATGTGGAGTCTCTAGCCTTTATATAGGCCTCATACATACAATACCATGCATCATTACCATGGTTTCCTCATACCATCAACTAATACCATGGGCCCATTACATTATTATTAACTACTTGTGGTCCCTTACATGACATGGGTTAACCACCTTATTTATTACTATGGCCCATCCCATTATTACATTATTACCTTGGGTGCCTCCCTTGGTACCCCATATTATCCCCCCTAGGTATATAACAGTATCATTGATCCCAGATCAATGAAGGTCATCCTAACATAGGGAGTACGGTAGATACAACGATGCGTCCATCGGTACTACTATGGTCCCTATCCTCATTTCCCTGCTCATTGATCAGATGAGAGCTACTTCCCATGAGTCCCAGACCGCATGGGTAGGATGCCTCGACAGGAGAACTAATCAATCCTTTCCTCACAGGAGAACTAATCATCCTGCTACACAGTCATCATGGAGAACACATCATCCAGACCTCACAGGAGAACTAATTATCCTGCTACATAATCGTCATGGAGAACACATCATCCAGACCTCACAGGAGAACTAATCATCCTGCTACATAGTCGCCACAGGGTGTCACAGGGAAAGTTTTGATTCTTTTAACCTGTGGTCATATGTCGCTCTAAGAAGTACCCCGCACCCCCTCGGAGCTACAAGAGCTCTATACATCATACAGGAGCCTCATCAGAGGGTTTCTGAATGACACCAAGTCATTCTCGGAAAGTCAAAAATTCGACCTTTCCTAGGGGCTTTGTTAGAATGCCGGTGACCTGTTCATCTATATTGATATGTTGGAGTCTTATAGCTCCCCGTTGCACCATATCTCGAATATAGTGGTACTTGATATCGATATGCTTGGAGCGATCATGAAATACAGGATTCTCTGACAAACGAATCCCACTCTGATTGTCACATAGGATCACGGTGGTATCCAATGTAAATCCAAACAGCTCACTGAAGAGCTTTCACAACCAGACTGCCTCACAGGAGGCCATGCTAGCAGCAATATACTCTGCCTCGATGGTGCTCAGAGCCACCGACTTTTGCTTCCTACTCATCCAGGATATAGACGCAGATCCCAAGGAGAAACATCACCCGGAAGTGATCTTACGATCCACCACACTGCCTGCCCAATCAGCATCAGTGTATCCAAGTATTCTCACATCTCCGGCAATGTATTTTAACCCATATGTAATTGTGCCACGAAGATATCTTAACAGATTCTTGGCACCAATCAAATGTATGTGGTGAGGTTCAACCATATGTTGACTTAATGTGTTGACTGCAAAGCATATATCTGGACGGGAGTTCACTAAGAACATTAATGCTCCGACGAGTTGTCGATACTCGGTAGCATTTCATAAAACAGGTCTAACAGCACTACCGCTTAATTTCTTGAAGTCAAGCTCCATCGGGGTAGTTACAGGCTGATAGTCTACCATACTGAATCTTTCCAATATCTTCACCACATATTTTCCTTAAGATAGGAAAATTTCCCTTCGCTTCTGCCAGACTTCAAGTCCTAGGAAATAATGTATCAATCCTAGGTCCTTCATTTCAAATTCAGAAGCCAACTCCCTCTTACATTTGTGAATGAGAGGGTCTGCACCTGTTAGAAAGAGGTCATCCACATACAACACCAGTATGAGAGGTTTGTCATCTTCAACCTTAAAGTAGAGGTTAGGATCGGCTTCACTCCTAGTGAATCCCAGCTTCATCAAGTAGTTATCGATCCTCTCATACCATGCTCAGGGTGCTTGCTTCAGCCCATAGAGAGCCTTCTTCAACCTGCATACATGAGATTTTCGATCATAAATCTCAAATCCTTCGGGTTGCTCCACGTAGACCTCTTCTTTGATCGAACCATGCAAGAACGCAGTCTTCACATCCATCTGATGTAGGTTCCATCCTTGTGAAGCCGCAAGGGCTATGATCGAGCAGATGGTGGTATATCTAGCAACAAGTGCAAATATCTCGTCATAGTCTATACCTTCCTTCTAGGAGAAGCCACAAGCGACAAAACGAGCCTTATATTTTTCCATACTTCCATCTGCTGCATGCTTTATCTTGTAAAGCCTTTTAGAAGTGACAACTGTCTTGTCCTGGGGTCTGGGAACTACTTCCCAGACATCATTCTTCATAATAGACTCATATTCTTCGGTCATAGCATCCTTCCATACTTTATGCTTGATGGCATCTGAGAATGGTGAAACCTCATTTTGTATGATCGTGCTTGATACCTGTTGGGTTTCTTGCTTTCACGGAAGGTTCCTTGGGGTGCAGTGTGTCCTTCAACATCATCGAGTAGCCCCCTAAGCCAAGAGGGTCTCTTCCTAGAAGATGAAGGCTCAGGTGGATCAATAGGATCCCTAGGTTCTTCCACATCAGGCATTGTTTCATCATCCTTTTCTTTCGATTCCCTGGTGTTGACTTCTTGAGAGCTTCTCAAAGTCGGAAGATTGTCCACCTTGCTAAGAGCCATATCTTCGTCGAAGATGACATCATGACTAATCACGACTTCCCTTTGACCGGCTACATAGATTCTATAGCCCTTAGTATTTTCACCATAGCCGACGAAGATTCCTTTCTTTCCAGATGCACCCAATTTATTCCTTTTCTATTTTGGCACATGAAAATATACAGGGCTTCCAAAAATTCTAAAATGAGATACGTCAGGTTTCTTACCGGTGAACTTTTCTTCAGGAGTCTTGGAACCCAATGCTTGATGACGGCATCGGTTTTGTACATATATGGTGGTGTTTGCAGCTTCGGCCCATAGAAACTTCGGAAGTCTTTGACATGAAGCATGGCACGGACAGCTTCCACAATCATACGGTTTTTCCTTTCCGCCACACCATTTCGTTCAGGAGTATATGGTGTAGTAGTCTCCCTCTTAATTCCAGCCTCTTTACAAAAGTCATGAAACTCGTTAGATTCGTATTCAGTCCCATTAGCAGTCCTTAAGATCTTGATTTTCTTTTCGGTTTGATTCTCGATCAAGGCTTGGAATGCATCACAAGACATGACACCTAGCGGACTTCCTCCAACCTGATATAATGAATCAACACAAAACCCAAGAGTAAAGGCATCTTTAACATTGTTTTTCCATACACGTACCTTGCCATTGTTGAAGGTCACCTTGTAGCCTTTATCTTCCATTGCTGAGATGGACACCAGGTTCTTTTTGAGGTCAGGTACATATAATACATCCTGTAAGTGGATCGTATTACCTTGATTTAATTTAAGAGCGACATTTCCTACACCTTTCACGAGCTATTTCATATTATCTCCAAGGACAATTTCCAGGTTAGTTTCTTTCTCTATCAAATTATGGAGAACTTCTTTGTAACCAGTGAAGTGCCTTGAGGCACCACTATCAATGAGCCAAATTCCCATCGAGTCCGAAGGAGCACAGGTAGATAGAGCAGCTGGTAGATAATATTCATCCTGCTTATTATCAACAGTGTTGGATTCATAGCTGGAATTTCTAGCCTTCTTGAATGGTTGTCCTCTTCCTTGATTTCCAGCACTCCTTTTACCTTTGTTATTTGATTTGCCATTCCTTCGATTGCCATAAGAGGGATTTTGATCATCGTCCCGGTGTGAGTCCCTTCTATCAGGGCACTCCCTTGCATAGTAACTTGCTTTATCGCAAATGTAACATCGTCCTTTTCTTCCACCCTTAGGTCCAGCCTTTCTTTTTTATTTCGTCCCGGGATTATTTCTCTTCTTAGCATAAGAAGAAAAGGCAGCAAGAGGTCCTT
This sequence comes from Pinus tabuliformis, assembly GCA_031772625.1. Taxonomy (NCBI): domain Eukaryota; kingdom Viridiplantae; phylum Streptophyta; class Pinopsida; order Pinales; family Pinaceae; genus Pinus; species Pinus tabuliformis. The sequence goes on from CM062820.1 coordinate 716,464,837, forward strand.
TAGGCATGGGCATTTCTTGCTCTTCTACCCTTGTTTCTTCTTGAATGCATCTAGCCATTAATTCCTCGAAACCAAGAATTACATTATTGTTCAGAAGAGTAGTCTTGAACACATACCATTCAGATGGTAATCTTGAAGAGTCGTGAGTGCCATTTCCCTATCAGTAATAATCTCCCCAATAGATAGGAGATCGTTCCTGATCTCGGTGATTCTTAAGAAGTATGCTTGCATACTTTCATCTTTGCCCTTCTTAATTTCCTTCAGCTTATTTCTAAGAAACAAGACTTGATTTGCATCATTAACTTCAAATAAACTCACCAATCTATTGTAGATTTCCTTGGAGGTGTTTAGGTCAGAGATGTAGGCCACCAAGCGCTTGTCGATAGAGTCCTGGATGATCTTCTTTGTTTTGACTTCACCGGTTTTCCATTTGTTCCTGGCAGCAGAGGGTGCATTTGATGGAGGCTCAACAATATTGCCTCTCACATGGTCTAGCACTCCTTGATATTCTAAGGTTAGATCGAGAGACATCTTCCATCCGTGATAGTCAGTTTTCTCACAAAGCTTGTCTTCAGCAAGGAAGAGTGTTGAGGACCCCATAGTTTTTTTAGGATAGCCTTGCCAATCTCCTCTTCTGTGATTGCTCTTGCTCTTGCTCAGGCTTTGTCTTCACCTCAGCTCTGATACCATGTTAAGTTATGGTATGTTCTATGCTTAGAGCAGTTTACTTATCTTATTATTATCCACAGATTAGCCATCACATGTACATAAAGTAAAGTGCAGATAGAACATTTAAACGATCGATAGAAAACAAGCCAAGACAAGAGACACAAGATGTGGCAGCTAGCCAGGGACAAACCCCAATGTCGGGAAACCCTTTGATCAAATCTTCCTTTATCTTCAATAATTCAGCAGAGAGAAATAGTACATAAATCTTATTTACATCAGTCGCAGCAAACCCTAGATCAGCCAAACTAGGGCAGACAATATCTTGCAAACCGACCGTCGGATCAGCTTGATTCCTTCACCAAAAAATGCGGCCTTCAGAGGAGATCCAAATTCACCTATAGCGCAGTTCTGAGAGAGAGTCTAATGGTCAACGCTGGTCAAACTTCTGATCTACAATTGCAACCCTAAATTTTGCGTCTTCCTTCCACACGTGTGAGAGAAGAGTCTCTTTCTGCGCAGTAGGAGAAGAGCCTCTTTTCTGCATAGGAGAGAGAGAGAGATGTGATGAGATGAGTGAGTGCAAATAAGGAAAAGTCCTCCTGTATTTATACACAAATGTTGATGATTGAATAGATGCGATTGTTGGGCTTCTGAGCCATCATGATTTGCTGGTCAACTTGATAATTATTCCATAATCAAAATAAATTCATATCTCCATAAATACTTATCAAAATTGAATGATCTTTAGATCAATCCTACACCTCTCGACAGGAGGAATCTAATAAAAATATTATCAGCCATGAATAAGATGACCCACATGGAGTTTGGCCCTAGTTGCCAATTTTAACATACTGGGACTCCTCCCATCGGTGAAATTCAATAAAGAGCAGGGGACCTTGTTTGTGGTGACAGTGGGCATTATCCCATTGTTAGAACTTTGTCAAGCTCTTTCTCTTGTAGGGATTCCCTCTCCAAGGCCTGCTAACAATCCAAGAGCTCTAGTATAGAAGATGCTAGGGTTATTGGAGTTCGTGAAGGAAGATTGTATAGGCTCGTGAGTCATCCAGCTCAAGCCCTAGTACATGATTTAAATCAATCCAATTGAGCTATGGCATAGAAGGTACGGACATCTTCATTCTGAAGCATTACTTGAATTGAATCAAATAGTTTCAAGCGTCCCAAAATTGCAGATAGATCAGGAAGGTGTTTGTAAAGGTTGTGCACTTGAAAAGAATATTAAGAAACCATTTCCAAGTAGTGACAACAGATCTAAGGAAGCCTTAGATTTGATTCACTCAGATGTATGTGGTCTGATGCTTGTGAGATCACTTGGGGGTTCACTGTACTATGTGCCATTTATTAATGACTTCTCTCATAAGACATGGAATTATCTTATGAAGACCAAGGATGAGGCCTTCACAAAGTTTCAGGAATTCAAAACTAAAGTGGAGAAATGACAGGTAAGAAGATTAAGATCTTGAGATCTGACAATGGAGTAGAATACATCTAGAAAGAACTTGTGGCCTTATGTAAGAAAGTTGGGATTAAGAGAGAGTTGACTGTCCCCTATAATCCACAGCGGAATGGTGTAGCAGAGCGTAAGAACAGGTCCATTGAAGATCATGTCAAGGCCATGATGCATGATTAGGATTTGTTGATGTTCTTATGGGGAAAGCATCATTCACAGTCGTATACAACCAAAATAGAAGTCCTCATCAAATTTTTGAAGATATGACTCTTGAAAAAGCATTCTTTAGAAGGAAGCCAAAGGTTGGACAGGTGAGAATCTTTGGTTGTCCTGTCTACATCCATGTTCCTAAGAATAAGCGGAACAAGCTTGAACCTTCGGGAAAGAAAGGCATATTTGTTGGTTACAGTGAATAATCAAACGCTTATAGAATCTACATTCCAGAGCAGCATTGGATTGACGTTAGCCGAGATGTCACCTTCAATGAGAAAGTTGCGTATTGGAAATCTAAGGAAGTCTCAATGGATTCCTTGGTTGAAGTTAAGCAAGAAGCTTCAAGGGAAGAGCATTCAAATTCTATAAAATGTCCTAGAGAGCCTGAAGGGCCTCATGAACCAGTGGAATTGGTTATTGTTCCAAAGATTAGAAAAAGACCAACATTGCTTAGATCTACACTGGAAGAAGCAGAAGGACATGCAGATCCTAATGGCACATCTAGTAAAATAAGAAGCCTAAGAGGTTTTCCAGTTATGTAGCTCTCATGACTAACCTTATTGATGTAGAGCCTTCCACTTATGAAGAAGCAGATATCCAGCAAATGTGGAAAAAGGCCATGAATGAAGAATATCAATCTATCATGAAGAATGATGTCTGGGAAATTGTGCTAAGGTTGGAAGGGAAGTCAGTAGTAATTTCCAAGTGGATATACAAGATCAAGCATGTTGCAAATGGAAGTATTGACAAGCACAAGGCGTAGTTCGTGGCTAGAGGGTTCTCTCAAAAAGAGGAAGAATATTATGATGAGACCTTTGCTTCAATTGCCATGTACACCTCCATTATATCTATCCCTTCTCTTGTTGATTCACTGAGATGGAACTTACATCAGATAGATGTGAAGACTGCTTTCCTCAATGGTGTGATTGAGGAAGAGGTGTACATAGATTAACCTCAAGGTTTTGAGGTGCATGGAAAGGAATCTCATGTTTGCAGGTTAAATAAGGCCTTGTATGAACTCAAGCAAGCTCCAAGAGCTTGGTATGCTTGTATTGACAGTTATTTAACAAGATTGGGATTTACCAAGAGTGATTTTGATCCAACCTTTATTTTAAGGTTGTAAAGTATCCACCTGTGATCCTATTGCTTTATGTTGATGACTTGTTTTTGGCAAGTGTTGAGCTTCTTATTATTCAATGTAAGAAGCAATTGGCTTTTCAATTTGATATGAAGGATCTTGGGTTGATGCATTATTACTTGGGACTCAAAGTATGGCAAATATCTACAACACTCAACACTGCAGAAGCAGAATATATTGCAGCAAATGAAGCATGTACAGAAGCAGTATGGCTGCGAAAGTTGTTAGCAGGATTGTTCGACCTAGAGCTGAAACCGATCATGATACATTGTGATAACCAGAGTTGTCTAAAGATTTCAGAGAATCCTGTGTTCCATGACAACTCGAAACATATTGAGATCAAGTACCACTATATCCATGACATGGTGTAGAGTGTTTAGAAATCTAGGGCATTAGCATTAGGAAATCTAGGGCATTAGCTTGTGTATGCTTTTTACTTCATTAGATTAGAATCTTTTTCATCTTAGATTATTAGTGTTCTTCTTCATCAAATAGTAACCAATGCATGAACATAAATAGACAAGAGACACAGAATGTAGGCTATCAACCAGGGCCAAAACCTCTCACTCTTTGAGAGGAAAACCCGCACAAATTCTTCTTATAGAGATTCCAATTGACGAATACCAAGACCAAGACCCTTGACCTATTAGCCACTCCAAGACCAAGACACTAGTTCTCTGTCTTCTGCTCTTTTCTTCTTCTTGACTCCTCTTCCCTTTCGACCTTCTTATCACTAAGATCATATCCTCAACAAACTATAGATACTCTAGAGATGGCACTGAGACATGTCGATGTAGTGTCACCAAAATGTGACCATTGTAGCAGCATCGAAATATTGCGATAGATCTAAGAACGATAGCTCCTTCATAGCACCACACAGTGATCTCCAAGATAGCACCGAGTTGTGGCTTCTTCAAAGGGCAAAGTTGTAGTATATATGCTTCTATCAAATGGTGTTCCTCTTCTGTAGCACCGAGACCCTTATCTCATGAAATCCGAATTGTTATTCCTAGACAATAATTCGTTGTCCCTTCATCACCCCACGTTGTCCCTTCATTGTCTCATCTAAACTGTCTTCACTGTACTTAGTCACTGAAACTTCAAAGGCATCTAAACTTCTGAACTGTGGAAATGCAAAGTGCCTTCACCCATATATATAGTAGTTTCCTATCAATATAAGCCGACATAACAGTTCGAATAGGTGTGTGTCCATATAAGGTGAGCCGACATGAGTTTCTTCTACATCTTCAAGGCCAACATGAAGAGGAGGACTAGTGCTTGTCGTTACAGGGCTTCTAGACACATTTATAGACTCGTATACATTTGTTATATCCCCATGAAGCAAGCATTACAAAATAATTTCATTTTCTTCTTTACATCATTTTACAAATGTCACAATTACATGTCATTATGAAGACCGAACCTAGTTACACTTTTCAACACTCCCTCTTAACTAGGGAGTTATTCATAATGGTACTTGGTCATTCTCAATCTGAAGAATTTATCATAAGAAGAGACAAATTGGTAACCCATTTGTATAGCATCATATCAACCAGCATTGTCACATAGCATGGCCTTGACTAACAACTATATTCACGTGATTAGAGCACAATGCTGGCAAGACCAATGATTCATAGACACCATAATCATTATCTCTCAAGGTACATACTCCACCCATGTTTTGGCAGTCTGTTAGGGCCAAAACCTCTCACTCTTGGAGAGGAAAACCCATGCGTAAATTCTTCTTATAGAGATTCCATTAACAAACACCAAGACCGTGACCCTTGACACACTCTGCCTCTCCAAGACCAATATATCAATCCTCTCCCTCGAGCACTACTGAGATCATCATCTTGCTGCTCCACTGATAACTTCATTGCGGTAGGAATATCATTAAGCTCATCATTGTTACATCATGGATGACTTTAGGATCTCTGCATCATGATGGCACTTCACTTGAGTGCCCAGATCACACACTGCCTGATCTACTCTGGCAAATCACACGCTGTCTGATTTACTCTGCCAGATCACACGCTGCCCGATCTATGCTACCAGATCCGAGACTGCAGTAACATCTTCAGGATTAGACCAAGTAAGATCTCCTTATATATATATAGATTCATTTATTGTCACTGTAGTGGGATCATTATCCTAAGTCTACCATGCGTATGGGATGTTATCATTGTATTGCCAATACTGTGTTTGAAGATTACAGAGATACCATACCATATGGTTTCCTTTCATTCATCCGAGAATAATCTAGATTTCTCCTTCAAACTACAAGTATGTCGAGAGGATGACAAGCCTTGGTCCACTGCTCCTTATACCCATCCGAGGAGGCAGCTTGAACCCTTTGACATGCCTTCCCTCAATGCATATCTGACTGCAACTATTGACTGTGGCTCCTTGACCTTGACTGCGGCTCCATCAACCCTTACTGCGGCTCCAGCAACCTTGACTGCAGCTCCATTACCTTGATTGCGACTCCATTACCCTGACTATGGCTTCATTACGCGATGATCTCATAGGTATATGCGAATTCTGTGGCTGCTCTTCATGCGAGCTCTATTCTATACAATTGTGGATACCCCAATGGTGTATTTATAGTGGTTGGGCACTATATTTGAGCCGACATATAACCATGAACTGACATGACTCTAATTCAAGCCGACGTGTCATATATTTATACATATTTAATTCATTTATTTGAGCCGACATGATCTCTATTTAATATTTTCGCTTGCAGACTTCTATTGCTTGATCTTGAGGGTTTGATCTTGGTCTTGGAGGGTTGCTACACTTGATGAAGACTTATATACATTTACACTTGATCATGACATGATTCTTCGACATAGAAATAAATCCTAAAGACATCAAGAAGAAGTCTTTCATCAAATGACACTTCTTGCTCATGAAAGCCATGCAGCAAGATTACAAACATAATTTATTTTCTCTTATTACATCAAATACAAAGATCATGTCATTATGAAGACTGAACCTAGTTACAGTTTCTTCAACACTCCCGCTTAACTAGGGAGGTATTCATAATGGTACTTGGTCATTCTCAATCTGAATAATTTCTCATAAGAAGAATCGGATTTGCAATCCATCTATTATAGCATCATTTCAACCAACATTGTTTCCATTTAACAAGGCCTTGACTAACAGCTCTATCTCTCACTTAGATCAGAGCACACAATGTTGGTGAGACCAATGACTGATAGACACGCATCATCATTGTCTCTCTTAGAGTCATACCCACCCGGGTGTTCTCCGAGTATGCCCCACTAGGACTATTCTCATCTTGGGTTCCCAGCCCTCAAGAATATCGATCGTCTTGCCCACTCTTGTCTTGGATGCCCTACCACATCCTCAAAGAGTGTTGGATGCCAGATGATTACACAATCCTCCATTCTTTCTTCCAAACTTAAGACAAGAATGTTGTGTCTCACTCTCCCTCTTAACCAGGGGTGAGTTCCAAGTTTCTTTTTACTCAGAAACTTGCTCGAGTTCCTTTACTCATAGGAACCACCCAGAGCTCCCTCTTACACAAGGACTCTATCATCATTACTTTATAGGATCTTCTAGTTGACTGACGATCTACGATCTCGATGTCGTTAATTTCTTCACATGGAGGGTTCAGCGATCCATCACTTTATTCCATCATGTCATTCCTTCTTTCTCGGAAAGTATCCTCCTTGGCTTTACATCTGGGGCTTCCTTTATTAGCTCATATGTCTTCACTTTTCATCAACAATGATTGCTATGGATCACAAGGTACATAGTTGTGACATCCTTCACAACTCTCCTTTCCTAGATCCTGCACACATACCCAGACTGTACCAAGAGGTCAGACACCAAAAACAAATTACATATTACCTTTTGGTGATGGCCTTCTTTCAGTGACATCTTCTTGTAGGCATCAATCATCCTGCACACATGTTGACACATCTCCCAATGATATCTGTTGTCAAGGGTCCTGATCTTTTCAGACTTCCATCAGAGTCTTCACATCATTCTGGGAGGTTTCCTGGTCAAGTCTTCCTGATCCTCTGGATGTTGACTGCCTTCGTCATGGTTGCATGCTTCACGATCTCTTCCATTCTCATATCTTTTATTCCCATGAACTCTCATAGTTCTTCAATGGTCATCAACTACCTCATACTGCATTATGAGGACATATTATGTTGATTTCATCTAATCTGACTTTTGTCTTCTTGCATCCTTTCAGAGGAGGAGATCTTTTGCTTCTTGATCATGCTTGATCCATTTTATCTGCAACCACATATCATGACATTATAAAATGCAAATACAAATACAATCATACATACCTTATTTTTCTTCAGGTATATTTCGGCAGCTTCCCTGATTGAACGACTCTTCAATCCCTTGATCTACTTCATTCTTCACGTCATTGAACCACCATCTCATGAGTTCCAAGAGCTGGAATTTTTGACGAGACATTTGTTGCCTTCCCGGACTAGGAGATCCTCCGCTGAGATCTCTATCAGAGATCCTTCAGAATCTAGTATATCTCCATCTGGAAAATGTTTCCTTTGACCTTGATGACTTCTTCCTTTCCTTCAATATTCAACGAGATTCCCAAGAGCAATGTTCTTCATGATTTCATATGAGCTCTTGCTTCCATGATGCCACGATGCATCTTACTATGTTCATATCTGCAGAGACTTCTGATAGGATCCTTTTGAGAGGGATACCATCTCATCCATATAGGAGATCCATTGCTCCCTCTTTCACTGATCCTTTCCTCAGCTTCCTCCATCCTTCTGGTGATATGAGTTCCTCTTCCAGAACATTGTTTTGTCTTATCAACTTTCCCTGCACTTATATGTGACTCATCATTTTTCCTTTCTCTATCTGACATAGAGACCATAGACTGCTAATCGAGGTAACCTTCTTGCTTCTCAATATCAATGATGATTATTTTCTCACCATTTTTCCTAGATCTCGTATCTGAGATCTCATGAAGATTTTTCCTCATTCTTCTTTACTGCATTTCAGATAGTATATCCTTATGTAACCTTCTTATGTCTCCTTTCTTAATTCATAGGACCTTCATGTCTTCAAAGGAGAACTCAATATACTGACTTCATTTACTCATAAGGATCCAATTAGAAGAACTCTGTCTAACCCATAGATCTTCTTGCACTGATGAAGTCAATAAAACATGACTTGATTATAGAATAAAAGATACTTACTTGATATTGTGAAGACAAGATCTTCACCTTCATCATGTTGGCTGATGCTGAGGTAGATGCATTGATGTTTCCTCTGGATATGATCCTTGCTTGAAGCTTCTCTTCAAGTCCTTGGACATCTGGTCCTTGCAGCATCAACTAGAGGTTGCTTGCCATGATATGATAGGATTGCGCAGCATCTTGATTTGAGTCATGTTCATGTAAATCATGTTGTAGTTGATCTGCTTCTTTGAATGGGAATCTGAGCTGCTCTCTAAAGAGATCAATCACTGTAATGCAGAGATCATGCCATGGTGTGGAGTGTGAGAGACACCAATGTTGTTTCAGACCTTCAAAACCCTTGTTGAAGATGACTGAAGCTGTGAACTGTTTATTGGACCTTGATCTTCTTCGGTAGATTGTCTCCTTGATCATCTTTGTGTTTACAAACTGCTGTTGTAGACTTACCCTTTGATCTAGGGTTTGATCAAGGTATAGTTCTTGATCTTCTTTGCTATACTTGAATCTTGATGTTGGTATGTCTCCTTTCTGCCCTTCTGTGACTGTTGAACCAATGCTCTGATACCATGTTGAAGAATCTAGGGCATGCATAATTAAGATGATTCTTCGTTACATGATAACAATTTGTGAAGCATTTAAACAATTTATATTAGCTTGATGGTTACTTCATTATTAGCATGTGTTTGTTAACTTCATCAAACTGCTATCAAAAACAAAAAAAGACAAGAACACAAATGTTTTGGCTTTCTGCCAAGGCCAAAACCTCTCCCTCTTGGAGAGGAAAACCCATGCGTAAATTCTTCTTATAGAGATTCCATTGACAAACACCAAGACCATGACCCTTGACACACTCTGCCTCTCCAAGACCAAGATATCAATCCTCTCCCTCGAGCACTACTGAGATCATCATCTTGTTGCTCCACTGATAACTTCATTGTGGTAGCAATATCATTAAGTTCATCATTGTTACATCATGGATGACTTTAGGATCTCTGCATCATGATGGCACTTCACTTGAGTGCCCAGATCACACGCTGCCTGATCTACTCTGCTAGATCACATGCTGCCTGATCTATGCTGCCAGATCCAAGACTGCAGTAACATCTTCAGGATTAGACCAAGTAAGATCTCCTTATATATATATAGATTCATTTATTGTCACTGTAGTGGGAGCATTATTCTAAGTCTGCCATGCATATGAGATCTTATCACTGTATTGCCAATACTGTGCTTGAAGATTACAGAGATACCATACCATATGGTTTCCTTTCATTCATCCGAGAATAATCTGGACTGCTCCTTCAACCTACAGGTATGTCGAGAGGGTGACAAGCCTTGGTCCTGCTGCTCCTTATACCCATCCGAGGAGGCAGCTTGAACCCTTAGACATGCCTTACCTCAATGCGGATCTGACTGCAGCTATTGAATGCAGCTCCTTGACCTTACCTGCGGCTCCATCAACCCTTACTGCGGCTCCAGTAACCTTCACTGCGGCTCCATTACCTTGACGGCAGCTTCATTACGTATAGATCTCAAAAGTATATGCGAATTATGTGGCTGCTCTTCATGAGAGTTATGTTCTATACAATTGCGGATACCCCAATGGGATATTTATAGTGGTTGGGCACTATATTTGAGCCGACATATAACCATGAACCGATATGACTCAAATTCAAGCCGACGTGTCATATATTTATACATATTTAATTCATTTATTTGAGCCGACATGATCTTTATTTAATATTTTCGTTTGGATACTTCTATTGCTTGATCTTGAGCTTTTGATCTTGGTCTTGGAGGGCTACTATTCTTGATGAAGACTTGTATACATTTACATGAACTCATGACATGATTTTTTGACATAGAAATAAATCCTAAAGACATCAAGAAGAAGTCTTTCATCTAATGACACTTCTTGCTCATAAAACCCATGCAGCAAGATTACAAACAAAATTTATTTTCTCTTATTACATCAAATACAAAGATCATGTCATTATGAAGACCGAACCTAGTTACACTTTCTTCAACACTTCTCTATCTTTCTTGTTATTGCCCTTCTTAAGCTTAGGATAATCTTTCATGTAATGTACATAGCATTGAATCTTAACTATGTTCTTCTTTCCTTTCGACAAATGTCTAAATACTTTTTGCCCTCAACCTGTCTTCTTCTATCTTGCATAGAAACCACAAGTTGTTGAATGGGATAGCCTTCTTATCCTCAAACATTTGTTAACTTGTTCATCAGTTAGTGCATTTAGAACAATGAAGATTATCTCTCCCAGATCTTGCAATTGAGATCTTATGAAGATAACCTTTTATCCTTTGATACCTTCAATTTGTGTAGATTAGATCTAAGTGATATGACCTTCTTTATCGCATCTTCAGAGAATAGTTCTACCAATTTATCATATATTGCTTTGATGTCTCCAATCTTGCTATATAGGGATGAGGGGACCTTTGACTGATTTCATAAGAATCCCTTAAGCCCTTTCATCCCTTTCCATGTATTCAAATAATGCTTGACCTTCGGATGGTATGGAGGCTTTTCCATTTAAATAACTTCACTTTCTTCGAGCACTATGTCTATCCTCCTTTTCCACGCAAGGAAGTTTAATGACCCAACCAGCATATACATCTCCTTGCAAAACGGTCATTTTACTATATTAGATTATAAATGAAAGATACTTACTTGACAAGTGAAGATGAAATCTTCAACTTGATCCCTTTGATGGTGGTTGATGAAGATGTATTAGTGCCCTTTTGGATGATCTTCTTCCAAATGAAATCCCTTCTTCAATAAAAGGAGATTGCCCCTTTTTATGATGACAACGCGTTTAATCTAGCTCCCTTTGATGATGCTGATTTGATGAGGATGTCTTGATGCTTCCTCGAATGAACTTCTTTAAGGATAAGGAGGAGATCCTTGCTTCAATGAGGGGAGACTACCTTGTAACCTTTTCAAGATGATGAATGCCTTTAGCCTTCAAGATACTTCAACTTCTTTGGTGGTGAATGAGTGCAGATCATAAATGCTTCTAAGGTTTCGACTTTCTTCAAGATGATGTGATATTTTTGCTTCTCTTGGATGTCTATAATTTGGGCTACCTTGCTTTGTAGATCTCTTCAACTTGATGAGGGTCTTTGTGGTCTTTTGATGATGACTATAGGATCCAACATTTTTTTTGGTGTAGACTTCTAGTTGCCTTGATTTGTAGATCTATTTGCCTTGAGTCGAAATAAGGCTTTGCCCTTGATTATTTTGATTGATGATCCCAAGACTTCTTCTGAAGTAGACCTTTCTTCTTTGATCTAGGTTTGATTCTTCAATGTAGATCTTTGAGCTTTTGCTTTGATATTCGTCGACTTGTTTTGATGCCATTCTTGAAACCCAATCCTTGAGTGTCTCTTTGATTACATGCCCTTTTCTTGACTTTGACACCTTAGCTCTGAAACCATGTTGAGAAATCTAGGGCATTAGCATTAGGAAATCTAGGGCGTTAGCTTGTGAATGCTTTTTACTTCTTTAGAATAGAATCTTATTCTTAGATTATTAGTGTTCTTCTTCATCAAACAGTAACCAATGCATGAACATAAATAGACAAGAGACACAGAATGTAGGCTAACAGCGAGGGCCAAAACCTCTCACTCTTTGAGAGGAAAACCCGCACAAATTCTTCTTATAGAGATTCCAATTGACGAATACCAAGACCAACACCCTTGACCTATTAGCCACTCCAAGACCAAGACACTAATTCTCTATCTTCTACTCTTTTCTTCTTCTTCACTCCTCTTCCCTTTCGACCTTCCTATCACTGAGATCATCTCCTCAACAAACTGTAGATACACTAGAGATGGCACTAAGACATGTCAATGTAGTGTCACCAAAATGTGACCACTGTAGTAGCATCGAAATATTGTGATAGATCTCAAAACGATAGCTCCTTCATAGCACCACACAGTGGTCTCCAAGATAGCACTGAGTTGTCGCTTCTTCAAAGGGCAGAGTTGTATTATATATGCTTCTATCAAACGGTGTCCCTCTGCTATAGCACTGAGACACTTATCTCATGAAATTTGAACTGTTATTCCTATACAATACTTTGTTGTCCCTTCATCGCTCCTCGTTGTCCCTTCGTTGTCTCATCGAACTGTCTTCATTGTACTTAGTCATCGACACTTCAGAGGAATCCGAACTTTTGAACTATGGAAATGCGAAGTGCCTTCACCCATATATATAGTAGTTTGCCTATCAATATAAGTCGACATAACAGTTCGAATAGGTGTGTGTCCATATAAGGTGAGCCGACATGTGTTTCTTCTACATCTTAAGGCCGACATGAAGAGGACTAGTGCTTGTCGTTGGAGAGATCCTAGAAACTTTTATAGACTCATATACATTTGTTATATCCCCAAGAAGGGTTCTTCATACATGACATTGACTCTTTGATTTTTAATGACAAATCCTAAGGCTCTCAATGGGAGCCATCTAAATAAAATCTCTTGCTCATGAAACCCTTGAAGCAAGCATTACAAAATAATTTTATTTTCTTCTTTACATCATTTTACAAAAGTCACAATTACATGTCATTATGAAGACCGAACCTAGTTACACTTCTCAACACATAGGAGAGCGATAAGGCTCTAGTACATCTCCATCGATGAGCAGACAACAAATGTTCTGATAAAGTCGCTACCAAGGGAGAAGTTTGGGTACTTCAGAGACATGTTGGGGCTTGTGGAGATTACCCCTCTAAACGTATGACACCAACATGGATGGACATTCTCCCGAAAGGGAGAATGGTCCGAGAGGCCCAAAGTGCTCCACAGGTGGGGTTGAGTGAGTGCCTGTCGGTGAGGAGACCTGATCAATCCCCAGGAGAGGGTTGAGTGAGGTCTATTAGCATCAAGACCCAATCACTCTCCTTCTAGACTCCTTTTAATATTATTTTATTGGTGGGGGCCATTTTCCACTTGGTTACTTTTTCCACCATTTTAATAAAATAATAATTTTCTGTCAATTTGTAATAAAATAATACTTTCCACCTTTCTCCAAAATACTAGTTGCCCCTTTTAATTAATATTACCAAAATTGGGCAAAATTCCCATGCTCACAAAATTGGGGGTATTACAGTCCTCCCCACCAAAAAATGCTTCTCCTCGAGCAATGCCCGAATAAGCACTCTCTCCATCAACTGGCCCAAATGGCTACTGCAAAAGATATCAGGGTCCCAAATGTGCCACTGAGTCATCCCTATCCCCAGCACTATCCTATCATGAAGAAGTCCCTCGATACCAAGGTCTCAAGCCATCCCGATCAACATGAAGCACCCCTTGCTCCACTCATTGTCCAACCTAGTATAGGCACCCAAAGCCTTTTGCATACTTTCAGTAAGTAGAGAATCGTGATAATATAAAGTCTTGATCAACTCGTCATGTAGTTGCTCTATTAAGTCAGCCATCTCATGCACTCCAAGGGTGGACTCGTGAAAATACAATCCAACCCGATGGAAATGAATCTTTGCCTGCATGAGCTTCCCCTGATCTCCTCTTGCTAATCATCCCTCCATGCTAGTGAAACCCCCCACGCCAATAGCGAAACACTAAAATCCAATGGAAGAGCGAGATGACCTCCCCCTATCGAAACCAGCTCATCCCTAAGGGTAGTTGAACTGTCAAGTACTGTGATGCCAAGGTCCCATGCCCATTGCAGGAAGTAACTGTCCTACTAACCCTGCGACACTCTAGTCATTACTAACTACCCAACATGCTCGTACCAGAGCCTCGTGTATTGTAACCCTCGGCCATAATATATGTGATTATCGAGGTTATGCCCAAGCAACTCAACAATGCCAAAGCCTATCACTCCATGGCTAGCCCTAATCCTGAGCAACAACCTGCCTCACCATATGATGAAGACCTCGATGATCCCCCATGTGTCAGCCTGAGAATGAACCTGATCACGTGCTATCATGATCGTACTCACTAAGAAATGAGTGTCACACCAATGACCAATCAACTAGATCCCTAGATCCCATAGCCATACTAGAGGTCCACAACTCCCAATCCTCACTGCTTGTTGCAGTGACATGCAGCTAGCTACTGGGACTCCTCTGTGCCTCGTCTTTGACCCCTGTATGTATCCAATAGATGGGCACCAAGCATCAAGAATTTGTCCCGCGTATGACAAACTACTTTGCTCCTGCCAAACCACACAGTGAAATCTGTTATCCCAACTCTTGATGATGTACCTGGATACTGCCTGGAGCCTAGGCATCCTCCTGCCAATGAGGACTACCATCCCCTGTACCTCATGCTCACATAACACCTCGGGTTGTCTTGTCGATAGTGCACCTTGCAGCTCACTCACGATCACCTCCCTAAGCCTGCACCCGTCAGCTCGTGCCCTAACCAAATGCCACCACCGAGAAGTCTCTCCCTGGATACTTTGTGTCCCAACTAACTATCTCAAGCGAGCCTCTCGTGTCCTGTTGTTTGTGATGAAGGTATCAAGGGACAACATCCAACTCCTTTGTGCCTGCAAATAATGTAGAAGTGAGAGGCATGCAAGTCCCCATGGATATCATCAAATGATGCTCATCTACGTCCTCATCGATCCTGGGTGAACTATACCCAATGGCATGCCTGTCGTCTCTATCAAGCGGTCTCCCTAGTGGTAATGCTCCAAAATCCCAATGGGAAGCATCACACATCACTACATACGACCAAGCATCCCTATGCTTCCCTGCATAAGAACATGTATCTTTGTGCCCCTTGGCACACGACTGCACCCAGTTGCACACCTCTATGCATTGTTGGATACCACCAGCCGCCATACCATCTTGAATCATCCAATATCCCTCTTGTGACGAAGTAGTTGTCACTCCATGCGAAACCTCGAGGTGGTGTGAATTACAACTACTCCATAGTGCAAGCTCGCACAACACGACCCTCCTCCATGCATCTTTGTGCTCCTCTGCAGAACACTGAACTCTATGGCACAACTTTGTGCACCACTGAACACCTACGCCAATGGCCACACCACCCTGCATCCTCGACCATCCCACATGCGTCAATGCATCCACTACTCTGCTAGTGAATCCACCATGATGTGGGTTACACCTCCTCATCTGCCCTAGTAGACCTGAGCGACCTAGCTCCTCACATGCTAACAGGAATGATACTACTGTGCCTAGCCTCAATAGCTCCTGCATCCAATATGCCAATAAGAGAGCATTGTCTCCATACAATGCCCTGTTTGATAGCCTGTTGATGCCACCTCCTCCGACCAACCCTTGCCAGAGTATGTTGAACATCCTACAGTCCCATGTACGCCCAACATCCCCGGACAACCAGCGGAGTCTATCTACCCCCTGTTAATCCAACCCGACACTTGTGCCGATGGAAAACTGAAAGTGTGTGTGAGCTCGATCACCAGATCCATCACACTGCTAATACCATCACTGACCAAGCCCATGTTGTGACGGGGGATCCCACCTAGATCCCAACAACAATATGGCCCTCTTACTCCTCTAGTAATCCACAGCCTCTGCTGAAATGCGGCCATGGATGTACCCAACCACCTAACTTGCTCCATCGGGTACCAACTCAGTACCTCTCGCCATCGAACCCCAAATGAGGGATCGAATCTACAATCTTGTTAATTTTAGGTATGTTCTATGCTTAGAGCCTAAGTTGCAGGAAACGTGGCCCTAGGGGGCGTTTCGCCAGGGGAAACGAAACGAAACGCGTTTCCCCGTACCGTACGGCCTGGAAACGCGTTTCCGGCCGTACGGCCACGTTTCTCGAAACGGAAACGAAACGCGTTTCCAAGCCGTACGGGCCACGTTTCCCCAAAAAAAACATTTGTTTTTTAATTTTTTTTTTCTAATGTAGATCTCTTACATTTGTTTGCCCTAGTGTTGATATGCAGATCATGGTAATGTTAAATTCTTAAAGTAAAAGTGATATTCTCCTTTATTTTTCATTTTCATCCTTTTACTTAAATTTTTAACATTACCATGAAATGACTCAGGATGTTTGAGAGTGGTTTCGCCATCATTGGATTTCATATGGAGAAAGTAGAATTTTAGATCTTACTCAAAATCCAGCAGACTTATCTGTTTTTCAGGATTTCTGGATTGGGGGGATTTCGATGTTTCCATTGGATTTTATCATGTACTAGGGTATGGAACTTGTATTTAATCGAGAGAACAAAGCCCTCTATGCAAGGGAGACTCCCAATAATCAAGAGAATGTAGGGTACTAGGGTATGAAACTTGTATTTAATCAAGAGCACTAAGGTCATTCGACTATGTAGGAGGAGACTCCCAATCAACCACGAGACAAAAAATTAGAAATTTCTCGTGGCTGATTTTGGATATTTCTATTTTCATTATGTGATTATTCATGAGTAAATGTGATGTAAATTTAGATACTTATAGTCTATGCATTGACAATTGACAATTTTATCATAATGTAATAAATTAGAATGTATCATATATGCTTTATGATTGCACATATTTCTTAAATTCCTAATATATATATATATATATATATAGATATATATATATATATATATATATATATATTCGCGTTTCCCCGTTTCCAAAATTTGGGGAGGTCGCGTTTTGTATCGCTTCCCGTTTCAGAAACTCGTACCCGTTTCCCCGTTTCGTGCAACCTTGCTTAGAGCAATTTATTTCAATTTTCGCAGTTAGCTCAATATCTTTTCCAGATTAGCAATCACATCAGCATTAAAGTAAATTGCAGATAAAACATAAACATAAATCGCAGAAGACAAGCCAAGACAAGAGGACACAAGATGTGGCGTTAGCCAAGGACAAACCCCAATGTGGGGAAACCCTTGATCAATTCTTCTTATATGTTCTTCAATAGTTCAATAGAGAGAGAGAGAGAGTACGTTTACAACGGAAGTCAACACTTTAACTTATCTAGATAAGAGCATAGATCATCTCTA
Source organism: Pinus tabuliformis (assembly GCA_031772625.1). Lineage (NCBI taxonomy): Eukaryota > Viridiplantae > Streptophyta > Pinopsida > Pinales > Pinaceae > Pinus > Pinus tabuliformis. The sequence goes on from CM062820.1 coordinate 716,482,521, forward strand.
AGAAGATGATACATGAGATCAGTTGAAGACATGCTGCTTCAATTGATTCTCCAAGGTGACTCCTTCACCTATCGTTGTGCTGCATTTCGTCATCATGCTGCACCTCACCGTGTTGCACCATGCTGCACCCATCATCACTATGTTGCATCTCATCATGCTTCATTAATCATGACTATGCCCATCATTGTACTGCATTATGTGCCATTGCTGCACCATGTTGCCACACTGAGCTATGTGTTGGCTACATCTTGCTTGCTTGTTGTCCCTAGCATGCTTGTTGTCCTTTGCATGCTAGTTGTCCCTTGCATGCTAGCTGTAACATTGCATGCTTGGTGTATTTGTTGCTAAGTACCATACAACTGTCCCAATGTTAGTTAGTTGTCCCTTGCATGCTACTCTCCTTCAGAGACAGATGATCCGGTTGTTTCGGCAATTCCCAGCAGTTCTGGCAGTTCCTGCTGTTCCCGACAGTTCCGGTTGTTCTTGGCAGTTCCTGTTGTTCTCAGCAATTCCGGCTGTCCCGGCAATTCCGGCAGTTCCGGCTTTTCTGCTTTTCCGACTTTTCCGACAGTTCCGTCTTTTCTGGCAGTTCTGGCTTTTCTGACAGTTCCGGCTTTTCCGGCTTTTCTGGCAGTTCTGGCTTTTCCGACATTTCCGGCAGTTCGGGCTTTTCCGACAATTCCGGCATTTCCGGTAGTTCCAGCTTTTCCGGCTTTTCTAGCTTTTCCGACAGTTCCGGCTTTTCTAGCTTTTTTCAGCATTTCCGACTTTCTGCCCTCTAGATCAGGGCAATGTTATTCCTTAGGATCTCTCCTCCTACTAAAACCTATGTCACATGGTTCGAGTTTGAATTCGAGTTCGACAACGATTAGGTTCGATTCAGGTTCAAATTTTCCGATCAGGTTCGAATGAGGTTCGGCATTAGGTTCGACTATACATATTTTTCAATATATATATATATATATATATATATATATGACAAAATAAAATTCCGGTCGTACAGAAAAAGGTAAGGTAGATACAGCATTTGAATATTAACAAATAGCAGGCATGGGGCGTTTGGATGGTTCAAGCCAAGACTCTCGGTATAAAAGCAGTACTGAGATTGTTTTATTTCTCACGGTAAATAATAGGGTTCAATGAAGGTATCACTAGACAAAGACTCAAAACAATTATCCAGAGTTAATGGCTCTTAGGCCGTAATAATTTGCTATTTTTGAATTACTTCTATTCAATTGGGGTTTTAGTTCTGTTATAGTTCCGCTACTATTCGGACCATCTTAGTCTTTTGCAGTAGTAGTGCTTTTTTTGCTATATAGGATCATAACAAGAAGTCATTTTTTTAGAAATGTTCTTTGTTATAGATTGTTAACTGTTTAATAAATTCAGAGTATTCGACGCTTATATCACGTTTTTTATTTTAAAGTTTGTTGTTGTGGACAGAACAATTACAGATAAACGAAAAAGAACTCGACCGAACCCTGTAAACCCTTCGAATAAGCTGAAACTCATCATTATACCTGAACTTTTCCCTCCTGAGGCCCGAAATTGTGTTATTTTGGCCTCCGGCTTGAAGTGTTTACGTTTGTCAGTATAAGAATTCAGTTTCTGCAAATTTAAGAATCAGAATCAGAACACCATGTTTGCGGTATCGTTATCTTGTTTCAGTTTTGGGCATAAACATCGATTCGTAGACGATTTTATGTTTGAAACAAATTTAGGGTAATATGAAACTTACCGCTTTGAGTTGTGCCCAGTTAGGATTCAATGTCGTAGAAGTAAGGGGAGTGCCTTCTTTTTTAGGGTTCTCTCTGTCATCGCGACGTCTCTTGCCCGCCATTGTTGTGCAGTCCGTAAACAAAATACGAAAGATGGGTGTCCTTCTAAACTAACTATTTATATGTATGTGCATGTGGGAGAACATAAGTGGGAACAGCATTGCGGAGGTCAGCGGTTCTTTCTAACTACGTATTTTATGTTTACGTTTGGGATCGCTCGGTGACAGGTGTTGATGCGATAAAATGATGTGGGCGAGCAACACACCTTTCGACCAATTAACTCGTTGTCAAACAGGCAACTAAAACCGCCAAAAAAAACCATCGAACCTCAAAAAAAACCCTTGAAATTCGCGTTAAATCCGTTCAGGTTCGATTTTTTATTCAGGTTCGATTTTTCAGGTTCGTTTAAGTTCGTTTAGGTTCGACTGGGTTCGGGTTCGTTGAGGTTCGCCTTCAGGTTCGACTTTCAGGTTCGGCGAACCTGAACGAACTTCAAATTTTTTTACAGGTTCGCCGAATTTCGAACCTGAAGCTTCAGGTTCGCCGAACCCTGTGACATAGACTAAAACCCAAAGACAAGTAGAGAGAGGAAGAAATCCTAAGTGTGTTGAAATGACTTGAAGGCCACTTCTATTTATACTAAAACGTTGAGCACATGTGGGGTTTATTTGGTTGTTGGCCGACCTTGACGAATTGTCCCATAACACAAATAAATTCATATCTCCATGAATACTTTGCATAGATCATCTCTAAGAAGATGATACATGAGATTAGTTGAAGACATGTTACTTCAACTGATTCTCCAAGGTAACTCCTTCACCTATCGTTGTGCTGCATTTCGTCATCATGCTACACCTCATTATGTTGCACCATGCTGCACCCATCATCACTATGCTGCATCTCATCATGCTTCATTAATCATGACCGTACCCATCACTATACTGCATTATGTGCCATTGTTGCACCATGTTGCCATACTGACCTACGTGCTAGTTGCATCTTGCTTGCTTGTTGTCCCTAGCTTGTTGGTTGTCCCTAGCATGCTTTTTGTCCTTCGGAGACAGATGCTCTTGTTGTTCCGGCAGTTCCCGGTAGCTCCGGCAGTTCCAACTGTTCCCGGCAGTTCCGGCAATTCCGGTTGTTCTGGTTGTTCCAGGCAATTCCAGCTTCTGCCCTCTGCGTCAGCTTTCCTTCCTATTCCGGCAATTCCAACTGTTCCCGGTAGTTCCAGCAATTCCGGCAATTACGACTGTTCCCGGTAGTTCCAGCAATTTCGGCAATTCTGATTATTCCCGGCAATTCCGGCTTTTCCCAGCAATTCCGGCAATTCCGGCTTTTCCTGGTTACTCCCGACAGTTCCGGCAGTTTCGGCTTTTCCCAGTTACTCCCAACAGTTCCGGCAGTTCCAACAATTCCGACTATTCCTGGCAGTTCCAGTAGTTCAGGCAATTCCGGCAATTCTGGCAATTCCAGTTGTTCCTGGCAGTTCCGGCAGTTCTGGCTATTCCCGGCAGTTCCGACTATTCTCGGCAGTTCCGGCAATTCCGGCTATTCTCGGCAATTCCGATTGTTCCGGCAATTCCAACTGTCCCCGGCAGTTCTGGCAGTTCCCAGCAGTGCTGACAATTCCGGTTGTTCCGGCAATTCTGGTTGTTCCCGGCAATTTTGGCAGTTCTGGCTTTTCCCGACTATTCCCGGCAATTCCGGCTTCTGCCATCTGGATTAGGGCAGCGTTGTCCCTTAGGATCTATCCTCCTACTAAAACCCGAAGACAAGTAGAGAGGAAGTGATTCCAAGTGTGTTGAAATGACTTGAAGGCCACCTCTACTAAAACGTTGAGCACAAGTGGGGTTTATTTGGTTGTTGGCCGACGTTGACGAATTGTCCCATAACACAAATAAATTCATATCTCCAAGAATACTTATCGGAATCGGATGATCTTTAGATCAATCCTACACCTCTCGGTGGGAGGGATCCAAGAAAAATATCAGCTTCCATTAATAAGATGACCCACATGGAGTTTGGCCCTAGTTGCCAATTTTAACAAGTGTGTAACTGTGTTTTTATCTTTATGTTTAATTTTGTTGCTTATAAGTGTTAAGAAGTTTGTGTCTTGGTGAAAGAAAGTAGTTTCAAATTGTTCATCTAAGCAGTTCTAGAATTTTGTGGAAAATTTAACATGGAATCAGAGCAAAGATCAACATAAAGACTAGCACCAAAGTGATCATTAGTAAAGAGCGCAGATCAGAGTTTTGAAGTAGTTCTTAGGATAAGCAAGAAGTTGGTTCAAGGACTGAGAGAAGATCACTGTTTAGAGGGAGCCTCTAACTTCTACACATGGAATGAGTGAATATCAGTAGCGTTGGAGGATCATGGGGTGCTCGAATTTATAAAGTGGGCTCAAGTGCCACCTCAATATCCCCAACAATTGGCCAGCATAACAAGAATGATACCAAGGCGGGGAGGAACAATCTAGAATGGGTCAAGGACTATATCATTCCTGATATTCATGGGAAGAAGATGGCGTTTGAGATGTTTAAAGCCATCCTAAATCTGTATCAGGGTTCTGGTGGTGTCAAGAAATTAGCTCTGAAGGAGAAGCTAATAAGTATCAAGATGAGCAAAAGAGAGCCCATCATCACATATCTTTCAAAGTTCACTCAATTTCCGAATGAACTAGGTGGGGTGGGTGAGACAGTAGCAGAAAAAGACCCTGTGAGTCTTGCACTTCTGTGACTCCATAAGTCTTAGTTTGGCTTCCAGGATGCAGCGAGTGGCAAAGAAAACTTTCCCAGTTGGGAAAGGTTTTGGAGTGACTGCATTCAAGAAGAAATTTGGAGAGGGACGAGAGATGGTAGATTAGTGAAGATAGAGGACGAGGAAAGCTTTGCCCTGGTAGGCAAAGGCAAGGCCAAGACTAGTCAAAAGGGCAGGAAGAAGAAGAAGGATCTAAGCAAGATCAAGTGCTTCCATTGCCATGAGTTTAGGCACTATGCTACCAAGTGTCCCAATAGAAAGAAGGGGTCCGGTAAGGATCATGTGGTTGCATCAACTGAGGTAGTGTAATGTTCCTTTTTCTGGTGTTCCTTATGACATGGTTAGGATGGACTTCCAAAGTTAGGGGCAGACAAGTTACAGGTGCAGGTTCATGTCATTAGCGGGCCCAGGGGATTTTGGAGGGGATTTGAGGAGTTTCTATGAGGTCTGATGGCTTTCACTTGGTATATTCCATGATCTGCACAGTTTTCCTTTCGTTCCAGTACATTCCAACAACTTTCAAAAAACAGAGTTATTATTGGGCCTGACTCAATTGATTACGCTTAAGGTGGCATTTTAGGAGGAATACTTGACAAAACACCTTAGTGTAATAGCTCATTGGAACTGGAACAAGAAGATTTACAGGATGGGATGGTTAGAGGTGAGTTTTAGTGACCTGAGGAGACATGGAGGCCAATTTACCCTTTCCCTGCATTAAAAGGAATATTTTAATTGAAATAAAAGAGGGAAAAGTGCTCCATGATTAAAATAATAATAAAATAGGAGGTTCTAGAGGGGTCCATCAGATCTATAAAAGAGGAGGCCATTGGAGGACATCTTGGATTTGACATTACTTCTTGTATGAGAGGTTGAGAACCCGGTTCTCTACTTCATGGGTAGCCCCAGGATGGAAACCCTCGGGTGATTTTGGTGAGAGTGGACAGAAACCCACCTCATCTCCTTGGTGGATTCAGCCAGAGTTCACAGGTGCAGTGATTGATTTCAGTTCAGTTTTGGGAGGTCGGTGCAGCATTGGAGCAGATTTGTCGAGGCCAGCTTTTCATCTCAGCTATATTGGTTGTATTTGCATGTAACCCAGTTTATCTATCATAATAAAAGCTGAGATTATTTTCTGCTTATCATGTCATGAAATTGTGTTAAAATTGGCAACTAGGGCCAAACTCCATGTGGGTCATCTTATTAATGGAAGCTGATATTTTTCTTGGATCCCTCTCATTGAGAGGTGTAGGATTGATCTAAAGATCATCCGATTCCAATAAGTATTCATGGAGATATGAATTTATTTGTGTTATGGGACAATTCGTCAAGGTCGGCCAGCAACCAAATATACCCCACTTGTGCTCAACGTTTTACTATAAAAGGAGGAGGTCTTCAAGTCATTTAGACACACACTCTTCTTGTGATCTCTTCCTCTCCACATGTCTTTGGGTTTTGGTGGGAGGAGAGATACTAAGAGTATACGCTGGCCTAAGTCTTATGATGCCCTAGCCGCAGTAAGGATGATGCCCTAGCCGCAGTAAGGAGGATGCCCTAGACGCAATTAAACGAGGAACATCTAGACGCAGTCAAAAGAGAAAGCTCTACGCAGATCTAAGGAGCAGCTAGAGAAGGCTTCTAGCCACACCATTTAAGGGTGCCCTAGGCTGCAGTCAATGAGGATTTTTATGCAGCAAGAAGAGGCACCTAACGCAGTCATGAACACAGCTAAAGGGAGATCCACAAAATCCCTAACCGCAGTCCTCTATACACAGCTTATCACAAGGCATAACGTAAACCCCATACGTTGTTCTATACGCAGCAAGAAGAGGGACTTCGCTGTCCCTAACACAATCATGGAAGGAGGTTAAACGCAGGCCTTATCTGTTGGCCTTATTCCTCTCATACGCTGGAAAGAACACAGCTCTAACGCTGCCCTAAATACGGTCATAGAATCACAGCAAGGATTGGACAAAAACGCAGGTCTATGACTGTCATCTAGACATTGATTTAGGAGGGTCATATTATGCCCTAGCCACAAAGAATAGGAGGACTTATGACTATATAATGGAGGCCTAAAAGACAGGCCCTAACGCTGTGTAAGAAGGCTCAATACAGGCTTGAATAAGGGCACCTATGTGCAGTCCTAATAAAAGACACACACGTTGTTACAGCCTCGGTATATACTACAGACTTCGGTATAGAATCACGGTGACTAGGTGCAGTCATAGAAGGAGCTTAGACAGCATGGATTTAACAGTGGTGCAGCCTCAAGGATAAGTTGTTCAAGGGTCAAGATATTTGGGTGTTGTGTGTAAACCTATCTTGTTGCTGAGCTAGGCCGCAAGCCATAGCCAGCAGCATAGAACTTTAAGGGTTGCACTAATCAGTGGCAGTGCTGGAACCTCTCTTGGATCACTGCAGTCTTTGAGTTGTTGACTGTATCAAGGACTAACATGATGTAGGTGACATCAATGATGTTGAGAACAGCTCAGTGATATTTGGGTGCAACACCGAGACGATGAAGTACAACATGATGGAGACAACATGATGATGAATGAAGCAGCATGATGATGAATGATGCAGCATGATGGGCATGGTAGTGAGGTGCAGCATGATGATGAGGTGCAGCTTGGTGATGGGAGTAGCTCGGTGACTAGGTGCAGCACAGTGACGGGTGCAACATGAGTACAAAATGCGACACTATGATAGGTGAAGCAATCACCTTGGAGAATCAGTTGAAGCAGCATGTCTTCAACTAATCTCATGTAGATATAGAAATTCAAAGTGTTGACTTTTGTTGTAAATGTACTATCTCTCTCTCTCTGCTGAACTATTGAAGAACATAGAAGAAGAATTGATCAAGGGTTTCCCCACATTAGGGTTTGTCCCTGGCTAGCGCCACATCTTATGTCCTCTTGTCTTGGCTTGTCTTCTGCGATTTATGTTTATGTTCTATCTACAGTTTACTGTAATGTTGATGTGATTGCTAATCTGGAAAAGATATTGAGCTAACTGTGAAAATTGAAATAAATTGCTCTAAGCATAGAACATACCTAAAATTTAACAAATTGCATGCACTCTGTCTGTTATATTTTACATGGCAATCTTTTGATAATAGAATGTTGATTTTACAGTGAAATTTTTGATTGAGTAAATTTTTGCATAATTAGCATAATATCTTGTTTGGGACATTACAGGTAGATGGGTTTGCTTCTCAGTTTGAGAAAGACTTCTCATTGATAGCTTGCATGGCAAGCTTAGTAGGGAGCAACACATGGTATATTGATTCCAGAGCATCTTTCCATATGACCAGGAACAGTGAGTATTTCAGCCAATTGGAGGAGAAGGACATTCAGGTTCATATTGAGCTAAGAGATAATAGCAAGTACACAACTATGGGAGTTGGTACTGTCAGCTTTAAGAGGGAGTTGGGAGCTCTCTCCATCTCAAAGATGTTCTCTATGTTCCAAGCCTGAAGAACCTTCTTTCGGTGGCAACCCTAGAGGACAAGGGTTACGATGTCATCTTCAGCAGAGCTAAGGCTTACCTCCAACACTTAGCTTCTGGATGTATGAAGCAGATAAGTGTGAGGATGAAGAATCTATACAAGTTGCAAGTCGAGACATGTGCAGCCTTGAGCAGCAAGGCAGTAGGTGGGTAGAGCAGAGATGTTTGGCACAGGCGCATGGGGCACTTGCATCATGAGGTGTTGAAGATCCTACAGCAGATAACCATAGGGCTACCACACTATAGTATTAACAAGAATGGAGTGTGCAAGGGGTGCATGCTTGGCAAGTATGCCATCATCTTTCGAAGGTCAAGACGGCAGAGCCAAAGGGAGTCTGTAGCTGGTGCATTCAAATGTATGCGGACCCTTCTCTTCTATGTCACTTATGAGACAAAGGTATTATGTTACTTTCATTGATGATTATTCTCGAAAAACTTCGATATTTTTCGTGAAGAAGGATGAGGTCTTAACCAGGTTCATGGAGTTTAAGGCCTTGGTAGAAAACCAGACCGGGAAGAAAATCAAGGCAGTGAGAAGTGACAATGGTGGGGAATATATCTCCAATGCCTTCAAGGACTTGTGTGCCAACGAGGGCATTAGGAGACAGCTGACAACACCCCATAACCCTCAGCAAAATGGGGTCGCTAAGAGGCAGAACCATAGTATAGTTGGAGCGGCCAAGGCCATGTTGCATGATCAGGGACTACCTATTTTCTTATGGGTAGAGGCATGCAACACTGCAGTATTTCTGCAGAATAGGAATCCACACAGGGTGCTTGGACGAGTTACACCAGAGGAGGCTTTCACAGGCAAGAAACCTGATGTTTCACACTTTTGTATCTTTAACACAAAAGTTTACTGCCATGTGTCCAAAGATAGTCGGAAGAAGTTGGAGCCCACAACATAGAAGGGCATTTTTTTGGGTTACATTGAGACATCTCAAGCATACAGGGTGTATATTCCATCACTCAAAAAGACATTTATTAGGCGGGATGTGAGGTTTGAGGAGGATAGAGCTTTGAGGGAGTCCTTACAGCGAGAGCAAGTTGGAGTACCTGAGGAGGAGCCTCAACCAGGATCACAAATTGAGTCTCATCCAGGTGGCAAGAGGGCTGCACAGCAGGATGATGAGGAAGAGAAACCAGGACAAGAGCAGGCATCTACTCAGTTAGAGACCCTTGGCATAGGGAGGAAGAGAGCCAATTGGGTTGACAGGTTGGTTCAGGAGGCCCGAGATCATGTTAAGGCTCTTAGATATATGTTCAGGCAGAGCAAGCAGCCACAGAGGTACACAAGTTATATGGCAATGATGACAGAGCCAGTGTACACAGAGCCTTCTTGTTATGAGGAGGCAGCCTCTGGATAGGTTTGGCAAAATGCCATGGTGGAGGAATATTCCTTCATCATGAAGAACGGTGTCTGGGAGATTGTACCACAACCAAAGGGAAAATTAGTAGCAGGCTCATGTTGGGTACACAAGGTGAAGCATGGAGCGAATGGGAGTGTGGAGAAGTACAAGGCCAGGTTTGTGGCCAAGGGCTTCTCACATATTGAGGGCATAGACTATGATGAGACTTTTGCCCCAATAGCACATATTCATTCAGTAGGATGATTCTAACACTTGCAGCACAGATGTAATGTTCCTAAACAGGAATGTAAGTGATATACAAAGCATGCAAACAATCCACCAATCAGAAAAACAAAATAGACATTAAGCACCCATGGAAACACTGGAAATAGAGAACTGCTGAGCCAATTTATTACTTCTTCAGGATCAAATACAATATTAAAATAGAATGGTGCACCTGGGCTTGTCTCAATGGACAAGCATGACAAAACCCAGGTGAGAAAATGCTGAACTGAAGGCTGCTACAACTGCTGCACCAAACTGAACTGCGCTGCCCCAGAAAACTGCTCTGTTTGCTGACTTCGAAGGGCTGGAATCACTACTTCCCGTGCTCAAAAAATTATGAGATTTCAGCTCCTTGCTCCTTGGCTTAAACCCAGAAAAACCCATGAAGGAATTGGCCAAATGTTGACCTCGAAATTTTGGCCCAAATTCCCCTTAGCTCCTCTAGCTGCTGGCTGAGTTGGGACCCCTGTTTGACCCCTTAGATCTGCCCAGAAAATTCTATAAATTTAGGAGTGTGATCCTTGCCCAAAACCCAGAAAAACCCAGAAAGGGTTTCCCTTGGTTCCAAACTTCAAAAATTGACCCTTCATAGCTTGGCCCTCCAATTTCGAATTATATTGTTGTGACTGATCCTGTCAATCTTTTCTCTCCCAACTCCAACAATCCTCCTCAAATGGCCCTCCAAGTGATCTCCTACTTCTCCCAGCCAGCGCCCACATGAGCCTAGTGGTGGTGACTCTCTGCGCAGGCCCAGGTAACTGTAAATCGGACGGCTGGGACGCTGCCTCCAAACTCGCAAGAAAGGTTGGCCCTTTGCTGCTCTCCCAATCCTCTAACTTTCTCGGCAAATGCTTGATCACTAATAGCTCCAGACTCCCCTTGTGTATTCTCCAGCTAGCCAAAAATACGCACTCCCTATTGTGGTTGAATGGTAGTGCTGTAACGCACTCCCGAAACTCCTGAAATACTTATGGAACTGCCTCTCTAGGGCGAGCACAAATGGTCCCCCGAAGTAGAGGTTGAATCTCCCGCTTGAGAGATTCGTGGCTAAACAATCGGTTGACTCAACTAAACAACAGAGCGAACAATCAAGTAATTTTAATTGCAAGGTGTAAGAATCCCTCCAAAATGAGAGTTGCTCCCTCCTTATAACTCCTTGGGCCTCCCTAGCCTCATGTGGGCCCCTCCATCCACCTATTCGACTTTCCCTCCAAGCTATTCGAATGGATCAATTCGAACTCCTATGTGGGTGGTCCCCACATTCCACTAGCAACCAAATAAAGTTGAATTGCCTCCTAAGTCCCTAAGTCGAAAATTATGGGTTCTCTTACTTAGCCAAAATTGTGCAAAATTGTGTAGCAGCACCCTATTACAAATGTGTTTGAGAAGGGACATGACAACAGATGGGATGGAAGATCCACCAGATGGATGTGAAGACAACATTCCTCAACGAAGTGGTTGAGAAGGAGAATTATATGGAGCAACTAGAGCAGTTTGAGCAGTTTAGCAGAGACACGCATGTGTGCAGGCTGAAGAGAGCTCTTTATGGGCTCAAGTAGACTCCAAGAGTACTTGTATTGATAGCTACCTTCAAGGATTGGGCTTCACTAAGAGTGAGACAGATGCCAATCTATACTACATCATGGTTGGAGGGCTTCCGCTCATTCTAGTCCCCTATGTTGATGACTTTATATTTCTTGGAGCAGACATCTTGATCCAGGATTGCATGGAGGACCTTGCAAGGGAGTTTGAGATGAAGGATAAAGGGCTTATGCACTATTTCCTTGGATTGGAGGTTCAGCAGGATGATGGTGAGATCTTCGTGGGACAAGGAAAGTACACTTCTGAGATTCTCCGGAGATTTCATATGCAAGATTGAGGGCCCATGGCCACGCCTCTAGTCACAAACTGGAGGAAGGTGGATGCTAGCAGAGCAGAGCGAGTAGATGATACATTATACAGGAAGCTCATCAGCTCGTTGATGTATTTGGTCAACACACGATTTGATATTTGTTTTGCAATAAACCAGTTGAGTCAATTCATGATGGAACCAACCAGAGTTCATTAAGTTGTCGTGAAGCATGTTTTGAGGTATCTCAGAGGCACAACAAATTATCGATTGCGGTACAGATAGGTTGATGGAGTGAGGCTTGAAGGCTTCGGGCAGGGAGACCCACAGATCAAAAGAGTATTGAGGTGGCATCTTCAGCATTGGATCAGCAGTTGTTTCCTGGTACAATAAATGTTGGAAATACTGAGAGGGCAGTGAATCAGTGTTTCTTACTTCAATTAGTATTTTTAACTTTTCAAAGCATTAAACATTATTAGCATTACTTAAACATAAACAATCATTAACACCATTCAACAATGCACAAGATATTTTAGGTGGAAACTCTTCCAAGAGAAAACCACCGAACGCTTCTTAATATTTGTCTTCAATAAGTATATCAACAAGAAGCTCCAACTTCCCTCATTTTCAGATACAACTGAAGGAGGCTCCAACCCCCTGGTTTACAACCTACAACCTGACGGATGCTCCAACGCCCAGGTTTACAAGCTCCAACCTGAAGGAAGCTTTGACTCCTTGATTCACCAGTTGCTATGGGAAGGATGCCACAACACCCTGCAGAGGCTCCAACCTTCCCTAGCACCGCCCTACCACCCTGAAGTGTTCTCAAGCTTCGACCTAAAGGAGACTCCACTCTCTTGCCTCGCACCACCCTACCACCCTGCTCAGCAAGCTACCACCTGCCTTGAAGGCTCCAACCTCCAGCTCACCACAGCATACCATGTTTCACAATTTTCAAACTAGATCCACCTGTGCTCTAAATTAATACAAACAAGTTGCAATACAAAAAACTATTGTACAATCCCTGTAAATTAATTATGCCTTTGTTTAATCTGCATATCAAACCCTAACATTTGCTTCTACATCAAACCATCAAACCCTAGCTTCACAAATCACTACAAATCCTGGAACATATCATATGTCCAAAACAACTCAATCCACTGTCACAAACAAGTTTGTCTCTATCAAAATAGCAGCATCATACCAAAACACACACTATCTTCCATTGCTCAACAAAATACTGGTACAATTTGCAAGTACAACCCCTGCAAATATTTCAAGATACTACAATCCACTCGCAAGCCTTCGAAACATATAATAGGGATTTCAATCCGACTTTGAAGCCTAATTGTTCAACTTCTCTCAAATTTCAAATCAGATAGTAATTGCTCTTAGAAATCAAAAATAACTAAAATAAACCGTGTAAAACTTAAATGCTTTACATAATACCCCTTTTTGTGCACATTATACAAATTGGTTAAATGCTAGTATTGAAGCTACAAAAGTAGATTGTCGATCTATTAATCTGTTCGACAAAATGGACTCCATATAAAATAAAGTTAATTACTTTCAAACCTCTTGATTTGTATATTGAACCTATGACTTTAGGTAAATACAAATAAAATTTATTTATTTTGCAGATCTTGTAAACGTGCACTACATGTGTTGTAAACACTTTTGCCATCTGTCCATATCCATGCATCTATTGCCATGCGTCCATGGCCATGCATTGGTACAGTTAATATTATATTGGTCAAGACTTAATGAAGGCGAAACTCCATCATATTTGTAAACTTTTATTTGTTGCAGAAACTAATAGAATATTCCACAGTTGGGTTATCTGTTGGACAGGATTGACATATCTTGTACGATATTCATTGCATGATATTTTGCCACAGCTACTCTGGACAGGGCAAGGGTTTACTGCAATAATCAAATCTGTCATGGCATATACCCTTCCAGGATTTCAAGCTGTGCGTGGGCCAAGAATTTCGGATCTCAAGCTCCTCGAGCAATAATATGCTAGTTTGACAGTGCCATCATATCTTCGCCTCTCATTCAATTGTTCCTAGTGCTTCCGCCTAGACACTTCTCATAAATCACTGAGTTGAGAAGCATAACAATGTTAATTCTATAAGGTTATAACTTATGAACTGTGCGAGATTGGAACAAGGTTCAATCTAATTCACTCATGGAGCAGTGCAACCACTAGAGTTGTAGACCTTCATCAGATTGGAATTTAAAACGTCTATTGACTCCTTCCATCTTGCGCTATACTGTATATACAATACAACGTGGTCAAGTCCAAATTTCATGCCAGAATATAAATGTGTTTTATCACTTGTGGTCAAAGTCAGATACTTTCAGTGCTTTTAAAACATGCACACAACATTTCATAAGCCCAGCAAAACCATAATCAAAACAAAGTCCAAAACCCTCAATTCAAATAGATGAACAGGCCTCAGATTTAGCTTCAAAAGGAGCGATGAAATCACTGCATTAACTTCAGAGCAAACGAGCATATCACTGTAGTGAGACAAATCCTGGACTAGATCAACTCAGTGAACCACTTGTGTGAAATTCTAAGGATTTTGCAATAGAATTACCGTTCAGAATGATGAGCAGTAATTAGGAAATGAATCCTTAGGGCTAGATCCCAATCAGTGCAAAATATAAGGAGAAGGCTAGCCGCAAAAGGAGAAATATGTTGAGCACTATTGTAACACTTCCCAGGTCAAACTTTCAGCGATACGCTTACACCACAGGAGCTATAAAACTTCATGTTGTCTTTGACTTGGATCTAAGCACAAGAACATGGCTAAAATCCTTCAACGAGTTTACTCCTTGCAGGTACAGGAGCCACAGAAATTTAAGAACAAATCAATGCAGATCATGGCATAATGTACTTCAAATCCCACCTGCAAAGAGATAACTGAACGAATCCCAAAGAAAAAATGGATAATGACCCTTCAAACCTTCGTTGTTCAAAGATCACACTAGCTTCAGGCCTATTGTTGAATTAGTTTCTTCACCACAGGTTTGAAGATCAAATTCAGAGACAAATCCTTCAAGAGATGTACATTTAATGCATGCCTTAGAGAGCAAATCAAATGCCTTTATATAGATTTTGCAGATCACCTAAGAGGTAGCCAAATCTGTGTTTGGAGGGAATTAGAAATTTGAAAGTCGAATTTTATGGAGCCAAAATACCCTTTGATGAGGCCAACTATTAATTGAGAGCCATTTGAAATTTGAACATCAAATACTTTTGGAGCCACAATCCTTGATCTTTTTAATTAAATGGTTAATGCCTTCAAAATAATTAATTTATTCTTAATAGGAAGATCCCTTTTGACTTCATGATCTTGTCAAATAATGAGAAGCCACATCATCAACTTTTGGGGGTTTTGCCCAGAAATTGGGGGCTTCGTCTTCAAACAAGGACATACTGTGAGGGCTCTCGTGGCATGCAACATACCACGAGAATCAGCTTGACAAGAAGCATCTAATGACGATGATATTGAGATCAAATTCACGGATTTTCATCCTCAAAAACCTCAACAAATGTGGGGGCTACTAAGGTTTCTAGCAAGGCTACTAGGGTTTCGAGCCATCGTTCCATTGGAGCTTCCAACTAATGCAATCCAGACAAATATTAAGAGCGTTCAATAATGGATGTTGACATCAATGACAACAACATTCAACAGCAGGAAGAAGAGATCAATTGCACTCAGTTCAGCAGAGGTTAAGTACAAAGCTACCAGTTTCGCAGCATGCGAGGCTGTTTGGATAAGGAAGTTGCTTGTGGGACCTTTCAGATAGGGGATGGAGCCTACTATGATACACTGTGATAATCGAAGTTGCACTAAGCTCTCTAAGAACCCAATGTTTCATGATCGCACCAAGCATATCGAGATCAGGTATCATCATCTTAGCGATTGTGTGCAAAAAGGGATAGTGAAGCTACCGTACAATCCAACAAAGGAGCAAACAGCGGATATCTTGACCAAGGAATTGGCAAGAAATAGTTTTGTCTATTTCAGAGACAAGTTGGGAGTTGTACATGTTGAAGAGTGTAACTAGGTTCGGTCTTCATAATGACATGTAATTGTGATTTTTGTAAGTGATGAAAAGAAGAAAATAAAATTATTATTGTAATGCTTGCTTCATGGGTTTCATGAACAAGAGATTTTATTTTTAGTGGCTCACATTGAGAGCCTTAAGGATTTGTCATTAAAGTTGAAGAGTCAATGTCATGTATGAAGAACCCTTCTTGGGCATGTTACAAATGTATTTAAGTTTACAGGATTGTCTAATAGCCCTCCAAGACAAGCACATGTTTCACACCTATTCAGATTTATAGGTCGGCTTATTATATGGGACAAACCACTATATATAGGTGGCCAAGGTCTTCGCATTACCACAGTTCAGAAGTTCAGATATCTCTGAGATTTTTGGATAACAATTACAGTGCTAAGTTCAGATAAGAATGTAGAAGAAAGTTAGGTGAAGGAACTCGGCCTAGGGTACAGAAGTATAGAGGTAAGCTTGGATTCCTCTAAAGTTCGGATCACAGAAAGGAGACACAAGGTTGGATGGAACTCAGACAAAGTGATGAAGGGACAGCAAAGATTTGTTTAAGGGTTGATCGCAGTCATCAAGTTCGGATCTCTAAAACTAGGAGACAAAAGTTTGGATTCAGATGGATAGTTACAATCAAGAAGTTCGGACTTCCGTGAGAGAGTCTCAATGCTATGAAGAAGACACAATCCGTTCGTTGAGGAGATGATCTCAGTGTTAAGAAGGTCGAAGAAGAATAGGAGAAGAAAAGAGCAGAAGACAGAGAACTAGTGTCTTGGTCTTGGAGTGGCTAATAGGTCAAGGGTCTTGGTCTTGGCATTCGTCAATTGGAATCTCTATAAAAAGAATTTTTGCAGGTTTTCATCTCAAAGAGTGAGAGGTTTTGGCCTTGGCTGATAGCCTACATTCTATGTCTCTTGTCTATTTATGTTCATGCATTGGTAACTGTTTGATGAAGAAGAACACTAATAACTTAAGCAACTAGAAGATCCTAATCCCTTCCTCGCTAAGAGCGAGTGTTGATAATGGTAGCGAGGGAAGGTCTTCTTCAGCTCGTGCCTTAGCCAGAAAGAGCATGATTTGTCTTCCTTTGACCATGGACGAGTTTGTGAAGATTGTGAATTCATGCGTAGTGTTGGAGGAATAGTATCATGGACCTTCTTCAATTTGACTACAAGTTCAAGTGGCAGTTCAAGTTTGGAAGAGGACAAGTTGGGAGCTTCAGTCTTGATTGAAGCAAGGGCAAGTTAGAGAACCAGTTACACTTAGTTAACTAGTCAATCACAACTCAACTTCTAAATTTGTAACTTGTCCAATGTTAGCATGGATTGAATTGATAAAAGGAGGACAAAGGCACAAATTGTATTCATGATTCTATGCACGAGTTTGTGTGTGAGAGATCTTTGTTGTGAGAGCATATCTTGGAGGAGCCAATACGCAGCATTGAAGAGAGCCTTTCTTGTGGCAGAATTGTGCTAGGAAATAGGGCAATTTATGTGCTACAAAATAGAAGCCAGCCCTAAAGAACAGGAGCCTCTAAGGTAGGAAATAGGGGGACCTGTGCGCAAGGAACCAAGGTTGTCTCAGCGCAAGGAAGCAGGAGCAAGAGTTGAGTGTTTGCAGGGTGTGTCCCAGTGTTGCAGGAAACATCCCCCCCATGGATCAAAAGCCCGATCTGTGATCCGTACAGATCCGTGGGGGATCCGCCCTCCGAAACGCGGATCGGGCTGAAAAATGCAGTTCCTGCCATTTCGGAACCTTATGGTTTCGGTTTTTTGGATCCGTGTTTCGGTTTTTTGGAAACACGTTTCTGTTTTTTCCGAAACGCGTTTTGTACGGAGATAATTGAGCAACTATATGCTTAGCACTGGTCCATTGGAAGCATGCATGCAATTAGCAATTCCAGGATGATGATGATCAAGTTGAGATGCCACGCCCATTTGGTCCTTTGGTTCCTAGGTTCCATAGTTCAACACCAACAGCAAGGGGTTCATCTTCATCAGTTTCAGTGCCACAACTTCCACAGGCACCATCTTCTTCATTGCCACCACATGGAGGCCCGCCACCACGTTCTCTTCGTGGTGGAAGGAGGAGAGATTAGTAGATATATTCACAATTTACTACTTTTGTCATGGATTAATCATTAGACTTGTAGGCTTGTGAATTTGAACCTTTTTGTCCTGGGGGTGACCAAGTGACCTATTTTGTAAACATTATCATTTGAATTTTGGACATGACAAATGTTGACAGTTGCTCACTTGCTAGATAAATCATAATATGCTCTATGTTTTATGTTTTATAATATGCTTAAATGTTTTATGTTTTATAATATGCTTAAAAAATTGATGTATGTTTGTAATTGCTAGAATATAGATGGTTGATGCTCGAATAATTAATCATTGATGTACATACTAGTAACTACAATGGAATCATGGATGCCATATCTATCTTGATTTATGCAAAAATATGCATGTTTTCATGTCTTCTACAACTAATTTGGTATTTGGGATGTTTATTTTGAATATAAATGCAAAAAAAATAATATATATATATAGCAGACGCTTCGCTTCCTAGATTTTTGGAAAATGACGCTTCCGCGTCCCCGCTTCCAAAAAAACGTCCCCGTTTCGTCCCCACTTCGTGCAACATTGGTGTGTCCAGCTAGTACAGCGTGAGGACAACGTGTGTTCTCAGGGTGACAGTTTGCCTTGTAAGAGATCAGATTGCTCAAACTCTATCAATAAAATACTACAGCATAGAAGAGGGTTTTCCCAGTTGGGTTTTCCAAAAAAAATAGTTGTGTTGAATTATGTGACTGTGTTTTTATCTCTATGTTTAATTCTGCTGCTTATAAGTGTTAAGAAATTCTGTGTCTTGGTGAAAGAAAGTAGTTTCAGATTGTTCATCTAAGCAGTTGCAGAATTTCGTGGAAAATTTAACACACTCAACTCAAGAACATCACCGGAAGACATCTGGAAGCAAATGGAGCCAATACCTTTGATAGGATAAGTAGCATTATCACCTAGATCCACATTCATACCTCTCTCTTGCCCTTAAGCCCAACTGAATAATGACCTGTCTTATGTCATGTCTTAAAGCTCCACCGTGCACATACCGTTGAACACTAGACATAGTGTTAGAAGACAAGAAAGAGACCATTAACATAACCATAATGAAAATCAGCAATATGAAGAAGACAAAACACTTGGACAGATTTTTACATGATCCTTAGACAGAATTTTACACAATCTTCTTAGATTTTTGGGTATCCGAGCTTTCATGGATGAAATAAATAGTGGATGATAGTGATACCTTTTAGATAAACTAGAAGGGATGTAAATTTTGGAATTTTGGGGAGGAAACAGTTCTTTTGTGGAGATGGAAATGTCATTACAATTGAAGTTTTGAAGTTTTCGCTACGGGCCTTATAAGGCAAAAAAGAATGGAGTTGTCTATAATGCGATTTTTTGGAGATTCCGGTGATGGATTCTGGCGGAAGAAATTGAGGTTAAATCTTGATTTGTTGCAGTTAAAATGATTTTTTAACTGCATATTTGGATTCAGCACCCTCGAAAACCCTTGGGACGCTTTCATTGTGCAGAAACTAGCTATCAAACTTGCGATTCCAATAAATTCCTGCCGGATTTCGACCGGAAAAACCCGCCGGAAAGGCTTTCAAAAAGTCGCGTTATAGACAACTGCAAAAAGAATGCTATACAGCATCTGACAATGTTTTGCTTATCTGGTTTTCCCTGGAATAAGGACACGGTATCCTATAATGCCCAGCTTACAACAATATTTGCATCGAGTACAGGGGAACTAACAATATGCACTAAGGCAGTTAATGGAAGAGATGCTTTCAATATTATAAATTCAATAACTGAGGTTGAAAACATTGAACTATGTACCGCTATTGTCTTCAAGGATCTTTGCTGTGTTAGCAAGATTAATGTTATAGATAAAATTTAAGAAAAAAGATCTTTCTGTTAGCAAGATTTATGTTATAGATAAAAATAAATATCTGTGTTTATTGTAGGTTTTTCCTACTTTGGAAAAAATATATATATAAATAAACACGTGAAGTGATAAATGTCAGCTTTAACAGAGTAAAATACTTAGATATGGGTATTGTTATTTAAACGATTAAAATCATAGAGATACACAGCGATACCATCCACTCTTTCAACGCGCAACGGATTGATACCCTTGAATGGCCAACAGAAAGACACCACCCTACCATTGGGTGGCAGCTGGCGCTGCAATTTTGGAAGAATTTTGGCATTGCCTGCATCACTTAAGTATAGTGTTACAACTGATGCCATGTGCAATTCCGCATCCATTGCATCTTTTTGGTGTACAGAGATCATGTGACTCAATCCTTCCTTCCCGATGGCTCCCACGGCTTCTTTAAACAGCTCACCGTCCATTTCCACTCCGTATCCCTTGGCCCCGCAATCTTTTGCAGCTGAAGGAAAGAAAATCACAACAACCCAACTCAATTAAAATAATACTATTCACTACTGAATTACATACAATGTGGGTGTTCAGCATTGGAGGTGTTGGTCGGTCTTCCAAGTTTGCGTACCAGAGATGAGAAGGCGGGCATCTCCACAGCCGAGATCGACCACAAAATCGGAGGATTTAACGTCTGCAAGACGGAGCATGGCCTTGGCAACATGGTGGGGAGTAGGGACAAACGGAGCAAGTCTAAAACCTGCCAAATATTTGACCCATAACCCTAATCTTAACCCCCGCAAAGCCATAGCCACGGATGGCTTGCTTTGTATTTGACAACTTTGTTACCATATCAAAAGTTGCATTGCCATCGTATGAAAATGTCACTCTTTGCCATTTGATGTGTTTGGTCATGCTTTTACTGGGAAGCTGCATTTTCATGCGCAAACTCTTTATCAGTCTGTCTTAACGACGAGCGTATTGTTCCAAAATTTTCAGCTTGTACATTTTAATTTTGAGTTTTGATAAATTATGGTTTTTCTTAATTTTTTAAATGGTATATTGGGGAATTATTAGCATCTTTCCGTGTATTACGGATCTTTGAGAACAAGATTTTCGAGAACTTGGTCCTTCAATATGACCTAAAACCTTAGTTTGGTTAAGAGTTTATCGGTTTTGAAGGTAAGAAAACAGGTTAATGGCATAACACTGAGGGTCATCTAGCAAGAACAAGAGTTTGCCCCTTACATACTACTAATGGGTTATTTTGAGCGTCGTGGTTTTTTTAATAATAATTATGAGTCAATTTGCATTCGTGGATAGCAACAAGTGATGGTTGTTCATACAATTGGTTTGACAATTGAGTTATGATAGGTTTTACACTGTTTGGAAAAAATGATCTTTAAGAACTAGTGAGTTCAATCAAATTGATTGCACTTGGCGTGCAACTTTCAACAACCCTTGGATTAGACTCTTCAATGGTCACCTAGAGTGATTTAAGCAATAGTTGATTCACAATTTTTCATGCTTTTAGTTGGGACTTGAAACTTGAATGTGAATACTTCGTAGTTATGATAGATCCTCACCATTCAGTTCAGTGTGAAGAACAACCTCAAAGAACCTTGGTGGATGGTGCATGTATGCCTAACATTGTTGGCATTAGGGAAAGTATGATATGGAGGCTGAAGAAATCTTAGTGGCAAGGGTTTCATTAAACCAATTCAAAGTAAGGGGCAAATGTGTGGATTGTGACTCTAATCCATTGGATTTTTATTTTTATTTTACCCTCACTACCTAGTGGAAGTTAAAAACAATGTGGATTCTACTTCTCCTAGGTCACACAACGATTGGATCCCATGGGGATTCTACTACAAATCACAACGAACTATGGTTTTCTACTACCAATGCGGGCCATTGTCTAGTATCGATAATCAATACTTACCCTAACAAGCTCATTTACAATGTTGGAAATGTTGCCTCTCCTCTACTTGGTTCTCGTGAAGACACATCTAAGGTGTGAGCCTCAAATGTACAACAAAAATGTTATTTCACGTAGGCTAATTTTGTGGATTCCTCCATTATTTTGCTACCAGCAGTAGCTAGAACCTCACCAAAGGGTCTAGTTTTGGGTATTCCTCTCGGGAATTCTCTAAGTTTTTTGCATGAATGAGTAGTTGAGCTCAAGAAGAGTTTAGAGGTTTCTATGAGTTTCAACTAACTTTTGACTCTTTAGCAGAGTCTTTCCTTGAGATTACTAGTGTGGAGTAGATCTAGTTTAGTCTGGATGTTTGGTTGCTAGTGTTTTGGACTAGGCCACATTATCAAGCATCTTAGGGCCTATAAAAAATTGGGTTAGCAGTCGAGGTACCAAACTCTTCTAAAGGGGACTTGAAAAAACACCATTGAGTAGTGAAGAAAAGGTGTAGGAGTCAAGATTATTGTTGGAAAGGATTTACGAGTGGAACATATGCTAAAATATATGAGAAAGGCTCTCTCATGTTGAATTTTTGTCTTACACATAGCAGAGAGCGTGTTGAGGAACTGGTTAAAGACTCACAAGGAACTTGTCCTAGGCTATTGTCCATTTTTTGATCTCCTCACACAAGGTTGGATAGGCTTCAAATTTATTTCAAACAAGTATGTTATTCAAATATTAAACAAGAAGTTGATATAGGATTCATTGTACCTCTCTCTGAAATTGTAGCACACGTGTTTTGACCAAGGGTGGAAGGTTCCACACCAGGTTCCAATCTAGGTGAAGGTGCATTGCTTTCTTGTAGAACTGTTGGTAGGACAAATTCCTCCTTCATACAAATATGGAGTTAACAAGAGTGCGGTTAAATATCTAGTCAATTTGGACTTATTTGTGGGTCTTGTTGAAAGCATAGATGTAGAAGTAGGAGATTTGATTATTTGTTAGCCTTTAGGTTAGTTTGTGATGTTTCGTTCTAGTGTGTCCATTGTCATGTGATTGGCCATGCGATTGAGGAATGTCCTAAAGGTCTTAAAAATAAGTATGGAGACAAAAATTGAGTGACTCTGCATGCTGAAGGATTTTTCTTCCCCTCCAAAGTCATTGGATCCATAGGTAGGGATTACACAAGATGAGGGGAAGGCCCTGGAAGCGGGTGTAATTTTGGTGGAGACAAGCATTAGGAATCCCAATTAAACCTCTAATTTGGCCACATATATGGATTATGTGTCTCATTTTGTTCAAACTCCTTCTTAGGTTCCTTTTGTGGCTATTGATTTTCCTAAATATAGAAACATGAGTCTTGGTCCTAGGGTTCTTATTTATAGTTTTGCCACTGAACTAGGATTATTGGAGGTTGTTATGGGAGATGAATCTTCAAATTTACTTCCAAATTTCTAGAACAGGGTTGGAGTCTTTCCTCTTAAGAACTCATTTGAAACAACAAAAAAATTAAAAGAGGGGACAATTTTGACTACTTTATAGACCATTAGATTGGATGCAGTTTCAGTGCAAGTATTGGTTGAGAAGTATTCACTAGATCCCACTACTATGATTCCTTCCCATCAACCAACAATTGATTTATCATTGTTGGGAAAGTCCCTTTTGGTCTCTAATCTTCGTATTAATACTTCTATTGAAGTTCTTATACATGGTGGGAACTTGGAACTTTATGAAAAGTGGGATTATTAGGTACATGAGTGGTTGATTTCTCCATTGAAGAATCATCCCACACTACTTCAGGGGTAGGGATGAGGTCCTTCAAACCTCTCTCTTTTACATCATGACTTGGGTGGAATTTTCTCACAAAACATGGAAGGAGATATTAAGTCATATATTCATTATTGTAGTTCCTTTTAGGAGAGTAAATGTATTCCATGTACAATTTGTCCCAAACATCCAAATTCTCTAATTGGGGACTTATCATATGTTGAGTTGGGCAGGGATGCCCAAAGGGGAGACATACATCCAACTCTTGACCACAAGTCACATCTTAGTTAAGCATATTATACGCTACAATTGAAATACTACAAGGAAAACAATTGACCATCATTAAGGCTCTTAGAGATTAAAAACCCTCTTGGGATTATCCAATGAAAAATCTTTCTTATAATGGTAAGGGTCTAGCTAACCCCATTACGAGTTTGGGCCATTTAGGGTTGTGGAGAAGAATGTGCTAGATATTATTTTGATACAAGAAACAACGTGCAAAGAAGATTTAGTACTTGATAAGTTGAGGGTTATATCTAAGGATTGGGAATTTATCTACGTGGATGCATGATCTAGGTGGATATCAATGGCCACCCACCTATTCCACTAGCTCACAACACAATTTTCTATTTTGCAGTTTTTCTACAATTTTAGGTCATGAACTTCCAGAGCTGTTTTGAGGCCTTAAACGATATATTTTGGGGAAACAAGCCAACAATAGTCATAGACTTTGTCAACAGTCTGAAAAATGTACTATTAAGATAGAGCTTTCCAATGTGTTGTTGTGCATAACAAATAGAGATTTTATGCCAAAGTTATGCCCTCGGGAAGTTGCGAAAGGGATAACCTTATTCACTTTTTTCATTGAAAATGAAGACTTATTTCGACATATTTGTCCATACCCTAATGGGTGCCATACTATTTTCCTTAATACACAGAGTTGAGGTGAGGTTCTAACTTACCCCATTGGGGACCACAAGCCTTTGGTGCTTCGTCTCCTAGGGTTAGGTTTTTTGGACGTTTAAGGTTTCTCATTACTTCTTTATGATAGAAAGGCCTTTAAGCTTGATTGCAACATAGTTCGACAAAGGCATGTAGTCATCACCTCTCTTCTCAGAGATAAGCTACTACCATTCAAGCTAGTTTGTCTTCATTATGCATGTATACAATTTTAGCATTTTCCATTTATCAATAGAAGTTAAGTTTCATTGTGTCTCTATGTTTTGGATATAAATTTGTATATAATTTCATTCCCTTTATAAATTCATATCAATGGTATCAGAGTGACCCTTTATCTATTTGTTTGTGCATGTCCCCAACAAGGTTGAAGTATAAGGAGTTGCAACTCTAACTACTTGAGCCCTTGCAAGACCATCCTCATCGGCCCCAACAACATCCATGGTGGAAGAAAAGAAAGACAGGGAAGCAGGAGATATTATTAAAGTGTTGCTCGAAGAAGCCCTCAAGCGACAAAGGAATGAGATGGTGGATAATTTTTCCAATATCCTTTGACGAATAGGTGACATATCTTCATCAAGTGGCTACTTTGGAGACACAAACCCCTTTAAGGTACAAGTTAATTTTGATGTTCCTATATTTGAAGGCGAGATATATGCATATGCTCTAGAAAAATGGTTAAATGTGTTAGAATGGTAGTTTTCGGTCCACAAATTTTCTAATAGAGAAAATATTAGCTTTGCACTCCTTAAGGTTGCCCCCCATGTCAAGGGCCTATGGGAAATTTATCATGACCAAAGGATCATGGAGGAATATACATTATTTTTAGTCGCACCCACTTGGGATTCTTCTAGGGATGTTGTTAAGGAACAATATTACCTTGTTGGAAGCCGCGAAGACTAATACATGAGATGGACCACATTGTGGCAGGAAAGGGATCAAGTGATTCCAAAGTTCACAAATATATTTTGTACCTTGTGCACCAAGTTGGGTATCAAAGGCTCTGAGCAACATCTAGTGCTCAAGCTTAGTGGTTGTCTACACAGATACATCTAGACATAAATGGGGTTCTTGGACATCTCCTCACTTGGTGCAGCGTACCGATATGTTGTCAAAATTGAGAAAAAAAATTAAATAGAAGAAACAAGACTTTGGATCTATGAATTCTTCATAGTAGCAGGGAAAGGGCATCCCCAAATCATAGAACAAAGGATAGAACAAGGGTGGATGACCCCAAGATAGCCCATCTAAGCCGCAAACAAAGAATGGTAATGGGAACAAGATGAAAGAAAGAAGAAAGTGGTGTGAGTTCCATAAGAGCCCCTCTCATAACACCAATGAATATCGCACAAGGCAGTCATTAGTGGCCAAGATAAAAGCCTCAGTCAAATGCATGTTTCGACTCTGAACTAGACATACACAAGGGAAAATAGATCATTGATGCAAAACCCATTGCCATTTTTGCCACCAACAAGGTCCAACAAAGTGAGCACGAAGATATGGAAGAAGGTAAGTGCCTCTTTCACTCATAAATGTGGGTGAAGGGTGCTCCACTACATTTCATTGTCAATAGTGAGAGTCAAAAGAAATTCATCTCAGTAGAGGTCGTTTAGTGGTTGGGCCTACTGACAACATGGCACCCACACTCATACACCATTGGGTGCCTCCACTAGGGTGAGATCTTCGCATCAGCCAACAGTTCCACTTGCCCTACAACAATAATCCTTTCAAGGATGAGGTATTGTGTGATGTTATTCTCCTTGAAGTTTGGGATGTTCTGTTAGGCCAACCATACTTGTGGAAGTGTTATATTGTATATGAGTCAAGATCTCATATTGTTATTATTACTTTGGGTAGACAAATATACATTATACTAGAGGTAGTCCCGCCTACTACCATTTCTTGATCTTTGCTAAGCAAT
Organism: Pinus tabuliformis; assembly: GCA_031772625.1. Taxonomy (NCBI): domain Eukaryota; kingdom Viridiplantae; phylum Streptophyta; class Pinopsida; order Pinales; family Pinaceae; genus Pinus; species Pinus tabuliformis. Next base: position 716,508,640 of record CM062820.1, read on the forward strand.
GCAGTAAGGTCATCTCCCAAAACAAGAAATTTGTCTTCTTCCTGATTCGCTCCCAAAGCAAGGAGAAGATTGTGGCCACATCCATGGCCTCCACACAAGGCTCCTCCATGCAGTAGAGGCAAGTGGATAAGGTTGTGGAAGAATACAAATACATCTTCTCCTCACCCACTACGGTACCTCTGCACTCTTAGGTCAAGCATTCAATCGATCAAACCATGGGTGAAGCTCTACCCAATTGGCCAATCTATCACGGTTGTTTTATGAAAATGAGGAAATCGAGTGACTAATCCAAGAGCTGCTCCAAAAAGGGCACATCTAACCAAGTTTCTCACTTTGTGGAAGCCCAATTGTACTCGTACAAACGAAAGATGGGACTTGGCGATCTTGCATTAATTATTGGCCCCTAAACAAAATCACAGTCAAGAATTCGTACCTGATTCCCCAAATTGACAACCTTCTTGACTAGCTCAAGTGGGGCAAGTACTTAAGTAAGATTTATTTGAAGTACAACTACCACCAAGTCCCAATAGAGTTAATTGATGTGTGCAAGATTGCTTTCATGTCCTAGGAAGGTCTTTTTGAAGGGTTGGTCGTGCCCTTTGGTTTGATGAGTGCCCCAACAACTTTCATGAGGTTGATGGATGATATCTTGTAGCCTTTCACCAACTCTTGCAAGGTTGTATATCTAGTTGATATCCTCATCTTCAGTTAGAGTTAGGCAGAACACTTGCAGCATATTCAACAGGTCCATCGCACTCTACGACAATACAAGATATGTGCTAACTTGGAAAAATGCTCCTTTTGCATGGATAAGGTCCAATACCTAGGCTACATTATTGATGAGAAAGGTGTGTATGTTGATCTAGCCAAGATCCAAGTCATTCATAATTGTTTGGCCCCAATGACTCTAATAGAGCTTCACAACTTCTTAGGCCTAGCTAACTTCTACAGATGATTCATGTTAGGTTTCTCTTATATTGCTTGGCTCTTAAGCCAAGTGACCAAGGGTAAAATAAAAGCAAATTTTTTTTGGTATGAATCACAACAAAAGGCATTAAATGAATTGAAACGCCACCTTTTTTGCAACAATCCTCATCTTGTCAAACCTACAATAACCATTTGAGATTAAGACAAATGCCTCTGATTATGCTATTGGTGCAATCCTCATTAAGAAAGGACATTTGGTGGCCTATCATAGTGAAACAATTTAATATCATCTGAAGATACCCCACCTATGATAAGGTGATGTATTTCACCATGTAGGCTTGCCAACAATGGAAACATTGTATTATAGGGAAGGAGATGATCATTCACACGAATCACATGCGTCTCTAATTTATGCAGACAAAAGGGAAGTTACAGAATGAATACCATAAAAAATAGTCCACATACTTGCAACAACTCCATTTGAACATCAAATACAAGAAGGGTAGAACCAATCATATCGCAAATTACCTCGAGAGGCCCCCGATTGTGACATTAACTGCAATTCTCAACTCTTGTGGGCACGAGACCTCTAGATGACCACAATTATACAACATTGACTCAGAATTCATTGTCACAAACCAAATGTTGATGGCACGCAAGCAAGTTCCAAACTTCCACCTCTAAGATACACTATTTTGCTACCTGGGACACCTTTGTGTTCTTTCAAGTGAGCATGCCAAGCTAATATGGGAAGCACATTACAATCAAATAGTAGGGAACTTTGGCGTGGAGAAGATAGTGGCAGTTTTGTAAAAGATTTTTTGTTGGTCAAAACTTCAATAGGATGTTGGCAAGTATATCAAGTCCTTCACCGTTTACATTGTCAAACCAACCATTAAGAAGCAAGGCATGTATATTATAATATAATAATATTCATTTCTAAGGTCACAGCCAAGCCAGACACCAAATTGGTGTATGAGACCCCCTTGTTTGTGGGACAAGGGACCCACCTCCGCGCAGCGATTTGACTGCTAAGTCTACGAAGGCATACATACTCTACCCCCCTCTGGTTTTGAACCTGTGACCTCTTAGGAGGAAACACATGCTCTTAACCATTAGGCCCACTCAAGCTGTACACCCCTCTGCCTACTCCTAACCAGCCTGGCGAATCCATCTTGATGGACTATATGTATGGTTGTCCTTCTACCAAACATGGTAATTACTATGTGTTTGTGGTAATTGATTTATTTTATAAGATGGCCATTTCGACTGCCTGCAAAAACCGTATCACAATAGAAGCCACTGCCAAGCTCTTTTTTGAATGGGTGTGGGTAGATTTTTGTATCTCGTTGACCATAATATCAGATCAAGATAGTAGATTCCTAAGCTCATTGATCCAAGTGGATATTAGTGGCCACCCACCTATTCCACCTAGACCTCCAGACAGTTTCTTTGTTTCCTTGTTTATTTCAACATTTACTATTTTTAGCAGTTTTTTCGAGTCCTGAACTTCTAGAGTAGTTTTGACCCCCTAAACGACGTTTTTTTGAGGTCTACATCAAGCCTATAGCCATAGGAAGGGGCCTACCACAAATCATATAGTACTCGGAGATACCTTTGCAACAAGGTATTGTGCACACCAAACAGAGATAATATGATCAAGTTATGACCCCAGGAAGTTGGTTGCCCAACTAACCCAAACGGGGTCCACAAACTTGTTGGTTGCTCTAATTGTTTATTAATTAAACAGTCGAGTACCTCATTAAATTGTCAACCCGGGAAAGTCCTTTTATCTCAAAGGTGACCTCGTACTGTATGCACTCGATTCTAAAAGAATTAAAGGATGTAGTATAAACAATCTATTCTTTGTCAAACCCTTACTATGTGTTACAACAGTTATAATCTATTGCAGGAATGGAATGAAACATATGACTAATTAAAGGTAACAAATCTGCAAAAAGAAATGATGGCTGTCTTGTAACAGAGGATCAGGACCCTATCCTCAGAGTAAGAACATTCAGCACCTGCCCCTGTTATCCAATTCGCCAATACACTCTGTAAATCCTAATCACCGGTGAGACACTCTTTTACAGCATCAATTGATTAAGAAAACAGAATAGCAGCAAAGGTAAAATATCAGAAGCAATGCTCATGGATTAGAGATACACAGAAATCACACACACACACTCAACAGAAAAGGAATGGGTGAATCTTGTGATGAAGGTGGGCACTGTCCTTCTCACAAGATTCCCCAGGACACAGATGTTAAGTTAAAATACTCAGAATAGTGCTTTATTCATCTGCCAATATGCCAAATTACAATAGAGATTCAATCTTGTTCCTTCACTACAATTTCCTCCCGTTACAACTTGTTCCCCCAGTTCTAATGTAGATGTCTTCCCTTTATAGAGGAGATATCTATTACAATAGATTGTCATTTTTCATTTCAGTTTGACCCTTTTGTACAAAAATAGTAAATCAATTCCTATTACAGCATGCTGTTACAACAATGTGTAACTGTGTATTCCTTCATTGATCGGATCCCTTTTCTGTCTCAACCGTCTCCTTGAAATTCACGTGCTGTCCTTTGTTGTTTCACCATTGTTGCAGATTTGGTAAATCTCAACTGTTTCCTCAAAGTTCTCATGCTATTTCTGCTATTTCAGCATCTGTGACTGAGGTCTTGCCGGTTTGGACGGTTGTTGATCCTGTTGTTCCAGCGACTGCAAAATATGGTTTTACCAGGTTTAGATAGTTGTTGTTTCTGCTGTTTCGGCAACTGGTTTTGCCAACTTTAGACAGTTGTTGTTTCAGCAACTGCAAAATATAATTCTGCAGACTTTGAACAGTTTCAACAATTACTCAGCAACTTAGTCAACTTCAAATATTAATTATAAAGATAACATGATTATGTGTTGAATGATTAAACATATAGCAATGAGGAGAGTTATTCATACCTTTGGACTAATTAGGACAAAATGCTAGCAAAGGCTTTCAATTATGGGTTGAAGAGGGTAACATTATGACAAAATATAAGGTCAAAAGTAGACAATATGGAGTCCTAACATCCCCCCCAACTGAAAGGGTTGCATGTCCTCATGCAACGTTTACTCTGAATCTGAGTCGGAATACTGGGATGAAGAGTGTAAGTTGCTTATACAATAGCTATAAAAGGTGTTGTCAAACCTGTTTCTAAACCCATAGACAGTTTGTAGTTGCTGCCATGCTGTCAACTCCTCCTTTTTTGTTAGTTTAAAATGAGCCTTATATTGCTGACCAGGTAACCACAAGAGAGGGAAATGAAAACGGTAACCAATCCACCTTTCAGCACACTGTCCCATACATTTAACATAATAAGGTATGCGTGAAATTGCGACCTGAAGATTGAGGGGATTGTAAGGATGATATTCCTGTCTTTCTTTCGGACAATGTTCCCAAAATAAATTGTTTGCTTTGATAGCCAGAGCTCCCTTTGTTTTCACATAATGTTGGCAGTCTTGCAAGACTGCTGCTTGTAGTTTCCTAATATGATCAACCATCCCTGGTTTGCTTAGATTTTGTTGATGTTGTGCAATGAAGGTGGCTGCATTCTGTGGTTCAGAACGAATCCAGAGAAGGCAGTTCTGCTCATTGTGTGTTGCTGACATAAAAGCATTCTGCCAAGTAAGTTGATTGGCTAGGAAAGAAATGAAGGCTCTTATTTGGATGTCGCCAGCAAGAGGGAGTATATTCATCTTTCTATCTTCAGGCATAGCCTCATTGTGAAGATAGAGTTCACAGAGCAAGTTCTGGTCGTTATTTGGTGCTTCTGTGAAAGTCTCAATAAATTGCTCTGGTGTAGCAACCTGGTGGGGTCTTCCATCTCTGATTGCCTTTATTTGTAAGAACGCTAAGCGTTCTCTCAAGAATACTGCATAATTAAAAGAAGGTTTCCTTGTAGCAAGTACCCTCTGGACCAAGTCAAAGATATAGGACAGCCTAGCTTTTAATTTCCTATTCTCTTTGTGTTGAGCTCGAGACTGTTCGAGGGCTTCCCAATTTTTGTATGCATAGCTGAACCAGGTTGACTTTTGTTGCTGAAATGCCCTCCCTTGTGAAAGCTCATATTTTGTCTTCCATGTATCCTTTAGTTCTTGAAAACTAGAGGTCTCAGTGTAAGCAATGCTGACACAGGGAGGTTCAGTCTGTGTACAGGCATCTGTAAAAGATTTCTGCTCTGTGATAGTTTGGGTAGGCCCGGGTGGTTCTGTGTCTTCTTCTGCAATTCTTGAAGAGCCTGCTGGTTCTTGTGTAATAGCAGGTTGTTATGTTTTGATTACAACAGGAGAAGTCTGTGGGCTGGCTCCAGTCATTGGAACTTCAACTATCTTGTATCCCGCTTGAGTGTAAAGCTCACCACACTCACTGCACATATATTCATTGTATTGACTCTTTTCGGTTGCAGATGCTACCCGTGCTAGGATGTGCAGATTGAATTCGTTTTGATAGGATTCTTTAACCATTATTATCTCCTGCTGATAATTCTTAATTTGAGATTTTAAAAACTCAATTTCTTCCTGCAGGGAGGCTAAGGTAGCCGGGGCTTGTGTAGCTGCAGATTCCAGTGGAGGAAGGGATCGTTGTTCGGCATCAGTTTGATCATTTGCATCCGCAACAGGTGGTTCTTGTGTATCACCTGTTGGGTCAGTGGCTGGTTCTTGTGTAACAGCCACATGCAGGTCATTGTCTTTTTGTTTCCCAACAGGTGGTTCTTGTGTAACACCTGTTGGGTCAGTGGTTGGTTCTTGTGTAACAGCCACATGCCCAATATCATCTTGGGTGTCTACTTTAGATGTTTCGGCAGCTGGTTCTTGTGTAACAGCTGCCTCTTTTAAAGAAAATAATGTCACAAAATTGTCAACGCTCTGCATTTCAGCACCAGAGGGTGAGGCAGGTGAATACTCAGAGCTAGTTGGAATACGGGATCTTAGCATGATGGGTGGGGAACTGGGGATAATGGGTTTAGTTGCTGCAGACGACCTTGTTCGTCGCCTTGGTAAGGAAGCAGGAAAATCAGTGATTTTTCTCTTACGGCCGCTTTTCGTTAGAATAGGGGAACTATCAGGAATAGCGGCTTCCTTAACTGAAGCCCTGGTTCTTCTTCTTTTTGGTGGGGTTACAGCTTTCTGCTGCTTTTTCCTTTTGCGAAAGATGATGGGGGTATTATCATCGGAGTCATCAGTGGAAATATCAACTATGGGAGTGGATGGTTCAGCTTCATTGGGGGATGGGGTCCTCTGCAGATTTTCAGTGCTTACTTGGGGTGTTTCTGCTGCTGATTGCTGATTTTCAGCAGCTTGCTGGGGATTTTCCTTTGTTTGCTGGGGAATTTCTTCTGTTTGCTGGGGAGGGTTAATGAGGAGAGGTGGGTGGTTCAGGGCAAAGCCTCTATTTATTAGGAGTTGGACTAAACGATGGTGTTTGAGGGAAAGGAGCTGATGCTTTGCATTCACAGTATAACGTGACATATTTTTTAGGCAACCCAATAGATAATAGGGCATGTTTATTAAATGACCATGCCTCAAATGATTTAGTAAAATGAAGTCGTGTTGGTAGATTACCTGATAATGACCTTCGCAAGTGAAATACTGCTTAACGAATTCCGCAACCTTTGACCATGGTGGGGGCAGTGACAGAAGTGCGACCCCTCTGCCTTTGGTTTCCACATGCTCGCCTGGTAGCAGAAAGTCTTGCTGTGCATTAAGAATAAGATGTTTCCTGCTGAACCAGCGAGTACCATTGGTTGGTAATCTAGAAACTTGAGCTATGTCTTCTTCTGTCACTGGAATTTGCACCCCTTGGACAATGGAGAATCCTTCCCTTAAGTTGCATGCAAATTCCAGAACCTGTTGTGTATTAAAATCCGGCAGTCTCCTGAAATACTCTACCCATCTTGCTTGAAGAAAGATTTGGTAAGCCTCTGGGTAAAGTTCTAGTAGTGTTGTTGAGCTAGGTTCATGTGTAATCAGATTTCCCCCCATAGTTGCTGGTTCAGACAAAATACACAGTGCAGAGCCGAGTAGCCGAGGTCGAGACATAGTAAACTGTTACAAATGAGGTTATGACATGATAAGGTACAGTCGAGGTGACTTAGATACTACCGCGAGAACTAGGGATGGCGGTGATTGACGTGTTATGTCGTAATTACGATGTTCTGGTAATCCCCCCAAAGCTACGGCTGAATGATCTAATTGGTAGTACGATGGTTTGGGCAATCGTATCAACATCTCCACATTAACTATAATTTAATATTCACACTTAAACATGTGTACCTTTATATTTACCTTTAGTTGATGTGCCAAAAAGTATTATCTTGTCTTCGCTGGATCAATAATGACTAAAAAGGGTCTAAAAGTATGAAAATATAGGCAGTTTTCATTATCGATAGGAAGTAGTAGTGAAGAAATGTAATTATCAGGGAGCATGGCTGGTTCCTTTAATGAAGAATGATATGTTCCATCAGAATAATGGTTCATTTTCGGGAACAAAAATGGGGAAATTGGTACTCTTTAGTAAAAATGAAAAAGATTGGTGTTAAGCACTGGAATGTGGTGTTTCAGCAACGGGAAATGGTGTTGCAGCAACGGGAAATGGTGTTGCAGCAACGGGGAATGGTGTTGCAGCAACGGGAAATGGTGAAAGGAATGATTTATGGTCTGAAAGAGGTTCCCAAGCTGCAAAGTGATTCTTTTGGAATTTTTGTTCTCAGCCATCCTCCGAAACTAAGATCTGCAAAATAATTAATTGTAACATGGCAACCCTTGACAGGGATTATTAGTTAAGAAATCTAATCTAAAATAAATAAACAAACAGAAATTTAAGTGCATTGAGGGACAGCAGGTCCCCCCAAAAAAACATAATGTATGTCTGCCATGCAAGTAGCTTTGAAATCCTCTTTAGAAACAGGTCGTTGATACAAACGGAGTCGATACCCATTCACTAATAATGGTGTTCTACTATCATCAATCGTTAGGAGTCTGACTGTTCCATTTGGAAAAACAACATCTACTTCATAAGGTCCTAGCCACCTTGTTCTTAATTTACCTTGAAAATTTTCAAAACGGGAGTCATACAGTAGAGCCCAATTACCTTTCTGGAACTGCTTTTGCTTAATGGTTTTGTCGTGCCACCTGATTCTTTGTTGTTGTATCATGGTTGTTTGATGGATGGCATCCAACCTCTTTTCATCCAATTCCTGAAGCTGTTGCAACCTGGCTGTCTGTGCATCAGTCAAGTCAAGGTTAACAGCTAAAGTAGTCCTTAAGGTTTTGATTTCAAACTCCACAGGGAAAACAACATTTTTACCAAAAACTAATTCATAAGGTGAAAAGCCCGTAGTGTTCCTCCAAGTGGTTCTATAACCCCATAGTGCTTCAGGCAACCTTTGAAAACAGTCCCTTCTATTCTCCTTTATCTTTTTTGTCAAAATGGCTTCTATGACTTTATTGGTGCTTTCCACCTGCCCATTTGCTTGGGGGTGATAAGGTGTAGTCATTTTATGCTTAATATGATATTTCTGAAGTGTATCTTTGAAGCCATGAGAGTTAAAAGGAGGTCCTCCATCTGTGACTAGTTCTCTAGGCAAACCAAACCTAACAAATATTTCTTCAAATAAAAACGTTAATACTGATTCTTCATTAGCTTTGAGGAGTGCCTTAGCTTCTACCCACTTAGTCATATAATATGTGCAAACTAGTATATAAACTTTTTGATTGGATGGAGAATTAATGGGACCTATAAAATCTAGTGCCCATCTTTCAAAAGGTTCAAGAATTCCCTGGGGATTGAGTGGCATTTCATCCCTGTGATTAGGCTGGCCCATTCTTTGACAGTTATCGCAGGCCCTTACATATTTCCTTGCATCTTTGAAGAGTGAGGGCCAATAGTAACCCATTCTGAGAACCTTGTGTGTTGTTCTTTTATTTGCAAAATGCCCTCCACAAGGGCCATCGTGACAAGCTTTCAATACATCATAAATTTCATCTTCATCGATGCATCTCTGAATTTCGTGATCAAGTCCTGTGTGAAAAAGACACCCGCTTATCCAGCTGTACCTAGCACTTTGATGAATGATCTTTCTTTTTTCTCTGTGCGATATGTGTGATGGTAGTTTCCCTGCAACTAAGTAGTTGGCAATGTCTGCATACCAAGGTGAGTGAGCAGATACTGCAAATAAATACTCGTCAGGAAAAGAATCATCTACTAGAATATTCTCATTAGTTTTTAACCGAGAAAGGAAATCAGCAACTACATTCTCTTTACCTGGTCGATCTACATTTGTGATATCAAATTCTTGTAATAATAATAACCATCTGATAACTCGAGCATTTGTAACTGATTTGTTCATTAAATATTTAATGGCCAAGTGATCAGTATGCACAAAAGTAGTGTAACTAGTAATATAATGTCGAAACTTATTGATAGCATAAATAACTGCTAGGAATTCCTTCTCAGTAACTGTATAATTAAGTTCAGTCGGGGTCATATTTTTACTAATAAAATAAATAGCATAGGGAAGACTGTTTTCTTCTTGACCCAAGACAGCTCCAATTGCAGTATCTGAGGCATCAGAGGATATATGAAAGGGGAGTGCCCAGTCAGGTCCTCTTAAAATGGGAGCTGTAGACAACTGATGTTTAAGTTCATTAAATGCTTTTTCACAGTCATCAGTCCACTTGAATTCAACATTTTTCGTGAGTAACACAAACAGAGGAGAAGCTATTTTAGAAAAATTCTTGATAAATCTTCTATAATATCCAGCATGTCCTAAAAAGCTTCTTACATCAGTTTGTGTTTTGGGGATAGGGAGAGTCTGAATTACCTGTACTTTAGCTGGATCAACTTGAATTCCTAGGAATGAGATGAAGTGTCCCAATACAATACCTTGATTCATCATCATATGGCATTTTTCAGTACTTAGGGCAAGATGTGCTTCTATACATCGCTTAAGTACTTTTTCAAGGTTCTGTAATGCATCTTCAAAAGTCACGCCATAAGGAGTAAAGTCGTCCATAAATATTTCTAAGGAATCATTAAGCATATAAAAAAAAATCCCTATCACTGCTCTTTGAAATGTTGTTGGGGCATTACATAGCCCAAATGGAAGAACTCTATAGGCAAAGGTCCCCCATGGGCTAGTGAAAGTGGTCTTGTCCTGATCTTGGGGTGCAATCTTGATCTGATTATATTCGCTAAATCCATCCAAAAACGAAAAGAATTTCTTACCTGCCAAATTATCTAGTACCTGATCAATGAATGGTAAAGGGAAATGGTCTTTCTGGGTGGTTTTATTTAGAGCTCTGTAATCCACACATACTCTCCATTTCCCATTTTTCTTGGGTACAATTACTAGTGGAGAAACCCATTCACTATCAGATATAGGATATATAAATCTTGCATTCAACAATTTTTGAAGTTTTTCCTTCATAATTTCCATTAAATTGGGATTCATTCGTCGTTGGGGTTGACAGAGTGGGCGTGATCCTTCTTTAATATAAATGCGATGAGTGCATAGTTCAGGAGAGATCCCCTTCATATTTGTGTAATCCCATGCGAATGCTTCTTTATTTTCACAGAGTAGCTTCATTAACTGTTGTTTTTCATCATCTGTTAGGTTAGGATTTATATTTAATGTTTTGCCAGGCTCAATTTCTACTGTTATACTTTTGGAGGAGCTGCCAGCTGATGTCTGAGATAGATTTTCAGTTCTAAGGTTCTGCTGAGATTTAGATTCCAAGATTGCAGTCAAGTGATCATGTATTTCAAGGCTAACCGAAGAAGTTTCAGAAATAAAGTTGTTGATTAATTCATCTTCGGTTGTATCTTTAAAAGTTAAAGCTTGTGCGACAGTCAAGACGGGTTGGGTTTCCTCATCCTCATAATCTAACCATACAGAATTATCATTAGTAATCATGGGTGTAGCATGAGGATAAAGAGTAAGCTGCTTAGTTTCTTGCCCATTAGAGATTGTCATTGATCCTGACCTACAGCTGATGAAGGCATCTGTTGTAGCCAACCAAAGTCTTCCTAAAATCAGCGGATGACCCCCCAACTTTGTTTTAGTTTGTAACACAACAAAATCGGCTGGGTAATTCCAAGATTCTACTGAAATTATCAGGTCTTCAATGACTCCTTCAGGTTTGATTGTGGAGCGGTCAGCCAGCTCTAGAATGGTTGGGGTTTCCCTAATAAATTTTTTTAACTGCAGTAACTGTGTTGTTTCAAGTGTCATGATGTTTATTGCAGCACCCAGATCTACTAGAACTCTAGAAACAAAGGTTTTACCAACCTGAACTGTGACTGTAGGGTGACCAGGGTCACCATATTTCACAGGGGGGTTTTTTTCTGTCATTAAAGCAGTTAGTTCTCCCATCACATGAACTGTGAGGGGATCTTTAGCTTTTCTTCCAGGTTTCTTAATGCAAATATCCCTAACAGTTCTAGCATAAATTGGTACATCTCTCAGTGCTTGTAAAAGTGGAATTTTGACATATAAATTCTGCAGTTCTCCTAAAAGGTTAAAAGCAGGTGGCTCAAGTGTTTTGGTAAGAGCCAGACGCTCAGGGAATGGCGGCTCTGCTGTTTCAGCAGTCTTATTAGAGGATGATTCAACTGTTTCAGCATTATTGTTAGATGACTTTTCTTTTCTAGTTTCTTCTTTATCAGAGTCAGTAATGTCATCAATAATGGGTTCAACTATTCTCCCAGAGCGTAAATGAATATCATTGCATTGCATAGGGGAAACAGGTTGGTTTTGAATATCAATTACCTGCAGAGCTTTATTGTTATTTGGGTTGGGGTTAGGTTTTACAGGCAGCTGGGGTCTGATTGTTTGGTTATTTGGTGGAGCGTTAGATGGTAAGGAAAGAGATTGTTGATGCTGAGGAAATGGAATCTGTTGGGCTGTCCAGTTTGGATTCCATTGATTAAAATAGGATTGCTGTGGAGCCCAAGGATTCCACACAGTAGGATCAACAAAAGGAGGATTTGGCTGCTGCATGGGTGGGAAATGCATTGGATTGAAGGGTGGGTATTGCATTTGATTCAAGGGTGGGTAATTTGCTTGAAAAGGAAGGTGATTATTCCAACGACTAAACGATGTGTTAGAATTCATACCTTGTCTTTGTGGTTGCCATTGCCTCCTCTGTCATTAGGTACAGTACTTCAGCTTCTTCTTCAGTTGACTGCAGCGCTGCTTTTATTCCTGGCAAAGAAGGGCATTGTTGAGTCTCATGGTCCTTTTCACAAATAGTGCAAATTGGTACCTTGTCCAGTGGGCATTCCCTCAGTGGGTGCTTTTCTATGCATTTAGAACAGAAAATAGCCAGAGCAACTTCTGCTTCTGCCTGCTTCTTTTTAACCTGTAAAGCATCAATTTGTGAAGCAAAAGAGCTTAACATTTCAGTTTTAAATTCTTCAAGTAAGTTACCTATTTCAGCCCGTGTTGCTCCTCCACTTGCTGATTTATGGACTCTTGAGTATATACTATCCCCGCTTTTTGGTCTACTTACTGCTCCTCTTGAACATCTCTTACAGAGGTTGACAATCTCATCAAATGATTCTTTGGAAATATCCCCTTTTCCAAGCATATTCAACATGTCCAAGCAATCATCTCGTACCCCTTTTAGCAGTATTGTCTTAAGAATATCCTTACTCATATCCGGATGATCAGATCGCTGCAGATTATACTGCAGTCTTTCCACGAAGTCCTCCAGATTCTCGTCCTCCTTCTGAACCATCTTAAACAGTTCTTCCTTCCTTTCTCTTGTTCGACAATAATCCTGATATTTGGCTAGAAAACTTTCTTTCATCTGATCCCATGTAGTGATTACATGAGCTCCTAAGCTCATAAACCATCTTAACGTGTTCCCTTTCAATGTTGTTGGAAACAGTTTTAATTTCTGAGTAGGGTTTACATAATCATAGCTCCTACACAGTATATCAAATTCAAAGAGGAATTCATCAGGGTCTTCAGAGGATAACCCATGAAAGTTGGGTAGTGCTGAGAGTGGAATGTTCTTCATAGGGGTTGCTCCTCTTGGGAGCTCCCCAATAGGGAACTCCAGGATGGAGAGAGAATTTTCTCCCCTTCCTTCTACTTGGCAACCTCCACCGTAAAGTCCATCATTGTTGTCCTCCATTGGTCTTTTTCCTTAATCGCTTGCCCGGTCTTCAGTATCTTCTGTTTCTTCAGGTTCTTCTACCGGTTCCTCAATGTGCTCTGGTGTTTCCAGCTTCCTTTTAGGTCCTAGTACTTCCTCTGTCTGGTGATCTGTTTGGGAGGAATGCTGGATCTGAGGCCTTCGGGAACTTGTCCTCTGGGATGTCTCGGCTCTTGAAATGATCTCGTCAATGAAAGTTTTTCTTCCTCCTCCTCTGCCTTTGTCGTCTGTAAGGTTAGCTTTCCTGCGTCCTCTCATACATCTTGTTATTCTAAAAGAAAATCATTAATGTCTTTAAAATCTCTAGTCGCCTTCCCCGGCAACGGCGCCAAAATGTTGGCTGCTTTAATTGTTTATTAATTAAACGGTTGAGTACCACATTAAATTGTCAACCCGGGAAAGTCCTTTTATCTCAAAGGTGACCTCGTACTGTATGCACTCAATTCTAAAAGCATTAAAGGATGTAGTATAAACAATCTATTCTTTGTCAAACCCTTACTCTGTGTTACAACAGTTATAATCTATTGCAGGAATGGAATGAAACAGATGACTAATTAAAGGTAACAAATCTGCAAAAAGAAATGATGGTTGTCTTGTAACAGAGGATCAGGACCCTATCCTCAGAGTAAGAACATTCAGCACCTGCCCCTGTTATCCAGTTCGCCAATACACTCTGTAAATCCTAATCACCAGTGAGACACTCTTTTACAACATCAATTGATTAAGAAAACAGAATAGCAGCAAAGGTAAAATATCAGAAGCAATGCTCATGGACTAGAGATACACAGAAATCACACACACACACTCAACAGAAAAGGAATGGGTGAATCTTGTGATGAAGGTGGGCCCTGTCCTTCTCACAAGATTCCCCAGGACACAGATGCTAAGTTAAAATACTCAGAACAATGCTTTATTTATCTGCCAATATGCCAAATTACAATAGAGATTCAATCTTGTTCCTTCACTACAATTTCCTCTTGTTACAACTTATTCCCCCAGTTCTAATGTAGATGTCTCCCCTTTATAGAAGAGACATCTATTACAATAGATTGTCATTTTTCATTTTAGTTTGACCCTTTTGTACAAAAATAGTAAATCAATTCCTGTTACAGCATGCTGTTACAACAGTGTGTAACTGTGTATTCCTTCATTGATCGGATCCCTTTTCTGTCTCAACCGTCTCCTTGAAATTCGCGTGATGTCCTTTGTTGTTTCACCATTGTTGCATATTTGGTAAATCTCAACTGTTTCCTCGAAGTTCTCATGTTGTTTCTGCTGTTTCAGCATCTACGACTGAGGTCTTGCCGGTTTGGACGGTTGCTGATCCTGCTGTTCCAGCGACTGCAAAATATGGTTTTACCAGGTTTAGACAGTTGTTGTTTCTGCTGTTTCGGCAACTGGTTTTGCCAACTTTAGACAGTTGTTGTTTCTGCTGTTTCGGCAACTACAAAATATAATTCTGCAGACTTTGAACAGTTTCAACAATTACTCAGCAACTTAGTCAACTTCAAAGATTAATTATAAAGATAACATGATTATGTGTTGAATGATTAAACATATAGCAATGAGGAGAGTTACTTCATACCTTTGGACTAATTAGGACAAAATGCTAGCAAAGGCTTTCAACTATGGGTTGAAGAGGGTAACATTATGACAAAATATAAGGTCAAAAGTAGACAATATGGAGTCCTAACAAAACTCTTGGCGTTCCATCTCGTGGGGTTAAGGTTTTGATTGTTTAGGGTTTTCCTTTGTTGATCAATAATAAATGGGCCATTAAGCCTTATTGTGACACAGTTTAGAGGCATGTAGCTACCACATCTCTTCTTAGAGATAAGCTACTATCGCATGATCTAGTTTATTTCCACTCTGTTTGTAAGCATATTTAATTATTCTGATATTAATGAAATAAAGTGTTATTTCTGCTGCATCTATGTATTTATGGTTATATATGTAATTTTTTTCATTCTTGTTTAAGTTCGGATCACACATTATGGTCAATCCTTTGATCATTGTTGGACACTAAGCTCATTAAATCAAATTCCTTCCACCCCCAAACTGATGCCTAGACAGAGATCGTCATAGGATGACCATGCACATTTTGTGTATGTACAAATCCAATCATCCACGAACATGGGATGAGAGTCTCCCCTATGTTTAGCATAGCAGCAATTGAGCTCTTCATAGCTCAACTAACCACATCCTTTCAAGTGGGCTTGGGATTCTAACCATTGGGTCCCATTGATGTCGCATTGCCTATTGCAACTACATAAGCATAATTTGCACATGTTCAATCGGAAGTCGATAAAGCGACCAAGTTTATTGAACGAATTCAACACATCTACTAACATGTCCTTGATATCTTGCAAAAGGCCAATACTAAGTACAAATAATGCCATGATCAACACCAGGTGCCACATAAGTTTGAAGTGAGAGATAAGGTTTGGTTACATTTGTAGAAGGAATGCCTTGCAGGGACTCATTTGAAGAAATGGCGTGAATCCTCTATGGACCTTACACCATCACCAAGGTAGTGGGTGACAACACTTTTGAGCTAGGTATTGCCCCTTCCTTAACTCATGCCTAATGTTCAATGTAGACTGCCTTTGGCCATACTTCCCACCATTTTTGGACACATCAAAAATATCAGAGCAATTGACACAGACAAATATCAACCCAAATTACATTGAGCATGCCACAATTGATCAAATCATGGACACAGAAATTAAGATCACTTATCAACAGAGAATCTAACTATATTGGGTTGTCAAATCAGGCCAACTCATGCAATAAGGCAAGTGGCTCACCAGGGGCCAAGTTCAATAGAAGTTTCCCCATATCATGGAGGCACTCAATGCAATGGAGACCATTGCTTCCTAAGGGGGGAGGACTGGTCCAATTGGATATTAGTGACCACCCACCTATTCCACTGACTCATAGCATAATTTTCTATTTTGATAGTTTTTCTACAATTTTTAGGTTTTGAACTTTTGGAGACGCTTTGAGGACCTAAACGATGTTTTTTGGGGGAAATGGATAGATGATAGTCAGAAACAATGTCAATTGTTGAAAAAAGTAATTCTCATATATACTTTTCCAATGGGTTATTGTGCACACCAAACAATGATCATATGCTAAAGTTATGACTTCGGGAAGTTGATATCATCATTGGGGTCCCCAATCCTTTTGTGATTCATCTCTTTGGGTTACATTTTTTTTATCATTAGGGTTTCTCATTGCTCTTTATGATAAAAATGCCTCTGAGCTTGATTGTAACATAGTTTAGATAAGGCATGTAGTTGTCACATCTCTTCTTAGAGATAAGCTACCACCATTCGAGCTAGTTTGTTTTCATTATGCATGTATACAATTTCCAACATTTGCCATTAATTAATAGAAGTCAAGTTTCTAGGCCAAACATATTCGGGTTCAACAAAATGATTAAGTTGCAAATATTAGGAGTGTGACCTAGTTCAAATAGATATGGAACCAGACCCATCTATCTTCACGAGAAAGTGCACAACGCTAAAACCTCCAGACTCCTAGACCCAAATTGATTTGGCCTTACACAAGAAGTGTTGCTTGTAAAAATCCCAAACTACTGGATATCCCCAGACTGGCATGAGACCCATAATGGACAATCCACCTTATTAAGGAAGTGCGTGTCACCTAAAACAATCAAACCTCCAAATTGATTCAAACATGAAGATATCCAAGGATAATATGGGTCCAACGCGAGTTAGAGAATCTTAATTTCTTTATTACAATTAAATGGTTGCATTTTAAGAGATATGGGTTCGTAGTAGGGTTATGTTCACTGACTTAGGATCATGAGAGAGAGGTATATTTTTCATAGCAAGGAGGCATAAAAAAAAAGGGTTGTAGGTTAATCCTTTTGGAGGGAGCATTTGGATATTGGGTGTGAGCATATGGGGTCCTGAATAAATAGAAATGAAAAGGGAACAAAAGAAAAAAATGGCCCATTGATTCATTTCATGGCATCAAAGCAATAAGCTATTTAGTGAAAGGAATGATAAAAAGAAGTTTGAGAAGACTACCAAGCAACTGTTACAACCAGTATGCCACCCAGAAGAAGAAGTTGAGAAAGAAGTAAGATGGATAAGGATCTAAGAATAGAGCTAAGATGCATCCAGGCGATAATAAAATTCATGGAGATACCTAGAAAAGAGAACCTAATTTGGGAGACATTAGTGATTGTGAGGATATGAGCTTCTAAGAGGAGATGGAAGGATCTCCAGGAAGAGAGCAACCAGAGGAACAACTGATAAAGTTGGTTACAAAAGTAGGGTCCAGGCCAAAAATGGAGGTGGCAATGTATGATGGCAACCTAAATGTGGAAGAGTTGCTTAATTGGATCAACTCATTAGATAAGAATTTCGATTATGAAGATGAAGAGGATGACCAAAATGTCAAATATGTAGTTATCGGGCTAAGGGGACACACAACATTATGGTAGGACGAGTTGTAGGCAGATCAAAGAAAGAAGGGAAATGCCAAGATTAAGAGTTGGGACAAAATGGTAGCTAAATTTAAGAGAAATTTTATGCACACGGATTATTAGTTGAACTTATTCAGGCAACTGCAAAACGTAAGGCATAAATCTATGACAATGAAGGAGTACACAGAAGAATTATACAAGTTGAATATCAAAGCAGGCCACGTAGAGGGAGATGTTAAGAAAGTGGATAGATACATAAATGGTTTGAGGTATGAGATCTAGGACGAAATTGGCCTCTTGCCTCGAAGAGAACGAAGGATACCTATCAGGAAGCATTAAGAGTGGAATAAAAATTGGCTAGAAAATAAAGCCAAAGGAATATAGGAAGGAGTCCAACCAAAGGAAACAGATCTTCCAGCAGAGGAGGAGTATAGACTCCAAGAGAAGCGAGGAGATCTAGTAGCAAAACTCCTAGAGGAGGAGAAACAAGGGGTGTAAGATTTTTTCTAAGAGGTAGAGGCAGAGAAAAAAAACAAATGTTATATATGTTGGAAAAAATGGCATATGTCATGGAATTCTCCTGAGAACAAGTTAGTAAATCAAAGGGGAGCACACATTGTAGAAGCTAAAGATGAGACAACAAAGACATAGGTAAAATAAGATATTCCTTAGATGGGTAAGTCACCAATGTTGAAGAGAATCTTGGTTAAAGTTGAAAAGGAGCCCCATCAACCATCTCAGAGGAGAAGCATGTTCAGAACAATGTGCAAATCCAAACGTAAATGTTGTATAATGGTCGTCGATAGTGGTAGCACTAACAATCCGATCTCTATAGAGATGGTGGAGAAGCTACGATTGCAAAGGATGATGCATCCTACTCCATATTGAGTGTCTTGGTTGCATAAACTAGACATTAGATTTTGGTAAGTGATAAAGCAACATTGAATTCTAGATTAGTAGCTACCAAGATGAAGTATTGTGTGGCATCATGCCCATGGATGTCTGTCACATCTTGCTAGGGAAATTGTGGTAATATGTTAGAGGAGTCGTTCATGATGGAAGGAGAAATAAATTTGAAAATGAAAATTGCAGACATGTGTTGTTGCCTCTAGAAGAGAAAGGAGTCAAAGATGGAGTAGGCCCAAGTGTACTAATGATGAGAAGGAAATATATATTGGAAGAAGTAAAGAAGAAAGAAGAGGTACAATTTTCTTTAATTTGTAAGCCTAGAGTTGTCCTTACACATGCAAATTTGAGTGAATTACTAGTTGAAATTAAAGTATTAATGGATGAGTTTGTTGATGTCATTGTGGATGAGTTGCATGATGCCTTAAAGCCTATAAGGAGCATCAGTAACCACATAGACCTGATCCCAGGTGCAAGTTTACCAAATAGATCAACCTATAGGATGACACCCAAGGAAAATGAAAAAATTAGAAAACAAGTCCAAGAGTTGTTGGAAAAGAGATTAGTCTACAAAAGTTTAAGTCCTTGTGCTGTGTTAGCAATATTATGTACAAAAAAGGATAGAACTTGGAGAATGTGTACGAAATCCAAAATAATTGAAAATATATATACAAGGTACAAATTCTCTTTACCTCATATGGATGATCCAATGGATTGTTTGAGTGGTGCAAATTTCTTCTCTAGAATAGATTTGAAAATTGGATATCATCAAATTAGGACGAGAGAGGAAGATTAATGGAAGACTTTCTTCAAGACCAATGATGGTTTATATGAGTGGTTGGTTATGCCTTTTGGCTTGACCAATGCACCCAATACATTCATGCGACTCATTAATGAAGTCCTTAAAGATTTTATTGGAAAGTTTGTAATTGTATATTAGGATGGCATTATTGTGTTCAACAAAACCAAGGAAGAACATTTAAGGTTTTTGAAGTTGGTGATGAAGAGGTTGCAACAGGAGAAGCTCCTGATAAATTTAAAAAAATGTTCCTTCATGAAATTTGAGTTAAACTACTTGGACTTTATAATCTCTTCAGAAGGACTAAATGTAACACCCTCCTCCCACATCTACCCAAGCAACCGGCCAGCCAGGGTAAACATGCGACGAGAGGCTACCATGATATGATTCAACCTCCTAGGTAACCTTAAGGAAATGGAATCGACGAAAACAAAACATACAAACTTCCTTTAGGTGCTTCAAGTCCCCAAGGAGCTAGTCCACCACTCTAGGTGCCCAACCTCTGAGTTAACCTATCATTTAGATGAATTAAACCCAAAGTCGCTCCCATGAAAAGGCATGCATGCAACCAACAACTCAAATTCGCTCTCACAGGATTTCCTGCCAGCGACCAAAGACCCAAATTATCAGTGTTATGTCAGTGACTCCAGGATTTGAGCCACTTTTTCAGGCCCAGAGCCCAAGTCACTGCCCAGAATTGAACCATCTCTTCAAATCAGTAAAATAACATGGAAATGACAGTACTAAAGAAAATACTTGTTCAAGACCTTGACGAGACCCCTACAAGCCATGGCAGGAATTTTGTCAAACACTTAATAAATATGCAACCTACAGGTGTAAACAAGAGTTATGATAATAGGGGTTTCATACTTATCTGAGATTCGCTATGAAGCATTGTCTACTTATCACATTAGCTTCCATTTCATGCATTAGGTCATAGATACATTGATCATTCAATAACAAGTAAGAAAATGATGGGAGCCACTCATGGATGTTGTCATAAAACATAAATGAATAATTCTTGGATGGTTCAATTGATAAGACCTCCTTGGTATATATAGGATTCTAAGGGGCCATAATATAACTAAAGCGCACATAACAATAATAATTTAAGTGTAGATTTTCCTATAGATTCACAGCTCATGCAATGTACTAAAACACAAGACAAGAATCTACTCTACCCTTTAATAAACAGAAATGAAGAATCAATGAAAACAATAAGCGACAAGAAGAAGGTAATCAAAGACACATAACAAAATTGTTTCTCTGGGGAAAGCCACTCCTCAAAACCCCGACTATCTATTTCATTAATCATAAATTTGAGTAATAATACAAAGCTTTTCTCACAAGAACAATTCCACACAAGTATGAGAAACTCTCTTCATCACAAGCCTGCACTGACCGACACTTAGCCAATTTTTGTTTCTTACGGAGCCCCTATTTCCTTGAAATAACGTCATAATAGGGACAAAAATACCAATGAAATCATAGCCATATAAACCACATATAATCCATCATAATACTCATAGAAATACCAGGAGATATCACATTACACTAATGATGCGAAATCCAAACCCGAGATGGGACTTCCACGTTCCACCCGACTATAGAATGGCTGAGCCAAATCTCTCTTCAGCCATTCACCCTCATGCCATATTCCAAGCATGAATGTGGGATCTCATAGAACACATCAATCAAAACTCATCAAGGGTTTCTAGTGGCCATCCACCTCAACCCATCAAATAATGTTTCCACCTCACGGTTGGACATGACCAAATCGGTCTCCATCTTAACCATGCAGGGCTCCAAAGTGTTTGTTCCAGCCAAGGCTACAAGGCTAGTAACTCAACCCACAGTTGCCACCGGGCTCCAGAACGTTTGTCCAACCAAGTCTACAGGACTAGTAACTCAACCCAAGCTGTTACAGGGCTCCAGAGTGTTTGTGCAACCAAGGCTACGGGAACTAGTAACTTGACCCAAGTTAAGGAAACATGAGAACCAACCAAAAACACAAGGAAATAAACCCACAAACTCCATGGTTTTCCAGGAAATGGCGAGGCTAAGCAATCCACTGTCAATCCAGGCAATCCTCCATGTCAATGATAGATCATGACCAAAAATCCACATGCATATGTCATGCATTCCAAAACTAGTGAAGAAGTCATACATGCAGCTCGATACCTGCAAGCAAATCTGATATAGTTGTTGATCCTGATCCCTCCTTGCGCTTTCCTGCTTTTCCTTTGCTTTCTTGCTCCAAGAATCGAAGTATGCCACACCCTCCAAGAGTGCTCCAAGAAAACTCTAAGTGTCCAAGAGTATGAGAGAGAGCTCCAACACTGAGCTAACCAAGCCTTTCCCACTGATCCTCAGAAGCCTTTTAATTAATAAGGCCTCTATTTTCTTCATTTTCCATTATTTTCCTTCATTTTCCTCCTCACATGCAACATGTGACATTTCACCTTCCTTTTCTCCTAATTTCCATTATTTTCGTAAATAAAATGCCAATAAATGCCTCATGCCTTTCTAAAACCTTAGTCATTGCCTTTGCCAATATCCTTAGCCATAATAAACGGAATCAACGCCCATTAGGATGTTTCCCCCACTATTCAGCTTGGAATACATGTCCCATCACTGTGACCTTATATAGTTTTACATGGATTTTTAACCAGGGTTGTTACAAAACCCTCCCCCTTGGGGGAACACCGTCCTCGGTGTTCAATGATACCTATAACCAACAAGACTGCTGAAAACAAAACATATTGCCCATGGAGCTTTATAACATAGCTCGTTGCAGTATTTACAATGACCACCTACTAAAACATGACAAACATACCGTTTACTGGAGCTTTATAACACAACTCATTACGATATTTACAATAACCACATATACACATACACATTTGCTTCAACTAGCAAATAACCATATTGTATATGGAGCTTTATAAATCTAGCTCGATACAATATTTACAATATTATACGCATATACACATTTGCTCAACCAACAAATAAAATATACGATGCATGCATCCGCAACAAGGGAATCCAGAGACTCACACCTCCACCCTCAAGTAGTACCAGGATTCACCTCCTTCCCAGGAATTCCAGAATCCCCTGCAAAGTCATATCTGCATCCAATGTCTAACATTATAATCTCGCGCCACTTGTCCTCTCAATGTGCAGTTACCAACTCATTGTTCCAGGGTGCATTCCCAATGTGCTTATGATTTCATTTGACAATTGTATTGACCAAAACAAATCCATCCACGACCTTCCCTTCTCTAATACATAGTCCCTCGAGAAATCCAGTCACCCCTTCCATGCAGTCAGTCACCTTCCAAGTTTCGCTAGCACCCCCATCTCGGGCAGTCCATCCCTTTGGCAAGGCTTCCTCACATCGGAATATACAAAAACCAAGGCATATCCCTGCCTCAAAACCATCATACCAATCATAGCATGCTCAGGGCAATTAATGGACACTATTGGGTACCAATGTCCCACAATGGCCCTACTCCTGAAGTGCTTTACCAACATACTGTTGCATGTTGCAATTCCTTTTGCTGCTGTTGCTAATTCTTGTAGTCGATTTCAATCACCCAACCGGGAATTTCATGCATTCCTGTACCAAGCACATAACTTCCCTTAGATTTAAAATAAATTGAAATAAATTCACATCATACCTCATTGGTAGCTCGTCAATAAGGTACATTTGTAATCATGTTCGCTTCCTGTCATAACAAGTCAAACTAACATATTTGACCAAATCAACATGTATGAAAATATCTCATCATGTTAGCTCAAAACAAAACCATCATAGATCAAAATCATAATTCACATGTAACCATCATAAACCATAATCGTAAATCACATGCATAATAAAATTGAAATAAAATATTGATACTTATCCCTTAATCGATCCTTACTTCTGCCTTTGTTATTTTGTACACACACCGGATCGTTTTCCACACCCAGCAAACACCCAGTGCCTTCTCCTCCATGAGGTTCACATACACATAGTGTGCATCACACACATACAACCACACACGCCATACAACAACATGCAATGCATGCACCTATACTTGACATATAACACATACAACTACACCCAGTGTACATACGTATACGTGCACAATGTACATTAGAAGACATTCATATGCACACAACCTGTGACACCAAAAAAAGCATACACGTACACCTAGTATACAACGTAAGTCATACACCTATACCCCATGTACAACACAACTCATACACCTACACCCAGTGTACAACACAGTACATGCACCTACACCTGACGTACAACATAACACAAATGTGTGTCTAGAGTGCAACACAATGAAAGCATATGTCACGATACCATGAATACACAATGCACATACATAGTACTGCATGCCCGCAACACAACATGTATGACATGCACTCAATCCCACACGTACACTAGTACCACATGTACCAAGCACCACCTGCACAATGTGTGCACAACATCACATGTGCACGACACCACCTGCATAATGTGTGGGCAACATCACATGTGCACTACACCACCTGCATAACGTGTACACAACACCATATATACACTGCACCACTGTACAACGTGTACATAATACCACATGTACACAGTACCACACACACAACATGTACACGACACCACATGTATACAATGGCACATGAAAGACATGTACGCGACACCACATGTATACAATGGCACATGAAAGACATGTACACAACACCTCCTGCACACAACGTCACTTATACAACATGTACACAACACCATTTTTATAATCATGCACACCAAATCATGTACATAACACCACATGTACAACATGCATGCAACACCACTTGTACATAATGTTGCATTTCCAACATGTACATAACATCATTTGTACACAACATTGCACATCCGACATGTGCACAACACCATATGCACACAACCTCGCATATCCATCATGCACACAATACAATGTGTACACAATACCTCATATCCAACATGTACATAGCACCATATATACCCAGCACTGAATATGCAACATTCATACAACACTAGTTATACTACACCATGTACATAACATTACATAATCAACATGTACACACACTAAATATACACCACACCGCATGCACACAACATCACAAGTGCAACAAGTACAACATATACGACATATGCACAATAGTTGTACCACACATCCAAAACCACATTAACTCTTTACCAAGCAACCTTGCTTCTAGTGTCTTATCCATGCTTGTCTCAGCATGCCAGAGACCACATTGCTTTCACTTTGCGGATGTATCCCTCGGTATAACCTGTCCATAACATAAGCATAGGCATAATACAAGCATATAATATAAATTCATATTCACATGATATTGAGCTCATATGTTTGTCATGACTACTCTTCCCACTTGATTCCTCATAGACTAGGAACCTCTTCATGTCATTTGTCTGCATAAGAAATCATTCCTCTACACGAAAAATCCTTGACAACCCTGTCGGACAGTGACATAGATATATAGATACATACATATATAATCATTAGCATAAAACAATCATCATTATATTAGACAATGGCATACATACATACATACATACATGTATACATATAAATGTTAGCATTAATAGTCATGATCCATGACGATCATGTCAAACATGACATATATACACACCTACATGTATAAACATCAACATAATAATGATCATATGATCCAAGTGGATATTGGTGGCCACCCACCTATCCCACCTAGACCTCTAGCCAGTTTCATTTGTTTCCTTGTTTATTTCAGCATTACAATTTTTAGTAGTCTTTTGGGTCATGATCTTCCGGAGCAGTTTTGACCCCCTAAACGACATTTTTTTGAGGTCTGTTGCAGGC